>JAVKLA010000057.1:7047408-7115765 GCA_034782735.1 Sagittarius serpentarius
CCAGTGTTTCACTACCCTCATCGTAAAAAATTTTTTCCTTATATCTAGTCTAAATCTGCCCTCTTTTAGTTTAAAGCACCTACAGTTGGAGTTGCAAGAGTCTTCTGTTCCACGACCCCTCAGAGCAACTTCCTGCCCTGAGCACCAGCTATTTATCGAGTTGCAAGTCCTAGCATTTATGGTTTTTCTGCCATCATGTACTATATCCAGAATGTAATGTTTGGTTTGCATCTTTGCTGTTAAGAAATACCAACTTTTTTTTAACGAGTTTGAAAAAAGTGATAAGGTATCTGCTTCTTACTGTGTTTCACAACTCTTGCCTCCTGCAGAGGTCAGGCACACCTGTAAAGTGGCGCATGGACCAGAATTTCTGGATCTTGTACTTATCAAGGCTCCAACAATGTTCTTGAATCAATATGTCAATCAAGAATATATCAACAGATCAAATAGAGAGAAGGAAATGAATATTCCACGGTCTCGCTGGAGCTGTAGGAAATGCCAGGCAGCTATTCAGAGCTAATTCTGCACCAGGCCCAAAGAGCAAACATCTGGTGCCATGGCGAAAAGGTGACCAGAGAGATGGACAAAATTTGATCACCACAGACAATAATGTATTGGTTGGAGGGGAACAGTTTGCAGCTTTGTCTAATTATTCTAATTATTCTGCAGCAGGCAGTTCTGCCCTGCTGGCAGACACAGCCACAAAGCGTTGCTGAATGAGACAGGCAAAGTGGATAAAAGATAAATTACAGCGACTGTGGGTAGAGTGGTTAGAAGAACTACGTTAATGCATATTTATGCTGCTAAGCTTGGAATCTACTCTGCGCCTTGGAATCTGTGGATCCCGCTAACAGATACTTGTGAGTATTTACCCCTGATAGTTATGGCAGGCAAAGAAACAACAGCTTTGCATACATGGATTCTGGTCAGTTCTAAAAACAATACACAGTAAATTTGCCCCAAGTTCTGCAATCATTTGATGTATAGCTTAAATATCTGTGCAGTTTCAGTAAAACACCTGTACTACAAAATGGAGCTCCTTCACCTTTTCATTGTATTTTGGAGGGGTGAGGAGGAAATGTGATGAGTTATTCCTGCTGCAGGGAAAAAAAATCAGGAGGACTAAGCAACATGGTCACTACAGGAATGAGAAGGTGGAAGGCTGCAAATGAGACAGGCTTCTTTCCCATCAACCCAAAAAATCAAGATAGGTCTGCTCTCATGTGCTGGGATTTGGCCCCTGTATCGACCTGTATATCCTGCACTGATGCCCATCACTACCCTGTAACAGCAACACAGCATGCCAAACTTTTGTACACTGTAAGGTGCCATATCCTGGATTTTTCCACCCTGACATGTAACTTAAGTGCCCAACACCACAGCAGCTGCCTGAGCTTCACCAGGGAGCCCCTGGGGAGAAAGAGCCCCCCAGGAGAAGCTCAGTGCTGCCAGGGACCTCCTGCCTTTGCACGGCTACCTCCCCACCAACCCTCAAGGAGCCTCGCGTGGGCAGGCACCGATCGCGGACCCCTCGGCAATGGGTCTCAAGCTGGGTGAGACGGACACCACTCTCCCAGTCCGTGTGCAGGTACAGCACCTTCTGCCTGAGTCCGTGGATAGGCAATGTCCATGAGAAAGCTGCATCTCCTCCTGTATTTTGGAAATAGTCACGCTGCTGCCTGTGTTTCACTGTTTCACTCAGCCAAGCAGGCAAGAAGGGACAGGGAGGACCCTCCTCCAGAGACTGCATAGTCTTGGGGTCATAGTGTACCATCTGACTGGCAAATGCTATGAGTTGTGACCAGATTTCCAGGAGTTTGACTATAGTCAGTCTTGCAATGTGAGCTAAACCTCTCTTTACATCAGTCGACCCTAGGAGTAGCCTCCAGATCTTGTAATAACAAACTATTTAGAATTACAACAGAAGAAGTTTGTGTTTGAAAATGTTCCATGGAACTTAGGGAAGCTGTATTAAAGAGAATTGGATATATTTGTTGTCAGCATCAGAGTCTTTCATGATTTTAATGAAAGAAAATACATCAGATTTCTTGTTAGGGGCCCTCAGAGAGCCCTGCTCCATGTTCTGCCCAGTTTTGCTTTCCTTTCAGTGCTCAAAGCAGAAGATTTGCAGAGCATTTTTTTTTCCCTGCAGTCACAGAGGAGAAACAATTGGTATTTTGTCCCTCAAACAGTGACTGTATTTAGCTAACAAATAGATCCTGGAGGTAAACAAAATAAGCCACGTAGATGTTCCAGATAGCACTCTGATCAGTTTTAAAACTTAAGAAGACATTTGGAAAGGGCACCATGGGACTAAAATGCCTAGCGTGCACCTAACCGCACACTCAGCTGGGCCCCTGCCCACGGCCATAGCGACTTGCCGACCTTGGGCAGGCACAAGCCTTTCTTGCTTGCTCAGTTGCAGTCTCTGGGATGCACCCAGTCACTCCGCATGTGTGGGCTGGTGGGGCAGTTGTTAACCATTATCATTCCATCAGCTCCAAGAAGGTCTGTGGGAGCTCCTGCTCCACCTCCAGCCGCGGTAGGTTGGTCCCTGGCTTGGGTTGCTCTGTGCTGCTTCTGTGCAAATAAAAAGTAATGCCCAGCTTTGTCCTCATTTTCGGCTGGATACTGTGCAAGATCATCACACAAGGCGTGACTTTGGGAAGGAAAACCGATTTAGTCTCTCATGGTCCAACTCAGAAGTTAGGAACCTGAATGCATCCATGCTCAGTCAGGGCTTAAGGTTTAGGTACAGGGTCTGAAATGTGTCTTCCTGAAGAGCAATACCTTCCCGCAGCCCATCTACTGTCTCCAGTAAGAATCAATATTTGGAAGGGATAGCACTGAAACCCCCAAACCATGAAAGACAAGAAAATTCCATGGAAATCAGTAAGTTTATGAAGACCCAACAGCCTGCATTCAGGACAGGGCGCTCTCTGCCTTTGAAGTGAAGGCAAATGTCAGAAAATAGTCAACTACTGGTTTTCTCAACTGTTGAGGATTAAAGAAAACTAAAATAGATAGATTCACTTCAATCTGTGGTTGCATAGCAATATTCTTGCATATACCAGGAGCTGCTGCCTTTCATCAAGTTCATTTTGTCTCAGAAGAAAATAATTTTTGTTCATATTACAGCAAGGTAGTGTGTGTGAAATACATTTGTCTGGGTGGAAAACACAACACGCATTTGGTGAAAAAGTAAACGAGAGTAATTTTCCTAAGAATATGGCGGGCGGGTGGTACAATAATGATTTGGCAGCTATTTGTTTCTCCTGGGCATGTATTTATTTGAGACCAAGCTACTAGAAATGAATGTGAGGATTAATCTTTAATTATTGTGCCATTTCTCCTCGAGCAGCCTCAGCAACAGGAGCAGGGTTCGGAGCAGTGCCTCTCCCCTGCTTCTCCAGCCCAAGCCAGTGCACACAGGAGCGTCTCCCACAGCAAGACCCAGCTGCCCGCCAATAAAACAAGCCCTATGTGCCGGACCCGAGCGCTGAGCATCGGCTTCACCGACACCTCCTGGGAGCGGGGTGTGCTCCCCTCAGGAAAGCACAGCTGAGCTGCGGGCACAGCTCAGCAGCAGCCACTGGCTAACTCCCACTCCTCTGAATTCAATGGGGGTTTTGTCCTTTACCTCCCTGGGAGCAGAATAAGGCCCCTAACAAGCTCCTTGCTGGGCTGCCAGCGGCACCAGTGCTATTCTCTGCTAGCTTAGAAATCAGAGATGGAAAAGATCAGCCAGGTCACCCTGTCCCTCCCCTGGCCACAGTATCCCTGCAGAGTTTTTTCCATTCAAGCCAAAGTGCCTCATAGCAACAAAAACCTGAAGGGTATGAATCAGACAGAGGGAGAACAGAGCTGATCAACAACAGTGGCCAGCATAACGCAGGGACAAAACCCCTCACCGCATTTTCAGGAAAACACCACCCCCCACCACTCTTTTACATCTGTTTCTAAAAATGTAGGGCCCAATCCGACAATGTGTAGTAGAAAAGCCAATGCCAGAATTACTCACCGGTAAATGCCCTAGAAGAGGTGTGATGCTGTCAGACACATAGATGATGCTTCCACCTGTGGTTACTGCTATAATGAAGCCATCTAATGCCTAAGGAAAAGAGACAAGTGGAGAGTGCTCTAATAGGAATGAGCGGTGTAAACAGGATGTCTCATCGCATGTTGATCAAAACAGTTTGGCTTCAGCACCATATTGTTATCGAGTTGTAGGAGTGTTATCTCAAGCTGCAGAATAGTAATTCTCTGATTTTACAGTTTGATTTAACTTTTGCAACACTCTTTGTAGTCTAGTAAAACCTACTATTGAAGCAACAAAGGGCTCACAAGAACATTTCATGTCTCAGTTTTTAAATTAATCACACATTTTAATAATGCAAAATGACTAACACTGGATCCCTTGGAAGTTATTAAAATGAACATTTGAGCTCTGTGCAAATATCAAAGGACGATGAAAGGATGCAGTCCTATCTCAAAATGGTACTTCTCTGCAAACCCCATAAATCTCAGTTTGTATTAATGTAACGTTGTATATTACTGGGCTTTCATGTAAGTAAAAGCAACGCAAATGATCAAATAATCCTTAGCCTGAGTTTTAATTGAGTGATTTATTTTAAAGGTCATGGTATTAGATTACTCGTTCCAAGAGAAATTCACCCTTCTGCAGAGTTTCTCCCTCACTTCGGTCCCACCTTGCGGTAAGCCCTTTCACTCCTAGGACTGAAGAGGCATGTCAGCCTTATCCCCACCCTCTGCACAGGAGCAATTTCATCTTCAAAATTAGTTTCTTCTTTAGTCTGAGATGCAACGTTTTGAGCTAAATGTTGTTTGAAGTTAAATCTAGGTAGATTTCCAGAGCTAAAGCAACCTACTCTGAGCAGAACCCCCCCCAAAATTAAGAATCAATAGTAGGTGCTCAGAGACTATATTAAAACCTTCCCATTGTAATTAAGAGTCACTGGTGAAGCTCCCAGTGCCTGCAAGTGGAGCAAGTCTGGGTGCTTCCTGTCAGTTCACTGGTTATCTGGAGTCAGTGTTGCCTGCAGTATTTCAGCAGTACAGGTACTGCAAGCATGACTGAAGCAGAGCAGAGTTTGACTGTACTCCAGAGGCAATACCTGTTCAGGAGACAGGTGTACTGCAAACAGCCTAATCAGGGTGCCATGACATTACAAAACCTTACTGCAAACCCAGGCATGCCTCCAAGCCAGTCTAGCGGTTGATCCTGTGAGCTGCAGCACATCCTTCCCCCCTGCTGACTTCAATAAGGGAAAGAATTCTGAGAACACTGGAAAATGCTAATTGTTTTTTAAAAAAAAAGGAAAACACAAAGCCTTGAATAAAGACACAAACATATGTTCCTTTTTCCAGAGAATGCTGAGCACCCACAACTATTTAAGTCAATGGGAATCTGCTGGTGCTACAATCCTTTGAAAAGCAGGTCAATAACTTATACACCAGTAGAAGAGCGTGTGTTCAGCATCTCTGAAAACCCTCCAGCTGCTATAGTTAGTTTGATTTTGTTAATGTAAGTGCAGAGAATATGTTTTTCTTTAGTGTAGTACATTCAAGCTGTTTTCTAAAAAAGCATTATAGCTGTTAACCCATAAAAGAGAGCAGTGGTTTTACGAGGCAGCTGGATTGTGCATGTTACTATGGTGAAGGTTGTTTTTTTTTTAAATGAAGTCTTTATTTCACATCCAATGCAAATTATACAAAGTGACTCACATCAGAATTTTGTGGTAAAATCAAGTTAATGTATGCATACATAATTCTATTTTTATTTACTCACAACTGGCCCTTCCAACATTAAGAGGGCATATCCCTCTTCAAAGATTTCGCTACTGCCACAGTCCTAGATGGACAAACAGAGCCTAATGCCTACCCATATGTAATTTGATGACAGCCTTTTCAATGGGGTAAGAAAAGGCCATTTTCAGGAAAGCTGATGTATTACCACACTCAATTATGCTCTACTTCTTTTGAATCAGTGCTTGAAAAAACCCTTCCCATCTTTTAATAACAGGACGGGAAAAACTTCCAGCAGTCTTGTCCAAATGTTAATAAATAAGATTAGTAGAAAGGCAAAAAAAGCAGAGAATGATGAACAGCTGGCTCAACAGGACATCCCAATACCCAATGTTATCTTGAAGGGCATGGAAAATCACAGTAGCAAGAAGGTGATTTATAAGCTGGGAAACTAAAAGCAATTGTTTTAATCTAAAATTTTGTGGCATACAAATAAAATCAACAAAGGCCCAGCCAGTCAAGACAACTGCCAGATTATTGCTATCTGAGGGAAATATTTCAGTGCAGACTGAAGGAGTTATGTACATTAAGTTCCTGCGTGCTGAGATGGGAATGGGTGGTTGTCAGTGCAATGGAAGGAAAGCATCTCGTAACACTGGACTAGGGGAGTCTCATCACAACAAACTGCAGTGGCTGAGGGACCGCCAGCCCCTGGGGGCCAGCAATGTGCCCCGGCTTCGTGCCACCCCTTGGTGGGTCAAGCTGCTCCCCAGCACCCCTCCCTGCCAGCTGCCAGAGCCTGGATCATGCCTCACATTCACATCATTTGTGGGAGGAGGACAAGCTTGTTCTCAAGGGACACTGTGGGGCCATGCAATCTCCACGTGATTAGTACAGCAGAAGAGCCTTGCTAAAGAAGGTTCTAGCTGTTACTGAGAGAGAAAAATACCTTTTAGCAGCTCATTTGCATTTCATCTTGAACCTACATAAACGCCATTGAGTCATCCCTCGTCAAATCCCAGCTAGCATTAAAAGCACGTATGGTATAATTTAAAGGCAATTTAAAAAATATCATTGCAAAATAACCTTGCTCCCTGTTAGAATAAAAAGTGTTTGATAAGGGTCTTGAAAATCATTAGTGGAAGTATTAACTGTATCAAATCAAGAGGAGCTGTCACGTTTTTTCTGCATGTACAGCACCTAGCACTAGAGGGACGTGACACTGTTGCTTTTTAGGTGCTAGTCTTGCATAAATATTAGGTAATAACGCCTTCCAAGAACAGGAGAAAAACTGCCACATGCCCTTTTCCTCACCTCTGTTTGTGCAAATAAAACTTAACCTATGATTTGAATCTCTCCCCTCGATTGCATTTCTCGGGAGATCCTGTACAGCTTTGCAGGCTGCAGCAGCGCGGTGCAGCGGCAGCACAGTGCAACGGCACCACCGAGAGTGAAAAGCAACATGTGGGGACCCTAATCCCTTGCCCAGTGACAGCTCTGCTTGACGGTCAAATACAGCAGTACCTGAAACCTCCTCTTTTGGAACTGCAGATGACATTTTATGCTAGACGCATGGGCATTTCCATGACTGCTAGACAGAATTAGGAAAGCTATATATGCATGTTCACCTCCAACATCAGCTGGGTGAATTCTTCGTTGCTGAGAAATGAAGGCTTCCAGTCCTGCTGAATTTCAGAAATCTCCGTCTGTGCTGAGACTTCTAGACAAATAAAACATTTCAATTTTTTAAATTTTTAAACACAGAAACTTGTATCTTGCAAGACTATATATGAGTTGCTACGAAAAGCTAGAAATCACCTTTATATTCAAAAATTGCAGTTTTCAGGCATGGATTTTGCATACAGAGACAGTACTGGCTATCTAAACAGAACCTGATCCTGAAATGTTTTCCTCGTTTTTTACTCAGCTCAGCTTGAACTGACTTCAGTGGGAGCCTGTATTCACATAGCCATTGGCTTCAAGCAGCATTACTTGGGTATTGATCAAAAGATAAAATCACTTTGCATGAAATTAAAATCAAGGCAAGGATTAGCACGTGTCAAATTGATATTTACAGTTTACAGCTTCAAAATTAGGATGCCAGAGAGCTAGGATTCAGCCTACAGCTTCTGTGCCAACTAGGGAGCAGCAAGAAAACTCCTTCAGAGGAGCCCCAACGGGCCGTGACCCCAAAGACTAGAGCTATTCCTCTGTTCTCCAAACCATGAGCGAAACATGAGCGTTTGCAGCAGCCTTACACTGGTGCTGCTTCCCCTGCTCTCTCCCTGCCTACCACCAGCCCCACAGTGCAGGGCAGCCCAGGAGAGGGAACGGAGCACCAGTGTCTCATCCCAAATCCTGTCCGGAGGGGAGGATCTCCTTTGCTGTCCACCCATGAGACACCAGTGTGGTTTTGCCCCACTGTTGGCCAGTCCTGGCCCTGCAGCAGCCTGAGGACACTCGCTCCCCGAGGGCTTTCCATGGAAGGGTGCAGGCACCAGGGTAACAAGTCACAGCTTCGCACTGGAACTGGGGACCATATCGGGAGTAGCTGGATGCACCATGGTGAGCCGTTTCCTTCGAAATCCTTCGAAAAACAGCCACTCAGACGAGCTCTATCTGAGTCAGACAGGGCTATGGGGGACAGATCTTATAACTTAGAGACACTTGAGCTGGTTTTGTTCGCTGCTCACTCCGCTTACCTAAGAGTGCTCCCTCATTCAGCTCTAGCAGTGAGGGGATGCTGAGTGCAGCCTGTCTTCTCCTTTCAGCACCCACTGCTAATTAATCCTACTGATTAACACTTCCAGAGCATGTAACACCCAACGCTCCCTATTCAGACCGCATAGGCAAACTGGCCAGAGAAATGCAAATGTCTAAATGATATCAAAGACAGTAAATTCATACCAGTGCCTGTGCATACTGTCGCCTAGAAAGAAATCAAAGCCTCCGTTCAGGCTTTGTTAGCGGAGATGCAGCCGTCTGCTTCTACCAGCTTGTTTGACTCACTTTCTGCACTGCTGGGGGCCCTCACTGATAGCCCGGTGGCTCTCTACAGCCCCCATGGTCTTACACGGAGGTTTCAAAACCAGACTAAAGAAAAAGAGAGGTCAGACCATCAGATTTTTGTTATATACTTTCAGCAGATCCGTTGCGTGGAAAAGCTGATATACATGAAACAGCGACTGTTAGAAGAATTACTTGAGATTTGGGAGATTCTGTGGATTATAAAGAAGGAAGCTGTTTATGAAGAAAAAAAATCTGAAAATTGACCTCCTCCTCTCTTATGACTAAAATCTTGGTTTAGCCTACTAAATGAAATGGAAATACGATTGAATAAACCAGATCCAAAGCATGCTGAAGATAATCAACATTTTAAAATGCTGATGCTTTGTATTATATTGTGTGACTACTAATCTAGTTCAAAAATAGGTAACATTTTCTTTTTTTAGCAAGTGCACAAAAACCAGTCACAGTTTGACCCAATTGCTGTGGAAGGATTTGTGTCTGTTAGCTTTCTTTTACCTAGTTCTTCCAGAAATGAAGTGCCTTTTGGAGTGAATTATTTGGGCTATCAGCTACACTTATCTACACTTGTTCAAATCTCGTGTGATTGTTCTTTGCTTGGCTTTATAATTGAGCATATTCACATACTCCTTTACTCTGCCTTGGGCAGTTAAAAAAAATAAGATATGTTATTACTGTCATTTTTTAATAGGTATATACAATTATTAAACTTTGAGATGTCCTAGTCATGCCCTCCTGTATGAAATCATCTTGTCTGTGGCAAAAATTCATTTAAGGAGAAACTGCACTCTAACAACAGAACCACTATAATTATTTCCTCAATAAATTTGACATTTGTGACTCCATTATATTGGGAGTCATGATATAAGAGTTTTTATGGTCTTTTCCTTTTCACCCAGAGTTCTCCAGGGAGCGTGGGCAGGAGGTGCTGGATGAGCAAAGGTGAGCCAGATGATGTGGTGCATCAGCTCGCGACAGCCCTTTCTGCTTTGTGGGAGCAGGGACATTCCCCACGGTCACCCACTGAAGCCTCTTTCTCACAGGGGCAGAGCAAGAGAGCCCCATTTTAAACCAATGCCCCGATTTATAAGGGAGAAGCGTTTCAATTGTCCGCTGCTGGCAGATGCCCATGCGTCAGGGAGCCCACAGTGCACGTTCCTCTCACTGACGAGAAACTAGACCAACCAGACTAGATCAGCAGGGTCAGAAATCTCCTCTGCCCTCTGTGAGGACACATGTCTAAGGGGCTTAACTGTCACTGCTGTGTGCGTTTTAAAAAAACTCCTGGCTTTCTGAGGCTGAACTTTACTATTGTAACTGCACACTGCAAATGTGACGTAGCTTCTGCCTGTGCACATCAGGTGAAGCATGCCAGCTATCTGTGGCTGCAATTCGCAGAAACCAACTGCAAAAATTGGGGCCTGTGCTGATTTTGGCTGGGGTAGAGTTAATTTTCTTCACAGTAGCTGGTATGGGGCTGTGTTTTGGATTTGTGCTGAAAACAGTGTTGACAACACAGGGAAGTTGGGTTACTGCTGAGCAGGGCTTGCACAGAGCCAAGGCCTTGTCTGCTCCTCACCCCACCCCACCAGCGAGCAGGCTGGGGGGGCGGGCACAAGGAGTTGGGAGGGGACACAGCCGGGACAGCTGACCCCCACTGACCCAAGGGATGTCCCAGACCATATGGGGTCATGCTCGGCATACGCAGCTGGGGGAAGAAGAAGGAAGGGGGGGACGTTTGGAGTGATGGCGTTTGTCTTCTCAAGTCACCGCTACATGTGATGGAGCCCGGCTCTCCTGGAGATGGCTGAGCACCTGCCTGCCTGTGGGAAGGGGTGAATGAATTCCTCGTTCTGTTTTGCTTTACTTATTAAAAGTTCTTTATCTCAATCCACGAGTTTTGTCACTTTTACCCTTCCAATTCTCTCCCCATCCTGCTGGGTGGGGTGAGCGAGCGGCTGGGTGGGGCTGAGCCGCCTACTGGGGTAAACCCACAGCAATACTGTACCATTGGCAACTCATGCTGTGCTCTCACGATCAGCAGGCTTTTTCTGGTCTGAGTTTTCTGCTCACTGTGGAAAATTGAGTCCTACACAGTCCACTGAGGAGCAGACGGCTGAACAGGTTGCTTCCCTGCAATTTTCTGCAGAGAAGCTGGGGTGAATGCTTGTTCTTCTGCCCAGAATGTTGCAGATTTCAAGGAAGGAAATCTTCCCTCTGGCCCCAAATCTCTCTTGTTCAAAGCACCCCTCTTTTTCACACGTGCCACAGGGCACTGCTGTCCACCTTCCCCCAGTTCCTGACATTTGCCCCCTTCTCTAGCAGGTTGAGAGTCATCCTCTCTACAGCAGCCAAGGAGATGGATTTGGGCAGCACAGTGTCTGCAAATGATATTTTGATGAGACTGAAAAAAAAATACCTTATGTTGGCACTTTTAGACCCCTTGAGCCATTCTGATAATCACTGAAGGAAACAGGATATTGTAGTAACCGCCTGGCAAGTGCATGAAGAGCTGCAGTAAATCTTACCATTGTGTTTCTGCAGAAAGCCAATGACTTTTTCCAGCACAGTAGTTTTGTCCATTTTGCGAGTGTTGCCTGGAAGCATGGAGCTGAGCTCTTTGATGAGAACATTGAACTGATCACGCCTCTTCTTCTCAGACTTGTTACGCGAAGCCCTGTAGACAGGAGAAAAAAAACGATGAGCAGACCAAGAGGAAAAAATCATCATGTACCTCCTCTCTGCAGTGCATAGACATGGAAAATAACTTGCTGTGTGCCTCAGTATGTGAAGATTGACACTGGCCTCCAGCAAAGCTGCAGAGACAAGTAGGAGGTGACCGTTCCTACCCAATGCTCTGTCTTTGGGCCCCCTTGTCCTGGTTTCGCCTGGGATAGAGTTAATTGTCTTCCTAGTAGCTGGTACAGCGCTGTGTTTTGGGTTTAGTATGAGAAGAATGTTGATGACACCCTGATGTTTTCAGTTGTTGCTAAGTCGTGTTTAGACCAAGTCTCTCTTTTCAGCTTCTCATGCCCAGCCAGCAAGAAGGCTGGAGGGGCACAACAAAGTTTGGAGGGGACACAGCCAGGACAGCTGACCCAAACTGGCCAAAGGGGTATTCCATACCATGAGACGTCATGCCCAGTATATAAACTGGGGGGAGCGGGCTGGGGGAGGAGCGCTGCTCAGGCATCGGTCGGTGAGTGGTGAGCAATTGCACTGTGCATCGCTTGTTTTGTGTATTCCAATCCTTTTATTATTATTGTCACTTTACTGTTGTTACTAGTGTTATTGTTAGTTTCTTCCTTTCTTTTCTATTAAACTGTTATTATCTCAGCCCACGAGTTTTACCTTTTTCTGATTCTATCCCCCATCCCGCTGGGGGTCGGTGGGAGTGAGTGAGGGGCTGTGCGGTGCTTAGCTGCTGGCTGGGGTTAAATCGTGTAACCCCTTTAGAGTCCAGCGGGGAGATGGAGGCTCTGCTTGCCCCTCTGTGCTGCCCCTCTCCAGTCGGGCCTACCAGGTCGGCATTAAACCTGTAGGTGAAGGAGCTCTGTCCATCTCCTAGGCATGCGTAGGATCTTGAAAGTTCACACAGCCTCTGAGAAGGCACTCAGAGCAAGAAGAAACAGGAATGCTGTGACAACAGTAAGATTGTCCATAAAGGAGAAGAGTGGGGACTGGTAAAACTATGGGTCATACCCGTCTGTGCAGTCTTAACAGGACAGAGGGACCCTGGTACTGCAGCTCAGCCATTGCCACCCGAGCTGGGTCCACCCAGAAGGACCTGCCTGCTTTGGTCACAGGTCCTCTGGCTACCTCTAAGCCAGCTTACAGAGAGGAATTAGGCTATTGTCTTCCAGTCATTAAGATCAGGGACCTGAGCAGAGGTTGCTGCAACTCCCATCTAGTTCATATGCCACCTAGTTCAGCCTTCTTTCCAAGGTGACAAGGGCAAGCAGGAGGGAGGGCATCAGCAGGACTCATCCCAGCACAGACCAGGTCTGAGGCTGAGATGTGTTCCCAGACCTGGGGACTCAGAAGTGCTAGCAGGGGTCCCCTGCTTGCCCCTAATCTCTGTGTGCCACTAGCAAATCGCTTAAGGTCATGGTGCCCTGACTCTTTAGGTGTAAAATGGGGACTCTTCAGCTTTCTTCACCAGTCTTGTCTGTTTAGCTTGCAGACTCCTCAGAGAAAGCCTGCTTCTGCTGCTGCATGTGCACTTTTTTTTTTTAAATTATATGTCAACCTATACACGAGCAAGTGTTTCCTGAATTGTTCCCAGGAATACGACAATCATTCTACTTGGAGGGTATCGCCCAGACTTCTGAAGCCATGTAAAAATAGAAATAAATATAAAGTAATAACAATAACAATAAAAATAAAACGAAAAATTAATAACATAATAAATATAATAGAAATAAATAAGGTTTGTTTGTTCTTCTGAAAGGTCCTCAAGCAGACAAGATTTGCCTTGTTAATTAAGTAAAGATCTAAAAATCTGGTTACATATAGACAGGAAAGAAAAGCCAAGAGGCTGGTTCGCACTCTTTCTCAGTCCCAGCTCACTCTGCTGTACCTCACAGGCAGCTCTGGAACCACACTGCTGAAAATCAGAGCAAAATTTAGCCCAGCATCTACATCCCCCCCCCAGGACCAGGATGGCAGTAAACATTTTCAGCAGAGAAATCACTGCAGAGGCTTCTGGATGTTACTACTGACAGAGGGCTAATTTTTGTTTGTCTTGCTCTCAACCCTGAACACACTTGGAGATACACTGGACAGAAGCCAACACTTGATTATTTTACAGCTTTGAACACAAGAGATTGGGTGGATACTGCCTGACTGATTTCAGCCTGTTCTTATTACAGTGCAAAAGGCTGTCAGAACAAGATGTGAAAAGCTCCAGCCTTATCCTATTTCTGTACAGTTCAAGGGGACATTAAGAACATCAACATTTTACTTTCTCGTAATTCAATCTTTGGTTCATTTTAAGCTCAAAGGGTCTTGATTGCCCTGAAAATAAAATAAAACACCAACTATCTATAGGGAAAGTGTTGCTTTTTCAAAAAAAAATAAAGATGCCTTGACAGAAAGATAAAGAATCTATTTTTAACACTTGACATTTTATTCACAAAGGAAATATAAAAACTCCTCTAGTGGAAATAACTCTACCAAGATCTGGATCGATGATCACAGTAAAATCTTAAAAAGGGAAAAAAATGAGAAAAAAACCACAATTAGGTCATCTAAACTATCCCTGCACAGTTGTAAATGCTTTGTGCACTCCAGTTGTAAATATCTTAAATAATGCAGTTTTCATCACTTCCCTTGGAATATTATTCCCTAGCCTTGCTTACTTCACTGCTAGGGCATATCATTTACAGTAAGCCAAAACAGTCTCTGTCTTAATTCCGTACTATTTGTCCCAGTTCTCCCTCGTCGCTACTCAAAAAAAATACAGTATATCCAGGGGGAAGAAGGAGACACAGTATGAATAAAATCTGGATTTTTAGTGAATACAGCTAAAGGCAATGCAGGACAGCTTGAATTCAGAATGATCAAAATCACCCATTTAAAATGTGGTCTAAATAGCCATTTTCATTCTCTTATATAGTTGCTGCTTATTGTCTTAAAGAAAGACTAATACTTGCTGACTAGTAGCCATTACATCTTGCTGATTTACAATGAAATGTGGCTTTACACTAAATTTCATATTACTTTTTGCTGTCCAGTGGGATACACTATATATGCATCAAAGCAAGTAACCGAACCACATACCTTCATTCAGATTCTTAAATTTACTTTTTATTGGAGTGAAAAATAGCTGGTGATAGTCCTTATTTATTAAACATTTACTTAGGGTTCACTTCAAGCTGGTTTTGTCTGCAATTTGGAATTCAATTGAATTGCAAAAACATTATTTTAAAATAAGTTCTATTAAAGCAAGCTAAAAGAAAAGCAGATAGAGAAAAAAGTGCACAAAGCATGCTTTTTGTTTAAAATGAATAAATCTATAAAACAAAGTAAGCCTTGCCTCGCATCAAAGAATTGAAAATGAAATGATGGTTTCTGATCTCCAGAAGATCAGAAGACCTCAAAGAGGTCTTCGATGCTCCCAAGTGTGGTGCCATCACATCCATATTTCAGTCCTCAGGTCTTTGGAGTGAAGTAGTGCCTTAGGCAGTCAGAGGATGCAGAATGGGGCTCAAAATAACCAGCGTCCTGAAGGAAAAGCTATACATCTTGGCCAGACGCTAAACACTTGGCACAGGGGTGGGAGCTCAGGTGCCTCTCCTCGGGAGAGGATGGATCCTCTTCTCAGGTCTGCACAATACAACCTGCATGTGCCTAATAAATTCCAGCAGATAGTAAACGGTGTGCGAGTACATTTCTAACCTGAGAAACCCATCTCCTGGCTTCGGTCCATCCCCAAAGAGACAGATCCAGAAATTTCCAGTCTCACCTACTTTTAACACAGAAAACGAAAGAAAAGAACAATTTTCTTGGCTTTTTTTATCCCCTCTTGCATTTCTCAGCACTGAGGGACTCAGTTCTTATACCGAATAGAAAAAAACCAAAGTGTTTCCCCTGCAGCACGGAACAGTTGAGAGTCCTCAGTTTTCAAGACACAACAGCAAAACATTCAGCCAATGGCTTCTCCCAGGCTTGACTCTCTTTAAAATTTTGGAAGAAAACCTGTAGCTTTTAAATCAATCTGAATGGTTTTAGTGTAACTTTAGACTTTCATGAAGCCTCTCAGAATTTCAAACTTAATTTCAAATTTAGATTTATTTCTAAAAAGCAAAATATACTTAAATTGCAACTGAAAGAAGCAATTTCCTTTTTTCATTTTCAAATTTACCATTTTTTTATCCACCTTGATGGAGGCCTGCCCCAGGGTATGACAAAAATTCCCTCCAGGAACAAACGGCATGAAAACTGTGCCAGATGGTGATGACAATCGCTGATAGCGAGGATACGTGTTATCCTATTTTTGTCCTACAAGCATTCATTTAATGCGGTTTTTGTCTTTTTGAACAATTAGCACACAAATATCTGGAAGATAATCAGGCCGTAAGCGTGCGAAGCGGCGACGCAAGGTGGGCTCGCGTCCCCTGCACCCCCTTCCCTCATCCCGGGGCTCTGGGGAAGAGTGACACCCTCTCCCAAGAGCCATCTCTTTGCAAGGCAGCATGGCGGCGGGAGGCACCCCTTCCCCAAATCCACCTCCTCCCCCGGCCCCAGGTGCCTGCCTGGTTGACAGACGGTCGGGCAGAGCTGCACGCAGAGCCGTACCCCGTGTCGGCCCTCTCCTGGGCACGAAGCCCCCCAGGAAGAGCCGGCAGGAGGGCGGCTCGGGGGGCTGGCGGGCCCCCGGCCTCAGCGGATCACCCCTGGCAGGCCTTAGGGGAGGCAGTTACCTCAGCGCTTCGCTCCCGGTAGTGAAGGCAGGCCTTCTGAGCCTGCACATGTTTAAAGGAGGGAGCAAAGGGGAACGGTTGAGCTCGGTTGCAGCCTGTGCTGACCTATATTGGTGAGAAAAGGCTGCGGGGAGGAAAGAAGCAGAGAAGGAATCAAAAGAGATGAAACTGGATCAACTAGTTGTGCCTGGACTGGAAATACTCTCATTAGAGGGAACCAAGGGGAAAAATGCGGGCAACCCACGGCTCCCTCTAAAGCAATTAAACTGCAGGCTGCGGTATTGATAACGCGTCCAGAAAAAAAAGCCTCAAATACTTCCAAACAGCTTTTCTGCAGATGCCAGTCAGATCTGACAGTTATTAAGAGTTTTATTGCCACAGGTCTTCTGCCTTGAAACACACCTTTTCCCTCCCCACAAAGTGTTCACAACAATTTCCCGCCAACCGGGACGTGATGATGGAGTGCAGAATGTACGCGAACAAAGGTTTGTGCCAGTTTAGGGCTGACACAGCACTTTTCGTGGTCTTTCTCTGCTCTGAAGGTAACTTCTGGGTGTTTTCATTACTGTGAGATAGGCATTGCTGAATAAATGACCATCATAATAGGCAAAACCCCTCACTTCCTTAGTTCTTTTTCTTTTGCAAAATGTGTTTTGTAAAAACCCCACATTTCTATACACTCGGGAAGCTCAGGTGATGTATTATAGTGGCAGGAGTACATTGTTGTTCTTCAGTTCTCGTGTTCTGCAGTAATGTGAAGAAAACGATCAATGCCTCGGCTTTTTTGACATTTTCTACAGGAAACATTGCTACATTATTTTCTTCTTACAGGGTAGCCAAGAATAGGAATCTGTGAGATGGCAGTTTTTCAAGTTGTGCTTGGCTGTATTTTACTCTCTCTCTCTTTGATTAATTGATTATGGATAAAACAGCTTCTGCAGCAACAAACAGTATCAAGCTTATCACAAGTTAAACAGAGTTATAAAAGAAAAAGTGCTCACCTCTTTGCCCTGTCTTTCTCATCTTCATCCATTAGATTGTCTAAGCAGGTTTTTCTGTTGAAGGAATGCGAGAATCATTATGAATTGTCATTTTGTAAGCTCTACTTGCAGGTTAATCTCAGAGTTGCTCTATTTCATTTTAATAACAGGGTGATGATATCCAGGTCAGATAAATGTGTCAGCAGTGCTTTATGCCACAGTCCTTGATTTTAGGAAACATCCATTGTGGATAATGTTATTCCTCTGCGTCACCCTAGCCTTCGGGGCTCCAGCCAGGGATCAAGGCTCCCAGGCACAACATGGTGCGCCAGCCCGGTACAAAACCAGCCACTTCTTGGGGGATTTTTTGGTGTGGAGGGTACTCTCTGCAAACTTGCAGGCTGGATGAACCCTGGGGTCTGCCCAAGTTGAAAAGGCATTTTCAGCACCCCCACATTCCCCCAGAAGCCATCCCCAGTGCAAGAGCTGGCATCACTGATGCCTCCAACTTCTCAGGTGGTGCTTCCTACTGGGAGGCTCTTCGTCCTCCTCTGTGGGCCCTGACCTAAAGCCAAAAGAGATGGTAGTAACTCTACTGAATTACACCCCAAATTCAAGTATCCTTATAAATCCCACTGCCTAAGCCACACTGTGAAAAATCCCTTCTGTAGCCCAGGCAAACTGCCTGGCAGCGCTGGCACTGAGTGCGGGGACTGCGCCATCCCTGTCACTCTTTTTGCTAATCTTCACCAAAATGTTATGACCTGCCATCACGTTTATAGTCCAATTGCTCCAGCAGCTTGAGCTGTAAGGAGAAAGTACTCTGAGCACAAGATGTGTTCGTAAAAACACAGGGTAAAAGCAGGTAAATTGGGTAAATTAAGTAAATTTGTGTAGGCAAGGTGGAGGGAAAAATAGAAGAGCAGCCCAGCTGAAGGCTGAGATCCTCAGAAATGCTTGTCGCCAGCTCACTGCCCACCCTCCTTTGCTCTGTGGCCTTATGAGAAAGCGATGCTTGAGCTGTAAGCAGTTCAGCCCGAGGAGGAAGCCCTGGGCTGCTGCAGCCTCTCACGGCACCTCGTGCCCGTGTCCAGCACAAAAGCCACGTGCTGCTGCATCCCACACAAATATTTTCCGAACCGGCAGCACAATGCCACTACAAACCCTGGATATTGTCAAGGCATCACTTTCAAAGCAGTGGTGTAATGACAGGCAATGATAACACTTGTTTTCAAAAATCGATGTTTTTCATTTAATGAGTCCTCAACATGTAAGACATGAACAAAATTGGAGCGGGGGGAGGAGGGAAGTTAATTGCTAGGCATTATTTAAGTCCATGGTATTTTCCATATGAGTCACACATAAATTTGCCTGTTGAAAGAATATTTTATGAAAAAACAGGAGTGAAAACTTATTGATAGTAAGAACAGTGGATAATTTCCCTCCTCTGCTACTAGTTCTCTTACAGCAATAGTCCACCTGCTCATTACTCAACAGTTGGCTAAGAACATGAAGCTACCCTGTAATTTTTTATTAAATATAAGAGTAATGAGGAATTAAAGCCACAGGTCAATGACTGGAGGGTAAAGCTACTACTTCATGGCATTCAGCTCATTGATGGAGGAGCATAAATAGGAAATATGAAGGCCAAGGGACTCGCTTTTTTAATCATAACTGGCAAATTTAAGTTGCTGAATTCTACTATACAGAAAAAAACCTAAGTAATACCATGTAGTTTTTAGATGTTTTTTCAGATATTTATTTAGCCTTGCAAAACAGCCAAGTCAGCCATATCACAATCCATATTTTAAATTAGCAAATTTATAGACCCAGTTAAATTTTATTTACCAGTGTTTTACAAATACTTTAGGTGGTTATTTGCCCAGTCCCAGCATCAGACTGCTAGCCTAACAAGTGTGTTTTCAAATAATTCAGGCTAAAATGTAGTGACAAAATTCAGTGGGTTTTGTTGTTATTTGCTCACTTATTGCAACCAAAATGCTCACCTATGTTATTCAAGAATAAAGAAAGCATCAGTAATATCGCAAGGGTTAGCATTAAGGATTTTGCTGTCTTTCTTTGCTAGACCTTTGCTCAGAATGCTCTGTTGCATGCACCTTTGTTGAATCTAGGGTAAGACAAGAAACATGGGGCAGTGTCAGCAGAAGAAGTCGCTTTCTCTGAATCCCTGAAGGTCTTCCTCTGCTGCACCGTAGCCTCCTCTGGTTCTAACAGATTCCCAGTAGAAAGCAGGAATATGGGGACGAGAGCTCTGGGTGGCTCTGAGGAAGAATGGGGGATGAGGCAGCCAGCATCAGTGCTGCTCTAGGCCCGGCTGTTTTGGAAAGGCACAATGTACCTAATGGAAAGGGGATTCCTACAGTTGTACCTTATAAACCGTCAGGGGATTACACTGCCAGGAAGCCTCTACCCTTACAACAGAGCAACAGGTCTAACTGGTCTGTTCTGCCAAGGATTTGGCTAGATCTGTAAAGCAATTCATGGTCAGCTTCCAGCAAACAAGGTTTCTCACTGACTTGACATGAAATTCTGGACCTGCTGCTGTGATGTTGCTAGTGTTAGACAATATCTAATTGTCATTTTGCTTCTGTTTGCTCACAAGGCAAAATCTCCAGAGCATCGTAAGCTTTGCTAACAGCGTTTGCTAGTACATATGTACCATATGAAACTAAAACTCATCTCAATAAAATAGATATGGCAGAGTATACAACTGCTGCGAACCGGTACTGCCATCCCTCTCCTGAGCCGCACAAGATGCTGGCGTATACCTGGAGGAGAAACCCATAGCATGGAGCTTAGGTATGTGCTTAGAGCAACCTGCTTGCTTTACGTTATCTTCCCAGTCCCTCAGCTGGGAGGGTCCCAAATAGCAAACTGGAAATCTACCCTCATCCCCATCAGTGCCTGGTTTAGGAGGCAGTTCTGGCTCATTGCATTGACAGAGGCAGGCAGTAAACGCCATAGCTCTGTGCCATGGTTCCCCTGCAAAGAGGGAACATGAAGAACAAGTGGCACAAGGATTTCACAAAATTTGAACAATCCTTTCATGATAATAAAGAGAATTTGGAAACCTAGGGGTAACAACACCACTTGATGTAACTCCTGTCGATGGAGTATTTAACAGTGACAGTTACATTTGGAGCTTCATTAATATCATCATTATCAACAAGGAGTGAAGACACTATCACTCAAAAAGGTGGGAACCACCTGGAATAAGGAGGAGAAAACTCACATACTCCCATCAGGGCGGTACTCAGACCGACACACAGAAAGACACATACCCACAAGCAGGGAAGAGTGGCATTTTGGAAACAAAAGACTGGCTAAAACTGTTAACCGTGTACCCCTGGCTTAGTTATCAGATGGAGAATTATAGCACAAACATCCCCCCCACATTCATTCATACAATGAATAGTTGCTCAGGAAAGAAGTAATTCAGGCAGAGTGCCAGCACGCCCCAGGGACTCTCCAGAAGAAAGGCTGCACATGTTTATTTTGATACCGTCTATTCCCAGTGGACACAGAGCTTGCACTATAAGATTCATCTGGCACTGATCACCTTCTCCTGCGCTAGAAACATGTTTTTTAGTGCGTTAAACTACTACTGTGTAGGTGAGGTTGATTTCTCTCCTTCCTGCCCTACTGCTCATAAGGATATGCTATAAAATGACTGACACTCAAATGTAAGTATCAGCTGTTGATTTCCCACTAAGTTGCCACGTGGCCAGCTAATCTCAGTTCCTACAAATCAGACTGACATTTAACAAGAATTTCTAATCATATTCATTTAACTCAGCTGAATTAAATCAGAGACTTAAATTTCTTTTAGAGCTCCTGAGATGTGCCTAGGGAAGCTTGGTGAGAAATCACACTGCTTGTGCTCCTCTGGCCCAATGTTGGGCAGCTCAGGGGAAAGACTGGGCTTTTCCTCCCCTTCCCTCTCTGGCATGGTGGGGTGTCTGCCTTCACCACCCCACAGGCCTGCTTGGGGTATTCAGCCACTTGTCCTGTATAAGGCATGCTCGGCCCTGGGGAGAGGGGTGCTGCCCGCCATGCCCTGGTGTTGCTTCCCACCCACTACAGATATAGCTGAGCCTTCCCTCTGACCTCACCCTCAGACCACTTAGGGTGCTGGTACAATACAATACAAAGCTGATGATATTGCACTTGGAGAACAATCCTCTCACCAACGGGGGATGGGCAAGGGTTGTATGGAAAATCGGGACACTGGGAAGAAGCATTTTGAACTACCTTCTGGCCTCTGGGCAGACCCTCCCCAACAATGGTTACCTTTGTGAAGAGGGAAGAAAAAGAGCAACAGAGTGGAGGGTAGACATGCTCCTGTGCCTTCCAGACACATCACTCAGCCTCCAGTGCCCATCGCTGCTGAGCATTACTTCTGCAAGACACTGAGCACTGCCTCAGCAAGGAGTTACTTTCCGGTTCCCTCTTCCAAGAGGAGGAAAGAGGCTGTTAGCAAAGAGCTCGGCATTATAAGGGAGGCATGCGGGTATGTTCGGTGCTTGAGGATTTAAAGGCCAGATCCATCCATGCACGGTATCCCGTGCGTAGTGAGTAGGATCGAAGACACTGGAAGAAGGCACCGAAGGGGAGTACAGGCGCTGGGCATGAGCCAGGGGGGACAGTTTCTGGCCACTCTCTAGCATAGGGGACAGTGTGGCTGGGTCGTTCCACTGGCACCACTGCCAGGTCCCCTGCCTGGGGATGATGGACAAGGTCTGATGGGCACTGTGGCTGGACAATGGTGTTGTCCCATCGGTGCTCCACAGCGTGGGTTAGATGGGTACTTGCCCACACTGGGGAGCACTGCTGTGGCTCGGTGCTAGCAGCTGTACCCCCTTCTTCTCAGCTAAGGCAGAGCTCTGAAATGACGTAAACCACCCTAACAAGTAAAGTATTTCCCTTCCAAGCCTTGCTGGGGGGCAAAGAGAAAGATTAGAAAATGGGAAGTGGCAGGAAAGGTCACAGGGTGACAGGCATAACCATCTGACCATTTTAAATGCCTTGTTCCACGTTTCTCTGACACGGATGAAGCACTCGGATATCCCACCATGAGAGCTATGACACAAACACACAGAGGAAGGGTTTGTATAAACACAAATTGGAATAAATCAACAGATTCATAGACACATCAAACTGAATTGCACCCCTCCATCCTTATCTTTCAGATAAAAACCTAGGAACTGTTACAAGAACATGCTGGAGTCTGTAACTAAATACAGCACAATCCCACCAGTAGCAATCAAAATTGATTTATCAAAATGTAAAAAGAGTAGCCTTAAGAAAACCTAAGACAACATACTAAAAAAATCACTTTCCTGATGATATACATTGTTATTTGAGAAGGGACTGTGACTTTTCAGTGGGACAATGGTAGTCTGCAGTCATGTAATGATGCAATTGTTATGGGAATTACTGTTTTTACAAGTAAAGGAAAAATCCAGTAGCATGGTAAGTGTACAGCTTTAGAATTATGACTGGTTTTGCCTGACAGTATGCAACTTAGTCTTCCTGCATTCAGTAGATTACTACATTTTGTTTACAGTAGAGAAGAGGTTGTTTAGAGGTTTCCGAAAAAGAAAAGAAGAAGAAAACTTTTTGAGAAAATATTGGACTTCATGAACCTCATGGGCTTCTCCATATTTCATACATATGTGTACAGTGAATCTTTAGATGGTAATGGACTTAAAGCAAAACAGACATTAAAAAATAATCTGAATGCAGACAATGAAAATGATGGAATTTGACATAAATTAATGCTTCACTCTTCTGAACTGGGGCAGGAGATGCTCACAGGTAATGCAGCTTAGTGTTATGACATCATGATGAAAAGAAGTAAAGGCTCAGAACATATTCTGGGTTTATTCTTTACATTATTCCCATTTAGTGGAAAGAGGTACTCTTTTCTGTAGGTCAGAAATGTTGGTCCTTTTGCTGTGTGCTCTTTGACAGCTTCCCCCCTCTACCCCGGTACCAGTTGAATTTTAAGGTGAGTCGCCTGTGAAGCCTCTATGGATGTGGTATAATTCGCATCAGTTTAAGTCAGGAATGAGACGGCTGATGTCAGCAGTGCCGTGCTGGAGCGTGGCCAGGGTAAGTGAGAAGTGTCCTTTATCTCTAGCTTGTGAGCAACACAGAAAGTTTGTGCGGCGCTTGGAATCTCTGATGAACATGAGCACATACATGCTCATTATCATCTTCCTTATTATTATTACTGAATGACTAAAGCCATTCAGACTTCAGTGAACGGACTAAGTGAATCCCTGGGTTCAACCACTGCTCGGCTCTCCCCTCGCACGGCTGGAAACAGAAAGGCAAACAAATTAAACTAACATTAATCATCAAAGACTGCCATCTGTATAACTCGGAGCACTTCTCTGCGTGCCCGTCCCCTTCTAGCAATGCTAAACAGGATTAGCCTTCCGTGGGCGGACGGGGAAAGTAGGTCAGTTTGGTAACATCGCTGCATGTGATGAATGGAGGATGTGACTGCAATGGTCTGCTGGCAGCCCTCTTGCCTTGTGAATGGGCCGTGGCAATGAAGCACCTGGGCATGTCATGGGGCGCATGGTGGCTCAGAACCCTGCGTCCCTGCACGATGACACCTGCCATTTGTAGAAGCAGGGTTTTTGCAAAGCCTGGCTGGTGCATTGGAGTTAATGGGTGCATTTCAACAAGGAAACTGAGGCATAGGGCAGCTAAAGGTTTAGTTATCACTAGCTTGTAGACAGCCAAACATTTGCCAAAGCTTATACATGAGCAAAGTGGCAAGGGATGGTAAATCATCTGGTGGAGGTATTGTCTTTCTATATGGACTTTATTGGGTGTGTAGGGATGGTGGCAAGAAAGCCAAAGCTCACCTAAAGTTGACACTTGCAGGGCACATCAAGGGCAACAAGAAGACCTTCTGCTGCTACATTAGTAGCAAAAGGTTGAACAAGGGAAGTGTGGGACTGCTGCAGAATTGGGGGTGGGTGGGGAGGTGAATTAGTGACAGTAAACACAGGTAAGGCTGAGGTACTGATGCCGCCTTTGCTGCAGTGTTCACCAGGAAGGTCTCCCAGGCCTCTGTGTTGGAGGCAGGGTCAGGGAGGAGCAGAAGGACCAGCAGTGGGTGAGGGTCAACTCAGGGAACTTGAGGGAGTTTGAGGGAACTTGACCCGTACAAGTCGACGGGACATGACCACCTGCCTCCATGAGTGCTAGGAGAGTTGGTGGTGTCCTTGCTAGGCTGATCTCTCTCATCTCTGAAAGGTCGTGGAGATAGGGGAGGTCCTTGATGGCTGGAGAAAGGCAAATGTTGTCTTCAAACAGGCCAAAAGGGTGATCCAGGGAACAACAGGCCAGTCAGCCTCACTTCAGTCCCTGGAAAATCATGGAATGAGTCCTCTTGGAGCACATTTCTGGGCACATGAGGGAGAAGGTGATCAGGAACAGTAAGCATGGATTTACCTAGAGTAACCTGACTGCCTGCTATGATGAAATGACAGGATCTGTGGATGGGGAGGGAGCAGTGGGTGTCATTCATGTCGGCTTCATGCTCAAAGGCAGGGCTGTCGTCATGGGGGAGACACAGACAGGCTGGAGGAAAGGGCTGACAGGAGCCTCATGAAATTCAATGGGGACAACTGCCAAGTCCTGCACCTGGGAATGAAGAGCCTTGAGCACTGATACAGGCTGGGGATGGACTGACCAGTGAGCAGCTCTGCGGGAAAGGCCCTGGGAGTCCTGGCAGGCAGCAGGCAGCACGCTGTGTGTGAGCCAGTGGTGTGCCTTGGTGACGAGGACAGCCAACAGCAACCTGAGCTTCATGGACAGGAGCACAGCCTGATCAAGGCAAGGGATTGTGCCCCTTGACTCAGCACTTGTTAGACCATGTCTAGGGTAGCATGTCCAGTTTTGGGCTCCCCAGCACAGAAAAGATATGGATTAGCTGGAGGGAGCTCAGCAGAGAGCCCCCAGTGTGGTGGGACCTGGAGTACTTGCCTAGTGAGGAGGGGCTGGGGTAGCTGGGCTGGTTCAGTCTGGACAAGAGATGGCTTTGGGGACACCTAACAGTCCCCCCCATTGCCCACAAGGGGTCAATGAGGCGCCAGAGCTGGACTCCTCATGGTGGTGCGGGATGGGAGAGTGAGAAATAATGGACATAAGTTGAAAGATGAGAAGAGAAACTTTTCTCCATGAGGACAGCCAGGCAGTGGAGCAGGCTGCCCGGAGAGGCTGTGCCATACCCATCCTTGGAGGCTTTCAAGACCTGACTGGGCAAAGCCCTGAGCAGCCTGGTCTGACCTCAGAGCTGGTCCTACTGTGAGCAGAAAACTGGACTAGAGACCTCCTTGAGGTCCCTTCCAGCCTGTGACTGGATCTACTGAGCTGGCTACCACCGGGAACATCCTAAGCATATCAGCCCCCCTGAATTAGTTCCTATATTATATATGTTCCTGAAATCTATTTTATTATGCTTTTGCTAGTCCGTGCTACAAATAGCTTGTGCACTGTCTCCCCTACACTGACATCCCTCCTGCTTTATAAACCTGCCATCTAAGAGAAAAGAATGTGAGATACACATCTTAACATTGTATGCCTCTATGTTAGGTGTCCATCGTGTCACTTTCACATGTTAATTTAGAAAAACCCATTCACTTTATGATAGAATTAGCAAAAAAAGAAGAAGAAAAATGCCTCTCATGAGAATGGCCCTTGACTGAAAAACCCGTTATTCTTCTCTCTTTACTTCTCATGTTCTTAATCTGTTTTAGGTATTTATAAAACTTTAATCCTCATAGTATCAGAAGTCCCAAATGTGCAAAGACTTTCACATGTGCTTAACTCTATACTGCCATAAGGAGTCCCTCAAGTATGTGTATCTTTGCAAAATCCAGGCCTAAACGTGGAGATAGAGATGCACAGATTATTTTGTAATTACTAGTCCTGAAATCTTCCCTTGAAAATGGTCACAGTTATAGAGTATTCTCAGCTTTAAGAATCTGTTAAAGTTTATTTGCTTCTGCAAATATTTAAATAAGTAGAATAGTATAACATCTGACCTATGATCTTCTGATGGTCAAATGCTCAGCCAGTACAGGCAAACCAGCAGAATATGCGAGTATAACACTATAAAGATCTAGCTGTCAAAAACTCAAGGATTGTTGTTTTGCTTGGCATGAACTACCTGGGAAACACCAACACAAGCAGAAAATCAGTCTTTTTCGATGGGACTCGTCAAAGTCGCTCTCTCTTTTTTCTGGCAGCAATAGTCTCGACAAGATCCTTTTAATTCTTTCCATCTAATTAAACAGGCTACAGTGGCACTGGAGTATAAATCAGGATGTCCAGGAGCTGACATAGGTTGGTCTCATTCCCCCCACTTGTTTGTTTGTTTCTTTGGGTTTTTTGTTAACCATTTATGGATGGCTCTCAAATAACCAATTTACTCTTCTTTTAAAAGCTCTGGGCCTGCAAGTAATTTTGCTAACAGCAGAAAAATTTACTGCAGAAAAGAAATCTGAATTTTCAACAGTGCTGTTGAATTAATTGTCACAATTTACACCAACTGCGATGGTGTCCCCTCCATACATAAGATGCTGAAATAAGAGGCCACACGTTTCTGTGGAGATTTCAGCAGGAAAGCAGAAACTAAATATGAAGCCCGATTTCCTTACAGTTTTAGGCACCTAACCTGATGTGGCAGCTCCCTCTCCATAAGCAGGACCTGGGGTGAAGGACTGTCCTCTCTCAGTGTCCTTGCCTCCTCCCCACCCCGGTGGGATATTGCTTGCTTCTTCAACCAGCACGAACCAGTGGGCCCAGTTCCAAGGAGTGGACTGGGACTTGAGCCAGGCAGTGAGTGCTCTCCTTGGCCTTCCCCGTCCTCGTGGGCATCTCAGGATGGTGACTCATGGGGACTCAGCTGCTCTGCCATGGATGGGGGCCAGAGGTGTGTGTGGGGGGGAAACATGACCACCCCTGAAGAGCCTGCAAGAAGCAACAACTTCCCTGCCCTGTGCAAGAGGCAAAGCTGTGGCCTAAATCTGCTACTGTGCAGGGGAAAAAAAATCCTCATACAATATAAAGAAATAAATACAGATATCAACACCAATAATCCCATCTCTTTTGTGTTAACAGCTTGATAACATATCTGCTTATAACTCACACACAGCACTAAATTTTCTGCTCTATAGTAACTATCATATCCTTGTCAGCAGAACTAAATATTTAATCATCTGGGGAGATGAATCATGAAAGGCTGTTTTGGGGAGATATTTTTAAAAGGACAATTTGTTGTCATTTAATTTTGATAACTTGCTGCCTCTCTCTTCTCAGGAGGGACTCTGCAAGCCTGTGACCATACAGACCATTGCTCTGTACGGCTTGCTGTCTCCCTTGCAGGTGAACCATGTAACCTATGGGGTTTTAAGGTCATTTCTGACAAGACCAAGGCAGGAGGATGCAGTCAGCTCAGGTTTTGGCTTGGCACCAGTAAGCCTAAAGACACAGGGAGGCCAGAGACACACAAGCTGCCTGGTTGCATGGCACCTTGTGGAATGCTCTCCAGTTGCAGTCCCCCAATTTTGTGTCTGAGTCCGTAAATTTGTCAAGAGTTCAGACGCAGCATCAGACCAAGGTCACACCCGTATTTTGCACCATCTTGAATGTTTATGCCCTTGAGTCCCTCCTATCTCACGCTGAGCCACGCTCCAGCAGTGGTGCCGGCACGTCCTCACTGATGTGCGAAGTGCCACTGTTCTCAGCCTCTTCATGCTACCAGTGGTTCCCATTTTTACAATGATAAAGTTTCTCCAGCATGATGTAAAATTCAAATCAGGTTTTACAAAATGAATCTCCAAGGAAAAAGGATAATTATTAAAGAGCTTCATTAGTGCTTTGCAATCTTAATTATAATAATTATATTTTTGTAGCTAATATAACTGAACTCCTGCTTTTAAATCCCATTAATGAGCATTTTTAATCCTTCTCCTACTGGGCCAACAAAACCATAATGTTGAACTTTACATTTACACAGGGCACTATTTTTAATAAAAATGATGCACTGTTTACCAAGGATTTCCATTCCCTTTTATCTGCACTTTGAAGGTGCAACTTCTCCCAAGACGCAAGAAATGAAGAAGAGCAAAGATGAATTCAGCAGCTTGGGCTAGATTTCCCTTCCCGGCAACAAGAGGGCACAGTCCCTGCACCGGGATGGCAGCTCCCTGTGGATATTGGCTGCCATCAGGGAAGCCTGGGACACGGCTGCTCCCTTGGAAGCAGAGATTTAAAGCTCTTTTCCTGAACAGCCCCAGGGCTCAGCTTCACCCCCTTTGGGTCCCTATGTGGACTTCACCAAGACCGTGCACACCATGCGAAGAGGCAGAGGATGCAACCCACTGCAGGAAACAGAGACTTGCCAGGTGGAGGAGATCAGGTCGTGGCACAGGACTGCTCTGCCATACCACCGCAGTCCCATGGACGAGCGGGAGACCGAGGGGACGCAGGAGCCATGCCGCGGTGGCCAACAGTAATTGATGGTCAGGGACAGGGGAAAAGGTGGTAGCTGGGGGAGAAGGTTAAAAGAAATCTCACTAAGAAAGAAATGCCTCAGTTCACAAACTATTCATCCAGCCTGTGAGCAGGAAAAGGCACCTCCCCAACCAGCTACTGGAAATCTTGAAAAGTGTCAGCAAGTGACACCAGTATAAACGATCTTTTCTGAGTACAGTTTATAATCCCTGATAGAGTAGAATTTGCTGCTGTGTTCTACATTATAAACCACCCACCACCACACAGATGCAATGGACTAGCGGAATTTTTTTATGAGTCTGTTTGCAGCCTGGTATTTTACAGTTACTAACACAGAGAGAGACTAAAAGATCAAAGAAGGAAGAGCATACAAATTCAGATATCTCAATAAAGAAATTAAAACAATAAAGCATATATTGAATATTATCTGCCCATTAATCTCTGGAGTAAATTCAGAAAACTAATTAAAAGCTTCTACACAGATAAATGATAAGCTTCTTTATTCAATGAGCTCAACATATGAACAAACAGAGGTTTGTGCTGATATCATCGTTATTAGCAATTGCATTAAAGCAAATGATTTTTGCTGTGCTACTGGGAATACAGTGATTTGAAAAACAAAATGTTAAGAGATGAAATATTCAAACCTTTACTGTCCCGAGCGTATCGCATTTCCTGTTCTTAATTTATTTCAGGTAACGATAACTCTTATGGGTCAGCATGACAAAAAAATAAGACATGAAGAAGAGAAAAGAAACCCAAGGCCTGTACAGAAGCAGGAAAAATCTCTGCATAAACATTCTCCAATGGAAGTCCAGCTTTAATGGGCAGTATCACCTTCCTGCATGGGAAATTCTCTAATTCATCAGTTCTTACTGCACCTTGTGTCCCTTTTTCCGCTATTGGCTTCAACATTCGCAGGGGATTTTGTCTGAATTTTATAGGGAGCTTTCTGCCTCCTCGACCGTGATTGATAGATGTTCTATTTTTGTGGTGCAACACCGCTGTCTTGCGTGACGTGGCGTGGCGGCGCTGGATGGGGAGCTTGCAAGGCAGCCAGCCTTGCTCTCCCTTGGTGCTCCGGGAATAGCCCCATCCCAGGCATCCCTTTAGATGGGTGCGACTTGAAAAGGGGGATCTGAAGAACATAAGATAATAAATTTTACAGCTTAAGCTATGCATTCAATTTAAATGCAGAGCCTGAAATAATTGATTTCAATATATAGCTGGTCCTGAATCTGATTATTTAGTATCAATTAAAACTGATCTGGCTCCAGCATTCAGATATCCTCCTAGGGATCCTACATAAGGAAATAAGTTGAAAAACTCAATTTTTTTATCCATAGTGCATTCCAGTGACCTGGGGCTGATTAGCATAAAACCAGCTTTAAATTGATGAAATGGGGGAATGAGAGACAACTGTAACTGCTTTTGTTTATATTTTTTATTCATACACCAGCATCTTCCTGCTTCTTATTGTACATTAAACTCTCCCTATTGACCAAAATGAAACAGAGATTTCAAAAAGTCTCAGGCCAATGTCCGCTTGAGCATGGGCTAAATGCAGGATATAGTCCACAGGGTGTAAAGTGCACTTAAATTTTAGCATATTCACTCAAATGTGGTGTTTCAGAAACAGAGAAGTCATTAAAAGCCCCATAGCAAAAAATCAAATTATGCCTCTGCCAGATATTAACTTTGAAAAGAAAGAGTAGAGACACTCTGAAAACCACAGTGAAATACTGATGTGCTGATTCACCCCATGCTTATGTACTGCACAAGTTAGAACTGCAAAATAACATCTCTCTTCTATGCCAAATGATATTGGTAGGAAAGCATCTTTTGGCTATGATGGGTGCTGTCTTCCATTCAGAATGTGTGTTTTCCCTTTCCACTTGCAAGAAAATTTGCTGTCAGAATGTCAAGCTGACTTGCTATTTTATTTGCCATCTGTGTCAAATATTCATATAGACACACTAAATACATGTCTATGTCCCAAAAGGCCTGAGTTGTTGCACAGTTACCTATCTTTCATAATTATCAGGGTAAAAACTAGGAGGGGAAAAAAACCTGACATAATCTTAGATCTCTGCTCATGCTGAATCACATTTTATTTCAAACAGAGTGCCATGGCCATTACTGGAGCACCACATACGGAAAAATAGGACCTCAACCCTCAATGCACCCTGAATTTTGCAAGTAATCTAAAAAATCAGGATTAACTATCCTGCAGAAAGTTAGATACTTTACATCCCATCTATTCTGTAGCCAGTACTGTGACTGCAGCTCTTGTAGGCATATCTGATCTGGCTTTAAACAAGTAGTGAAGCATCAGTGCAGCTCACTGTAGGTCTGCTAGTTTACACATTTACCCAGTGTCACCAAAAAGAGGTTGCTTAGGGCAGCCTGATTTAGGGGGAAAAAAAGGCAAAAGAGAAAGAGGAGGAAAGAAAGAGAAGCAGTTGGCAGGGAGCTGAGGTTGGGGTTGGGTCGGGTCCTCTGGCTCATAGCCTCGTCTGAAGCAGCCAGGAGAGGTAAATTGCAGGGCTATGGGTCGAGGTGGGGAGAAAAGGGAAAATCCCACGTCCTGTTTCTAAAATCCACACAAAGAGAGGGATCCTGAAGGCAGTTTTGGTGACCCCAGGAAAAAAGCTGTTGTCACAGGATGGATTGGGATGTTTGGTCCCAGAGATGCTATTGCTGCTGCTTGTCTGGTGGGTTTAAAGCAGCCTCAAGGGTGGCTATAGAAACTGTAGCAACTTTAGTGTCTGCAGAAAAGACATTAATTTGTAGAAACTGTGCCAAAGGTAGTATAAAATTTGATATCACAGCACTTCACTTTAAACGACTTATACTTCATCCTACTGCCACACTATTTTGGAGGTATTTGGGTCTGGGGATTTTTGCTTTTAAACAGAAAAATATTTGGTTCCCTGTGCGTGTTTTTCCCCCCTCATCCTCCTTCCTTTAGACACTTCAAAAGGCAAGCTCCAGAGAAACTTTTCTGCTGGTTCCTATTGTTTCCTACTTCAAGTGAAAAAAGTACATGATGTTAAATCTGAACACCAAGACTTTGTGAATGTGTAAACTTCAGAACTCTAAACCTTTCAGCCTGTGCCAATGTAAACCACCTAAAGTGCAGGGAATTAAGTACACTTTATCCTCTCTGACCATGATTGAACACGTTCCAGTCCTCCTGAAATCTGCAGCAGGGAGTCTCTCAAATTCCCCAAAGCACAGCGAGGCTTTTTCAAATGGGCATGAGAAAGAGGGAGATCCTCATCCAAATCTCAGTCCCGGCCCTTTAGCTCTCTCCTTTGAAAATTCTCACCTTGCTGTTTCTAACCATCTCACTCTCAAAGACATGGGGCAGGAATAAATAAAACCTACCTTTGCTAAGTGAAAAGCTCCATATTCCCTAAATTCCTGGGAAAACTGCACAGCAATTTTAATAAGCAGTTTTGCAGTGTACATTGGGGTGCCACCCACCCATTTTGATGTTGCTCCATTAATGTCTAACTGACCTGTTCTCTAGAGAAACAGGTACCATCATCCAACCCCTGGAAGCCAAAAGGGCTAAGATGTGCATTTTGGGAACCCAGTTATGGGCTTTCTGTCCCTCAGGCAGCAACAGCCTCTCCCTGCCATGCTTCCCCCCCTGCCTGTGGCACCCTGGGCCAGCACCCTCTCCCCTCGAGAGAAACCACCCCCAGGGGCCTCGTCACCCCACTGCCTTCATCCCACATAAGCACGCACCATCCCCACTCCCCTTCGTTGTACTGGATCCAGTGCCCGGGTCAGAGGCACTGCATTGCCTTAAATAACATCTTGTGTGTTGGAGCTAGATATCTGGGAGCATGTGAGCGCTGCTACGCCAGCCAAAGCCTGATGTACGCATTGGCCATGAGGAACTGGCGTTTGGCTGCCACTGCTTGGGTGGCCAAAAGGGTTTAAGCTGATGGTGGTCAAGGGAAGCTGGAACAGAAAGCCATTAAAAGGCTGGCGTTCCTTAGATTTGCTCTTATCTCTTTATCGCTCGGAAATATTTTATTGGAATGAACCACAACGCAGTTGCAGCTGTGCTTCAGTCGGTCCACTGCCTAGTTCTAGCTATTTTAAAACTGACATTACCCTGAGAAATAATGAGGAGTCTTAAACTATACTGTGAAGCACGCAGTAAATTTTTAGTTGGCTAAAGAGCGAGGAGTGAAATGTGAGGGAATGTTTTTCCTGATATATTTTCTCTCTCTCCCTCTCTCTCCCCTCATGGAAATATTGATGTGAAGGGTAGTAATACTGCTACTGAAGTCTGACCCAAGTGGCTATAAAGATACATTACTTGCATCAGTCCAGGAGACAGTTCTCTCAATCTTGCTTCCTCTGCAAATGCAGTTATCTTGCTCTGGCACTTTGCAAAATCCTCTAAATTACTATTAAATTAAATACTTTTAATTTATGGAGGATTTCAGCTGAACTCATATTTCTGTGCCATTAATTATCAAGTATTTTACTGACTCTGGGAAAAACATTAATAAATCAATCTAAATGAACTCCCACCTTCCCCCCCTGAACTGGGGATGGGTGTCATCAGTCACACTCTAACCTGAGAAGGTTATATTTCCCTTCGATTCATCATTAATTTCATTTCAAATAATGTATTTCTGAGTGGGCTTAGGGCAACATTTTCAAACACGGGTTTTTTAAGTTAGTGATGGCAGTATATTTAGCCGCCTGAATATGTGGATGGATTTTCAGAGGTCTTCTGTGTTTTGAAACAATTCCCCTTCTGCAATGTTAAGGTTGGGTTGTTTCTTTGTTTGGCTTTTTTTTCAGAAACAGTAATTACACTGGTTATCTTTTAGATAAAATATGATTTCCAGTGTATCCTTAGACACAGTGGAGCTCTGGGGAAGTATCAGTGGAAACCGAGGTAGTGATAAATCACTGGAATTGAAGGACATGTGGATGCTTGGAAGGGTAGTTAGTTAGATGGGTAAATATGGATTTAAGTGCTGACCTCTCGACATCCAAAACTGAAAATATTGACCTTGATATGCAGTGCTGGTCTTTAGTGTGCCTTCACATGACAAAAAGATCTGCAGGGCTCCAATACAGGTAAGTCATGTTCCAAAACACAGTTTAAGGAGGACTGCAGTAGCAGAGCAGGCAGGTGAGATATTTTGGATGCTGACAATGCTACCAGGAGGATTCTTATCACCACCTCAAAACAGTGTTACCCCAGAGTGAAAAAACAAGTGTGTTATTTCACAGACTGGTCAACAAAAGCAGACGTTCCCATTTCATCAGTGTTTCATCCTCCGTTTGTCAAACCCAACACAAATCTTGGCAAAGGAAGGTATTTCATGAAGTTATGTGGACTGACTTAATGTATGAATCTTCACAGTGACACAGATTATTAGAAACTCAATGATATGTGGAAAGTTTTATGATGTGCTTTCATGCTGATAAATAGCTAATCACCATATATTTGTGACAACAGAGCATTACGGGGAGCAGTGATACGTGTTCTGAAAAACACCATCGGTCCTTTTACACCCTCTGCATAATGCCCTATCATCTGCAGTGCTCAACTTTGCAGTCTTGCTTTCAAAAACACAAAGAAAAAATCATTATGAGCATCCTACCATTTGTCACAGCCTCCTTTCTGGTCTTCTGTGCTGTTGTTTTTTTCAGTAAAAGTGCATTACATGCCATTTGACAGCTGGTAATTGTATGTGTATTGAATTAAAGCATTGATTTTAATTTTCAAAGTCAACCTCATTCTCTTTTAGCTGAATGAATTACTTTTTTCATGAGAAAAAACATTGGTACTGGACTTCAGATACAGGATCAGAGCTTAGGCAGCCTGTCCTCAGGGGTATTTGCTGCGGCTCTCTTTTTGAAATATTGAAAGGTTCTAACTTGCCCATTACCCAGAAAAAAAAAAGATAATAAATCTGTGAACGGCTAGCACAGCTCTGAAATTCATAGCTAGCTTTCAGCTATTTTGTGTTGCATTCCAATTCCCTGGCTGCTAGGATGCTTTTCAATTGTACAGATAAGCAATAACAGGCTGGGCAAAGCTTGGATAAGAAACCTTGAAAGAAAATCCAGGTGCTGCTAGGAATTACACTGATTATGCCATGGATTGCCATCTATCTTTGAGTCAATGGTGAGGTACGTGAAGAAGGCTCCCTGGGAAACAGAGGCTCTCTGACCCTTTCCCCTGTATTATCCTTTTCACAGATGCAGGCACTTTTCCTTCTCTAGTCTACTCCTGAGGAACTAAACTTCAGACCGAAGCAGTCACTCTCATGTAGAAACCATAGAAAGAAAAAAAAAGAAAAAAAAAGAAGAAGGTTTATAGGTTGTCATCCCAAAGAGATGTTCAAAAAAAGGCTGACGCTTTGTGCCAAGTTTCAGAAGACAGGCTCCTTCTCCTTCTCTCTCAAAACCTAATCACCACAAGCCAAGTCTCTGACCTGTTGCTCTTATCATGCATTCAGAGAGATCTGCTGTTTCCTTATTCTTAAAATATCAAACCAATTATCTTGGGCTCAGTCTGGATTTTGTCCCTCTCTGGAGTGCATGAAGCTATTCAACCTGCCCTCCCAACCGCTCGCATCCCTGGTGAGAACCGCCTCCTCCCGCGGCATCGCCCCATCCAGGGGTGGTACTGGGGAAACACCATTCGCCTACCGGCATCCTCCAGCACTTCAGCTGGGATGGAGAAATGAGGCCAGCCTCTGTTCTCCCTCACAACGGTGAGGAATGACAGTAAATCCTTCAAAATGAGTGGAGCTAAAGCTCTGTGAAACTGACCTCAAATTGCGACCAAGCACTATACACTGAGCCACTGAAGTGGAGCTGGAACGACCAAGCGCAGCAGCTGCTTCCCTTTTATAAAGAGGTTTCCTGCTAATGTGGAGTCATGGTTCGGATGAGGAGTCTGCCCGCCCCGCTCAGCTCCAGCCACACTGCACGCTGTAGGTGTGACAGCGTTGGAATTTGGCTGAAGATTTTCTTTTGTCATACTGTGTGTCATATTTGTTGTGTAGCAGGCTGAACAAAGAAACTCTCTGCACAGTTTTTATTTTAGTATTGTGTCTTGATTCCTCCACACCTCAAGATTCTGTAGACATGCCATAGCTTTCCCTTGTTTCTTTATCTAGCAATTCAGTCCCTCCAAACAGGCATTATTACAAAATCTAGCATCAGGACTTAATTCAATTTAAATTTACCACTGCAAAAAAAAAATCCCCTCAGAAAGATGTGGCTGATGTCCCATCTCATGTGCTTTTTGTGGTTCTGCCAGTTTATGTGACAGAAAATGCTAGTCCACACCAGTTACTGTGTGACTTTTTTGCTCTAAGACCTGTGGGTCTTTTTGCAGATGTGCATTAAAATGGGTTTTCTCTGAGGCATAATAAAAATATCACAGTAGAGACATACGTCATCTTTTGGACGCCATGTTATGTGATGAAATTTTTCATGGTACACTTAGTTTGCATTTGTCCCAAGTAACTGAAAGTGAGAATGCGCACTGACCTGCTCCAAAGCAATTGTATTAGCCACCAAAAAATGCAGAAGATCACATGCGTCAATTTGACTCTGTGCAGCACAGTGTTTATTATTTCTGCAATAAACTGCAGAATAAAATAAAGTGTGAGAGCACTTCATTCATGTCTGCCGCCCTATTGCCACAGTATTACTTAACAGGAGTAGTAAATATAGGGACATATGCACAGAGCTTTTCTCTGTCTGGCCACGATGTCTATATTACTGACCACTTTCTGGTTTTGATTCTTATTTTAGTCAAACTCTACAGCCTTCACAAGTGGAGTATGTTGATTTCTTGCTACTTCTTCCAGGCTTAGACTAGCTACTGTTACACTGCTTCCATCTCAGTGTGATAAAGTGAGATACTGGTTTAGAAGCCTGATGCATATTTGAGGGGTATCTGCTTTTCTACAAAGGAAGGGAGCAACTGATGCAGTATCTTCGCTGTATAGCTTTTGTTCATTAATGAATTTATTCCTGTAAAAACTGAGGGTGGATGGAGGAAAGGGGATCATGCACACATTTATATATTCCTTGATACAAGAATTTGGGAACCCGATACTAATTAGAGCCATGGCTGTAATCAGAATTTTCAGAGAAGCGGGTGTTTCTTGTAATGCAAAGGTGACTCTTACAGCAAAGCTTAGGATTGTTATTATACTAGAAATAATAGGGTGATGGCAGATCTTCATGTGGGGCTGAAAGAATCATCATAACTACTGGCCTCTGTCCAAGGACAATCAGAAAGAATTTGGGGAATTAGCACCCTCTTCAAGGAAAAAGTCACTGGCTGTCCTGGGTTGATGTGGATTTTATATACGGTTCTTTTGTTACTAAGATTACACAAGCTTTCCAGTCTTGCCTTTGCAAAAATATTAAAAGATTTTAAATGGGCTTTACCCTAGAGAGACAGACTCCAAAATGAAATTCTGTTACACAAATAAAGTGATGAATGGGATGCCTATATATCATTTATTTCCTCTCGGAATTGGTGACCTTCCGTCAGTCAGTAGTTTCCTTCACACTCCCTCACTTGTGAATTATAAGTTAATCAAGAGTACAATGGAAACAAAGCATCCATAGCTCGCTCGCTGCATTCATCTCTCTCCTCAGGGTGGATTACAGATGTTAAAGTTGTAATGAGCTTTCTTTTAGTCCAGTTTTGACCTCAATACTGACTTTACCAGCAAAAATTTCTCATGCGAGTTTATGCAAGATGTATGTGGAAAATACACTGGGATCTGGAAGCAGGAGTAGCCTAAAAAAGTAAGAGTATCTCCTTGCTTTTAACTGTTCTGTTTTAGGGGAGTGGGGTACCTGGAAAATAATTTAGACTAAGAATCTTCAATTTTTTTTTTTTTTACTTGGCGTCAAAGGAATCAATGTCTAACTACTTCTGAAAGGTTTGTTATTTCTAGAGATCCTCAATCCCAGAATTTGCAAACCCCGTATCTAGTTGAAGGTGTTCCTCCTCACCACAGGGGTGTTAGACTAGATGACCTTTGATGGTCCCTTCCAGCCCAAGCCATTCTATGATTCATTCTATGATTCATATGATGGCCAATTGTGGCTGATGCGATGAGAGGAGCCGCTATGGGAAAGAGAGGTCTCCTGCACTGTGCTGACACGCTACTACTGAAGTCTGGTCCTGGTTTTGCCACACTGAATGACTTTGATGCTATTTCACACTTATCAGTGCAGAGGAACGAGTACTTTAGCGTACCGCTGTTTTACAGAGCCTGAGCCTAGTCTGTGAGACTTCCCCTTGAAGGCGATGCAGTGTACCCATTGGAAGTATTTATTTTCAAAATACACAGATGCATAATAGCAGTGAATAGAATACCAGGAAAAACTATTCTCTTACAGCTGATAATACTAGTGGTAACAATGAAGGAATTATTCTCATTATAAAGAAGAGTTGATCCAAAAGGTAAAGAGAGGTGGTAATTAATTTCCTTTAATAGTCACACTGGGATCTCCTGTAGTGTGCGGTCTGATGTTAATAATATATTTTCCCCCCTATAATTAACGTTCATGTTCTGTTCCTGGGGGACTCTTTTCCACTATCCTCAGCATTGTCATTGCTTAAGCATGCACAAGCAACTTTGCACTTTGGTCGCTGCAAGAGCTAATCCAAGCACTGCTTCCCTTGCCCATACCTTCCCTCCTGTCAGATGGGTGACAAACGCCATCACTGGAACATGCAGCCTCAGGAGAGCTGGGAAATTAGGAGGTATTTTGCCCCATTTTGGTGCAATGCGAAGTTTCAAAGAAAAGAGTAAGACAGCAGAGGGAGAGAGCGAGCCCCCTCCGCCTGTCCTGCTTTCTGAGGCTTGTGATCCAGGGATGGGGACCTTATGGAGGTGTTGGACCTACTTGCCACAGCAGAGCGAGCAAGGAAGCCCTTGGATTTCAGAGCAGCCTGCGGCTCTCATGCCAGCCACCGAGGGCATGGGCAGAGAATGAAGCCAGGGCAGAAGCAGCATGGCCTGGGCTCCTTCTGGGTGTCAGTCTCTGGTGTAAATCAAAGCCTGTTTGAAACAGCTGTCCTATGCACCAGAGACCAATCAACATCTGAATTACTCAAAGATCCTCTGACTAAACCAAGCTGGATGCTCCTTAGCTACAAACACAGATGTGACTCTTCTCGGAAAGAAACAAACCTGAGAGATAACTTACTCCCTAACAGAAACAGCAGAAGAGCACAAAGCTCAAGAAGGACTAGGAAACTAAGTCCTCTGACACTGTACCCCTTGCCCTCGGAGTTTTATACTTTTTTTTTAATTTAGGGTTCCTGCAGGACAAAGGTGCCACCCCTAAATTTCCTTTAGCCTGCAATTCAATGCTGATGTGCATTGATCACGCTTTAGAAGATTAGGGAGAAAGACTCTCAACAGATAAGTTGGGAAAGAGGGAATGCGACAAAGAACTCAAATACCTACATTCTGTTTCTGTAGTATAGCAGAGAGACATGCTTAGGAGAACACAGTATTGCATTAGGACCTAACTCAACTCATACAAATGCAAATGACTTCTTATTTTTTTAAGGTATGTTATCTTGAACAAATGGGCAAAAAGTTCCCAGACCAAAATGTTTCCAGCAGTGCTTTATTTCTCCCCCATGGCTGCCACCACTGCCCCGTCCAAATGAGCACTCCCACCCCAGCACGTCCAGCCTTACGCACACCCTTCCAGCTCCTCGCACATGGGATGGCCTTGGCTCTGATTTGGAAACTTTTGCTTTGGCATTACTAAAAAGGGGACAGTTACATCCCGGCAGAGACAGCACGCATCTATGGCAGCACCTTTTAGGGCTGAGAAATGAGCCTGAGTGACTGGCAGTCTGGCTCTTAGCTTTAGTATGTGCTCTTTGGATTGCAAAAGCTTTTTCTGGAGCAGCAAGGAAAACCAAAGAAACCCTGAGACTCGCTTTCTCCATGTCCTCCCTCTGACCTTCCCTACCCTCATTTTTTTGGTTCTCGGCACAAGGAAGAGTGAAGAAGTTAAAGACAGAAGCAACACTATGTTCACAAACTTTCCTCCCTAATTCCACACGTACTTTACACCTGCGGTCCTGAGTCAAGGATATTTCACTATCTGATTTCTGTTAAAAAAGTGTAGCCTAACCAGAGATTTAAATTTTCTGGAAATGTCTGTACATACAAAATGTAACAGATTTTCTCTTTTTTCCCCTTTAGGGGAAAACTGAAATATCTGCAGCTTTTACTCTAGAACTAATTTTTACTTACTTCTTTATGAATAAGAACTCTATTATGCCTAATTTTGTTAGTGCATATAGACTTCTGCCAGCTATATCTCTGAGAAAAAGGAAAAAATTCCTGGCTTTTGAATGCCATCAAAAATGCCCAATATTAAAGACAGAGCTGTAATGCACACAAAGTACTTCTTGACATTTCTTGCTAGTTGACATATCTCTCAAGCAATAAAATGACTAAGTAAATAAAATAAAGATGGAAATCGAGAGTACCACCATTGCTAACCCACTAACAAGAGGGTTCCATAAGATTCAGAGATATGATGTAAGCAGACTTAAGGCTATAATGCAGAAAGCCATACAGCAAAAACACATATTCCTAGAAGAAATGTTTGGAAAATAAACATCCATATGCATGTTAAAGCTAACACAGCATAGTGACTTCATAGTAACCTAACTGGAAATATTTTATTGTATGGAAGATATTTTGAAGGGTGAAATTTCAGCATTTATTTTAAACATTGCTCATTTTCCTGCTCATTCTGACAAAAGGTATTTCCCAAATACATTCAATTCAAGCTTTTCCCAACTTTTTCAATCTTGTGTTTCCTACTTTGCATTGAAAAAAAAAAGAGGAGGCGGGAAAGGAGAGTAGAGATGAATTTTTTAATTGAAGGTTTCAGTACTTGTTTCCAGATCCTCCCATATGTAGGCCTTGCACATCTAAACACACGTTAGTATGAAATGTTATTTATGAAATATGAATTAAGGAGAGGACTGCCAAAGAGGTGATAACATTTTCTACCTGAAAAATGGTGTATCTTGATTAAAAAACCCAACACCAGAGACACTTAGTATATCTTTCAAAGAACTATTTGGGACACTGGTTTTATGGAAAACTGGAATATATCTTCTCTTCACTGGAATAATTCAGATTTTCTGACTTTTCATAAAAAGTTACTACCAGGAAGATACATAAATATTCCAGAATGTCATATTAGAAGTGTCTCGTTTGCACATAACTTATAAGCTAATTGCAGGCAGTGTCCACTGGTGTAGGTGTTTCCCAGAATAAAAACTTCTAAACGACCTATTGCTTCTTCCCCCACATTGGGTAATCATCACCTTGAGACTCTGATTCAGGAGGTGATGTGGGCACGACATGAACTGCCCACGCAGGTTTCCAGTTCTGGGTGACCACCAAGGGACGGTGGTCCTCTAAGAGGTGGCTCATGCCTTTCAATCAGAAAGCTTCTGCGAGCCTTGTCCCCCAAAGTGGTAGGAGATGCCGAGGTGCCAACCAGACCCATAATTTCCAGTAAGAGAGCCATGGTAAAGCCATATAGTGCTGCTGCTTCACACCTGACCTCCCTGGCATGACTGGAGACCTGTTAGTACCATGTCTGTGGGCGTACGATTCCAAGATTCAAGCAGGGAAATGGTCCTGGTGAGTGAGAGCAGCAAGGCAGCTCTGACTACTGCTCTTAAACAAACTGAGGAAAATAATACCAATACATTTCCACTTCCATTGAGAATGCACCCCTTTCTCTAAAAAAAGTGATGTCATGGTGCTATTTAAAATACATAGTGGCAGCACGGCGTGCAGCTGCATAGCAGTGTGGTTCTCCCATCCACAGGGGAGACTGTGTCTTGATACACACACTCTGCTCTTATCAAAGGTTTGCTTCTAATTAGGGAGTAACTGAAGCCCTTTTTAACACCTGTATTGTATGGATTTAATATGCTAATGTGTAAACCTGTCTCAAATATCTAATCCTAAAAATGTTTTACTTTCTTTTTCGGTACTCTTAAATAGTTAGTCCTATTAATTTAACTCCATCAGGCTGAAAGGCATTAAATGAAATGTCTGGAAGGAATTAATTTAAGTGCTTATCAAAGACTGGTAATATCAGTTTCCAGGGGTAAGTAAAATGAACGTATGTGAACTGGAATCAGATACATTGATTCAGCTCTATTGTGAAAGCATAGCTTGGAGATAAATAGTACTACAATTATTTGCCCAGGAAAATGTGCATCATCCTAATGGAACTGCTCTAATGACCTTGACTAAACTAACTGCACTCCCGCTTTCTCAAAAGCAGAGCCCAAATACCAACACTAACATGACGTATATGTCTGTTTTCTGAGGTGTCCATTTTACAATGAGGCATTGAGAAAAACAGTTTTTATCCACAAACACTTCTTGAGTCGTATGTGCAGTTACTGCTGTAGTTCTGCATAAAGAAAACTAGAAAATAACACAGGACAATATTCAGGGCCTGTTCTTGGGTTATAGTTAAAACGCAAACTAAAAGGTACCTTGCCTGTGCTCTACTGGCATTTTCAAAGGACAAGCTTGACACCATAAACAAAGCTCATGTCTGCTGCTGAGCTGCTTCCCAGGGCATCATTCTGTTAGAGATTCAGGCTCGAAGACAGCACAGGCTGTCCAGCACGGCCACTAATACAAGTTTGGGAATGGCATCGGCTGGTGTCTGCCTTCAGAAAAGCTGGAGCTGAAGAGTTCTGGCTAGCTCCTCCAGACCGCAGAGCTGTGGTTCGGTCTAGGTTCATATTTATTAATTCCGGAGACTTGAGTGGCTCAAGTCTGTTAAATGTATGACTGGAGCTGGGGTTGGGGCAAAGGGCTGATGGGGAAGAAAAGCGAGTGTTACTGCTGGGAAGAACAAAGCTTATAAAGCTCAGAAGAGCATAAGAGCAGTAAAGCATGACGAGCTGCAGGGCTGGATGGGAATAACGTGCTTTACGTTATGTTAGCCTGGTGTTTAATGGCTTGGGGTAGAACTAGAGTCTGGACCCAAAGAGCTGAGTTCATTACCGGATCTCACAGGACTTAACTGATATTCCAGTTACAGACAACAGCAACAGCTTGCCGCAGGCCTCCCTACTGCCTTAGTCTGGGCCAACGCGTAAGCTTCCTTATCATTCACCCTTGTGCAGCATCAACTCTTAAATTCAATTTTCAGCTGTGGGGAGTCTTTTTGCTGATACATAGGATTTTTCAAGGGCTATTATTAGCTTACTGAAATGAAACTGCTGTTGATATGAAAAGCTTTGATACAAAACCAGGACAAAGTGACCTGAAAACAAGTATGGCTTCACGGTCTTGCCAAATATACAGGTTCTGTCAAGGCCTGTCATGCACCAGCCATGTGCATGTAGAAGCTAACAAGGATTGTCATGCAGGTAGCTTAGGAATAATACTATTAAAGGCAGTAGGCCCACATTAAGAGAGCAGAAAGAGGAACCATTTCCTGAGACTGTGTCTCTGCTGCTGAAGAGAAGTGTCTGGTCAGTGACTTGTTCCCTCTGAGGCACTGAGCAAGAGGGAGCATCAACCACTGATGTGAGGAGTGAAGCAGCTTTCTATGTTTTGTTATATTTATATGTGACACATGCTCATTCGTGAAGATTTTTAGGGTTCTTGCCTGTCTTCTGCCATTGTCTCAATCCCACAAAACAACAGCTCTGGCTGGAACATCACAGGTGCTGGGAGAAACCCTCTCTTGTCTTGGGTCCTGCACAAGTGTCCACGCTGCAGTGGGAATCACTATGAGCAATGTTAGAAAGCCTTGTAGGCCCACTGAGCTGGACTGAGCACAAATGCCAGCAGATCAAATGGCTTGTGAATAACCCTGAAGTAGATATGGGCTGCTAGAGTGTAGCAAGGATGAAGGTTAGCGTTAGAGGTAGGGTTAAAGGATGGGGTAGTGGGCAGCAGCGGCTTCAGGAGTGTTAACTGGCAGACCCTGCAAGTTCAGCAGGGCTGGATGATGGCAGCTGGTGTTGGGGCTGAAGAGCAGGTAGTTATTTGTACTGTGAGGAAGGGCATGTGAACTTCTTTTTATGTGCGAGTTAGGTTTAGAGATACATCTGAGATAGGAGCCTCATATCTGACTGGATCTGTAGGGCTGAGATAGGGCCTGGGGAAGAAGGAGCCAATGACTGAGGGTTAATTGCGGCTGTAAATCTGGGGTGCTTCAGTTTCTGCAGTCCCTCCTAAAGCCCAAATGAAAACTAATCTTCTCTAAGCGCCTTGGGAGAACCTGCTACCATCCTACCACTCTGGGACTTACACAATCCAAAAATTGATTAAACCCTTCAGATCCTCCTTCCCCTAACCCCAACAAAAATGAAGCCAGTAAAACTCAGTAAAACAGCTGCCTCTCAGCAGAGGTCCCTTAGCGCTCACTGCAGCCCAACAGGCCTTGCTGGCTGTACCAGTAGACTGAGCACCTCAGTCCTGACTGGTTTTAACCATACCACTATCCTAAGCCTAATCCTATCTTTAATTACCACCTGAAGACTCCTAACAGTTAAAAAAGCAAACGTAATGTGTTTGACTCTTCCCTCGTCTGCCTCTCCCCCTACAGATGTTGTAGGATCCAGCAGCAAACTCAACTGCCCATCCCTGTAATTCTTACCACTCAGCCCCACTCCACATGTACCCCCCAACTTCCTTACCTGTCCTGCAGCATCCCTCACGGGGCCAAAAGTCAGTTTAGAGCATTTGGTCCTGTCAGCTCTCCCTTCATACCAGCCTTCTGGCCTTGTGTAACCCAGGAATATTTCTGCTCATTCAGTATTTCCACATCTAAAATTTAACTGTATCTTTTATCACAAACACTGTGTAAAGGTTGCCCAATATGTCCTCCTTTCCTTCACAGCTGGCTGTCAGCCTCTGCACCTACAGCTCCAAGAGCTGGGCTTCAATCGACAATAAACCCAGGTTTTCCTGTCCTCATCTAGTATTAAAGTATATCTCAGTGATCTCTTGTAACAATAAACTGAATTCTCCTGCCCCTGTGATGGCTAGCAACAACCTGAATGTTAATCCTAGTTTTAATTTTCTCTCCTCCAAGGCCAAGCAGAAAAAGTTGGTCTATGTGGAGTAAAGGGCTGAGAGTAGCTTTGAGAGTGGTATGCCTTATTGACTTGGGCCCATCTTTCTTACCATTAGCATTTGGGTCCAGAGGGTTTTGTTCACTGACGGGTGCTATAAGACGTGCATGCCAAGGGTATTAACAGTCTCAGCTGGGTGGAGGCCATATAGGTATGTGTAGGCCTGTGGTCAGGATTAGGAAGAGCAGAGACTCAAGAGCTAAATTTACTACTATGTCCTGCAAGTTCTTCTCATCCAGGCTGATATACTGTTGCCTGGTTATGGCTATACTGAGAAGAGATTTTCAACTTTTTTTATAGAGACCCCTTCTCTTCCCTCTCTACAGAAATAGCAAATAAATGTCACTCAGCTTTTGACTCACTGGAGAATTCCTTCGAAAAAGCCCCGGCTCATATGCTTCACGGCGAGGTGGCTGCCTGGTGCTGTCTGACGGCACTGCTACAAGGCAGTACTGCCCTGCTTCAGGAGGCTCCTATGCAGGTTCTCTGTCAGCCCGACACCAACATGCCCTGCTCCTCCCCAGCCTCCCTAATGATAAAGTAGGTGTTACAACCAACGTCTGAGGGTCTGAATAGCCACCTTTATGTCTTGCTTGAGCCCCGCCCACCACATTAACTAACTTTCTAGCACTGGGCTGGGTACTTTTAGAAGTACAGAGATGGGAAAGCACGAAGGCAATCTTTCCGCTTTGGGGCTATGCAGGAATTCCCTGGCCAGGACGTCCCACGCGGAGAGCTGGCTGCCCGTGGGTCAGTGAAACATTCGCTGTTCTAACTGCTGTATTGCACATTTGACTGAAACTTTGGTTCTGAAGAAGCTGTATTTTTCTGGCATGTTTCTAGGAAAGTAGATTCTCAGATTGCTGCCAGGTAGGAACGAAGAGTTGAGTTTTTAAGAGCACTGAGTGGCACATTAGCAAGTGTAAATGCTTCCAAAAAATGAAAGAGGACTGTACTTCTGCTTCCGATTCGCTGTTCTGTGCCAAGTAACACTTTCTCAGTCACCTTTTCTTCCTCAAAGAGAACAGGTTGCAACAGATTGAAGTCTTCTCCCCTGCTATGTCAGGAGCATTTATGTGACAATTACAACATCATTTTTGTTTTACGATCAGCTGAAGTCAGTTCAAAACAGCACGTCACCTCACACATGAAATAGCATGGCTTTATGTGACGGGGACTAGAATTTGGCAGGAGCGTTTCCTCATTTGCAGTCTGCTTTTTTCTGTCTTAACGTTTTACACTCGATGCAGAGTAACTTGAGTTCTGAAGTCAGTCAGGCTTATCTGGAGCAGTGACTCATCTAGGGCAAGCGGAGTAGCCAGCTCCTGCTTGCTCTGAAATGTTAAGCGGTGGAGGAGGAGAAAAATTACAAATCTGTGACGGGGAAGACCTCGGACCTTCCAGATAAAACCTGTGATATTTATCGGCGGCTCTGTGAGCAGCAAGCTTGGTGCTCAGCGGGCAGTTTCTTTATCTCCTCACTTCCTGCGATGATTGCCGTTCTCTCCTGTTGCACCCAGCTCATGTGCCATAGACAAGGCTGGCCTCAGAACATTCAAAGAGAAGCCAGCTGGCTCCGTGCAAGTCCTCTGATCAGTGGAACCTACTGATGTAATCAACAGGACCAGGTTTCTACCTTTTTTTTGGTACATATCTAGAAGCGCAATTAGCCAAGAGCAGGTCTAAATGCTGCAGTGTTCAAAGTGATTGTGGCTTTCCCTGACAATTCACTTTTTCACATCATCTATTAGACCTATGAAAATAATACAGCATTTTGCATTAGTAATCCCTTCCACTTGTGATTTCTTTTTCTGTGGCCAGAGGAGACAAAGTGTGCAGTCACTGCGCAAAAACCTCTCCAGAGCAACCACTACTATAATACTTCATCTGCCAAAAGTGCTACCACCATGCATTCAAGAAACCTGGCCCTAAGCCCATCTACCTTTCCCAGTTTCCTACTGTTCCTACTTCTTTTCTTCCACGGTTGCTGACTTTTTCTTTTTAAAATGTTTATCTTTTAAAACCAAATGCACAAACCCATGATGTTCCTAGGCATGACAAGACCCATGTCAAGGATCGCTGTAGGCAGAGGCTGGTAGCTGTGGCTGGCCGTAAGCAAGGACTAGCAGCTCCGTGTCACCTTACTCCTAAATCCTAAGCTAAAAGCAATGTTACAGGTGTGGAACAACTCACTGCAGATGTGAGCCACTTAATCCTGCACCGAATCCAGATCCAAAAGGAAGCATTTGCAGATAACAAATTAAATTTTGTGAGCAGTGAAACCAATACCAGCTGATGTCCTACTGGTTTCTGTCAGAAAGGTCTTGTGTAGGTTCTCTGGTGTCTGCAGGGACAGGTATCTATTGTTCCAAACGCTGAAGAAATTCAGTAGTTCCAAGATCTTTACCTTTCTCTCAAACTTAACAAATTGGCCAGCAGGTTCAAAAGATGGACAGACAGGTACACGCACAACCGCGCACACACACAACATGACCAAATAATCTGTATTTCCCCAAGGAAATCATCGTTGTTATTTCAATACCCAAACCAGGCAGGTTGCAAGGACTGGATCCTGTAAGGACTAACAAACCAGTAAGTTAGAGGTAACAATCTCTAACTTTTACACATCTGGCTTGTGATTCATCTCACCTAACTTCAGGTCTTTACAGTACGGATGCTGGCAGTGGCGGTAACTATCAAAACCGCCTTTGTAGTCAATGGAGAGAAACAGGAACTCTTAGGGCACAAGTAACCTAATTTTAAAAGAGTTATCAAAACCAATCAGATACTTCTTGCTTGAGATGTGCCAGCTGATAGTAAAGGACAAGGCTCTGGCTAACCCCCTTCTCCCTCTCTCTAGTTCCCCAGGATCTCAGGAAACCCCATTACTGCCTTTTCACGTGCACCCTTCTTCCCCTTCCTAAACAAATCAAACTCCTTTTCTTTCCTCTTTCAGGCCTCAGCCTCTTCACCTATGCTAGCAAGTCTTCTCTTCCTCTCCAAAAATGTACAAGGACAATCATCTGAAGCAAAAGAAAGAAATCTTTGTCTTTTTTTTAAAAGAACTTTACTTTGTTTATATTAAGACCCATTATTTTATTATTCCTTCAGACATGTAGCCTGGCATTTAGCTTGCCCTCTGCTTGGATGGCCCTATCAGACACGGACAGAAAAATAAGGTATTAAACGCTCAGGAGAAGAATTGCAAAAGCACAAGATGGGGATTCAGGAGTCAGAGGAGTCTCTGAAATAACTTTGAGTTCATTCTTAAAAAATTATGAGGCTGTCAGACTGAGCACGTCCCTTTGACTTCAGTGTTTCTCCAGTTTTAAAGACCTAACCAAAGAATATTAACATTCTGCTGCTGTATTTTTACAGGATAAATTACAAATGAGAACAGTGAGTGCATGTCGGAAGTGATGGTCTTTCCTTTGAATGTCTGATAGTCTGTACAGCTAAGTGCTGCCATAAGACTGATGAAAACTTATGTACGCTGGATTTACAGTCTATTTGGAGGTAAAAAAGTGCATTTAATACTTTCATTTCCTTGTTCACTTCAATTATTTTTTTTGCATATCCAGGCTGCAGTCCAGGAAAAATGCTAGTTTTGTGGATACATTTATCAACCTTTGCATTGTGATTTAGCAATATACATCATCTGGTACTTGTACATCCTAAAAAACCAGTACGGGAAGATGTTGACCACATGTTCTAAAACAATTATATGCTTTAAACATGCTATTAAATCGTAGTACTTGGTTTTTTTTCATTTTCTAGATTGTTCTATTTCCTTTCCTGGAGTTTTAATTCTTCTGCGGCATATCATAAAGTCCTTACTCAGACAAAACTACTTTTTTATTTACTTTGTTTAGGTTGAAAACTGCGCGAAGCAGTAATATCCTCAAGACAAGTACTTTCTTATCATTTAGGTCTGCAAAGTTAAATTGTTTTTTGACACAGTAACTATTGAATAAAGGAATATTAAGGTCACCCGTCCTTTTCTGGCAAGGATTTTCTTAAATATTCAGGAAGGGCTGCAGATTAGCAGTGACGGTGTTTATACGGGTCTTACGCACGATGGCTCAAACGCACTCAATTTTTATACTGCTTGTGTTTAAAAAATACAATGAAAGCAGTCTTAATCCTGCATGGACACCACTCTTGTGGTTTCCACACTCATCAATTCTGTTCAGACAATCAAGCACTTTAGAAGTGGAATTCTCCTTTATTACTTTCCTTTTGGGTTTGCACTTTTCCTTTGAATTTTCTCTTGTGTTTGCCTTTCCCTCCATATTTATGCCTTTATCTCAGGCTGCCGGGCAATGGGCTGTAGGCCTACTCCAGTGTCCAGGAAATACGTTAGGAGAGTGCTCAGCATTTGATCATCACCATGTCATGTAACATTTTTTTTTGTAATTGTAATTTCAATGGTCCCTTCAATACTGACGAAATTTATAACATGCCAGGAGGGCTCTCTCAGATTAAGCTGTTTTCTTGTGTATTAAAGAGCTGTCATGGAACATTTAGTCGTGAGACATCAACTAAATGGACTGAGACTTTAACACAAGGTTGATGACCTATAGCAGGAATTCAGTACCCTTTCTCCCAGGAGAGCTACTATATTACTCTGCAAGTAGCTTCAGTTCATTCATTGGGACAACTTGTAAGATGCAGTCACTGTGATTAAGGAGGTCAGAATCCGTCCCTGTTGACAAAAGATTATTTTAACACTTAAGATTTCCTGTGTGCAGCTTTTGCTTTGACTAGTGAGCACTTCATCAGGTGAGTCATCCCCTTTCACTGGGACTAAAGCTTGCACAGTTTGATCCATCAGGATTTCTGGGCATGCATGAGTATACCCCATTAAGCTACACCACTGAAGTGAAGGACACAGCTTTGGAATAATGAGATATTCACTGTGAGCAAGTAATATTAGACTGGGGCTAGAAACACATTGTGAGCCTGTTGGCAAAGGAGACGATTCCTCTGAAAAGGGATCTGAGCCAGATAATATTCTGTGCAGCCAGGCCTAATGTTCAAGCAACCCTTACTGGCGTGGAAATCAGAAACCTGAACCAAGTGTCCCATGCAATATAACGAGGGAAGCAGGCCACCTTGGGACAGGATTCACAACCCAGAGGGAAAGATTCGTTGCCTAAATGCGGAAGGGACTGGGGCTTTGTATTCCTACCTTACAGATGGCCCCAAGCACAGCCCTTAGTAAGGCACTGAAGTAGCAGAGGAAGGTAGGGTTTCAAGCCACCCTTCTACCCTGCACTTCCTTGGGGACGTGCATTTCACCTGCTTCGTGAGCAAGCAGTTCAGGCTCTGCATCTTGAATGCTCAAGGCCACAAACAGAGGAGGTCTTTCTCCCCTCTTGCTTTTCCTGCCCTGCTCATCCTTATTGCTGGTCCCTGCCCCTTCTGTCAGCTGGTTCAGTTCCGTAATTTCGCAAAGAAATAGCCATCTTTTCCTTTTTTTTCTTTTATTTTCTGATGCAGAGAGCTGAAGGGACTTCTGCAGAAGCCTCGCTTGGTCAGACAGCAGAAGGCAACCGGCAGAAGCGCACAGCTCGGAGCCGGGGACAGGGGCTGGCAAGCTGGCACTTGCCAGACTGTGGGTGCAAATGGGACCGGCTCTCCACCACTTCAGTGCGCTCGGTGCTAGAGTGGGCTTAAACAAGCTCTAGTCTGTTGTGAAACCTCACCTTTCAGCCCTCAGTAGATCTGCCTGTGAATCCTCCCAGTCGCTCACAGCGACTTCCCTGCACAGCCTTGCAAGGGGCCCAATTGGGTCAATTTTGCCCCGCAAAATTAGAACACTGATTGGGGGAAGAAAACTGCCACCTTTCCCAGGCAACAATGACAGCATTATTCTGAGTACTAACAATATCAGAATAAGTATACAAAATCACACAATTAAATCGAAATTGTTTCATTTTAAATTTAAATTCCCAACATCTTTCCGGAAGCTTGCAAAATCAACTTAAACTGAATGCTTATCAATGTTATTTTATTTCTTGTCAAGCCTTCCTTTCATCTCACACTATGAACCATAGAAATGCCGGAGTTTTTCCCTCAGACTTTGATCATTGCATTACCATGACAACAACGTATTTACTGTAGCTATAATAGATGGACTTCAGATGTTAACTGGATCCCTCGAAAGTTCACAGGGGAGCTTTTGGTCTCCGTATACCAGGATAAATGAAAGAATGACTCTCTCTTGAGAAGAGCTACCTAACAGGTAACTTATATTTGCTTTCAATTTCTGCCTGCTCTTTTAGCAGAGTCCACTGCGTTCCATCAGTTTTAAATCTACTGTTTTAATTATACAGAAAACCAGGTCAAACTTTTATTTACCAGCTCGCTTTGCTTTTTGCTGACTGAAACCCATAATCCAGCAAGTTAATGCATCAATCTGACAGGATGTGACGTATGGACACCGCAGAGGTTTTTATTCTTACTGTTTACATTATTCTACTTTTCAGAGCTTTCCAGCCTTGCATGGCAGAAAAGAAATGCGTAAAGCTTTGTTCTTAAATAGCTCACAGCTAAAGGATGTTATTTTTCATACATATAGGCTTGGAGCATAAAAATATATGATAGAAACAAGACCTATTACTCTCCTGAAGACATTGATGCATGAGAGTAATCAAGTCACTTCGACAATAAAAATAACTTCAAACTTAAGCACAAGTTTTAATACCTTGTTGAATTACCGATATAATACAAAACAGCACATGCAACTCCTGCTCAGCAAGCAAGAAGCAATATCATTACAGCAAGATTCTTAAAGTTTGTATTTCCTTAGCTTAAGGAGTATAGGAACAGACAATGAAATTCCTTTTGCACAAGGTTTTGTAGAGAGTAAATTATAAATATACATAAGAAGTTTCATTAATGCCTGTCAGTCTGCTTCTAAAGGATGTAATTAGAAGATCAGAAAACTAATTAGAAAGTCTGTTTGATCTCAAGAGTTTGGTTACATACTGACAATCTTGAAATAATTCGTATCAGAAAGAAGAACTGTTGAAGCTTTATATAGTTCTGAACACGGACAACTGGTATTTTCTAAGATATGAAAATAGTGCATAGTTCTTCAAAATGAAAATTACATCACTAAGGTAGTCATAAAAATGACTTCAGCTATTAGTAAGAAAAAGTCTTTATTAGTCTATTTAAGCCAGTTAGAATTTTTAATTTAAAATCTCGAAAGGCTGATTTAACCACACCAAAACAGATATCTTAGCAGCAGAAACACCTGAAAACAAACGAGAAAGTAGCATTGTGGGCTCAATATCTATTACTTCTCAATTATGTACATTTCAAAATACAGATTACAAATTCTATGTCGAACTTAATCTTTTAAACTAGCTTTTTAGCTGTATAACTTACTAGAAACAAAGTTTCCAGGGAAATACTTTGCAACTAAACAAAATGCATTTTTTTCCCTTTTGACCTACCTCAAGCTTGCTGAACCACAAAGCCTCCCTTTTTAAAACAGAAAAAGAGGCCAAAAAACGACGCGTGCTGAGTCAAAATAGCAGCAAGTGGTGAACAGAACAGGGCACACCAGGAAACAGCATCTAATGGCCTCAGCGCAGCCCCAAACCTCTGGGTCATAAAGGCAAAATTTTTGTCACATTGAAGTTCAAAGGAGTCAGAATCTCATCCGAAATGCGCTTGTTGCTGCTTGCCTGGTGCAAAGTAGATCTGAAGCCAGCAGCTAGTCATTGGAAATGCCCCGGCTTGGAAAGCTCAGCCAGCCACCGTGGGCCTTCTCCCCTGCCTGCTGCGGCACAAGGGATATAAGGGAACTGGCCATGACCCAGAAATATCTTTGCCTTGTGCTCATCCTGTTCTTCCAAATTATCTTTTGGGCCTGTTAGCAGCTAAAATAATTGAACTAGGCCGTTGTGTTAGTGGTGGCATCCGTTGATTGTGTCCACTCCCTACCTGCGGCAGGTACGCTGGCACTGTCCTTCGCAATTCAGCTGTATTGTGCATAAAATACCACTTCTTAACCCTGTTTTTGTACATGACCACTCGTAGCCAGTAGAGCTACATACGAGCTTCATTATCCCATTTTTCCTCTGACCCAAAGTTAAAGAAACAATAATTTTAAGAGAAAATGGAGGAGCTCCTCTAAGAAAAGCTTTGCTCAGTAAACGCACCTACAGCTTCGCGGAATGATCAAAGAGAAAGTCTGAAGTCTTCAGGGTTTTATTAAGACTCATGTATTTCGCTGCAGGAAATACCAGTTTTATTCGGGGCTAGCCTCACTGGACCTCCCTCAGCTCTTGCCTTTTCTAGGGAGCAGTCTGGGGACAGTGCCTGCCAGGAAGCCTTGCCTGGTTCTTCCAGTTACGAGAACCTTTTGTGGTTACACAGAACATTTCTGTCATCAAACCACTTGGGTTGAAAGTTTGCAGTCTGGTGTCTTCCTTAGAATTATAATTATTCCTGATTTCAGCCAAAAGAGCTAAGAAGTAGAGATGATATGTTCTTGAAAAAAGTTAGTCCTTCCTTTGCAGGTGTGGGCTCTTTGCACCACGGATATCCCCATTTAAAAATCTGCCTGGATTTGCCAACACTTAATAAAACTGAAGTCATTACCCTACTACATGGAGGTTAATGTTGTCATTTCAGAACTGGTTTGGGCCAGGCTAAGCTAGCATTGCTGGCACAAAAGTGGTCACATCCTTCCCATGCCCCCCCCCAGCTTACGCCAGTAGCTGTGCAGTGACTCAGTGAACTGATTGGGAACTGCCAGTGAATTAACCTGACTTGAAATGACCGGCAACAACAAAACAAAAAATTTATCTGATCGTAGTGTGATCATTAAATCACCAAGTACTGAATCATAATGAATATGCAGGAAGTGAACAAATTAAAATTACACAGGCAGACTTAATTACACTATTTCCTAATTTTTGAGTGCTCGAGTTTGAATCCATAGTGGTTAGCATTTAATGCAGTTTCTGTGAGTGTGTGACTTTGCTAGGTCTTTCAAAAAAATAGAAAACCTCATTACTTGGCATTGTTGTGACATTTCCAAAATATCAGCAGCCTTCCAGTCACTTCAGCTAACAAGCTGTGGCAGCTGGAGTTGTCGTAGGGTCCCGCTGAAGGTCGGGACGAGGGGGAGCAGCGAGAGGCAGGGATGAGCGCGATGCTCTCCCCCTGGGCTTCGAGGCAGCAGAGGAGCACCGAGTTTGCTGGCAGCAGGCTCCTCTCCCAGTTGCCTGCGTGAGCGAGCAGCCCCTGCCTGTCCCCGCGACCTCCAGCCTGATGGCTCCTTCTGTACCTCAGACTCCTCACTCCAGCCCCACACTTTAGGATGAGCATGTGTTCATTTTACTTCTGGGTTTCCAAGTCCCAGGTACTTCCCAAGCAACTCTGAGCATCACTTCCTGCTTTCCAACCCCACTTTCAGACTTCGCTCAGCCCAAATACCTCCTTGGCTTCTCCTCCAACCTCTTTCTCCCTGTGGCACTGCACCCATCTTGCCACCCTGATCTCCCTCTCCCCGGCTCAGCTCCATGCTTGCTCCCTTCCTGACACTCTCTTTTTCCCATTGTCCACAGCATCCCCTCCTTACGCAAGCTTGTACTACGGGCTCTTTCTCCATCCCTCCTTTCTCCTTTCTCCCCACTGCCATGGATCGCAGCTCAAATTTCCTTGTCTCCCTTGCTCCTGATCCACTGTCCATGTTCCTTCTCCTGCTGGTCATTGTTTTCTACTCCATCCACTCTCTGTGTTCCCTCTTCTGCTAGGTCCATTTTTCTCCCCAGCTCACTATCTCGTTGCCCGACCTGTACAATTTCCGTAAGTCAGCCTCAGCCTTTTCTCCATTTGTTCACTCACCAGCTTCCCTCAGGACAAAACCCATCCCCACTTCTCTTTTCCTCCAGGATACTCGCATGTCCTGGAAAACGTTCAGCAGACACTATAAAGTGGCTTAAAAGCAGACTGGCTCCAAAGGAAATCCCGCTTTCCTCCTCTGACCGCCCCCAAACCATTTGTGTGGCTGGACAGTGAAGCAGCTTAAGAAAACACAAGAGCTGAAAATTGACTCATCTACGCACAGAAAAGGTTAAATTTCAGCAAGATCAGCTTCCTTCTCTGGCCCACTGGTCCAGGACAAGGGAAATAACAGAAATGAGTGTCTAGAACTGGGAGTAAGGCAGGATCATCCTTTGCAGTAGCAGCAGAGACTTACGTGGATTAAAGGAGTCTTGCAACTATGGCTTTAGCAAAAATGGGTAAGATTTGATAAAGCAATGGAGAATCAGTCTTAAATGGAAGAATACGCTATGGGGGCAGTGCTGCCTGAGCTCATGCCAGAAATGTCTCATGACTCCCCAGTTATTGCTTTGTTCTTTAAGACAATTGTCTTGCAAGTGCTGTCACGCTCTGGCAGAGTGAGAGGAGTTTCACATCAAACTTCCCCAAAAGAAACCTGTAGACTAGCTGGGAAACAAGACAAGGGAGAAACATCCAAAAAGTTATTAACTCCAGATTAAAATGCAGAAAAAAAAGGCTGGCCTAGAGTGAGCCATTTCCTACTTTATTATCCCTGAAAAACCTCCACTGTAGACACACTCCGGGTTAAAGTGCAAGAAGAAATGCAACAATTAAAGCTATTCATCAGATGAGGTTTTGGAACCCATTATCCATATTCTATTTAGGTGTAGTCCATATTTCAAATTTTGGGTGGCATTGTCAGTGAGGAATGTGGAAAAACCTTCAGTGAACCCTATGTTGGAAACATCTTTGTGCCGACCCTACTATACTCCCCCCAAACATCTTTTTGCTGGGATAGCTCATTCTGTTTGAGGAAACAGCTTCGTTTTGCCAGTAAAGTAACTGCACACAATACATATCTGCTAGAGAAAGTTACCACTGTGCCCTTACATGTGCTATTGTCAGCAAAGACCTTTAACAGCAGACAAGACCTGGCTCGCCAAAATGACCTTCCTGCAGAAGCATTTCTGAGCTCGCTCTGCAATGCCTCTCTCTTTCCTTCTCTGTGTTGCAAAACAATTAATCTAGATTCATAGTTCAGATCCTCAAAAGAAGCAAAAAAGGTTATATCGGTGCCTGAATCGATTTACGTTTTGCAGGCAAAACTGTGAACCAACATTTTTCATGAATAAAGTAGCTAGAAAGAGCCAAAAGGTTTGGGTATGTGTTCACTGCTGACAAATACTTAATAATTTTCAGAAACCTTCCGTGGCTGATGCAGTCTGAGTAATCCTCAGAGGACTTCGCATAAAGCACCGCCTTTACACACAGATCGCCCAAAGTATTCTGCAAAAGAACGCCGCCCTCTTTTTGGGGTGCCGGATGGGTAAATCTTAAGACCGCCAAACATGAGGTTGCAGAACAAACAAACTAATTTTAGTCATAAACCTACTTCAGATCATCCAAGCCCTACGCAGAGTAATTCAAAATGAAGAGAAGCGGAAGAACGAATGGGCAGATGAAAGCAAAAAGTCCAGGCCTGCTCCTCTTCTTGGGGCCATATACAGATAAGAAGCTGCCTCCCAGAAGAACAAGGCCCCTTTGTAGCGTGCTGATTTTCAGATGGTACGTCCCACTTCCCAGCTGCCACGCTGCCACGATGACTGCTCCCTTTCCATCCAACCCGTCCTCGCTGCGCTATACGTGAGTCAGACCGGGGACCTACTCAGCCCTTAAGTATGTGCTTAGGTCTTTCCATATTCAGGAGAGAAACTCAGATGAAATTCTGAGCAAACGTGTAATGAAAAGCATGTGCCTAAGTGTTTACCTGAATAAAGCTGCTTTGCTGAATCTGTGCTAAAATGTCAAGTGCACGTCAGGTGAGCTCAGGATCTTCCACAGCGCTCTCGCTCGCAGAGCCTCTGCCACAAAAACCGCTGCGTCCCCAAGGGGGAAAAGTTTTTCCTGGAGAGCAGCCCAGAATGAAAGGAGCCATCAGATCAAAGATAAGTCTTACCTCCCCCACTACACCCCTCACTTCCCCAAACAGCAGATCAAGGCGGAGGAGGTCTAGAAAAAAGGAAAAAAAAAAAAGATATTTTTTTCTAACAGAGAAACACGAGGTTTCCCCATCTCCCACTTGGTTTCTCCAAGCAATGCAACTAGGAGCAGTCTGTTGCTTGCTTGGAAGCTCCTCGACCGCAAGATGGGAAGTCACGGAGTGCAGGAGTCAAGTTATTTATTGACATCTCCTGCCTCCAAGCCGCTTCACAGCTTGGCAGCGCGCAGGAGGGTTTTCAGACTGACCACAGCAGGCTGACCTTTCCTCCTCCACAGACAGAATGGTCTCCAGCCCCCGCGATTCAAGAAGCCATGGATACTTTTGTTCGTTGGCCATTATTCATTAGATTTGGGAGACTGAGCTGTTTAAGCTGAAACTTCTCAGAGTGAAGAAAAAAATGTTGCACATTTTACATTATCTCTTGCAAATATGAAAGCTTGCTGCAATCTTCAGATACAATATTTATGAATTGGTCTTTCAGCCAAATCCACTTTTGCATAAGGATGCACAGCTGCCGGTACCCAAAAGTATGATAGTTCCCAAATATATCTTTGCCATTTTTAAAATCATTCTAGAGGCCTGAAAATAATATTTCTTTCATTGTAAGTGAAATCTCTAGTTCTGATGTTTCTAAGGCAGTCTGAAATTAGCTGGGTTTTGTTTGTGTTTGTTTGTTTGTGCACAAGAATAATTGATTAAATCAGCACAAGCGTAACTGATTATACACTCCAAGAAAAATACTGAGGAACTCAGCTGCAAAACTAGCAGCATTGTAAAGAGCCATACCCAATTTTTATGCTTACATCTCCTACATGGAATCCCCTCTTAATTATACAGTAGCAAATTTGAAATGTGTCATCACCTCCCACCACTGGATATCTAGATTTTGAATGAATGTAACCTGCTTTTTTCAACACTTCTAAGGAAATTTTTTTAAGATGTCTCTTTAAACTTTTTTTCATGAAAAGGCAAAATTTGCATAGAAGAATATTTAAATACTCACGACTTACAAAGAATGTCAGCCCTCTTTCATTAACCAGCGCAATGACCCTCTAATAGTTTCACACTGAGAAAAAATATGCAGAGAAATATGCCAAGTCTAATGCCAATTAGGACTTCAAAAATATGTATGTGTTACGGACCGGCCAGGCGAAATGTGAAATTCAAAGTTAAAAATTGCACTTACATCCTCCAGCCCTCTGAAAAATAATCTGTTTTTAATGGAAATCGAAAAGCTATCTTTATCAAATTTCTCATTCAGTCGACAACAATAAATCTATTGTTCAGATGTGGTTTAAATTGTTCTTTGGAAGAGGAGGGTTTTGAGAAAATCAAATAGAAATTGCATTAAAGAAGAAGAAATGCCTTTTTAACTGGAATTACTCTCTCTCTCTATAGCCTGTAGTTTTTGATACATTTTAGGTTTGCCAGAGTAACAGGCAGTTGGACACCATGAAAAATTTTTTGCAACCATTACAATAAGAGAAAATGTGTTTGCTTATTTAAGGGAGAATAAGCAAGTTTAGTGTTATGCCTTTTACTTCAAGAAGTATGTCTGCAGGGATCCAGACACTAAGAAACAGTAAGCTGATGACATTCGTTTGAAAGGTTACGCTATACATTAAGAAGCCATACACCTACTATTTATTTCACAAGCACAAATTAGGTCTTCTGGAAAAGAACTCGGATTTCAGTCAAACTCGCAAAAAAATAACAATACTTGGCACTTTCAAAAAGCTTTCCATCTGAAAAATGCAAATAATTAAGAGGTAGCAGGGGGGAACGGAGCCATTGTGCAGGTCGCCGACGGAGCCAGGACATCCAGGGAAAGCTCCAATGCCATCAGGAGTCGCACAGCTGGAAGCAAAGTGCCTGCGGTGACAAGGTACTGCCTAATGTATCCTAACCGCCAAGACGGATCAATGCCCAACAAAGCCTTCGCTGTGGCTCCTCTTTCTGCCAATGGTGTATCTAGCACCCCAGAGCCCCCCGCTTCACGCCCCCCTCAGATACCTGGCTATGAATGGCACCCAGAATTGATCATAGCCTACAATACGCTGTAAAGCTGCCCTGGTTTATGGACCAGCAAAGTGATGCACAAAAAGCATTATATATGTGGTCTAAGCTCATAACATTGCACAGTAGAAGAATTATGAATAAAACCCATTTCTTTGGAGATTTCCAGTTTTGTTGCCCTCAACAAAACCCCTTTTACACAGACTTCAAAATCCTTAAGTATTTTTTTCTGACTGCGATACTATGCCAAATATTTATTTTATCAGTCCAAAACACAATTTACTGCTGAAACCCTGCATGAATACTTCAGAGGAACTTCTAAGATCCTACCCAGAAGAGGAGGAAAGATTAGAGAGATTAATATTGTGCAAATAAATCTCTGTCTACATCACCAATCTTACAAACTGCTGCTTCACTCTAGAGCAAGTACCTGAATATAGGTACCTGTTCGTAGAAGGGGTCTAAACAAGCTTAATTAAATTCTTGGAAACATGCATGATTTATATCAAGTTTTTACAGTGCTGTTGTCAGTGAAGGGGAGGACAACAGAAAGATAACTGAAAGAGAGAGCGAGACAGTAAGAGGAGAGAAGACAGGAGAGGACCAGGTGGGGAGCAGAAGGTCCTAAGGCCTGACTGAAGTAAAAATAAAAAAGATACTAGTGAAGTAAGCTAAAGATTTAACTATAAATATAAAAGAAGGGGAAGGAACAGTTAAAATACAAAGTGAGATTAAAAAAACAAAATAAAATAAAAAAAAACCAACCAAAACCAAAACTCAAAACAAAAAAGTGACAGAGGAAGTTTAGACCTTTCAGAAGCTCAAGCCAGTTAATTCTTTGTCAGCCAAACTCTCTTCGATTTCAGTGGGAGTTTTGCCTTAATGAGGACAGCAGGACAGGCACCAAGTGCAGCTTTATTTCTTATTCTTCAATAACAGCAAGATATAGCAAGATATTCTGTTGTTGAAAAAGACGATGCATTTTTGAAGAAATATGGATATTAGGGGCCAAGCAGTATAAATGTAATTGCTACAACCAGCTGAGTTACATCAGTGTGCATCAGCTGACAGTAAGGTCCCTTGTATAGGAAAGAAAGAAAAAAAAGATGAAAAAACTGACTCATGCCACCTTGCAAACAATCAAATTAAATGTCCAGAATTATTCCAGCAAAGTTTCCATTGACTCCAGTGACTGCCCAGAAAACAAGCAAGATCCTTCATCCCTTCTTATAAAAAAATACAGATACGAGTGAATATGAGTGACCTATTTATTTTTTATCAGTATTGCTTTTGCTGAACTTGTGGGAAATGTACCCAACTGGTTCACAGAACAATTGTTTGATTGTGCTGCTTTAATATATTTAAATCAGTATATTGAAAAGGAAGCATAAAATAAGTAGAACAGAGAATAAAATACTCTTCTCAGCTTGGTTACCAAAGATAAAGCAAATTAAAAAAACTCAATGGTCATCTGATGAACAGGATGAAGATTCTGCCTAAGTGGTGGCCTTAATGGTCCATGTGGAAATCATACAGCTGTTTTCCCCTTTATAAATCATAAATAAAAGGAACTCTCACTGGAAGTGTAACTGGAGTGTGGGTATGTCTAATGCAAAGCCTCCAATTTAAAACCTTCTACTGTTTTAGATGTCAAAACAGGAACAGACAAAATACCACAAGTAAAATCTGTAGAAGTACCAATAAAAACACCAAGGCAGTTATTTCGTATGAGAACTAGGAAAAAAAGAAAAATATCCCATCTCCAGCTGATCACGTTGCACGCAGTAATAATATTTATTATTAACAAGATTTTGCAAGCATACCATTCTTATCCATAACATGGGAAATATCATGTCAATTCTCCATGACGTATTAATGAGAGGCGTCCCACCCAAACCAAGAAGTCTAGGACATGCTCAAAGTTGGATTCATTCAGCTGCTGACTCAATCAGATAACCAGTAATTCTCAGGTTTTGCACGATTACATCCACCTGTTGATTTAGAGATTACAGGTGGGAGCTGCCTTATTAAAATTGCTCTCCAGCTTAAAAATTTGACACACCTAACAGAGGGAATTGAGAGAAAAACAGTCTGGTCTGCTCATCAATGACAAAATGATAATAAATAATCAAACTCAATTATTATTGTTTGCAGGGCTAAAATTATGCTTAAAGAAATTCATTGCCATCTGTAAGCCTGTTAAAGTTGATTACAATTTTCTCGTGCTAGTTTTCTTCCCAATAATTGAACAGTATTGCCTGTTTTTAAAGGAAAAAAAATAATAAAGCTGCTTGAATAATAAATTGTTTATCCCAAGATAGAACAAGCCATAGTGACGAACTTTAAGAATGGTTACCAAATTAGAACCGAGGATGAAAACCAAGTATTTTCCTGTTCAAGGTTTTGTTTTTAATGTGTTTTTATTTTTAACTGGATTGAGTGCTGATTACAGAAAATTCAAGGCTACCCGGACATCAGACTGCTCAATTGACTGAAAAGTTTGATGACTCCTCTAAAAAGTGAAGTCTGTGCGTGAAATTAAATCAGTATCACTGCTCCGAGATATCTCGGGGGCAGAGGTTAATGTTGCTTATTAAATAATGCTAAATGAGATCAAACAAGACGTGCAGGATTCAGGAGGGCTCTTGGAGCTCCGGTTGTTTCCCCAAGGCTGCTTATGCAACCTCGCTTGCGCAGGCAGTGTAAGGGCCTGCCATTTTATTACATAAGGTAGCCCAAAAATATACAGCTAGGCAGTTGTGAGCTCCATTAAGTGCTGCATTGGAGTTTCTGTATCAGTTAGCATCTAGAAAATTTAAGGAACGATCAGAAGGACTCAGACATTGCTGAGTTTTGGATTGTTGCTGTTGTTTTCATAGCAATAGAACTCACCTAAGAGCTAGCAAATAATCCTCAACAGGAGCTGCATTTGAATACATCGTGCTTTGACGGTTGCTTAAGTGAACAGCAATACACAGTCTTTGGTTTAGCACAGCCGTGGCAAGTGCAATCCAGGGCTTTAAAATCTGCCTTTCAGCTGATTAAGAAAATTGTCTGGTTTAGTAAACAGCAGTCAACATGACATTATTGCTTTAACCAGTGCTTAAGTGCAACGGATAGCTGAAGAAAATTAATTTCCAACGCATCCTCACATTCTCAGTTCAGAATTTCCAAGCCTGGTCTCGTACAGGCAGATAAAACTGAAACTACGGGAATACCAGGTCAGGGAAGATGACCCTCCTGCCCCGAATCCTCTCCCTGACACCGGGCAGCAGCAAAGGCTCGGGAAGCCTGCATAAGCAGGGCAGGCACGTAGCAATATTACAGTCTCCCAGCGGAGGCTTCTTCAGCCAGGCATTGTATCGTGGAATTCAATGCCTCTTGGTGGGATTGCTTCCGTGAATATAATTGCTTTCTGGACCTACTTGAACTCAAGAAGATAAGGCCGTCTATCCTCTCCATGCCTGCACAGCTCAATAATAGGACACCAGGGAGTGAGCTTGACCACCGTACCCTGCTTCTTGCAGCACTGCTGAAGTTCTAGCTCACGCCCTGGGCTCTGCTTTGGAGCACTTCAACATGCTTCCTCCAACTAGCTCTTTCCACGGCAGATGTGCTAGAATGGGGCCAGCCCGGAGCAGTGAAGGTGCAAGCCACCAGGAGCGCCCTGGCCTTGGGAGCCCAGGGGGGCCAGACGCTGGCCCACTTCATTTCGCAGAGCAGACCCTGGGGGACCACTTGGCTCCGCACCCCCTCTCAGCCGTGGCCAGACACGAGTGCCGAGGGGCGAGTGCAAGAACAAGGCAAACCAACGGTGGTATTTCCTCAGGATACTCACCAAGCTTCCAAGAATTTGCAGCTCAAAACTTCCTAAGCCAGAGGCAGTGGTTTTGTATTTAATAGCCCTTGATGGATTTCTCTTCCATGAACTCATCCAGTCACCTCATTAGCTGATGTAACCTCTCAGCATCCACATCCTGTGGCGAGGAGCTCGGCAGCCTCACCACGCCACGTGAAGAGCCACCTCCTTTTGTTTCCATCCCCACAACCAACTGCGTGCTTCACCCGATGCCCTCCGCTGCCGTCACTCTGTTTGCCTTCTCCATGCTTTGCATAATTTTACAGATTTCTGTTGCATCACTTTATCAGCGGCGTCACTCCCCAGGCAGGAGCCGCGCTGTTCCTCTGATCACCTTTGCTGCCTTCGTCTGAATGTACTCCCTCACCATTACACACCGTTGAGGTGGGGGGATCAACACCACATGATACTGAAGATGTGGGCACACCATAGCTCACACAGTGAAATAACAGGATTCTTTTTTATTACTTTCCACCCTTTTTTAAATAATCCCTAATGTTCTATTTGCCTTTATTTTTTTTCTTTTAAACTCACATCTGAGCATTGCATTGATTTTTTTTTTTTTTGAGTTGTTCATGGAAGATTTTATCTAAGCTTCTGCATCTTCGGTGACCTGTAGCAATGAATTTCTACATATAATTTCTTCTATTAACTTTCAACCTGACATACATATCACATGCATCTGACATGAAGATACTCAAAGAGAAAGGGTGATTGAAATGTCCCAGTAGATGATGCTCTGTCATGCTAGCACTCCTGGTACGTTTTGATATGACAAAGAGGTTTCATACCTGAATTTCCAAATTTCCATTCTGATCTCAAATGCACATACACATCCTTTAGATTTTTTTCCCGTATCATGATTTCACTTCACTAGAAATCTTCTATTTTATGCACAGAACCCTCAGAACAGTGGTAAAACAGCTGAAAAACACCTTCTGTCATAATCAGGCCAGCAAAAGACCAGCTGTTTTACACAGACTTGTGCCCAAGCAGGAGAAGCCGAGATAACCTCCCTGTTCTGACCATTTACATGGTCATTTCTGGAGCATCATGGAGCTCTGGGCATGCTACCTGCTGCACAGGCACAGGAGAAGGCAACGGCGTTGCCTCAGAGAGCTTGCAGGCAAAGGAGAGGACAGGGAAGAGCAGGCAGGTACTGGCAGAGTAGCGGGCAAAGCATGTGGCAATACTATTTCCTAGTGACAAGGGTCCAAGTTCACCTAACTTTTGTGAGAGTTTTATTTTTCTGAAGCCACAGGTGAATTTTCAGACTGAAGCAGGATTAGAACTAGCATTGGGGGTGCATACGACTATTCCTCCCAAACGTGGCAGGCAGCATGCAAGAAACACTTCTCTCTGCCATGGCCCTTGGATAAAGGAACAGAAATGTTTTTACCAAATGGGAATTAAACACAACATTTTGGTTGGACTGAGTTGTGCTTCACGGTTTGCCTTCACGGGGAAGAGACACAGGAAGAGAAGCGTAAAAAAACAGTACTTATCTCTCTACTCCCAAAATGTACATCGAATTTATGTGTACAAGGCCAAGAAAGCCGTGCCCCCAAATCCCTCAATCTAATCTGCCAACATCCCTGAGCCACTGCAAGACAAATGCAGTGAGTGAACCATGTCTGCAGTTTCTCAGCTGCTTACTCAGAGCACGAGCCTAAGGGACCACATCTCTTCTCACCCCCGTGCCTCTCCTGCCCTGCATCTTTTGTATTTCTGAACTCAGCTGGCGATATACTGGGATATATCTCTCTCTCTCTCTCTCCTGTGTGGCCCATAGCAGGTCACAACAAAGAGTAATGGTTTTAGTCCCTCCCCAAAAACTGTGAAATACCAAAAGCACCACTACATAAACAAATCCACCACCATCTATGTGTTCTGCTTAAATACTATTATATGGTGTTTCCTTTTCAAACTTCCATAATCAGTCTCATAAAGAAAAAGTCAGTCTATCAGCCAATGCTGATTTCTGATTGAATTAAATTAGCTAAAATACAAGTGTTTGCACGGCCTCAGCTCAGTTTTTCAAGAACAAGTTTTAATAAGATCAAGGATCAATGGAAAGCTAAGCCAAATCTAGGAAAGACTTTTTTATACACATAATGATCCCTCTACAAAATCTGTAACTCAAGTGCATCTGCCATAACAGCCTGAAAGCAAAACTATAAACACAAATGGAAGTTACTTAAATTCAGCTTAGAAAGAAAGAAAAGCAACTAAATACACATACGTAACATATCTGACTGTCATTTTCAATGGTATGATATTTGTCACTCATAAATTGTACAGTGATGTAAATAACCTGATTGCTCAAAACTTACGGTTGAACAGAGCCAATGATTATTTAAATTATTACGTTTGCTGTGCAAAACATCCTATCCTTAAAGAAAGCCAGAGCTACAAATCAAAACCATCAGTTGTTGATCTTAATTCTCCTACCTTAAATGAATGTATTACGATGTAACATCAGTTACATGATTACATACTATTTTTTTCCCCGGGGCTTCAGTATTTTGATGTATCGTTAATATACTGAGCTATAAATTCTTCCTTTAAAAAGTGGAAAACCCACCCTAGCCTACCGCAGCAGTCACCAACTGGGTTGAGTCCTTCAGGTCCACAGCATAAAGATCTAGTGTGAGACTTAAGCGGGGCATACAAGGTTACTATCCTGTCCACGGCAAACCCAGTGCTAGAAGAAGGTGGGCAGACACCGCGCTGGAGGCCTGAGACTGGCCCTGGTGCCGGGTCCTGCTCCTTGGGGTGCTGCCTGATGGTGGGGTAGCGGATAAGGAGGAGACCAGACACATAGGCTCAGCACAACTCCAGAGCCTGGGCTCCGCAACGGAAATAGCTCCTCTCCAGGTCCAAGGTCCATGACTGGAGCACCAATAGTTGCTCCTCATGGCAAAGAGACAGCAACAATTTCTGTCAGGGGACCAGGGGAGGGGCGAAGAAGCGGAGGCAGGGGCTGAAGAACACAGTAGGCGGTGTGAGGAGGCAGATGAGAAGGATGACCCGATCACTGAAAGACTGGAAACCACAGCTTTTGCAGGTTCACATCTCCTGTCCCTGTCCACCGCGAGTCTCTCATCACCTTCTTCTGCCCACCATTCCTTCTCCTGGCCTGGGTTTTCCACCTCTGTCTACAGTTCCCTGCACCTTGTTCCCAAGCTTTGTCATCTATGACCCCATCAAGTCCTCTGACTTAATTCGAGGTCCCTACTTTTCACTTTCCCCATGCCTCCATCACCAATACTTCTCTGTTCTAGTCCCACCACTTCTTGTCACCGTGCATGTGAATTAAGCAGTTTCCTCCTCCTCCTCCACCCTGCCTCTGCATCAGCAGGCACACCCTGCCACCGAAGACACAGCCGAGACAGTCTTCAATGCTCCCTCCTTACAGTGCTCACCGTAGCAGGAACATCTGGCAAGAACAACTGCAGGGGAAAGTCCACGCAGCCCTTCAGCCACCAACTGAAGAGCTCTCATTCTTCCCAGGAAGACGAGCAGTTGCTCAGCTCCTAACAATGCTGGGGTGTTCAGCGTGCTCCGTGCCGAGAGCCTCTTCAGCGAGTGAGTGCAATGGTCAAGCCCTCAACATCCCTCCACCGCCGGCCCGCAACGTGAGCGTTGTGACAAAATGATAACTGAGGCAAATTCTGGAAGCTCTTCATAGGCTCAACATAAGGCACACCCCCCTCACAAGACTGATCCCAAGCCAAGTATCTTTTTCCTCCTCCAAAACACAAAGCCACAAGAATTCAACTGTCTCAATGAAAGTGTTTCTCAACATAGCCAAAAAATGCAGATTCACAGAAAAAGAAAGATTAAGGTCTCCTAATGCAGGGTGATGTATACCTAAACCATCTTCGTCAGATACGTGGCCAAAGAATACATTTCCCTCCAACCGCGTTCTTGGAAATAGCTGAACCATTTCATCTGAAACTTCCTGAAGAGAGTCTGTCTTCAGCAAACACTCAACCCGGAAAATGTCAGCCCAGGTTTAAGCTTAGCAAATGCATAAACACCTGAAAGCAGAGCATTGTACGGGAGAGCGCTAGGGAATTTTAACTGTAGACAACACTGATGCCTGTGATAAAATAACAACTCCTTCAAGCGCTCTCGCCTGCTCTAGGCTAGAAAATGGGGCAATAATTGTAATTCTGCAAAGCACAGTCTGTGGGTTCAATCCTGCACACATGCAGGGTGGCACCTTTATTTGGGAGGGAAAGCAATTTTAGGCCAGCCTGCTGCCTCCAGGCTTCGGAGCAGGGCACAGAAGCGCTGCCAGTTTGGGGCACCACCCTGGTGTCGGGTACCTGGTTCGGGAAAAACCTTCATTTTCACATGTTCAGCGAGACAGCGCACAGCTTCGCAATTACATTCTCCAGATACTCCTGTTTCCAGGACGTGCCTGCACAGTCCATATTCACCTACAGAAATGTATGCAGGATTGGGCCCTCCACCAGCCGACAGCTGTCAGAAGCAGACACGGATCAGCGGAGGAGCTGCCTCGGTCTGGAAACTGTGAAGACTAATTATTCAGTATCACCAAACAAACGAAACCCACGGTGGGATACAAATTAACATTTCACACAGGGGTAAGAGAGAGATAATTTTCCACTTCAAGAGGCGGCACTTGTTGAGCTGAACGCCCAGGTGAGCTGTGCCCGTCCGAGGGAACCCTACAGCCCTTCTGGAGATATAGCACCGTGAAAAGATGCAAGTTCCTCTGCTGGCTGTAATGCTTATAACCGCTAATTATTTCTGAGTCACTTGAGTGAAAGTAAACTGCCATCCTGTAGACAGTTAAGGAGTACGGAGGAAAGTTTCTGGATGAGCGTGCTTGTTAACTGACAGATCAGGCTGGTGACCGCAGAGGAAAACACCACCGCACAACTCTTCGTGAAAGAAGACCTGCGTTGCCGCTCAGCCGCGGATTTAACATTTCCCCCCAGTTCTGCACACTGAAGGGAAACAAGCGGGAGCCCGGCGCAGGGCTGCAAGCAGCAGCGGGGCTCTCCAGCACACGACACAACCTCCGCTCCCACCCGGAGCCTTCGCCCATTCGAAAAATCCCACTGGTCTTACTGGAAGTTTTCCTTGACCAAACACTGCCCGGTCATGTCGCATCTCAGAGCCTGTTCCAGTCTAACTCCAGCAAACCCCCAACGTCAGGAAACTGCCAACCCCACCAAAATGAGATGGGGAGGGGGACACGTCGGCGGGGGGGCAACTTATTTTTCCAAAGGAAGGGGCCAGCCTGGCCGGGACAGACACGCCGCACAGGTCGCGCTCCCCACGGAAACTTTCTGGTGGCAGAGGCGATGCCACCCCCCACCCCCGGGGCACATCTGCCACCCCCGCGGTGCGTGGGACGGAGGGGAGCTGACCCCGATCGCCGCCGCTGGGGTGTGTGTGTGTGTGTGTGTGTGTCACGCGTGGGCGGGCGTCCCGCGGGGGGTGCCGCGGGCGGACG
>JAVKLA010000057.1:7118113-7130356 GCA_034782735.1 Sagittarius serpentarius
GCCGGGGCCACCCCGCCACCGCCCCCCCCCCCCCCCCAATACTGTGGCAAAGAAAGACCTGGAGCGGGCACCCCTTCCCCCCGCAGAAGGGCTCTCCTGGGTTACGGTATTTGCTTTTTAGGAGAGCTGCATTTTTTGTTCAGGGAAGGGATTTGCTGGGGAGGGAAAAGCCCCTTTAGCGGGCGCAAGCTGTGTCCCCCCGCAGAAGGGCCTGGCTGCACGGCCGTACCTGTGCCAGCAGTTTGTGTGGTGGGCTGGGGGCTGTTTCCCCATCTGCCCTGGTCCGCTCTGCCTCCCTTTCAAAGACACCTTAATCCTTGCAAAACACCAGCCAGCAGAGACCTCTCTGCCCACGCCGGGTGTGCGTGTGTGGGTGCAGCGTGTGAGCTGAAGGCTGCTGCAGCTACCTGCCTCCCGCAAGGAGCCGTGCTGCTTCTCCCGCTTACCCCGCCACCCAGCTCACCTAGTTACCCCACCGTGATGCCCGGTTCCCCCCATACGCCACATCCAGCAGGTTATTCGATCCGATTCAATCCCGAACGCAAATGTTAATAATTACGAAGTATGACAAAACATTGCGCTCTTTTGCTGAGCACTTTTACACCGTACTTTATACAGCAGGCATGACTAATGTTGAACGGGTAAAGTTGTTTACTTTTAACCAAGATTAAATACAAAACTTTGAAAAGCTCCTCCCTTCCTTTGGATGAAACCCAGCGTTTTTTTCCCATTTGGAAATTGTCAAACAGTGGTTAAACAATCCTTTGGCAAACAAGTAGTGCCTGAGGGAATAAAGCATCAGATACATGGGGAGTGGAATAAAAGGCATTTCTGTTCCTGAGGTATTTTTCTTGTGTTGCACAATGAAGTATAACATAAAATCTTCAAGCCTTGTAAGGTTAGAGAAAAGGAACTTCCCATGATTATATACACCACGTGATTTGATATTCCAGTCTTTTTGAAAACCTACCAAAACCCTGCCCCCAGAACAGCCCTGCACTTTCAAAAGCCAGGAAACCAAGTACCTTGAGGAAAACACCACACTGAGAAAGGCAATCAGAGACACGGGGGCGTATGTACAAAATTACGTCTCTACCGTGTTTAAACGTTTTCCCGGTGAATTTCTAAGGACTCCATTGCACAAGTGAAGAAGTGGGACTGGTTAAGGTTTGTTTCTTAATTCATTCCCTAGGTTACCAGTGTAAACTTTAATTAGGGCAACAACGAGCAGATTGGCTGAGGGCGAGGCAGGCTTTTCCCGGCACATACCCGAGTCTTGTTGTGAAATACCAGCCATTCAAAACATGCCGCCTTTCTCTCCGTCCGGTGACCAATACTGTCAATATTGCGTTTGGTTTGGAAATTAACCAAAGGGTTACACTAGATGCTGCATGTAAGAACTTCAGGGAAGGAGCCCAGTGTTCAATTTTTAAAAAAATAAATCACTTTATAATCATGAAATATCAGTAACTTTTCAGACCCCAGGAGCCTGTGATCCAAAGCTGCAATCCCTTTTGTTTTGACTAGAATAGACTGGCCAACCTTCGTGGCCCAGAAATGACGGGCTTTCAATGGGCCACGAACCACAAGCTAGGTGCCTCCCAGGGTGGAGGGCCAAGGGGAAGAGCGGGAGAGGACAGCGGCTCCCCCGGGACCCCACTGCTCCATTGTGGCAAGCCCGCGGGAGGGGTGTGGGGCTGGGTGTGAGTTCAGCCCAGACGTTTCTGGGTTTAACTCTGCCGGCCTGCTTTCTCTCGCTGCCAGGGATTCGGATTATGCAGTGCCACCGCCACCGCGTGACGTGACCCTCGGCGAAAGAGCTACCTTGGACACCGCTTGGCTCCCGAGCCAGAGCCTGGCCGCCACAACAACCTGGAAGCATGGGCGTTACCTGTGCAAGAGCGATGCTTTTAACCTTTAACAGACACAAGTATGTGTTGCGGGGAAATAAGATGGAATTTGAAGCCCTTAATTTAAATGGAAAGGCTACATTTGGATTACTGTTTGTGTAGAAGTAAAAAGGGGTCCCCCCAAATAATCATCCTTCAGTCAACATAAACAGCAACAGTGGTGCAGAAGTCAGAGATGGCACTATGGGAGGGAGGGGCGTGATGGAAAAGAATAAAGGACCCTCAAAGAGCCGACCAAATTGCCTTGAGTATGAAACTATTCTCTTAAGTTTTCAAGTAAGTAAGAAGGAGACGGACAGGGATTAATTTGATTAATATTAATTAAGGGGCAGGACAGACCTTGGGCCACTTGTCTCCCTACCTTCCACACTGAAAGAGAGAGCAACAGGGACAAATACACGGCAGATAAACCTCGTGGCTCCTGTTAGTTGAAGGAGCGGCACCAGCCGTGGCTGCAGGGAGCTCTGCACGGCTTTCCAGCCAGGTTGGCTGCGGGAGGTGAGCATGGGAGGACGAGGACAGATGTGGGGAGCTCCTTCTTTGGGTAACACTTCTGTAACCAATTTTGGCAGAAGCGTCTGCAGAGAGGAACGGCCTTCAGAGGATCAGCATTATTTTTCATTCTGCAGCTTGCAGCTCCCTGAGGGAGGGGGAGGTTGTGCATATTTATCAACCAGCAGCACTGCTTCTGAATCGGGGTAAGGCAGAGAGATGGACTTCAGATACATCCTACTGGTGCTGCCCCAAGCGCTGGAGTAAGATGTCTGATGGGTCTTCAGAATCTCTTCAGCTAGAAAACCAAGCTCCTTGTTTTCCTGCATTGTTATTACAAGAGAGGACCATTTTGCTGATTTGAACTTACCTTAGTTTGATCTATTTTGGAGCAAAAATTTATCCATTGCCAGGGTTTTCATGGAAGAACTTAGTCATGTATACAGCCTACCTGAGGGTTTGACTTTCCCAGCTTATTCAAAAAAGGGGTTGCAGGGGTTTTTTTTAAGTGGTTAATGCACAGACTGGGGAGGAAGAAGTCATGGGCTGAAAAATTAGTGACTAAGTAATTGAATAGATTTAGTATCTGGAAGGGCTGAAGTTGCTGCTGGGTGCCCAGAAAGCCCCAAAGTTTTGTGCTTGGCAGTCCTGTGGCTGAGCATTTACAGTCCTGTGAAGCAAAACAGTTCTGCAGCATGAGCTGCACGTATGCACTCAGTTGCTGTGGAGCATATTGTGTGTGTGTGCGCCCGGTGAGCCAAAGCTAAAGGCTGTGGAAATAATTTCTTCTCATATGGGAAAGAGATGACCCACTTACCCTCTGGTTGATGGTGGCCTTTGTGCCAGTCCGCCTCTTGGCCCGTACAAGACCCTTTGTTCACTCGCAGCAGGATGGGACTACATCTCATGGCAAAGTCGGGTTTCAGTGGGACAGCGCTGGTTAATACGAATAAGGAATTACAGCATGGCTGTACCTGGGAGAAAGGCTCTGGCTCTGAAATTAAGCTGATGGAGCTTGGTCAGCTTTGAAAGCTGTTCAAAAAAGTGAGGTTCCAACTCCAACCCAGGAGTAAAGGGTCTGCTATTTTTCTCTGGAAGTCCTGGTGAAATGGAAGATACTGAAGGGTTGTAGTGCCACAACTGAAATAAGAACAGCTGGGAGAAGTCTGAACGCGAACGCAGCATCTTCAGCCTTACTTTGACTAAGAAAACCATCTGCATTAATGTTGGACTGCGGTAGTATCCCTATGGATCTGTACAAATATTTTAATTCCTGGCAGGTTTCACAGAGACCTCCTACCTCTTCCAGAAGCTCTTGATGAGCAGCAGGAAGGTGTAGTGAAGCATTGGCTCTCTCCTTAAAACCGGCAGCCTGATCCCCCTCTCCGCTGACTTCAGCAGGAGCTGGGTTAGGCCTGGAGATCCTCCTCACTTTCAGGATTCCGCAGTTTTCCAGATTCTTTGCTGATTGCTCCCTCCTCTCTTTTTTCCTGAGTACTGTTCTTGCTCACAGCCTTGGATTTACACTGCTTACCACCACACACTCGCTCTTTCAAATTCTTCTCAGCTTGCTTTCAGTCTGTGTAGCGCTCTGCTCTTGCACATACCTTAAGCTCATTATTTTATCATTACTAATGACACATTAGTAAAAATATGGAAAACTTAAATGTGAAAGTTAAGTAAATAACAGAAGAAATATAAAAATCTTCAGACTCACGGGTATATGGATCTGCCCTGGCATATACAGCTCTGCCATCTATGATTTTCAAAGCAGTAAGCACCTATCAATATCACGACAATCTGTAAGTCTGAATTTAGCTGCCTGACTTTAAAAAATCAGCTCAGAAGATTTTGTTCCAGGATGTTTGTAGCATACGTGCTCAGATCTTTCTCTTGCACAGATCTTCTCTTATACAGCTCCTACATATGAGAAGAGACTATTAGGACCGTTGATTCTGACCTCCTGAACAAAACCAGGATACAGAATTTCCTCTTACTGCATCTGTCCAGGTACCTCATTGTCGTGTTTTAAAAAGGCATTGATCTTGACTTAAAAAAAAAATCCAAATCAGGTTCATCTCTTCATTGTCTGTTTCAGTGTTTCGGCTGGTGTTGCCTGAACTGCAGCAGTCAGTAGGCACTAGGTGTCAATGAGACACTAAGAGTGGTCTGAAACATCCTCACCCCGGTCCAAACAGATGCTAAATTCCTGGTAACAATAAAAAAAAACCCTACTGAGTTAAATCATGCATTTAAAAACAATTTACTTCGCTGTTTTAAACTCTTTGTTTGAGCGTAGTCATACAGGTTAAAAAAAATGTTCAGAAAACATTTTTTCTGTAAGCTAGATTATTTCTTTTCTGTGTTGCAAGTGAAAATGGGCTGCTTCATGGGCTGGTCTTCCTTTTTTGTGGCTGTCAGCTCCTCTCTGTGATATTCATACAGACACGGTGCTGATTTCATTGTGAGCACGCTGGGAAAGCATCAAAATACAAACAAAACCCTCACAAACGACTTCATTAATGCAAAATCAGGTGAGGTGTTCTGTTGCTTTTGCAAAGTCAGAGGTTTGGCTGTAAAAACTTGCAAGGTGTATTTGGCCTCTGTCATTAGGGCAGGCTGTGCGCAGATGCGGCTGCTAGCAGACACTATAGCTATTCCGCTTGCACAGAGCATTGCAGGAGGGATGCAAGCAGAGGAAAAGAAAGTGTTAGAAAGGTAAATATTGACTCAAAGAAAGGAGACATAAAGGAGAATGGTGGAGAACTGTAAAGGAGCCAGAGAGGATGGAGAAAAATGTTCAGCAACTGTAATTAGGTTAGATTTCAGAAGTAATTCCAGTGTTCCAGCATCAGCAGATACTGTAGGCAGTATTTGCCCTCAGCCACGTTTGCAGAGAAGGCGGCAAGTTGTTTCAGCCTGCAGGGCTGGACCCTGACGTGTTTGCACCGAGCGCACAGAGACGTGAGCCCAATGCGGGAGCCAATGTTCTCCCTCTCCACGCCACTGGAAGCGGGAGCAGCGTCCGGCCGGGAGGTTTGCAGGGAGTGGAAGCGGTGGGTGCAGAGACAAAAACACAGCGGCGTGTGCGGATGCAAACACACGGCCTAAGTGGAAGAATATGTCTTTGATGGAGCTGCTGGCTCAAAATTGTGTTAGCAATTAAATACTGAATAAAAGGTGCTGAAAGTGTCACCAGTGCCTGGCTGATGCCACCACCTTTGCAGAGGGCACGGGGAGGCTGGGCTGGTACCCACCTCCTCGCCGCAGGTTGGAGCAGTAACTGGGATGCGGCAACTGCAGTCCCCTCTGGTTCCTTTAAGATGTACTTCTCCTGTATAAAACCAGATTATATAGGCTTTTGGCAGGGAAAATAGATTTCACCTTTAAGTCTTCCGCAGAGGTTTTACATTAGCAGTTCATGCACCATCAGAAAATCAATTACCATTGGTATTACATGCAGATGAACAGCGCAGAGTAATGGAGAATTCATTTTACACAATGCTTTTAATAAAATGCTAAATACAGCAAAATATTTTCCAAAGGGCTATTTATAGGCTCTGTGTGGGAAGTATGTCTCTGAGGGGAAGTCTGCACCTTTGTGATTTGGACGAGGAGTGAGTCTCAGCCTTCTTAATGCTAACATTGGTCAAGCACATATTTCTGCCAGGGTGGGCTAAAGACAACAGCAGTCCATCGTCTGTCTTGTGATGGCTGTAACTTCACGTGGAAAAACGCTTTTTCTTTTAAAAACAAGAGTTTCACAGGCTGCATTGTTGCAGTGCCAGTTGTTGCAAGACCCTAAAATAACTGAATTACTCCCTCGTTCTTGACACTGTTATCATCTTTTCCTGTTCTTAATGCCAGAACAGTTTGCTGATTAGATTTGCTGTGTGTATTTCGGTAAATCATTGACATCAGCACCTCTTTACAAACAGACATATCTGCAATAACAGCCCTATTCCTACCTGAGTTCGGGGATGTAGCTGGGGCAAAGAAAGGGACTCAGTTTTATCAGGAAGCAATTATGAAAATAAGAAGAGCAATGCAGGGCCAGACCAAAGTATGCCGCCTCTAACTGTGGCCAGAGAGAAGTCTGAGGAAGTGAATAAGAATAGCACAAGCGTGCACTTCCCTGGAGTGCTCTCTCAGCCGTCAATAGTTTATGCTCAGGAGCTCCCCGTATGCCCATGTAACCACCATAGGCAACATCTTCCTGCAGGGAACCCCACAGCTTAACTATATACTTTATGAAGAGCCATCTGGTTTTGCTCATTTTGAACCTGCTAGCTTTATTTGGCACCCTTTCATTCTTGTGTCGGAAGAGAAGGGGAACAATCAGTCCCTCTCCACCCTCTTTACGCTGCTCGTGGTTTTATAGACATGTGCCATATCCCCTCCCAGTCATCACTTTTCCAAGCTGAAGAGCCGACGTATGGAAACTGCTCCATGGTTTTGATCATCCCTGTGGCTCTTCTCTGAATGTTTTCCATTGTATTTCCTTTAAAGTGAGGACCAGGACTGCTCATGGTATTCAACAGGCAATCCAAGTGGGCACACACTAAATCTGTATAGGTGCACGATGGTGTTCTTGCTTTTCCTTCCCTAATAACTGCTAACACGGTGCAATGGCTCTTGTGTCTTTAAGATCTTCTGAGATTCATAGTACATTTCAGTTACATAAGCTCAAGAACAGTTTTTTCCATATACCTTTTTTTTTAATAGCCCTGCTGAATCCAACCCAAAATAATAGAAATTTGTCTTAACTTATCTACAGATTTAGCTCTATTGAAAGAAAAGAATGGCTAGAATATTGCTAAGGAGAAAATGTATTCTTATTCATTGTAACTTCCAAGATTTCTGGAGGGGCTATATTTAAGTTATGTACACAAAAAATAGCCATGCTGGAGGGGGAAGGGGGATCAATGACAGAAAACTTGAACAGCCAAAGGAAATCTTTTAAAATGTTCTAAACTTGTGAAAATAAATGTATGATAGGATAGAATAATATAAAAAAACTTTTGACAATTTGCCTGCAATAGAATGTACCCCCTTCTTTTAAATATTTTTGTTAGAGCTAAAACCCCTGAAACCATGAAAACAACTAAAATAACAGATGAATCCTTCTGCCAGTTGCTATTCCAATCTAGTACTTGCAGGAAGGAAGCATGTTTATTTAAAAATATCCTCCCTGCCCTTAAAGATGTAGTCACATGTTTGTATTACTTGAAAACTGTGGTAAATATCATAATTACCCCGTTCCTTTTTCATTTTGCAATTCTTGCTAGGTGTATTATTTTACGTCTTGCAAATTTAATCTGATCTGTGCTGGTACTATTAAGTAAGACTGATATGGCATTATAGAAAACCAGCAGTGATGACCTAAGCTTCAGTCTGCCATTTCCTCCGATACCTATTTCCCACTTGGCTCCACCAAGCAAACCACCAAAGCCTCCAGCGGACGTCTGCCCTCAGGTTTTCCACCAGTTCCTCCTGCAGCGGTGGCCTGTACTCCCTGCTGCCACCCCCGGATTAGCTTGACAGCCTCAAGCCAAGTGCCACAGGGTAAAAATATCGAACCTATGCCTTAAAATGTGTCTCCAAAGTTGTGCCTAAGTATCTCCAGCTGCTTTATGAGATTGAGTGAAATGGTCTGAAAGCTCCATTTCAATTAAAATAATCTCTGCTCTAGCTCTACTCGCAACAATCAGCAGCGGCATTCAGCTTTCAAAAGCTGATGGTAACGCTGTATTGGCAGGAGCGTGCTGGCCTGTTCACTAATTCTGAGAAGAGCAAACAGCTCTGGTCTGCATCACACAAACAGAACTTCGTATTTTCAAAACCTTTGATCTACAAATTTCCTACCCCTACCACCCTATCTTGGGTTAGATATTTGGAAGTCTTCCATGGCAATGCAGACATTTCTTTGGGGCACGATGAGCTTTTGACTTTTGCCTTTCTTTGATTATTTATTTTTAGAAAGATACAAAGCAAAGATCTTTTCTGTGAGCATGCCTGCCCCAGGCAGCCACTATTCACAGTGGAAGCTGAGTAACAGTTTGCTATTCAAACAGAAATCTGAGTGTTGTACAATTGCAACAATATGAGACAGACATGGAAAGATGACATGAAGCCATTCCTGCCTGCCTGGTAGTGAAGGAAGCCTTTGGAACGGCAGGTAGAGAGAAGGGTATCGACAATACATTGGCCAGGCATGAAGCGAGGGTGAAGAGGCCATCGGCAGACGTGTGGGGCATTGAGAGAAGGAGAGGACAAGAAGCCGGAATGAGATGCACAGAGGTCTGGTGGGAGATACGGGCTAAAACTTGCAGGGATTTAGTGTGACTTAGTGATGTGAGCACTTTGCTGAGACCCTGGAGACTTTAGCGTAAGACTGAAGTTCAGTGAGCTGCCTTTTTGCCTCTGGCAAGTCTCCTCGTCTCCCTACATCTCAGATTTTCCCCCATCTCTTCCTGCTAGTCAAATCGGCATCAACAACGAATTGTCAAGAGATAGGAAAAGAAAGATAAATTGTGTTGGGACTTCAAGACGAGGACATGGAGCCTGAGTGAAAAGGTGAGATGACTCTGTGTGGTTTTGGGGAAAGGGATGAGATGACATTAGCTCTCTTCAGCTAGATCTTGAGCAGAAGATCTGACATCATCGTGTTCTCAGCTCTAAATGCGGGGAGGAGCTATGCTGGGGATGAGGTACAGAACGTGCAGCATGCAGCCAGCACCACAAAGTCCTTGCCAGGTAGAGATAAATGTAGGACAGCCAAATTACATAAAGCCCATCTCTCTTGGTTTTTGGCTGCTAAAGAAGGACGGGACATTCAGAAACCCTTCCTGCATGATGGGTCAGAGCACAATGAGCTGAACTGCTCCTTTAATAGTACGCAGGGAGCAGCACATGCCTGTGCTGCTTTGTGTTTATTTTTTGTTTTAATAATCAAAATCAGCTAGGCTACGTCCTCGTGGATGTACTCAAGTTTGTTTTCAGTTCTCATGTATGTGATGATGCCCCTTATCATGCGCTGGTGGATTAGTTTGTTTACATAAGCTTGGCTTCAAAGGCTGAGTGTTGGACGGACATAGCACAGTGAGGAAGGGCTGCAGTCTGAGCCTTGGGTCCTGACCCCGTTCTCCATTCAGGTGACCCCACACACTAGCACTCCAGTCCTGTGTGCTGCACCCATGTCCCCCCAGAGCCAGATGTCAACGCCATCACTCAAGTTTTCATCAGTTTTAGAGACTTTCAGACAATGACTCCAATATATCTGGAAACTGCAAGCTGTTTATGTAGACATAGCCATAGTGTATCTCCTTTCAGAAAGGTAGTATCCACTATTTAAAAAAATCTTCTAAAAAATGTCAGGAAAAGAAAAGGCTTACATGCAACTTCAGGAACTCACTTGGTTGTCAGCTACCAGTCAGGCTTCCTGACGCCGAGGTATGTGCAGTCCCTCTCTGTACCAAGAAGGGCTACTTGAACCTGAGCTCCCAGCTGGTGTTGCAAAGGAAACACAACGAACTGTACACATCGTAAAGCACTGAGCTCTCCTGAAGCAATCGTTCCTTTCATGGAAGGAAGAGCCATGGACTGATGTGGGGGAGACCTGAGACTCCTGAACATACCAAATCCATTCAGCATAGACTAGTTACTTATAACTCTGTAGGTTTTAACTGAAATTATGAATGAGTCCAGCTCCCCATTCAGTTCATCCAAATTTAGGTGTCTACATGTCAGCTGGGTGTCTAAGCTTTTGCAGTAGTCACTGGAGTTCCAAAGACTACAGTTAGTGGAGCCAGGGGTAGTTCAGCTAAGCAAATGATAGAGTTTACCTTAAAACACTATGAACTATCCTCTTTTAAGTCCATTCCCTATTGACTAAATTTCCATTGACTCTAATGGAAGTTTAGACAACTAGCTCACATGCAGATATCTATATTGCATTCAACTAAATTTAGGCATCTGTATCAGCAGGTAAATCCCTCTCTATAAGGCTTTTTAGGTCAGACTCATTTGGGCAGGTGTACGGCCTGTTCTGTGCGCATTACTTCAGTACAGAACTTATCATATTGTCAAGACTGAACATTGAAATGACAGGTCTCAAAACAGAATAAATTGCTTCAGAATATGCTTTATATAGATGAAATGTATCTGAACTTTCAAATTCCTGAGAACTAAAATTAAGTGTCTGAAAGAATATCTGAATGCACTAGCCAAAGAATATGATCCTGAAATAGTCGTCTTTAAATAGCAGGACTGATTGCCACCGACATTTACCATAAAGGCTGAATTAGACCAGAGTCAAGGTCCATCCAACCTCATGCCTGGTTTTCAATGCAGACAGTTAGGAGACAGTCCAAAAAGAAGTGATCCTTCCCCTTTCGTGCTATCGCAACTTCAACAATCGACAACCGTTTGGCACTGTGTATGCTGGAGAATGCGTCCAGGCAACTTTGTGCAGTGCCCCTATGGGCTTTCTCCTCCACAAAGTCATTCAAACCCTTTTGGAATCTCTTCAAAACTTGGACCCCCTCGACGTGCATTTCTTCAGGATGAGAAATTCAGGACCTACTGCCGTGGCAGTAAGCTCCACAATTTAAATACACTGTGTGTGAAATCAGCATTCCCTTGGTTTTCTTCCGATGTGTTTCTCAGAGGTGCCCCCTTGGTCTAGCATCCAGTGAAACAGCAAACTGTCATGCCCCACTCACCTTCTCCATCACTTCTTGGGTTTTATAGACATCTATTGTAGTCTGTCTCTGCCAGAACAAATGTTGTTTATAATAGTCGCAAATGTTTGAAAAGACATTAGTTTGTATAAGAATCAGCTCCAGGAGTGAGAGCTCGCTGTAGAAAGATATCCCTAATGAATATAAAATATCTAGGGAAAAAAATTACCTTCAGAGATTTAATACTGAATTTTCCCTCAACAAAGTCCTTTGATTTGGTCAGACATTTTTAGTACATGCGTTGTTGGTTCCTGTGAAACAACAAGACGGAGGATGACTAGAGTCTCTTTCTCCATTTGTTTTAGTTCTCACATGCAATCCAAGGTATGAAGTCCTTACCCATTCACAAAATCCCCTCAAGCTGAATGCATTACTAGTGCTATCTTCAGTTTTCATTTCTAAGGAATGAGGAAATGAGAAAAGATAAATCTTGTACATAATTCACATTAACTTAAAACCTTAACAAGTTTCAGTTATCCCAGGATATCATGTTTAACAGCACGTTTTAGTACAGCCATAATAAAACGCACAACCCTAATCATCATTAACTTGCAATTCTAGATAGAGGGTGTACATGTCTTAGTTTGTATGCTGAGGAAGGTCTACTTATTTTAAGTCATTTTGGTAGGTAAATGTGCTATTCGGTGATAAAATAAGGAGAAGATATCCTATTTCTTTTGTTTCATTATTCACACATTACTTAACACAACCTGGGGAAATTAACTAGAAGAATTTCAGGTGAATTTCACAGTAAATACTTTTAATATAATTAGTAGATCTACTGAACAGTACTTACAAGAGAGAATTTCAACAGTCAACAGGAATATGGACTGAAAAATTGAATGCAGATTACTAAGAGCAAGATTGGAAACTGATAGATGAGCATGAGAAATTAGTACCAATAAACACAGCATAAATTACAGATGACTCAATTTCTAGTAGAACACAGATTCTTTACCATCTCTGCAGGAAAACTCAGGATCTCAAATTCTGGGTGCTGCTGTAAAAGCCCTGTTTTTCCCACTGTGATGGGTTGACCCTGGCTGGACGCCAGGTACCCACCAAAGCCGCTCTCTCACTCCCCCTCCTTAATTAAACAG
>JAVKLA010000057.1:7130456-7151577 GCA_034782735.1 Sagittarius serpentarius
CTTCTAGCAACTTTTAAAGAAGCCACCCCTGTGGCCCCCCCACTACCAAAACCTTGCCACGTAAACCCATTACACCCACATGACTCCTGGCTCTGTGCATGTGTTCAATCTATCACTGAATCACAGCTTTTCACTGAACCCTTTCTTTTGGGGACATGCTATATTATACAATAAATTTTGAGTGGGATGGGGAAATGAACCATTTGAAATAAATTAGCTTACTGAAGCACCTGCTTTTCTAACAGGTTTTCAAAGCATGACCCGGTCGGGAAAAAGCTCCTGGTTCAACATCTCATATATACAATTAAAATGCTTAAATGTGCAGAACATTAGTCAGTGCTGATCTCCTGAGGAAATGGGAACTTTATGAATGATGCCTGCTTCCCACTGTGAGGAGTAAAATTACACTGTTTAAAGAATGTATGTGTTAAGCACCTAAGGCTGTTTAGAGAAATCTGAGATCTCATAGTATACCATTATGGTACTCTGAAAAAAAGTTTTGTGAAGCAAGGTATTTAGTGTGGAAGCTAAGAAGAAGAAATTGTGAAATAAAATTAGGTAAAATAGTTTTTGTTTTGCTGATAAGGAATTTGCTTATTAAGGAGAGGAAAGTGATTGTCTTGAGCTATGCTGATGAAAAAAACTGGGAATAAGAGCCTAGCTGTCTTTTGGAGGGGGAAAAGTGAAATCACGTTTGCAAGAGTACCATGTGCATCTCAAAAGCACGTTGATGAATGCCAGCCCTAATTCACACGAAGCAGGCCACCAAGTAAGATACTGGGAATAAACCCACGGTTTGCGAGGCATAGAAATACAGGCTCTGGTTAAGCTGCGAGCACTTTGGGCTCAGGCAGACGATCTAAGCGTGCACCTGTACACCGCATTACAGGCAAAAGGGCTCTGCCTGCTCTCGGGACTGCAGCCAACAGGCAGCTCTAGTTGGAAAGGCAGGGAACCACTCTCGGGCAGCCCTGAGCTGAGGCACAGGTCCCTCCCTCCTGTCCCCGGTGTCGGGGGCTTTGGTGCGCCTGGTGACAGAGGGGCAGAGGAGCCTGGGTGCTTTTACCCAGACCGGGCTTGTCGCGGCTCTGGCTGCGCCTCGGAGACAGCTTAGGGCAGATACCTGTCCGGGAAATCCCCTGCTTTTCAGCCACACCAGGACAAAGACACAAAACAGTAAACGCAAGGGAGGTTTAGGAACCAGGCTAGTCTTTGGTTTTGCTCTAGCTTTAATTCAAGACCTGCCAGCCTGCAGTCCTGCTAATGCCTATTGAACACTGCAGGTCTGACTTGTTTTCTGGATCTGTCCCTGAGCAGAACACTGCTAATGGCAGTGCCGTTGGCATTTCCAGCAACAGCGATGCATGTGCCTGTCACAAAACCTTGGGACAACCCAAAGTTAGCTGTTTGGAAATGGTGGGGTTTTTTTCCTGGGAGAAAGAGAGGAAGGGGTTTTCACTGGTTTGTTTTGAATGTGCAAGGGACACTACTGGGAAAAAGGTGGTGTCTCAAGAGAAAAGAAATTGCAAAAGCCACATTTATAATCCCGCTTCAAGCCTACCCTAAATACTGTCCAGGTAATGTCTGTATCAATAGGCATTAAGGAAGACAACTGTGCAAACACACTTGTGCCCCCTAATAATTCCCACTTTCACCTGCAAGTCAGGAAAGGTGAAAAAATATCAATTAAAAAACCCTGCTGGTGTAAATACTGTCTGTAAATATTTTATCAGTTTATTTTGTTTTGCTTGTGAAGCATGATTAGAAGGAGCAAGGGCAGTAGAAGGAAGAGGGAGAGAAAGGGAGAATGTACCTGCAGTTTTCAAAAGAAGCACCAAGAACTTTTCCATAAGGCAGTTTTAAGCTGAAAGTGCCTTGGCAAATCTGTAACGTGATTTTCCAAATGGTGTGCAAAATGTCATCCCATTTTAAATCTGTAATATTGCTTTAATCTCCAAAAAGGAATAATAATGTTTGTCTTTACTACAGTTGATCCAATCTTGCACTCCTTTCCAGATTAAGCTCCTACTGATTTTAGCGATCTGGGCCCAGTAGTACACGTTTGACTTATCAGTTTATTTACAGCTTGGATCTGCCATTGCCATTAGGTATCTAGGATACACATTTTGCACATATACAGCACATATAGAACATGTACTTGCAGACATACTGTCATTGAATATGATAATGTAAGGATCGTTATCCTACCTAAAGAAATGCATTTGAATTGCATGTGTCTAAAGCTACCCTCCAAACACCAGATAAATACCTTCCAAAAATAGCATCACTCATTTTTCACAGCAGGTGTCATTCATCAGGTATGAGACTGCATCTAAACGTGTTAGTAATAATAATTCAGTTTGGTATGTGACTCCAGCTCATTACCGGCAGCCCCAGGCACTGGAGGATAGTGAAGTCACTAGAGCAGCACAGAAATATTTAATCCTATAGCAAACATTTAGTCCTACGACATGAATATTACACAAATATTGATCCTGTAAGTTAAAAAGGCTCTGAAGAACCTGGCTTTTCTCCTTCAGCTCTCTGACCGGTCTCGCTGTTTGCTCGCCTCTCTGCCACTGTGTGCTGAGCGGGACGGGCTGCGGGCTGCCCACCATGCCTGCTCTGGAAGGGGGTGGTGGGCACGGGAAGGGGGGAGCCGAGGGAGCGCATCCTGCCCTTCCACGGGCGGCACTGATGGCTCGGGGAGCAGCGACTCCAGCTCTCCCTGGGAAGAAAGGATGCTGGAGGTGCAGGGCAGCCCGGTCCTCCGCGCCGCTCCTGTCGCTGCCGTGGGATCCTCTCCTGGGTGGCAGCGCCGAAGTTATTTTGGAGGTGGGGACGATGCCCTGTCGCTGCCCGTCGTGCTTTCGGCACCTTGCTGCCTTGCCATAAGACACGCAGCGGTGTCGTGGTCGCCGGCCCACCGAGAGCATGGCGCGTGGGGTGCCCCGCTCGCCGCCGGCCCTGCGCCCACGCCAGCGCGGGACCCCTGCGAAAGGCCCGTTTTCGGCACCTCCCCTCACACGCACTTCCGCCACAACGAGCAGGTCTGCAGATGAGTAATGCCACCGCGCGAAGGCTAATTAAGAGTCTGCAGGGAATCTTGTTGCGTGTTTCTGCTTAATTTGTAATATTCACACTAGGCCTGACAGAAAGCCACCGAGGGGACAGGAGCGTTTCCAGCGACTTTTAATGGGCTCTTTGCGCCGGGACACCGATAATGACAGGCCGATTTGCACAGGCAGTGAAAGGGCTCTCTTCAGGCCCCACCAGACACCACAGCCTGTTGACCTTAATTAAATTTCATGGCACACTTGGCTCGGTCCTGCGGTAATTGCTCAGCCTTTGCTTACATGCGTTGGCTAAATGGGAACGCTCTCCTAGGCAGCAGTTCACGGGGAGTGCAGGGTATGGTGAGGCCCTTCTGCTGGTGCCCTGTGCCTCTGATCTCCTCTGCCGTCTCTCTTCTCCACAGCCTCGTTTCGTCTTCTACCACTCCTGCTCTTCAATCCCTTCAGGTACTTTCAGCGTGATATGCTAAAGATTAATTAAAAAAAAGTAGAGGAACGGGCAGACAAGTGTGTGCAATGCTGAAGAGACAAGAGGAGAGTGAGAAGAGGGAAAGGAGAGACTGCGGTGAGGAGAGAACAAGGAGAGGTGAAGAGTGGAAGGGACGGAAAGCAGAGAACAAAGGGGAGAAGCCCTGAGCATTTGAAAGAGCAGGTAAATGAGGGAGTGAGTGGAGATGGGAAAGAGACGAGGAGCAGTACCGTAAGAGACATGTAACAAAGGGAAGAAAAAGGAAGTCTTAGCAATGTACCAAATAGGAGAGAAATGGGGAACAAGGAGCTAAAGAAAGCCACAATCAGAAAGAGGAAACTTCTTTGCAGAGAAAGAGTTGAGAGCTGGCTGATTCTGAGGGGGGAAAGTACTGGAATCTGAAGAAACATGGTAAAGAAATACATTACGATCTTGCCACACAAAAGCAGAGGCATAAACTGTAATAGAGAGCAAAAGAAAATGTAGTGGAAGAAGGAACCAGGTGGAACAAAAGGAAACAGGGCATGTAACATGTTTTAAAATACTATTAAATGTAGAAGTTGGATTTAAAAAAAAAACTATTGCTGAGCTCATTTCTCTCTTTAGAACTGTACGGTATGAAACGAAACATATGTACAGTCTGGCATTGCTGTTAATATCCCTTCCTTCAAATCCGCTTTTAATGGGTACAGATAATAAAGCTGGTAACCGTTTAAGAGCAAATGCCATTACGAATGATGACCTGTAATCCACTGTAAACTCTTACCCTCTGCTTGCACAAACAGACCTGGGTGCTTCAAATTAGAAGAGACTTCTTTTCTTTCTTTTCACGTGGAGACCCTTACTCTTCTGGCCAAATTTCACTTCCCAAAGGACAAATGGTTAAAACACTGGGCTGCAGGGTCTGTCTAAAAAGAAAAGAGTTTTATTCAATATCTCCACTATTAGGAGATGTGGTAGTCTATTCTGTTTACTACCACTGAATGGCATGTGGAGGATTACTGAACAATTTGGCAGAGGGTAGTTTCTTTTTCAAGTGATAAGGCGGCCTGGAAGAGCTGCTTGTTCCCAGCACAGCCTCTAGCCAGCTTCCTGGAAGGCTCCTTGCTCCTCCCTCGCACGCAGGGCGCAGGAGCCGTACGCTGTGCTGCGCAGGGGAAGGAACAAGCCAGGCACTTCAAGCTACCCCATGCTGTCTTACCCGGCACGTCTCTGAGCACCGTGCGTGCAGAGGGTATGACTTACTCTCATACACACGCACATTTACAAGAGATGGGCAAGGGCACGGGATGGTGATAGTCCTGGTGAGCAGACTGCAGAGCCTTTGCTGCTGTGGGGGAGAGAGTTGCCAACCCCAAAAGGAGAAGCCAAGGCCATGGTCTAAGTGGCGTCCTGCCTGATAGTGTCCTGGGAAAACAGCCTGGGTCATCCCTGCTGAGCACTGTGCTGGGCCACGAGGCTGGGGGTCAGCTGCACAACCCAGCTCTTCAAACTTGTGCTAATGCAAAGAAAATACAGTGCAAAATATAGAATGCCTTTATGCAGGTCGTGTGCTTTTTAATCACTTCTCTCAAGCTCACCAAACTGCTGCAGCTCCTTATGCGGTAACCAAATGTATGATCACATTGCTTGGCAACATTGTCCTTCCAGAATCAACACTTTTATAGTCGCCTCAGCCTCTTTCCTTCCCTCCTTCCCCCGTTCAAAATTATCACCTACAGCTTGCTTCCCCGTTTCTCATCAGAACAAAAGGCACGCGACCTCTCTGCCCTTTACCACGCGTGCCACAGAGCAGGCCCCAAATAAAAATGTAATTTTAATGTTGTTTTAATCATCACTGCACTTCTGAGATGATGGCAAGAGACTGTAACAAGGATGGACAAAAGACATACAAACCCACAAGAAAAACTGATGATGAATCATTGTTTGAAGGGTGAGTCATGCCTGAGTGCATGCGTATGTCAAGCATGAGACTGGCATAGCTTCACTTGATTAACCCAAATCTGCTTTGTTTAAGTCTTCCCTTACAGCTCTGCTTTTAAGGGAACAGTAACACACCACGGTTGTTCGTACAGTGCTTTTTATTGCCTGTCTGTATGAACATTTTGGTGGGCCCCAGAATAGAAGGTGTGGCTGGGAGAGACATCCAGTCTTGCTTCCAGTCCCCAGGCAGGGTCAGCTCCACCCTAATCCTTTTTAATAGAGGTTTGTATGGTCTGCTCCTTAAATTTGCTGGAGATGGGGATTCACACCATCCCTGGGCAGACCACCCCCATCTACCGCTGTAGATCCAGGCCTCTCACAGCCATTATAGGATTTACAATGAGAGCTGCCGCTCTCATTTAGCAGGGGCAATTTACGACCACACACAAACGTGCTGCAACCGCCCTGCTTTTTTGCTGGCCCCGTGCTCCTCCTAGGCCCCCTCACCAGTGACGGGGGGCTGCACAGTGAGTGGGGTGTGCTTCTGCACAGGGGTCCCTGACGGCTGCCTGAGCGCTGGTGCCGAGGCGAGGGATGGGGCAGGGATGCACGGCCCCACCGGCAGCGGCACAGGCTTGGGTCAGTGTGGAGTGATGGAGAAGCTGAGCCCCAGGGGATCACCCGTCGTGTAGTATTCTCTGGCTGCGGTTTGACAAACACATTCAGCTCACACGAGTCGGCAGTGACGCTGAGCGAGGTGACGGTGGGACTGCGGCTGCGGCTGGCAGGGCTGCCCAAAGATTAGCTGTCCCCTTCAGGCACGGTTGTGCTCCACGCCGCTTGGTGAGGCTGATCTCTGTTAGCATCCCTGGTGTCAGCAGGGCTACCTTGGCTGGTGGCTGTCGAAGGTGGGCTGAGCACCCTGCTGTGTCCCCGCATTTGTGTGACACCACAGTCGGGCAGCACAGGCGCATTTACACTTGCACTGCTGTCCGGTTCAGCTGGCTGCTGGACCGCTGGCATCGCCAAAGCTCTGCCAGCATTTTTCTTGAGTGCTACCAAAAAACCCCCACCCCCAATGCCCTCTTATACTTGTTTCCATGCATTTGCTGGATAGTAGGAGGGAAGATCTGCTTCACAACAGCAGAAACTGTGCAGCAGCTTTCCATGATAGGCATACAGTGTTTTCCACCAAATAAATTGTATTCATTTATTATATAGAAAAGCACTTGTATGTTAACAGTTAAGGATCCTGGGTCTTTTTCTGCACTGATGCAGAAGGATTTGGGGTTTGTAACTCATTTAGAAAGGGATTCAATGCTGGTAAATGCACCAAAGTTTGCTAGGCAGCCAGGTGGTCTGGAGAAGCCGAGCTGAGATCCCCTGATTCCTAGTCAAGTACTGAGCTGCACGAACACAGAGATAATACTGTGTAACTCTTGCAAGCATTTAGCCATTGGCGAACAGCTGCCTAGCAATCTCTTTATGAGATTTATTTCTCTCTTATGGTTTTGTCAAGGAAACAGTAGTTGTTGATAACATTCAGAAACACAGAGTTGCTATTTAGTAGTCAGGACAGTGAACAAGCCAAAAATCCGCTGTAGAAAATAAGCTTGTGTGATCATTTGACTTCTTTGTCATTTTACAAATTATATGTGCCCAGGGTTTATCATTCAGGGAATATTTATTTGTAAATAACATCAGGCTTTAGGAAAAGTTTATGCTTTATTTTATGCAAACAATTCTATTTTAACTGGCATTTCACATAGCATTCAGACTGTGGGTTGCAGCAACATCACTCATCTTCCTGCAGGCAAAACTCTGCCTTGTTTTGACAGTCGTTCCTGATGCTTTTTCCTTTTTGCAAAAAAAGACCTACCCAAGATGAGACTTGGGACAGCTGCGGGGAGGGAACCAAAATTGGAATGCATGTAGCAGGCCCAAAATCGATGAAGCATTTGTGCTTTTCCTCTTTCCAAGTAGAGCAGGATCATCTCTCCATAAAGGGTTGAGCTGAGCAGCCAGTGCCAAGGTCTCTCTAAAATTGAAGCACCTCTGTTTTTCTCAAAACCAAAGCATTGCCTGCAATCCTCAGCCTGTAGGAAAACCGCTCCTGACAGCTGAGCACAGTTGCGGCAAGCTGCAGCCCTGGTGCTCGCTGATTCCTTTTGGAAGGGAGAAAGGGCAGACTGGGAAAATAACACTTGAAAATTTATTCCGGCACATCAGAGAAAGCTCCATCCCCCTCACCTGCGCAATTCCAGCAGATTCACCCCGCGAGAGGCAGCTGGAGGCAGGGTACCAGGCAGGATCTGTGCTGCAGCATAACATTTTGCCTTAATTTTGGCTCACCGCCACAGAAGCACCCCTATGAAACCATCCCTACAGGCTCCGCAGGCAGCGCACGGCTTAACGCCATATTAAATTACCTCTTTCATTCTGCGCAGTGCAGCACAGCGGTATTGGCAGAAAGAAGAAAACGTAAAAGCATATCACATGAGTCGAGGCAGATTTTGAACTGCGCACTTGCCTTCTCCGTTAGGGTAGTCCTATAAGGGCTGCTTGGCTCTTCTGGGGGGAAAGATGGGATTTGGCATTACAGTGCTCCGGTTATTCCCAATAAGAGAAAAAAAAGCCAACCTGCTGCGGCCAGCTTTCATATTAGGGCTAGCACTGAGCTTACCTTAAAATTAGGAAGCTGTATTTTGTTTTTTTCCATCCACTGTGAATGCTTCTTTGCTGCTTATATTTCCCTCTGTAGGGCTGCTGATGAATTTGGGAATTTCCCCATACGTGTGTTTGTGGTGTGGACCAACTGGTCAAATCCAGTTTCTGCTCAAATTTATAGCAAGCTTTTCACTCCATCAAAAGCAACCCAGATTTAATACCAAGAACATTATAGTCCCTCAAATGCATGCTTTTTCCTCTGTGTCACAAGTAAAGAGCAGTCTTCAGGCACATCCTAAGGGCACTAGTGTACGTGATCAAACAGCCCCAAACCTGACAGAACGGTGTCAGTTCAGCTGAGGGAACAGCCTGCTCTTGCTAAGCTCACAGCAGGAGAAGGAAGGGATTGTGGCAGGTCGCCATTTCCACACCTAGGCAAGGACTTCTGGAGCAGTTCAGATCTTAGTCGCATTCTCTCCACGCTTCCGATTCCTGGGCTCATTTCCCCAAACATGCACTGCCGAGCAGAGCTGGAAGCGTGCAGGAATGCAGACCTGCCCCTGCTCTGCGCACCGCCAGCCAGAGCAAACAAGGAGAGGAGGAAGGAGGAATTATCCTGGTGATCCCTCTTGTGATTCCCCAGCAGCTGCAGTCCTCAGCTGACCCTGGCAGGGAGAGACTGTGAGAGTTACACTGGATTACAGATCCCAGCTGCTCTTAACCCCGGGGCAGCCGTGAGTGACTTGGCCATCGGTGCACAGGAACCGCCTGCATTCACGGTTTCATTGCACCCAGGCGGTTATTTATACAGTCTTCCCGAGTTCCCCTTGCCTTTCTTTTATCCCTGCAAAGCCTCACTGTATCGTTGTGTGGCAATAATATCATTGCCATTAAACCTGAGGCAGTTCAATTCTTATGTTTTTAAATTCAAGCGGGTGGCTAGGATCGTCCTGGGAAGCCCTACAGCTCAGCAGGGCAAGGAGTCGGTGGATGGGCCAGGTGCTGCTCTGTTGGGATCCTGATGGAAGCTGATGATTCTTTCCTCTTCTCCTTCCTTAGAAGGTCCTTCCTACGTCTTTTGGTACAAAATGAGAAGTGGGGCACCCCTACTGCAGTCAGCATGTCTGGTCACCAGGGTAGTTCCCAGTAGCGGAGAAACTGCCTCAAACAGCAGCACAACTGCACTGCAGTGGATTACCTGATGGTAGCTGGGACCTCATACTTTTTTCTTTTTGGATATGCCTGGGAAATCACACCCCTTGTGCATAATGCATCTTCACTCCATTTGGGGGAAAATGGGTGCATTTCTTCCTGCCAGCTTTGGAATCTTTATCTTTTTATATTTGGTCTTCAAGGAAAAAATATATATACCACTTACATCAGTTCTGTCCCGATAGCTTGTCGCTCTGTGTATAGTTTTATTATATGGGGGGGACACACAGCTGAGTGGATCACTTACATCTGTAATTTTTACCCCTCGCAGCCCCCCCCCCCGGCACTGCTGCCATGCACACCTAGAGCTGCCCTGTGAGAGCAAGGTGGCACTGGGAGGATCCAGAGACAAGAGATCCCCTCTGCCCCCTCCCCTCAGCCTGGCCTAAAGTGCCCCGCTCTTGTCTTCCATGCACTGGGAACAGTTCAGGGACTGGATCTGACACTCACGCTTGTTTTCTTTGCAGCATAAGGGTGTTCAACACACAAGGCAGCAGAATTCGTAACCGACGTCGGCTTTCCAGCCTCGACAGAAAGTCCTGGGCTGCCTCTGGTGGGAGACTCATCCTCAAACTCCTCAGGCTGGGGGGAACTGGGGAAGGGAGCAGAGCCCTCGTAACCACCAGGATTTGGTAGAAAATCTGGGCCTGGCCTTTTCCTCCAGCAGAAGTCCCTCGAGGGGGCACTATTTTGGCTATTTTTGTGGTAGTTCTAATAAAAATAAGTGGGTTTTTTTAATTTTATTTTTTGCTGTTGGAGCATCAAAGTACATTTTACTCTGCTCATGTAGAGTCCTCCTAAAAATCTAAGATTTATATAATACATAGTTGTATTTAGTCCTGATATTATCCTATAGGTCTTCTCAAAGATCTCTATTGCTGGTTTCATTACCATAGAGCTGAATCTGCTCCATATAAAATAAGTGGAAAATATCCATGAAACTAATTCTGAATTAAATGATTTTCTAAAGTTATTGATCATATTCTCAAAAAAAAAAAAATCTCTGAATTCTGTGAGAGATGATCAGATCTAGGAATGAACGTTGTTGTTTAATACCATTGCTTTATTCTAGAGATTTACATCATATGTAAAAAATTAACAAGCGAAATGTTTCGTATTTCTTCAAGGGCCACTGTTATCATCCTGCTTGTCTTCTGCAGATGCTGCTGACTCTGTCTCACACTCACCACCACACCACAAGCTTGCTGGGAAGAACAGGAGAGGTCAAGTTTTCAATGATGAGTTTTGCTTTCCTTTCCCTAAGAAAGGCCTAATCCGCACAACATCCGTGACCAAGAATACAGGCGTTCAGTGCAGCATTTAAGCACGTGCTTGTCTTTAGGCCTCAAGTGTGAACAGAGATGAGCAGTTACATGTTTTTGCTGAGTCAGAGCCTAAATTATCCGACATACACTTTGCTCCTTTGCTTATCTAAGTCATTCTAAGCCTTAATGACTGATCAAAATCTTTGTGTACTAAGTGAGTTTACATTGCTAAAAACGTAACATGAAAAGTCACTGAGAATGATAGTCAACACAGTCTTTAATGCACCGGCACATGGGCCAGGTCCATGCTCTGACCGCGTGAAGCAAGAAGCGCTGAGGCAGGAGCTGTGCAGCCCTGGAATGCCCTGCCCGCAAGCCGAGGAGAGGCTGCCTCTTTGCAAAGCACGCCCTCCAAGTGCCATAAAGTCACGGTGCTTATTAGGTCAGAAACCTTGAGCTGGTGAAAACAATTTCTGCCAATGCACGCTCGAGCAGTCTTACGTGCTAACACCCCTTCGTTATCAGCAGCAGCTAGGGAAAAACAGGCCATTTTCTCTCCAAAGGTAGTAAAAAGTCCTCTGGACCTAGTTCCTTATGCAACCCATAAGAACGGGCCACAGTTTCACAAATTTGGGGATTAAGTTACCTGATGTCAGGAAGAGAAGCTCCTACCTAATACCCTCATTAATACAGCACAGCAATGGGTCTGCTATTCCAATACTTTCTGTTAAATGAAATCAGTCCCCGCTTTGGTTAATACACTGGATATTTAAAACTTTCTATTCTTGATCTGTGTTTGTGTGTTACAGGAGTAGTAGCCAACTCCAGATGATGGGACAGATGGAGTTTTAGAGTGCATAAAAAAATTGGGTTCTCGATAATAAGTCATATGTTACACTTGCACATTCTTTTACACAATTAAGATATTTCCTTTAACAATTAGCAAGAATGGAAGAGAATTGGCACCACAGCATTTTGACTTAGCTTTAATAAAACTGCAGAGCTGAGGCTGTGGTAACTTGCATGTTCTTCCCACAGGACTCTACCCAGAAAAACAGATTTAAGGAAGCACGGCAAGCTCATTGGGACATGCTGCAGCAGAAATTGCTCCTCTTTTCTGGGTTGGAAAGAACTCTTTCAATAAAGAAGGATGCTCTAGCTTTCTGGTGCTCGTGACTGCTCTCGCTCTGAACAACGGGCTGCTCTCAGTCAACTGAGTTGACTCAACTTCCAAATGCAAGCCTTTCCAAAGACGTGCCGTGGGAAAAGGAGAGCAAAATTTTTCGATGGCATGAATTCCCTGCTTCTCCACTACCTTTTAGCAGCCAGCATTGGACGTCACCTTCACCTCATAGCCTTCTAGCCTCTCCCCTAGAGCGGTGGGCAGTGCTGAGTAGGAGAGAGGAGGTCATCGGTCCTCAGAGAGCAGGACTCACCCTCTCCAGCACCTGGGGCTGCGATGTGCGACTATGTTGAGCCTCAGATCTAGAAAACAACTAAAACCGCTTACAAAGATTGCCTAAAGGACTCTGGAAAAGACATTGAAGGCATGTTTTCAACCTCTTCCGATGTAGGTCTGGCAGGCACTGCACTAGCCCACAAGCCAAAGCACACTCGTTCTGTAAATCTGCACCTTCTGTTTTCAAGGAAGTTGTTTGTTTCCTCAGCGATCACCATGACCTGGAGATTCCACTTGTGCTTGCAAAAAAGGAAAAAAGGACAAAAACTAATAGAGAGAGAAAAGTTTACTTAAATGATTTTCATCTCCTTACTAACTGCAGTGATTATCCAGAAAGGAAAGTTGTTACCTGCCTACTTTCTGGTCAAAGATTTTTTGTGTGATAACTATATCATTGGGAGTGTGATATTGCAGCCACTGAAGTGAATGGACATTGCATTACTAACTGAAGGAGGAGCCGGGTCAGATCCCAAAACTGAAATCACATCACTAGAATCCTAATTGCAGACGCCCTCCTTGACAAGACGGAGCGCAGCGACCACCACGTACCTCAGTGAAGTGCTGCACTATACACGTTCTGCCCCAGCCAGCCGTCGCAGGATGAGCCCGAACGTTACCTGCTGTCAGCTCACGTCAGCACGCAGCACGGCAAGCGAAATGCACCTCTTCTCCTCCACCCCATCCTCCCCGTGTCTTTACTGAGACTGTCCTTTGCTCCATGCCAGCCTCTTCCTCGTAAGCGTTTGCAAGAGCAGATGCGGCAGTCCCAGGCCAGCCCCGGGGAGCCTTTACTCTGCGTATTGGCACAGCCCCTGGTCCCTGACAGCGCTCATGGCATGTGTAAACCCCAGTGGGTGAAGTCTATAGTCCAACACGAGTATTTCTGATTGCCCAGAGATAAATCCTCTTTGTCCCTTGGCAAAATATACTCGGCCTTATGATAGCCACAGGAGCAGAAAACTTTTCCTGGCAACTGTTCCCAGAACATGGCTCAGAGCTCAGCCAAGTGCTACACTGATCACTCTGCTGATGAGCTGGGAGCAGTCAGGCAGGGGAAGTCAAGGCGCTCAGCTTCTCAGAGGAGGCCTTCAGCATCATGAAGGTCTGAGCCCTCCGCTCTTTCCAGTAAGTCCATAACTGAGCAATGCTGGAGCGTATGATTTTCTTACTGTTTCCACTGGTATTTAAGGCTTAATCATTCCCTGTGATGGCACTGGGTTAGGTCATTTCCTCCCTGTTAGACTTGCATAAACTAACAGACACCAAGTGTCGTCAGGCACATCCCAGTATCAGTGGGTGGGGAATGATCCCCACAAATACATTCACTGGTCTGAGCTGTAAAAGGGCCAGTTAACTATGAAGGAGACGGCTGGGGAGGAAAGCCAGGGAGCCACGGAGAGAAAACAGCTCCTGGAGCACCCACGCTTCCTTTCCTGAGACACCCCATGCAACAGCTCTGTCCTCTGCCAGCCTTTTTGGGTTTTTTTCCCCCCAAGAACCTTGTAGCACAACTCAGCCCTAAGGGCAATGCTCATACCTGTGTTTGAAAATGGCCTTAGCTAATAAACTGCACTCAGGCAAGGAATGAGGCAGCTCTTACAATGTCCTCTTCCGTAGGGCTGAATACTGAGTTTGAGGTAACCAGCTGCTTGGTCTCACACAATCTCAACAGACTGCAGTGGGAAAGCATGAAAGCTTTTGGGGAAAAAAAAAAAAAAAGGATCTGTAATTTTTCTTGCATTCTTTCCCTTCAGAATTTCCTGAAAGAATCCTCTCTCTGGAGTGTCCTCATTTTAAAAACACATTTTTTTCTTACGAACAAGTATTTTAATTGTGATAATTTTGAGCTGCGGGCAGAGATCCTGTTCAGCTGCTATGGGTTACCGGGGTAGGTTATTTGTGCTTCCCACCGTATCGAGCAGTTTTATGAGTAATTCTGGTGAATATCTGGGTTCCCATGGCTTTGACTGACTGCCTTATCTAACTGAATCATACTCAGGTTTCCTGTCATCTCTGAATATGTCTATTTTGGTGATAAAATGCAAGTGACTATATTTACTTGTAGAAAATGTAGGTCAGGGTAAAAATTGTTAGATGGACATTAGAAGCTGAGACAGAGGGAGGATCTGTTGGCTTCTTTTCTTACCATTATCCAGCTTTTTTAACACTTCCAAATATTCTGTCCAGCTGCAAGCATTTTTAATTTACATTTGCAATAGCATTACAAGTTTGTTACTTATTTTCAGCTATTTCTTTCAGAACCACCAACACCTGAGGAAGAATGAGAACTAAAGATGGAACCTGAGCTTAATGACTACTCCTGTTGGGAGCATATGAAATCTATACATTATTGCTTGTTCATATGTGAAAATGACAGAGGATCATGCTGATGGTAAACTGAACCTCAGCAGTATAAGCAGCCACATGATAGACAGCTATGGAAAGACCTGCTATAGGGAAACTCTGTTTAACTCCAGGGCATGAGTGTTTATCTTAGATGGTAAACTTTGAGGGTTTCTGTTCCTTGTATAGGAACAGTTTTAATTTCACTGCAGACATTTGCATTGTCTATATGTGCTTTAAATCCCTTTTGAAATATGCATGTTTATATTTGCTACTCTTTTTGCATCACACTAGGCTCCCAGTGCTTGCAGCAGTCAGTGGTACTGGGCTCCTTGAGTTAATGATTAATTAACCAGGGTGTCTCTCCTTTTACAGGCAAGCTTTACCTGAATTCTTCTGCCCTAACAGCCCTGTCTCCCTGGCAGCACCTCTGTAAGTTTATGACAAAAAGTCATGGGTTGTCTGAACTGTAACAGCGTCCTGTGCCTTGCAAACGAGTTGTTAAGAAGTCATAAACCAGCAGGTAGATAACCCTTCTGGGGAGAGCAAATGAAACCTGAATTACAGTTTAGTCCCAAGTCCTTTCTTCCAAAATGGACCAAAGGGTTTGAAACAAGAAAAAAGGAACTCCTGAAACTGTTTATGTCAGAGGTCCCTCCAGCTTTCAGCAAGCTCTGAGGGGAAATGGCATGCCCTTATACCAGGACTGTCCCTCCCAGAGAGTTGCCAGGGATGCCTCCCCCACCGTGTCTGACCTCAGTTGTCCTTTGACCATGATCCGAAGGCAAACCTACTCCGGTAGACTCCAGAGAACAGATTGTCTGATCTCATGATCTGATTTCCTCCTGAGAAACGATTTTTCCCAGAAATCGTGACTTTAAAGAAGCCAAGTGATCTCCCTTCTGGTGGGAACTTGGGGGCTGATTTCCTCCAGTTTCACTGTTGCTGCTATAGATGTCCTTCCGGAAAATTTAAAAAGTTCCTGGACAGTTTTCCTAGCTTCTGTTGGCTAATTGCTGAAGAAGTAAGATTTGGTTGTCTTGGTGTTTGCAGCCCAAAAAGACAGCCATCTAATGAGAATAACTGGCACCAGCTGTTACATTTCTCTGTATTAATCCTTACAATTCTGTTCTCCCCACTTAGTGGGCAGAATGGTGAGAAATGAGTCACCTGCATCCAATGGATCTTTTTGGTTAATTCATATTGAATGATGGGGTCCTTCAACTAGCCAAATGCTAGTTTGGAAATGGGCTACTTGGAAAGGGGTATGTAAAATCTTGTCTAATGCACCACATCTCTTAGTTTGTAGCATCTGCCTACAGCCAGCCTTGAGCATTTTTCACTGTAGTAAATGTGCCACCCCATAAATAAAGTTGTAGTGGATGGAAGAGGAATAAAGATGCATGAGCTTTGCTGTAGCACTGAGGGGAATATCAACAGGGCCGTAAAGAGTCAAGATATTAATTTATCTTGTACTTCCCTGACACTGACTCGCACACGCGTATGCACACAGGAAAATTGTCTCTGTGACCTCTGCTTGACAATGATAATATGGTAGTAATTGACTTTTCACTGTTGTGTAGTTATGAGAACAAAAATGGACATACTTCAGGAAGCAAGCTTATCATCAGTTATAGCTCCATGAGAAATTCTTCCAGGTATTTTCTACCTTAATTCAGCCCTGGAGCCTAATTCTCTTAGTAATTAGCAATTACGGTGCATATTGAAAAAATCACATAGAGGAGGCAAATTGATGTGAAATGCACGTGTATCATTCACACCAAGTTCCTTGAAACCTACTATTTCTGTTTTCTTTTTTCATAAAATGGACAAGCGAGTCTACTTTAAAGAAAATTACTCCTTGGCAACAGTGACCCAAGAGGTCTGCAAGTCTGCATAGCAGGCAATCTCGACAGCTTGATTATTTGTTATAAGAACAGGTCTGAAACATTTAATCCATAGAGTGTGTTATGATTTCAACTGAGAAATTTCATCTTTAATATTCCTGAGGACTGAACTAAAGTGAGAGGCGGGCAACTGCAAGTCACTCATTAGTATCCACACGGCGGTTTAATCCTTGTTAGAGGAGAATAACAAATGTAGAAGGGTTCTTTTTTCCCCTCGCCTGGGAAATGTGATTCAAGAGTGTATTTTTTAGTCTGCTTAGAAGCATGCAAAAATAATGTTCATTAAGGTTAGGGAAGATACAGATGCTGCATAAGAAAAGGATATAGCGATGATCATTGATTCTGGCAGAAGACTTCAGGAGCTCTCTTTGAAGTCTGACAACAGGAATCTGTGCCCAGATTTGCCAGGCTTTAATCTGTGACAATTAAATTAGGGGATAATGAAGGAAGATGGTGCTATCTTTACTCTTGGTTGAATTAATGATTTCTGAGTTGTGGGGAATGCTTACCTCTCTGGCTGGTTGTTACAGAACTTCTGTTCCATCGAACTCTGATGGTAAGCCTGGATGTAAAGCCCTGGAAGCGCGTATAATTCTTTTTTCCGGTGGCTCCACTGTTATTTCTAGGGACCACCAAGTGCATCCTTTGTTAATGCTACAGGGGTATTTTTTAATGTTGCTAATCCAAGGATGCATGGAAGAGATGCAAGCGCCAGTCATCCCTTAACAGGCAAGAGGACCTTGCAGGCCAGGAGGTGCAGCCAGACATGGAGGGGGCAACTTTCGGTGGTGGGGAGGGTGCTTCTGGTGGGACGCGAGCAGCACGATTTCAGCTGTCTCCATCCTCGCGCTGCCTCGCTCCTTTCTCTGTCACATTGCCACGTGCTGAGCCTCGCTCCTGCCTAAAGCTACCCGTGGTCAGTGCCTGCACATCGACTGCGCGCCTACATTTCTCCTGCGGCTGAACCAGGCTCATGTGACCTGTTATAAAACCATGTTATTGTCTGGCTTGAAAACAACATAGTTTAAAAATGCCCCAGAGCACTCAAAATTTTTCTTCTGGAGAACTCTTCAAATAAGATTTACAACACTCACATTTAAAAATCATGTCATTTAATAAAAAGAAATTACTGTTTTCTTCGGCTACAGCTGGATAACATATTGCCAGAGGTACAAAAATAATAATAATCTAGAGATTATTAATATTTGTCCTCAATTTTTTATTTAGAACATTTCATCATATCCCAAGGCCTCCCCTATGCCCCTCAGGCAATATTTACTTATCATTACAGTCAGCATTTAGAACGTATGATGTGACAGTTAATATTTATATCAATGGTACAGTAAAGAATATACTTCATTGTTCCCTGAGTGACCAAGCAATGTCTATCTAAATAGAACATGACCCTTAAGATTCCCGCAGAAGGTGAATTTGCCAGCAGTCAGGCATTTTGTTTGCAAAAAGCCCGTTTTACTTCAGCTGCAAGGAAAAATCTGCATATTTTTCATAAATTATTCTAACTATGGGAGAAACCAAACGTGTTCGTCCCTGAATATAGAACGACAAGGTATGTAAACATGGAAAAGAAAGTTGCATTACCTCAAGATGAATTGCTACGGGCGAGGGAGACACACACCATTGCAGCTTTTTAAGCTCCAAATTTGGAAATGCATTAAACTTTATTAAACTTCCAACGTATTTTATGTTTCACTCCAGTCGTACCCTGTCTAGGCAGGATACACCTGTCGTAACTCAGACATCGGAAAGTCAAAGATCTGCGTTTGACTTAGACACCCAAACTCCCTCTACAGTCAAAGGACAGAGGCAGGCACCTGCAGAAGGCACTTCAGCTCATCCTCACGGTGGGGTCTAACGCAAGGTCAGACCAACTGCCCTGGGGGAGTGCCAGTGTCTCGTCAATGACTATAAAATAAGCCCCGAGCAACTAGCTCCGTTTTAGATCTTTCAGACATCCCGAGTTAAGTGTGATGATGCGGTGCTTAAACAGAAACTTCTCCCTAATACTGTTGATGGCAGAATATTCATGTCCATTTATAGAGTAGAAGGTTTCAGGCTGGTTCCTGTAAAAAAGATGAGATGTGTGACATGCACCAGATGTATATGAGTGACTTCTCCTGCCAAGTTTATTGTATGATACGTGCCTGGGTCTCCGTGAGACTTCAAAGGGACTAATGGATGCCAAACTTCCTGAGGTCTGATTAGTTTCAGCAATGCAGAGCCTTTATGGGGATGCTGCAGATTCGCTCTGAGAAGAAAGCAAGGCAAAATTACTCTGTTCACTGTGTTAATTAGTTAAGGCTATCTGGCAAGGTACGCTGCCTGCCTTTTTATTTTCAACCCAGTTCCAACAAGAAGCCAAGACAAAAAAGAGGCAGAGAGTTAGCCTGCAAAAGCTGTTGTCATGGTGTAGGCAGGCATTTCAAGTACACACATTTTTGTCACATAACAGTTTTGAATTTGTTGGGCTTTGCATCCTAGCTGAAGTTGTACGTGGTGTGTTGTAGTGTTTCCACTGATAGTTGCCTTGTGTCCTAACAGAAAATGAGAACTATTGCCTTTGGTAAAGTGAAAGATAAATGTTTACAACATTTTTTCCACCTAATTTAATAGAACTATTCAATTATTTAACAAGTTATTCTATTTTCAATCCTACTATATTTTTCTGTTTTGGACTTGCCTGCCAGCCTTTGTGTTCTTGGCTGTCTCTTGGCTGCTTGATAGCATGAGACAGACACCTGAATTCCACCTCAAGAAAAGCCTTTGCTGTTCTTTCCTCAACTGGGAGACTTTGTGTATTCTTGTCACCCTTCCCCAGCACTGGCGGAGCCTAGTGAGAGAATCAAACCCTGCATTGCACCATAGTCATCCCAGCCTAACACGGAGAAACCTGTCAGTATCCCAACAAGATTAACTACTGTGTGTGTCTGACCTCAGGCAAGAGCCCGGAGTAAGCTGCATGAAGTTATCTGGTCTGGAGGTTTGTGTCGTGTGCTGCTGGTACAGTGGTGTAGGATACCAGGGCCAGAGAAATGCCAAGTGGGCAGCCAGGGAGGGGGACTCTGCTGAAGCAGAGCTGTTCACTGGCCAGTTAAATGCAGGAGGTGATTCTCAGCCAATAGAGAGGCATTTCCATACCTAAGAAGGGGAAAAAAAACTATTATTTTACTTAAGAGAGTGGCCAGAATGCCTCCTGGTAAAGGAAGGAATAGTGTGAGCTTCAGGATGATAGATGAAACCCTGGAAGAGCTCAAAGTGAAGCCTGAGCACAAAAGCTAATGTGATTGTGAAAGAGAAGTGAGCTGATCATGAAGGAGAGGTGATCTGAGGTGAAGATGGGGAAGGCAGGCGCTTGGGGCTGCTTTCTGGTGGGGTTCCCCCAGAGAAGCTGCGCACCCTGAATGAGGCCGCGGGCACCTCTCGGCAGATGCACCTGATGGTGCCACGCACAACGCCTGGAGCCGCGGCTGAACTTGCCGGTCTGGTGGCTGAGGGACCTCTGCTCAATACAGCCACGTACCTTCCTATTTCATTTCATCCATTGCCTCTTCTATATACATCTGTAACTGCTTGTTTTGGATGCTATGAATAAATGACTGCATTTGCCTTTTAGCTTAACCTGGTTTGAGTTAAGTGCAATTTCAGGTAACAGGATAACAACCAGTCATTCTTTCCCCAAGGATATAGTGAATCTGTGAACAAGGGCCTGGTTTGGATGACAGGTCACTCCTGCTATCTTTTTCTCTCCCATCTCAAATGATGAGTGTCCGTGTGGGGTATTGGTTCAAACTGCAGCGACGAACCATGTTGTAATCAAGATGATGTCCCAGGATGGAATTTCAGTCTTCCTCTTTTGACTTTTTTATAAACTTAGGAAATTAAAAGCGCACACCTACACACGCTGTACAGAAAGGATATTAGTAAGGTTCTGCATCAAGCAACCAGAAGTTAGTACCAAAGATATAGTCAGCTCTGTGCATACACATAACACTGACCAAAGAAAAGATCCTTTCAAATCTCTCTGTTGCCTCAAGATGTATGCAGTATATTTTATTGGTTTATCACTGGTAGAAATACACCATGAAGAGGCCTTTCAGGACCTCCTCATACTACCTAATAATTCATGCAAACACAACCCAATTTATCGTTGATTCTGGGACAGTTACCTACAAACGTAAGACCAAATCCTCACTGGATGCAAATCAGCATAGTCACCATGGAGGTCAACAGAGCAAAACCAGCTTGTGAATTTATCACAGGAATAATAGGACAATTCAGGTTGGAAGGGCCCTTAGGGGGTCTCCAGTCCAACCTCCTGCTCAAAGCAGGACCAGCTCTGAGGTCAGGGCTTTGTTTTGAAAAGCAAGGAAACAGCACAGCCCCTTGGAGCAACCAGCTCTACTGCCTGGCTGTCCTCATGGGCAAAATCTCCTTATATCCAATCTGAACCTCTCTTTTTTCAGCTTATGCCCATTGCTGGCCCGCTTGTGCTGGGTCCTGCGCTTGGGTCAAAACAGCAACCCCCGGCAACGCTACAGGCTTGGGGAAGAGTGGCTGGAAAGCTGCCCGGCGGAAAAGGACCTGGGGGTGTTGGTGACAGCCGGCTGAACATGAGCCGGCAGAGTGCCCAGGTGGCCAAGAAGGCCAGTGGCATCCTGGCCTGTATCAGAAATAACGTGGCCAGCAGGACTAGGGAAGGGATCGTCCCCCTGTACTCGGCACCGGTGAAGCCGCACTTCGAACACTGTGTGCGGTTCTGGGCCCCTTGCTACAAGAAAGACATT
>JAVKLA010000057.1:7151896-7195746 GCA_034782735.1 Sagittarius serpentarius
CATGGTTTAGTGGTGGACTTGGCAGTGCTAGGTTAACAGTTGGACTCAATGGTCTTAAAGGTCTTTTCCAACCTAAACAATTCTGTGATTGTTTCTCACCCTCCTGCCGTGCGATGCAGTGCAGAGCCTGGCTCTGCCTTCTTGATGGCACCTCCTAAACGCTGGCAGGCTGTTAGGTCCCCTCAAAGCTGTCTCTCCTGCAAAGAGCGAGTCCAATCCCCTCCTGCTACTCCTGCTCCACATGCCGATGCACAGGGATTGCATTTCTCTGTGCTTCATCCCCCAAAGCTGAGCAAAACCAGCTTGTGCCCCCCTGGATGTGGGGAGCTCAGACCACCGCACATCCCGCTGGCATCAGGGGCTTTTGGGTGGTGGATCTTGAGGCATCCACCAAGTGAATCTTGTTCCTACACTTGTGCTTGCAATTCTGTACAGGCATTAGAAATTTGGGGGTTTTATGATAATGCTGTCTTTGTCTCCCCTTCATTTGAGAGTGAGAGTGATAGGCTGGATTGCGTTATCTCTCACCCTCAGCTAGGTGCACTGTGCTGCGGTGTCATTTTTCAAACAAAGCCGAAAGACTCGCTCTATCTGGGCGATTTTGATTTCTTACTTTACCCACTCCCATCTCCCTCCTCCCTGCAACTAGATGAAAACATCAATATCTGTTTTGGGCTCCCAAGGTATGACACAATGTCAATGGAATTTGTTTTTAATCTGAGTGACTAACAGTTATCTGACAATTCAAGTAATATTTCTCCATATCCATCTGTCAAACTCCAGTGAACATACAGGGGGAGACAGCACCAGATTTAGCAGCCGAGCAAGCCCGTTAACGCTCTGGGATTGCAACCCTGCGACACAATTTTCCCCTAGCCTGTCCTGTGCTGCCCTTTTCATTTTTTATGTATGTAAAATTATAACTCTTGCGTTTGAAAGTCATCCTCTTTTATTTCTGAGGCTGTTTCCTACAGTGAGTCAGGTCAGGCAAACTATTATTAGGACCATGTTTATTTATAACGGGTAGTTTAGCATTAAGCAACGAGTTGTGACAGGCTGTGCGTTTCTGGAGGACGGCGATGGCAGGCTTGGGGTGCCTGCGCAGGCAGGATGCCGAAGGCGGAGGGCTCCTGCCGCCCCAGCTGGCCTCCGGACACGCTCTGCCACCGGCAGCTCGCTGCCGTTACGAAACCAAACGTTGAGAGCAAAACGAGGACACGCTGGAGCCAGCGCCGGTGCTGGGGGACGCGGGCAGCGCGCGGCCGACAGCCGCCCAGCTGCGCTGGCCCTGCCCGGCCAAGTCCCCCGGCGAAGGGCAGCTCACAGGTGGGACCCACGAGACTCAGAGCAGCGTCCAGAAGCAGGAGTCTGCTGCCCCATTTTTTTCTGGGTATCCCTTTTTTTCACCCCCGGCCTGCTTCCCCTGACGCCGCTGGTTTATTGCCCCCTCTCCACCGTGCGCAAAGCAGCCGGCTCTGCTGTACTGCACAGAGTTTTCTGCCTCTACAGCAGCACTTCCAATATAATGAAGTTATTTATTCATTTTTATTCTATTCCATCTTCCCTGACAGCTCCAGATTCTGCCAGCCTGACCAGAGGGCCGGCCAAAGACTGCAGAAGGCGGAGGAGAGGGGCACGTTCCTGCAGTGATACCCAAACCAGAGCAGCAAAGAGGGCCAAGGATCACGGAAACCCTTCCCATCAGCAGAAGGTTAAGCAGACGATAACTCCCCGCTCGGCTGCCACGTGGTGGGGGCAGCCCGTGCAACCTGCCTCGGGTCCCCTAAGAAGAAGAATGCTGCTTCTTTTTTTACTGTCTTTCCTCCAGTCCTGTACCATGACAGGGAGCTTGTGCTGGCTGAGTAACTCCTTGCAGAAATGCGTCTTGTCCAGGAACATCATTTCTCCCCTCTCCCCTCCCACGGACCTGAGTGTCCACCTGCAGCTGGCGTGGAAAGGCAGCTCATTTAGCACGATGAACCCTGCTGCTGGAGGCCCAGGCAGATGCACACTGCTGAATGTCTCCTTAGGAAGGGCTTGACCCCCGCTCTGCCGCTGGCAGGGGTAGGATGCAGGTGTCAGGGCCCTGACCCACCGCCGGTTACTTGCCAAAGGCAGGTCCACACGGCGGGCTTGCAGCTGTGGAGGTTTTCACCTTTCCTCTTAGCTGTCTCCGGCACCTCCTTTATTTCCCTGCAAACGTGAGCAGCAGCAAGGAGCGTGGTGATTGGACTGGTGAGGGGCTAATCTCCTGCTTTTCTCCTTCCTTTAGTAAATCTGCACTTTTCTTCTTACCTATTGATTTGGATTCGATTGACTTCTGTTCACGTTTTTTTGAGGAGATAGTGGACCTACTTGAATGTTTATCGTCCGGCAAACCCAAGATGACATCTGTGCTTTTGCATCCATCCCTCTAAGTGAGAAGCCGTGACCGTGGCTGTCAGGAGACCCATGTCCAAATCAGCTACCACCGAGCTAAATCCAGCAGCCTTTTTTCAGTTCTTAGCTTGGCAAAACCCCAAGAAGAAAAGGAGAATTTTAACTGATTGAGGGTGTCAGGTTCCAATAACGAGTACGGCCATAGTTCCTGAAATCTGTTTTCATGAATTTGCTCAAGAGTATACTGCAGAGGTGTTTCTGACATTTGGCAACATTAATATTTAAGCCTTCCTGTGTTATTTTTGCTAAAGGAATTAGAAATTAGCATGTCATGATCATAATAGAGCAGCTGAGAATAAAAGGCCAGATTGTGCCCTCAATCCGCACGCCCAATTCCCACGGATGTCATTGGAAATTGTGTGCATACGCCTCTGAGGGCAGAATTTGGCCTAGCACGCCTCTTCTCTTTCTGCGATGCGCGTGTTACGCTCACTGCTGCTAACAGTACTTCTGTGCAACAAGAGAGGAGCGCATGCCTAAATTATTAACACCCTGATAACCCATGGTATTTTTCCTTCCCTTTTCATAACGATTGAAACTAATTCTTCCTACAGCTAAAGCTGATGTCTTTGCAGGCGAGTCCTGCACACCTCTGTTAGCAGAAGGGGAGCGAATTGCCTACAAGGCATGTCTCCGTCAGACGAGCATACTGGAGTCCGTACCAACGGACTCGACCTGGTTCTGGCGGGATTGACAGAGGTGTCACGGGGACTGCCTTGGGGCGGGGAGATGGGCTCGATGGCCTCTTGTCGTTCCTTGCAACTCAGTGTGTGATAAATCATTGCATCTTTTCTGCCCTTGAGCTGGGCCCTGATGGACTTAGCATGTGCTCAATGTTATCTTAATGAAGGATGCTTTCCTGAGCCAAGGTTTTTAGATGTAAAGTTTTTTTTTTGTTTTTTTTTACAAGACTTCAGAAGAATGGCTAGTTACATCACATTTATAATGACTATTTTTTAAAAACTCTCTGATAGAAGAATTGCTCAAAATATAGGGTTGGGGATAGTTCATTAAAAAATAGTTGACTTTTTACTTTGCTTTCCTCCTCCAAAATATTCAGAAGTAAATCAGTCCTGAAAACAGCTTGATTCATCAGCAACAGAATACTCTCATGTAGCAAAATCAAAAAAAGGTGTCAGCTGTGACAAGACTCTATGTACTATACATATGCTTTAAAAGTGAGTGGTAGCAGACATTTTGAGACACCGTATTGTGATATAGCAAACTACATAAATACAGGTCTTCATCGTTGAGGCTAGGGATCTGACTCAAACATTGATGAGGTCTGAACGAAGGCTTTTCCATTGACTTGGTGGATGACTGTCCTGCTCCAGGTGCTTGGAAGAGCAACTTCCAAGTAGTGCTCCACCGGGTCACTGCTGTCTACTGCGGAGAGCTGTGCTGGCCCATGCTCTCACTTCCTCACCTGCCTCCAGCTGTTAATTGCAGTATGAGAAACACACCAAATACTTTCCTAATACTATTTACCCATTTAAAAAGTGGCTTTATTGTAGTTGCCACTGGGATCAGATGCCATTGTGACTAGAAGGAGATACGGTCCTTATGAGAGGAGATGGTCTGTTATGTATCTTGCTTTGAATATGACTCACCCTGTGAAAATATCTGGGAGGAGTCTCCCATGTGCTGGATATTCATAACGGATTAGTCTTTCCTGTACTTCCACTTTGAGACATTGGATTTTCAAAAGATGGACATGCAGTATATAGTTCTTCCCAAATGAAGAACATGTAAGTTCAGCCGCTATCCCAACAAAGCTACAGCCCCATCATTAAGCACTTCTGAAAGTTTAGGATTTCAAGCACACAAAAGCACACTGGAAAAAAAAATCCAACTTTTTTTGTCCCAATTAAGTTGTGCAATCAGTGAGACCAAAGCCAAAAAGCACCAGCAGCAGATTTATGAATCTGCTGGCATAACGAGAAAGAAGAATTAACGCTAAAAGTAGCATAAAGAAAAACATTACACAGGATTCTGTACACTGTACTTTAGGAACTGGAGTTGATAAGAGGCTTTCAGAGCTCTGGGACCGCATTTCTGGCTTTATTATTAAATATTTTGTATCATATAGTTATGGCAGGTTGGGGAAGAGGGGGTCAGGGGTTGCAGATCTTGCTGTCAGTACTAAGGCCCTGCTCCTGCTCCCAGTGAAGGGAAGGGGACATCTCCCGAGGCACACCGGAGAAAACATATGAGTTGACACTTTAAAAATTAAGCCTCCTGGAATTGCTGTGTCGATTATTATCCCAGAGGCAGCTTAAGTGATTTGCCCATAGTCACGCAGTGAATTGGGGCTGAGCCAGGAATAGAAGATAGGACTCCCAGCTTCTGTTCTTGTTCTCTTACCAGCTAGGCACATCCCTAGATGTACAGTGCAATCCACATGGGGACAAAAAATCCAAAATGAAAGATTTATCTCACTGCCTAACACAGCTGTAGACAGCTCTGCAGCACAGGCACAGAGGCAAACCTTACTGCCCTGGTTAAGCAGCGTAACCCACTGGTTCCAAAGGAATTGCTCACCTGATGAATTTTGGCTTCACAATACCAAGTAACTCAAATCCCTACAACATCAATGCCCGTTGGGAGAAGAACAGACTGAATGGTAGTCCGAACTACGCGCCTGGGATTAGTGGCTGGAGCAATTTCAGCTAAACCTATTATATAAAATTACAGTTGTGTGTTACTAATGGGTGCTTCACTCATTAACATGCAAAGGCAAATAATGTTGCTGGAGCTTTCAGTATCACCTGACTATGCAGGCAGGAGAGGTTAAATACAGAACAGACCATACTTGTAAGAAGATTAATATATACAACAGGGATAGTATCAGGCTTCCGCTGGGTCTAATCTGGCATCTGACCGGGACAGAGAGAGAGAGAAGGAAACTCTAAGCCAGTTAAAGTAGTGGATTATTGATGACAGAGGATTCACAGCTGATAGGGGGACTGGAAAGAGCAGGTAGTAGGGATGAAACGTGGGGCAGAACACATAGCAAAAAGGAGGTATAAGATACTAGAGTTTACAGGGAAGGTCTAACAAATGTGAAAGAAAACTTAGTGGGTAGGACAACAAAGATATGAGCTTTCCAAGACTGCAGAATTGGGGTAAGCAAGGAGAGAAGAATCCATATATATCCTATCTTCCTCTCTAAAATTATGTCTTAACATCAAGTAAAAAAAAAAAACACACCAAGCTACTGCCTAGGCATTGAACTTGGGGAAATAAATGATCTGAGAAGACTTGCTGGGGACAAAGGCTTCCAAGACCTCCTTGTCATCCTCTGCACAGATAAACACTGGATGGAAAATAACACTGTAAATCACTAACAATTACAGAAAGTCTGGTTAAGACTTCCATGTAGATAATGTTATCTTGGGTAACAGGCAGCTGGGAGCGGGCTGGGATAGCGCAGGCCTTCTGCAGCACAGCTGGCTAATCAGGATAACCCTTGACAGCCATTTTTTAATGACTGATAATTTGAAAGAAAATGACTTTGTAAAGTTCTGGAGCAATGTTTAACAAGGACATTTGGGAGTAACTTCCTTCTTTTTGTTTGCTTGCTTGTTTCTGAAGAACGGTGCTTCAGGCACCGAGCAGGGCTCCAAGGTATCAGGAGTAGGTGACGGCTTTTGAGGGGAGAAGTGGAAACCAATTGCCTCCGCCAGCAAGGAATCTGGGGTAGCAGAACGGCAAATTCACAGCTGGGAAGCATTTATTAGGGTTTTCCTATTATACCTGGCAGGCTGGAAGGAGTTATCAATAAAACTCCTTTAGTGTGCTTCTAGGCAATTAAAATCAATGCACTTAGAGTGTTTCTGCCCCGGGACAGAGTTTGTTGAAACCAGCACTACCACTGCTTCTTAGCTTTGCAATTTCTTCCTGTACCTTCTCTGTCCATCTCCTAGGTGCTGGCCAATTCTGACTAAGCTGGTGTATCTGCTCCAGGTTGTTGGTACATTTTAGTGAGATTTCTCTCTTCATTTGGGGTGCGAATAGGACAACTTGCCTATAGCAATGTGTTAAGAAATCGTACTCCAGTGTAGGTCATGATTAAGTTACAGTAAAATTACAGACTGTCTAGAAGAAAATGAGCAATCTCAGCTGTGAATATTGCAGAATGCATTATCTCACAGATTTATTTATTTTAATACTACCTGTTTAAAATTCTGCGGGACTCCCTGAGCTGTATATAGGTGCTGATTTAAATCAGAAAGGAAAAGAATAAGTATGTTGAATTATATTTGGGCATAGAATTTGCAAAATGAGATAGAATTTTGATCCACTTAGTTTTGTTGAGAGAGTAGATACTACTAATAGTTGATACTTCAGAATATGTTAAAGAAACTAAAATCTAAATGGCTTGGAAACCTAATTATCATTTCTGTGACAGCTTTGTCAGCGTACAACCTGTTACTGGTTTTCTTACAGGAATGTATTGGCTATGTAGGTACTACAATTTAAAAGCAACTCATTTTCTTTTATCTTAAATCAATTTCTAATCAACTTAGCCAAGCAGAAATAAACTAGGCTTAAGTGTTTAAGTGTTTATTGAACATCCACATTTCTACTCATTCGCCTATACTGGATTAAGTTGACACCTTTAGTTAAACTACCCCAAAGATGTGTGGAGGTAAGTGCCTCTCGGTGGCGAGCGCAGGGAGGTGGGTCTGGGGCGGTGTGTGCCTATAGCTAAGAGAGCCAGGGGCTGAGCGGGGCACCGGACCCCCAGTCAGGGACACTGCTTGATCGCTAGCTTGCTCCCTGGCCTGGTGCTGAGCTGTTGCAACTGGATGACAGGTCAGCCCCAGCACTGCTCCCCAAAAGCGGTACGAATAAGAAAGCACCAGGTTTTTGACTCCTCTACCCTACCTAGACCTCCCTGGGGCTCCCGTGTGGGCCATCCTACTGCCCATTGCCCTTGGCTCTCTCTTGATCAGAAGCAGAGACATAGACTTCACGGCTGTCTCTTGAGCAACAGGGGACTGGGACCTCCAGGGCAAAAGTAACACAAAATACATAATGACAATAACAATATAATAAAAATTCCCTCCTGACTTTTGGTGGATAGGCATGTGCAAGTTCATTCAGGCGCACGCATTAATGTTGTCTTCCTGTTGGTCAACAACAATCTGATTATATTTGCTGAGCATCTACACTGAGTGCTTAATTGCCTTGTTTAGTTGATGTCTGCTGCCTACCACTTAGTAGTAAAAGCATTTTTATAATAGGAACTACCATACTTTTAACAAATGAAAAAAAAAAAATCACTTTTGTCTTTGTACTAGAAAACAGGAGGTGCAGAGAGTCACCCCTGGCCTCCAAGCCGAGTGGTAGAGATTGACTCTGCCCCCTGGGCTCAGGCTAGCCTCCTTGGCCGCGCATTGCCTTGCAGCGTTAGCGAGGTACAAAAGAGATCGAGGGAACGAGCTAGCACCCACCAATGCAGCCTGCACAGTCAGGAAGGGGTTCAGTGCCGGCCCTTAGTCCACGTCCCTCTTATTTAGCTGTACAGACACCCCCTCTCAGTGTCAGAAGAGCTCAGAAGGTCCACAGCACCCTGGAAGTCACCATGCTCCCGGTATCACTCCTTGGGTGCCAGGAAAATGCGCAAGCATGGGCTGGGATGTGTGGGGTTCACTCGCAGCATTTTGGCTGTTTATTCCTACAAATATTGATTCCCTGTCACCAGCAACAGGAACACTGGGAAAGGCTAAATCAATCTTTATCATCTTCCCAGTCCCCAAGAAAGTAGACAAGAAAAGTTAGTCGGTACAGCAGGAATTAAATAAAGTATGTAAGAATCTGGACAGATAGAACCGAAAGATAGCCTTTCAAGCTTCAGCCAGGTTGCAAAGGATAAAATTTGAGCTGGAAACTGCACATTAAAAGGCATCGAGCCGTTGTGATCGTTTTCTCCTGGTCAAGTGATGGAAATACCTATGAAAGGAAAAAAAACTTCCACCCCAAGAGGAAGATGGAAACCAGGATGCCAAGCTCTCCATCCCCGGTTTGCTCGGTCACTGCTGTGTTTGGGTGGCATTTTGAATGCATCAGGGAGGTTGGCTTATACCTGAGACTGTAACTGTGCCCACACATCCTTGGGGAACTTTGCAATAGCAGAGATAATGTCAGCCCAGTTACCATATGCTTTCAGTCTGCCCAGGCAATGATTGTATAATAATCCCTAACAGAAAACTGAAGACGAGATTTCAAGTGGCTGCCAGAAAACAGTTTTTCACTTGGAGTGGCAACACTGAATAAGGAAGCATCTGGCACATTTGATCAGACAAAGAAAATTAGGTCACTCAGAAAAATATTTGATGCTCTTCCTGAGGAACATAATACTAAAAATGCATCTATCTCGAACGGCAGCGTTCTCCTCTTCGGCACTGTTTCTCATATTGTGATGTTTTGTATTGTTCTGAGTAACTGCACTATATTTAGTATCTGTTAAATAGTAGAATATAGATTATATAACCGATGATTTTCCTCCTGCCAGTAACAGGAGTTTAAGACCAAAGAGGGTTTTGTTGGTCATGGGTTTTAAAAAAAGATTCAAGGACAACTGCTTTGATGCAATTGACTGCTGGATGTTTTCTATGAGGTTTTTTTAAAAAATCACATTGAGTGAAAAACGTAAATGATCTTTTGTTTAATATTTTTCTTCTCTTGGTTTTAAGTATGTCCCGTTTTTTATCATTCCTGGACAGTCAGTGGAGTGAGACTTCACCAAAAAGCTCTCAAAGACGCAGGAGTACACTGCTAAATGCCCCTTGTCAGGGGGAGAGGGGGGAAGAGGGACTGCAGGGAGGGTCACGGCAGGAGCTGAGCCTTGCAGGAGGGACAGAGTAAGGATCCAACCCTGCAAGGTGCGGAGTAATATTTCTGCTGACTGGTCTTTCCTGGGAGCCACCTGCCCTCCCTGTCCCAGGGAAGTATCTTCTTCGAGGTGTTCAGAACAGTTGGGGGCATAACTACAAACCACCACCGGCACTAAGAACGTTGAGGCGCTCCGATCACTTCAAGGAAGGGAAAACCCAGAAGCTGGAAAGTCCAAGCAATGGCGTTCATGACATAAAGGCATGCAGCGAGAGAGGGGCTTGGGCCATTGCTTAGTCCTGGCGCCTGCGTTCTCTCTTGCACCAGCTGGCAGCTCAGCAGAACAGCCCAAGCATCTCGGGCACCTGGCTAGAAGCGAGCTGGTGCTGAATCTAACGCTATTAATCAGCAGCTGGGTGGCATGGCTCGTCACCGGTGCGGGCTGGTTGCTGCTCTGGGAGACTAGGGAAAAACAGGAGTCCCAAAGACAAGCCCTGGCTAGCTGGAGAGTCAGCCTCATGTGTGGCTTACAGTTTAATTGCTCATGGAAAAAACACGCATCTACAGCAATCTTTCTCCATTTAGTTGATTTCCAAGAATCTCTCCTCAAAGGAAGTTTCAAAGGGAAAAGTGTGGTTAATTAATCTCAATTTTTCCAGCTTCCTGAAACCAGGAATGGAAGCAGTGACCACAGAGTTTTCAGACCCTACAAACTCCAATCTGATTTAATGCATAAAGACATCGTTGTTCCTACATTAATCCTTCCAGCTGGTAAATGAATCGGTTTGTGGTATTTTCATTTGATTGTGAAGACGTCAGGTAACCAAAGAGGAGTTCCAAGCTACTGTCTTGGTCTAATTTATTATAGTGTGGTACCATGACTGGTTTAGTCACATCAAATCGATGATTCCTCAAATACTACATAAAGAACTGAAGTATTTACGTGATATACATAAAAAGTGGTCTTGGTTTTCAAAATATTTTAAACACAGATATGAGTATGTCCTCACTCCCTGGCATATTTAGTATTACAAATTTTATCAGCAAATGAAAGAAACTTTAATAAGGTAAAAAGCTTGCCCAAGGTCAAGTGACACATTAATTCAGAAGTGGAATTAGGCTTCAGGAGGTTTCTGGCACTTAATCATAAACTTAGTTCATTGGTCCTGCCTCTTTCCAGATTCTCTCATTCAGCCTTTAATTTTGTACAAGGGCTTAACTGGCCTCATAAATCATAAATGCAAAAGTTTTGAGAGGCTTATTTACTTCAACAGCCTCAGAATGGAGTTTGAGCCTGAAAAGGTGCTTTTGAGAGTATACAAATGCAAAGCATCTGGTGTAAAAGGTGGCTGAACAAACGGGATGGTCGCAGCTTCCCAGCACCCATCCCCTCCTCCCCAGCCTGGAGGAGCTGCTTCACCACATGCTGCTTTTTTCCCGCCTTCAGGCTAACCACTACATTTCCAGTTCAGACGAGTTATTTCACTTTCTCATTCTGATCGTAAAGTCGCATAAGTGGATAAACACCTACTTGCTTTAGTCTGTTCTGGGGTCAGGTCTAGTCCACACCGGAGAGGGTTTGCCAGGATGGGTATGTCAGTGTACTGACATTTGGTACAAACTATGTTGACAAAACCGCATTTTTACCCCTGAGAGCTGTAGATTGAGTAGGAGTTTTACTGATATTTATATTTTATCGCAAGGATTTCCCTAACCGGGACTTTATACCAATGGCCATTACTGTTGCAAGCTTTGGGCAGAATCCTCTTATTTTGCTGCAACTCCCAGAGAATACATCACCGAAAGAAAATGCATTTTATTCCTTATTCAGTGTTTTCTTAGGAAAAAAATCCCCACACTTCTCTTGTTGCACAGAAATATTTTACTTCTTTCCTCTATTGACCAGAAACCCACCAAAAATGCAAGTTCAGGGAGCAGATGTCAGCTAATCCCAAAGTCTGTGCTAAGAACATGATGGCATGGAGAGTTCAACAGAATCTAAATGTCTTGCTGGTTTGGTACAAGATTATGATCCGAGCAGATAAGCCCCTGCATTTTAACTTGGGAGCTCAAAAGGGATAAATAACATTTCTGGAGCCAGGCAGCCAACAAATGGAATTTCTTAGCACAATGCAATCTTGCTATGGGGGTTTTCTTGGGCATGCGTTTCCCATCAGGCATTATTACACTGCTGTGTACATAGGGCTTATCTCCAAGCAAAGGTGGTAATACTCAGGCATTGATACCCCACAACTTATTGAAGTTGTAAGATGGATGAGGAAGGATTAGTTGAGCCATTCGATTCATAGCTGATACTTATTAAACAAGTTTAAGGATGTGACATCACTGTTTGTCATAAGTGTTCTTGCTGTCATGGGGTGTGTACGTGGCAGGAGGGGAGAGGAGCTGTCATCACGTAGATAAGCCAGAGAACTCTAAATCATTAGTAATGAATAATTCACCATGCAGAAAAAATAACAGACAATGTCAGGCAATGGAATAGTGCTAGTTCAGTTACATCTTTTTTTGTGCCTCTGATGAAAGGTTTTTAACCCTGATTATACCCTGTCTTAACTGTGAGACTTGCTTTCTGTAGGCATATTCAGCTCTAGGCAAGACAGAAGGATGTTCCCAAATCCAGTAACTGGGTCAAATCTAATTATCATAGATAGTTCGCACATTTCATTTATGGTAAAGGGAACCGTGTCTCAAGGTAGGTGAATCCAGTTTGGTTTGTCAAAGGCAGACTAAAATAGCTTCTAAATAGAAAGAAAAAGGTCTTTTGCTAGGTCCAATCACTGAAATGAGAAGGCAATATTAAAACCTTCATTCCAAACCAATTTCAACAACAAAATTAAACAAAACTGTGACAGACAGTAAACCCCCTGAATTTCCAGTGTCCAAAACCTGGAGTTCCCCTCTTGTCTGAAACACTGAAAAGTCCACATACCTCAGAACTCAAGGGAAAAGGGGAATCTCCTAATGTTTTGTGCAGGACAATAATACAGGATGTTCTCTTACAAATTTAATTTAACCGTCTACTCCACTTAGATTTAACCTTCAGTTAGGACAAGATTAAAACATGGACAATGAGTCATTTCGACACATACTGTGGTATATTACAAATATCAAAGCATTTCAATGTGTTCTGTTCTGAAATAACAATCAAAATAGTAGTACTGAAATTGAACTTCCTGTATCATTGGCGGGGGAGGGAATTAAATTAGCTAACATCCCTAAACAGGTTTGGTAAACTAATACAACCCTAGAGAACATTATTGGTTTTGTTAATCAGCATTTCCATTTGGAAAACAGTGGTGCTGTATTTTAGAAGTTGTTTGTATCACCTGAGGTTGGAGGTGGGATGACTGTTCATCAATGACTTCTTTGCACTCTCTCTGTGTTGTGTTAAAAGCAGCCCAGCGAGATGGGCAAATGCTATAGAAACTTTCAGTGAAGAAAATCGAGTAAAACAGTGTTTTGGTTACAGTAGAAAACTTATTTCTTTATATAATCTTTTTCTTTAAGTGGCTTTCCTAAAGTATGTGTTTGTTCTCTCTCTGTCTCCTTTTTCTCTCTGCTCGGGTAAATAAATGCAAAACCCCTCATAAAAACGTACACAGCTGTAATGACTGGAAATTTTGTAACATTTTAGCACTCAGTATCATCAAGTAGCTTTACAGAAAAATATCCTGTGCTCTTGGAGAAGGAAAATCCAACACATATTCATAAATGTTCCTAAATGTAATATTCTGTCTATATATTAATTTTCTGAAAAATGATGTGGATCTGGCATATTAGATGCAGAATTTGTTTACGCACAAAGAGTATACATTTAAGTATTTGGGCCCAGGTGCTTGGTGAGAGCAGGCTCAATATGTCTACGTGTTTTCCTCTGCTTCATTTTTCCACTGTAAGGTATTTGTCCCCTAACATACAGATGTGATGAAAGCATTCAAAAGGCAAGTGCAGCAATTCATAACAGAGGATTTTTGAAAAGAAAGGAAAAAGGAAAAAAGAAAAAGGAAAAAGGAAAAAGAGGGAAGGGAAGGGAAGGCAACATTAATCAACATTGCATATTGTTCCATATGTGAAGTATGGAACTGCTGAAAAATCAAAGAAATTGGGGAAAAAACTCCTTACGGCTTTCGTTGTTGTTGTTGTTACAAAGAAGACTAACGCTAGAAGTGTATTTAATCTCTTTTACCATAAAGTCCAAGGATGTTCAGTTGCTCTACTTCAGCTTGAGTCCAATTTTAATACTTCAGGCTAATTTCTGCCTCCTGACTTCTTTATTCAGAAACAAGTGGAAAGGCAGCTGGGCATGCTGTCATGCCAGGAGTCTCAGAAGGTATCGGCTCTTTCATTAATTACTTCTTTGTGCTCCCTCTGCTTTATGTTAAAAACAGCCTAGTTGAGTATGTAGAAGTTGCATAGGCTTCAGTGAAAACGTACTTATGGGACCCTTTAAACTGTCAGGTTACATCACATAAAGTGAGGGGATCATACTCAAACAATTGTAAAACTATTTTCTTGCTCGAAAGAGCACACCATGATGCCATTTAGCTGGAACCTGAAGCTATGGGTATCCTGCTGTGGTATCATGTGCAACGAGTGCATGTGATTGTTCTCCTGAGGCATTTGTTACATGCATCTTGTTAACCCTAGTTCAGTCAAAATAACTGCCTTCACGGCTGCTTGACCTATTTTAGCATAATTTAGCCCTGAATGCCGTGCATTTCAGTTGCAGTAAGTTATTCTGATGGCATTAATACCATGGGAACTTAAAACGGAACCATAAGAGTTTGAAAATATCATTCTTATTAACTCAACAGTTTGGTTTCAGTAATTTATGCATCTTTCAGGACTGACCTAATACTTAAATGTACATAAAAGAGCAAGCAGTAATCAATCCCAGACTTCAAAAATTCTTTTCCTTGTAACAAACCAGGCTCTTCCCAGGCTTTGGAAAAAGGAGTATATTTAAGAGTTTTCTAAGCCTTGTTAATAGCTGCATCTATAGGACCTGTAAAAGTGCAAGGCGGATTTGCTGCCATTTCTGCAACAGCAGGAATAGAGTTAGATTTGTTTAAGACTTGAGCACTAATGGCAAGATCCAGACCACCTCCTTACCATCTGTGTTGGGACTGAGGCACCATTCAGGCACCTGCTCAGAAAGCCCCAAAATCCCAGCAGGCATCTCCTAGCTGGTCTAGGACCTTTCTGGGCACCTAGTGCCTGCTGCTGTGACCCAGCTCGGTTGCTGTAGATAGGGTAGCACCTGGTACCCAAGGGTGTCCAGCTGGCACCCGAGCCACAGCACGTGCACAGAGTTCAGCGCGAAGAGCTGCAGCAGTGAGGGACACCATCTGCATATACATCGAGGGAAAATCCCAGGTAACAAATCTGCCCCAGGAGAAAGGTTTGAGTCCACCAACCCCAGCTACACGGGCTTACCACCAGGCTAAAAAGGAACCAGAGCCAACACAGCAGGAGGATGCTGTGCTGGGTGACTCTTGTGTAAGGGCTGCTACATTAAAAGCGGGCAGAAAGGAGGTCCCAGACTCACTCCCCAGATTGTTTCTGATTTTCCCTGGAAACTGTTGCATGACAAAAGCATGAAGGGTGCAAAGAGCAAGAAACTCCCAGCTGAGAGCCGTAACCAATTGCACCTCCCCAGCTCCTAGAAGATGCACGGTGAGGGAGAGTGGCTGTGCCTGCAGAGCCCAGCCCCGGTGTGCCTGTTCCGCTCACCCCGCCAGCTCCTCAGGCTGGAAAAGGCATAAAGCCCCCAGGTTTCTCACGAGCACAAACTCAGCGCTGCACTGCTCAGAGGCACGTGACAACACCAGTGCTCCTCAGTGCCTTTCAGGTAAGAGGGGACTGCGTGGTCTGGGTCCTGCAAGGCCAAGGGCACTGGTCATCGGTCAAGAAACGGGCCCCTGAGCTACAGAGGAGGGGTCTCTAGGTCATCATCACTGGTGTCTCAGCAACTCTGTCCTCAACACAGAAGATTTCTGGAGTGCCCTTCTGCCCCAGTTACCCTCCCCACTGACAGAATCGAGTGCTTTGTTACCAAACTGGGCAGTCCGGGTGCCTCTCCTGGGCCCAGGCAACTGTTGCTGAGACATCACAAAAATCTCAGCCAGACAGTTGAAGTAAAGTCTGCATGCAGAAAATCTGGTTCAGGAAAGTGCTATTGAACTAGTAAAACTGCCACAAACCTTGTCCCTGTTAGCGCATCAACCAGAATAGCCTTTTGGGGTTTTTCAGGGGTCGCTGTGTGTTTAAGGTTAGACAGATGCTTATAGACCTTGCTGAAATGGGATCAGAGACTACAGCTCTTCTTAGTCCTTGCTTCAGGAGCTGCTGTACAGTAAGCTGTCGTGACCTAAATATTGTGGCCTCTGCTGGCACTTCGTGTGATAAGGCAAGATCCATTTCAGAAGTTTTAAGGGTGACATATTCAGTGGTGGGGAGAAACAGGAGACGGAGTTAGCCAATATTGGGACTATCCCCTCAGGCTTAAATTAGCACGACATAATTCAAGGTTCAGGCTTGCAGCCTGCTTGCAAGGGGTGTAGATTCCAGATTTTCACCTACAGTCTCCTGTGTGAGCTGTTTGATTGAATGCCTACAACTCAGATTCCCCGGTGCGGCCGAGGACTCGGGGTCCCAAATGTGCATCCTCAGAAGTGAAGGTCCGTCCCAGCCCGGGTTCGGAGGAGGGGGAAGGAGCCGGAGTGGCACCCAGCAAACCACAAAGCAGAAGGGCTCTGCAGGAACTTCATATGAAGTCGAACTTGACTTCACTTGTCAGCCTGCTCTGTGTGACTCACCGAAGGTGCTGAACAGACTAACGAGTGGGAGGAGGAAACGGGGGGGGGAGAGGAAGAAAGGGAGACAGGCAGCCGAATGAAACTAGGAACACTGATTTATGACCAAAAAAAAGAGGCTGTTTTTTAGAAAGTTACACTAGTCCTTTTCCAGCTCTAATGTGAGTGGCATACAACACAAGATCTCCTAGATTTGAGGGAAAAAAGAAGTATGAATCAGAACTTTTAGCTAAAATGAGATAATAACACTTTTAACCTGATGGTTATGATGGAGCTCCAGGGGTTTGATTTATTCAGCTGTCACTTACCGCACATCCCAAGCGTAACAGAGGACATGTTGGAATTGCAACCTTTATTTAGGCTTTGTTGGCATGATTTCATTTTATACTGGCCTTCTGGGAGTTATTTTTCATCTTTAGGCAGTTACCACTGCTAAGAGGAAAAGGGAAAAGCTTTTTTTTTTTTTTTGTTAGCTCCTAGTGCTGGATGGTTATTAAGAAAGTGGGAATTTGAGTTTGCTGGGGTGCGTGCTGGCATGTCTCCTGACCTGTGAGGGGAAGGAGATACCACAGTGGTGGTTTTTGTTAGAGCATCAGAACTGTGGGGCAGAAGTCATTCTCTTGGACACCTCTTCTTTGAAGATACTGCAAAAGAGCAAGTAATACTTAACACCAAACCAGATTTTTTACCGGCATTGAAGAGAGGGTATTTCCCTCAGGGAATCGCGATTGGCACAGGGACACATGGTGTCTCTAAAGGCCAAAAGCCATGTTTATTATTTTTCCTGGAGAGGCTCCCCGCATCCTGACCTGTCTATGTTCCCCTTGTCCTTCCCCCACCCCATCCTCCTTTCAGTCTCGCCTGGGTCTCCTGGGAGCCGTTTCTCATCAGAGCCTCTGAGTTTGCCGAACTCTGCTGTGGTGCACAAAGGTTTCGTCGAGATAATCGTCTTCGCTTGAGGACTAGGTTGAGATTTATATCCTGGTGTCCATAAATAAAAGGCCACAGAGTCTGTGGTTTGAACACAAATATCCCTGCCCACCTGCTAGCCCCAGATGAACTTGGCGGGGGCGGGGGGGTGGGGGGCTGCTGTGAGGTCCCTCCAGTGAGACTCCCACGAGGCAGTCAGTAAGTATTGTGAAGTGGCTTTTCCATCCAAAGAAGGGCTGACATGAAGGTACATCAAAGAAAACAATGAATGCCTCCTGCTCTGACCTACATATTTCATTCTGAGAGACTCAACTACATCTGCTAGAACATTTGGAACAACGGTTATCCTTTAGAAATGAAAAATCATTTCTTCCGGGAATAACATGGGGTGGGGTGGGGGGAACCCTGTAGTGGCTTGCTAGGGCGCAGAACATTTAAACCCTGCTGTATTGATTGTAGTTTATGATTGAATGCAATCATTACTGTGTCTGTGTTTTTCTGTTTCAATGAAACCATCAGGCAGTGAGTCATGCTGTGCAAGTAACCCGGAGGAAAGTGCAAAGAGGCTGCTGAGGAGTAGCAGTACAAAAATACCATTGGCATCTTTTCCCTAGGAGAGCAGGGCTCTGGACAATTTCCACAGTCTATTGCTGTTTTTCTATTACATGCATTCTCCGCTAAAATGTGTAATAGAATCGAGGACACAGTTATGAGTAAAGAGTCTTCTCGCACATGCTGTTCCATAATTAAAGAACAGCTATAATAGAAATCCAGCTTCTTTTTTTTTTTTTTTCATTAACAAGCTCAAATTCTTATAGGCATTAAAAGGGCATATGCTTTTCTTCTAATTTAGAGATTAAAAAACCTCACAGCAGATCAAGAGGAAGGCTGTAGTTTGAACTCTTTAGTGAAAGAAGATGCACTGTCATTAGCAACAAAACAATTTTAATTAGCCCATTCCTGGATCTGCAGTGACACATGCCAAATGGATAGAAGTTTGGAAGAACAGGAGATATTATCCTCTTGGTTACCTAAAGGGGATCCAACTCCATAAGAAATGAACACCCTTCAAAATACTTTAATTTTCAGTTTTTAATTACCTGGGGTTTATATTATCTTTTCATTTTGGTTTGTTTTTTTTTTTTTAATTCCACTGAATGTACTAAAATCCAGTTTGGAGAGTCCCTCCTCTTCCCTTGAATTGGGCTTCTTTCAGTCCCATTTGTGGATGGAACATGTTTTTATTAAGCTAAAGAGAAGAAAGTCATCCTAATTAGCAATGCCTTGTTGCATTAGAAATCAAGGTCTGTGGCTACCAGCCTGTGGAGACGCAGTGGGAAGACATGATTGCAGTTTGATTCAGCTGTACTGAATACTCAGGCACTGAGTAAAGATTATGCACATACAGATGGGCACCCTGTCTCGGAGCGCAAGTGAAGAACGCCGTCCTACCTGCACCGAGCAGGGTCGTGGCAGTGCGTGAGCAACGACAGCAGAGCCTTTCTTTTGCGGTTTGAAATCTCACCTCTGTTGTGTTAAAAAACACAGGATTTTTAGCAGAATTTCCCACAAACCTCATCTCTGGGACATGATACATGCCAAAACCACCCCAGCAGCTGCGTGCTGCAGCACAGAGGCTTGCCTGCTGCCCCAGCAGAGCCTGGAAGGATTTTAAAGAGAAAGACTAATTGCAACACAGGGTAGCTGCGTGCCGGAGCTGGCGAACGTATAAGTCCCAATTTTTCATCCCCCTGCTTGCCAACTTATATCCGATGTGGTTAATGGAAAGCAGCTGTAGAGCTACCGTAAGGGTGCCCAGCGGCACTGTTTCTGGGTCTCCCACCTCACAACTTCCCAGTCGAGGGGATGCGCTAGAATCAGGCTGGGAGAAGGAGGATGCGGTTTGTGCATGCCTTCGTGGCCACAGTGCCTCGCCCTCGCGCTTCCCTCCCGCACTGCGCTGCTAAATCACACTCTTGATGGCAGGAGAGGGGGGGGTCGCGTTTCTACTTTGGGTCGTGTCACGGGCTGGTTCGCAGTGCAGAGGCACCACTGGGGAGCACCTGTCCCCTGAGGTGGCCGGCACGCAGGGCCCTGCGAGCCAGCACGCCCATTGCGTAGCTCTGCGTGGTGGCCCTGGCTGCTGTCACCCTTCCTGGGCCTCCAGCCCACCCCACCGGCCCGCCTGGCACCCGGCACCCAGCGCAGTGCCGCAAGTGAGGGTTGCGCACCAGGGCCATGGGTAACGCATGATAGGCAGGCGTCACGCCAAGGCGTCCACTTCGTAGCCAAGTCAGATTTTAATTTTTCTTATTTTTCAAAAAAAAAAAAAAAAAAGAGAAAAGAAGCTCCAGTCCTAGAGGCATGCTCGGGAGGAGCAGGCGGCCCTGGGTGCACTCAGGAGCCCGCGCAGGTTGAGAGAGCCTCTTTAAACATTTAATATCTCTTGAGGTGTGATGTGTTTTTCTGTCTCTTGGGAGACTATTTTTGTGCCTTTTGTTTTTTTCTGAGGGACACTTTAGTCTTCTGCCTTTTAAGTCCATTTTTGGTATCCTGGCACATACTGGTATGTACTCTGAGGTGACTAAACGGACTCTGTAAGTCCAGCAGAGGTAGGACTGCTGGTATTTTGCATGATTTACTTTGATGGGGGTCTTCTCCCTGTTATTGAGAAGGACACTCAGACACTCTCAGCAGAGGGTAAGTTTGGTTTTTCACCCTCTTTTTTTTAGCAGAGCAGTGCAAGGTGACATTTTGGCACACAGAGTGCGGTTAAACCGGATGATGTGACTTGGAAACAGGGGTAAACATGAAGAAAGTTTTTTAAAAACATCACTAAATGAGAAGCAGCTCAGCAGAAGAAGGAGATCCTCCAAAAGAAGGATCTCCTTCTTAAAGTCCTTGAAAAAACACAGCCAGTAACCACTAGCTGAGCAAAAGACCTTGACCCTGTGGCTTTGCAGAAAAAGGGGCCGGCATTTCGATAGCAACATCTTTCTAGGTTGTTGAAGCCTATGTTGCATGGAAACAGCATAAAACAGAAATACAAGGGCAGGAATCAGAGAAGTTGCTAAAAAAATGAACTGAAAAATTTATCTTCTTGCTTTACGCTGGGGCAAAAGTACATTTTACAGCTGTCACATGTGCCGCTGACCCCAGGGGTGACCCAGGCAATCTCCCACTGCCACCAGCTTCCTCCCTGTCCAGGCTGGCAGTTAGAAACCTTGGTCTTCTGCCAGTAAACAGAGCAGATTTGAGCTAGTTGTCATTGTGATGGCAGAAACCCCAGAATATCAGCATAAAAGTCATTTTTTTCCTCTGTAGAACTGTATTTTAAAGAGATTTTTGAAAGTTACTGGGCAAATACTTCCACCTTGAAGAAAACAAATGAATGGTAATGGTAGTCTGCATACTTACATGGACAGCTGTTGTCTATTTTATTAGTCAGTGCTTGGATCTCAAAATCAGAATCTGAAATTCATCAACATTGGCAACACCCTACAGTGGCTTCACAAGAAATAAATACTTCTGACCATAAGCATTCTGAAGCAGCTTTGATATTTGCATTAAATTCCTGTTCAGAATTACTTCTTTGGGTGCAGATTTCACAGAACTCCTTCCTTTGTTAAATGGCAATGTATCATATCAAAACACAGGCATTTGGATCTAATTCACAACAGCAAGATTTTTCTTCATGAAAAAAACAGAGCACCACTTTGGCCCGCTTTCTGTTTCCTGCAGATGGGTTAGATGTTAAGAAATAATTTCTAGCATCTTCTTCTCTTCACTTTTTTCTTTTGTGTACCCTTTCCTGGCAAAGGCAGCACACTGTGGTAGTCTTAAAGCCTTTTCAAAATACAAGCAAATGCTCCTTTTTTTCCCTGAAGTTACATACTACATTATAATGAGGGTCTATTTCATTTTCCACTCATCTGTCTCAGAGAAATAAACATTAAAAAATCAGAAGTAATTCATAACCTCCCAACAACACTGTTATTTTTAATACGAGGGAAAATACTTTCCTTCTATGTTACTGCCACACAGCCTTCCCAAAGAGCTCTTGGTGAGTAACTCTGATATTACACTAAAGCCTCACACTCAGGAAAACTGAGCTGATCAGGAAAATATTCCGGAAAGTATACTCATGATAATTTTTTCTATTAGAATAGCAAAATACACCCAAAGCTATGATTTTTCCAGCTATGCACCATCCACGTGTGTGTGTGTGGATTTGTGTGCACATACATAAGTAGCGTTTTGGTCCCTCTTTAATCCTGTATTTGCTGATGGGTAGACGGATAAAGACGGCTCCTGTCTCCAGGTGCTTTGATACATATGCTACAGAGGTATTTCAGTAAAAGAACTTAACTGCAGAGGCTAATTTTCAAACACCTCACACAAACTGTGAGTTTTTGCAAGTCTACTCAGTGTCCTCAGCTATGAGAAGAGAGGTTGAAAACTGAACCAGCTGCGTGAACAGATCACCAATGCGGCTGAGAGCACATCCTTCTAAAAATATTTTCCTGGGTCAAAAAAAGGCAAATTGGTCTTGCGCGGTCGTGCACCAGCACGTTAGTGATCATGTCAGTAATCAGCTGAGCTCCCTTTTCCCACTCTTGGAAGTTCTCTGTCCAGAGAGAAGGAGTCAATGGCCCCTGTTGCATCTCTTCTCTGTGAGTGCAGCCTAGTGCCAGACAGTGCTGCCCTACAGCTGGCCACCACCTCCAGCCCCTCGTATCTGCTCCTGGGGTATCAGCTCCCTGAGTAGACGCATTTTTTCCTTACGTCAGTGACATGACATTTTTCTGCAGGATTTTTTTTCATTTAAATGTTCCTCAGTGTTCCTCGAAAATGCACATTCATTTTTCTTACCTTTTGAAAGAAAGGCTTGGCCCCTCTTCTTTATCACCTAGAAAGATTAAATTAGCTTCTCCACTGATAGTAGACAAGATATACTTCATATTCCAGAGGCAATATGACTACAAGACCTGAACTGAGCAAGAGTAATTCAATTGACTTCACTGAAGCTGCACTAATTTACACCAACTATAAATTAATCTTTTCTTGTGAAATATGTCTAGGAGTGACCTTGCGGTATCCAAGTGACTGAATTAATTCTGGGCAGCATCTCACCCTCAAAATAATGCAGAAATTGGGGAACTCCTTTTTTAGGGAATTGGCTGAAACTTTGCATTTTCACCTTCACAGAGTAAGTCAAAGGGCAATACTGGATTAAAGACGAGGGCAGAATTAGGCCAAGGTCTTACATAATCCACATACTAACCACAATTTATCCATGATGCTCTTAAGATACAGATGAAGAAAACACGTTTCCTCTCCTTGCCTGTTCCCTTCTTCTCACAGTAATCTTTTTATTCTCTTCAAAGTTGGCTTGTTTTTGTAAAAAAACGCACTCTATATACTTGATTGATTATTAATACGAAATACCACAGAATGTGAAAGATCCAGGTGGCTACATAAAGATTATGAGGCTGTAAGAGAGATCTTTGCAACCTTTTCTTAAGCCACTCATGTTCTGTTTATTTGCGCAGGGTCACAGCTCTTGACAGGAGAGCCAGTGCGACCGCAGGGAGACCGTCACGCCAGAGGACCAGGGTGCTGTTCTAGCCAGGCAAGGGAAGGCAAAAATGAGCACAGGCAGTTTTCTGGAAGGGGCACTTGATTTCACCCAATGAACTAGGGCTCAGGCCAACCAAACCTGGCCACGCCATGCTGCCTGCAGTGTCTTTACCATCACTGTAGAAATCCATATGCGTTGGCTCGTGGAAATTAAACGTCGCTGTGTTATTCGGGACTGCAATGGCAAAGGCCCCAGTCGGCATGAAGCTTCCTGGTCTTCCTGTGCCAACATGAAAAGGCCACTGTCAGGAGCATTCAGGAGAACAGGGGGGAAAAATATACGTTTTTCCATATGCATGCTGCATATTCTAAAAAAAACCCCACAATTCAGCAAAACCTGACTTGACTTACTGTCCCTTCTCTGAGGAAAAGTTGAACCAACATCCCATCTGCCCCTTCTACCTGGCAAATGAAATCAGAGTTCTTTACTTAAAGTAAATAACTGAATACATTTGCCTTAAGCTACCCTAGCTCCTTTTTAATCAGGGAAAGAAAGCACTTACAGCAATTAAAGCAAAAATTGGTGTATAAAAATCAGCTTATAAATTAGTTTCTCTGCACTGTCAATTATTTTAAAAATGTTTTTGACTGCTTAAATTAATTCCAATTTGAATTCAAGACGCACACTGCCACAGAGTGAAATTCATGATACCAATTTTTTCTCACCACTACTGAGTTTTACAGTTATATCTTTTCCCTATTTTTTTCTGCTTGTCTTGAGTCATCACTAATGAAAGTTCTAAATATAGGTATGACTAACAATGCAAACTTTAGAAACTGTATGTAAACTACCACAAGAAAAACAGATCAGAGAGTTATGCTCACCAAAAAAAATCAAAAAACTGTTGCCAACCACTACATACAAGTAATGATTACTGCATTTTTCTCATTAGAAAGGCAGCTGTCATATAGCTTACGGTTTGGACAGAAAGAAATAAGTTAGCATATTGCTTAAGAGCTGTCTGCTATATCCTTAAATGTGACTCTCTTATTGCATTTTGCCAAAAATATGCTAGAACATAAAATCCTTCATTCTGCAGAATAATAAATGTCATGTTTCCCTTTCCCAGTGTCTTGTCAGATTGTTTAAGATAATCAGGATCAAATAAGACAAGCACAATGAGCTCAGGACCTCAGACTTCAGAGCAGTAGTTTTGACACTGTCAAAGACGAGTGACGAACTGAGCAAAGACTAAATGCTTGGTGCCATTGCTGAACGCATCACAAGGATATGGTTTTTATCTTTTAGCCACAGCTTTTGACAAGAAGCTACCAATACAACCTGAGAACTCCACTGTCAGACAGCAACACTTAAAGACTGTGGCAGACATATGGTCAGGACCAAAAGTAATTAGCTTGCATGCCCAAGTAGAGACATCTAAATCAGACTGGCAGCCAAGCATCCCTTTAGATCTTCTGTGCTGGAGGACCCAGATCAACCACCAGTTCTGAAAATCTTAGTGAAATAATAATAATGCTGATTTTACTTGTGGATGGATAATGCAAAAGGAAGTTCACCACTGAGCCCCTTTCCCCAGTCATTCTTTGCCGCTAATTCCCCTGTGGTCAGTTCCATCTTCCCAAGTACGTGACAGCACAGTTGATCTGTGTATTTGTTTTCAAGAACTGGTACATTTACAGATGTGTGAGTTATCTGTGGTGAAGAACTTCCTGCACAATTGAAGTACATAGCTGGACAGAAAGAGTCAGGGCTGATTATTTCTAGCGTGTAGGGCAATTACATATTCTGTGTTATTAGATGCGACTTATCATCACCAAATTGTGTGAAGAAGTAAAAACTAATGTAAAAATAACTTGACCAACGTCTAACCCGTGCTGATGCTTGATTTAGTGACTTCAGTGATGCTGAATTTAGCAGAGTTCTACCATCTTGTGTGGACTTTCACTGGTGTCTTCTCTTCTGTCCTATCTTATTCTCACCATATTCAGCACGGTAACATCTGAACCCATAAGGCTAGCTTTGAACGAATCTGTCAGCTTGAGATGAGATACTCAGTGGGATTTTCAAAAGAGCTTATGTGTTTTTTTACCTTGGCGTTTATAAAACTGCCACGTTGATGAGAATGATTCCCCGAGTTTTGCTATACCATATGGTCCATGTGCTGTTAGGAGGCCATCTACTGTGTTTCCTTGTTAGTCATTCAACTACATATTGCGTCCATCTGCACCTCTCATATGTAGTTTCACTGTAATTGCCCTTTTCAGAGCAGTGCATTTCATACTGCTTTCTGCTGGTTTGTGATAATGTTCTTTCCAAGACATGCTTCACCATGTACTTTTTAAAAGGCACGGTAGTGCCATGCTGAATGGCACAGTAGATGCGTACGCAGAGCGCACCCGTGATGTAAAGGAAGAAGAGGATTGGTGTTCAGCTTAGGGATGAAAAGAGCACTTTACTTCCCTTGCTCTCCTCCCCCTGAACCGGACTCCATCAAAGCATTCCAGCTATTCCGGAGATGCAAAGGATCTCCTCAGCCAGCTGGGCTTGCGCTACTCTTTCGTTACTGCCACTCCGCCACACTTCAGAAGGTCTTGTCCCAGCTCGGTGCCTCCTGAGGAGTCTTTAACAAAATCTTCCTCAGCCACTACCTCACGGCATCTTCAAGACCCCCTGGAAGCAGCGGTACGAGCGGCATTCGTGAGAAGCCGGAGCTGCGAACATAATATTATCCTGGAGCCAGATAACTCTGTGCTGTGATCGCACCGCAGGCTCCGACCTGGGCAGGAGCAGCCAGTGTGGAGGTCGGACACTGCACTCTGGTGTCAGCAGAGCGAGCGGGAGGCACCTTCCCCTCCGCCAGCGCTCTACAAACCCTCCAGCACAGTACTGGGTTTCGGGATAATTCGAGGCTGACACAATTTGTATTCCCTCAAAGACCTCATTACACATATTGCTCATTTAACCTTTAAAAAAGCTGGAAGAAAGTGTGCCAATGGATTCTGGCTGATAAATATCTAAATTAAGTAAATTTAATTAAAAACTGTTGTAAATGTCATCTAATCTGTGGATGCTGTGACAATTATGGTTGTAGCTTTGAACCAGTTTCAAAATGTGCGAGGATCTCCTTACACGATTTTGTACCAAATTATTTTTTTTCTTCTTCTTGGTTTCGGGAGAAGACCCAGATTGGACTTACATTTTATTGCTCAATAAAAATATTGAACTGAAATCTTGGAGAACTTTGTTGCATCTTGTTACTGCCAGGTGATGCTGGCTGGAAAAGTCATTTCTCTCTAAAGCCATTAAGTGTTTTTTGCCAGATAAAAGATGGGGGAGGAAAGAAAGATATGTGCTAAGTTTCATCTAGGGAATCCTACTTCTCAGTACACAGGAAATGAAAAGATCAATGCTTTTTTTTTTCAGCTTCTATTCTGGCCACATTTTGCTGTTTGGGTGAAAACACCATCAGCCCCTATGTTACTTCAGTGCGCACCAGTGATAGCTACTCAGTGGGGAGCACAGTTTGATGAATTTAGCAAAATCTTATTGGCTGACCTTTCCATGCTGGAGACATGATTTCATTTCTGTTGTCTGAAAACGAGCACCAACAAGACGAGTTATTTCCATGTCCCAGATGGAATATCACAGTGCTAATGTGTTTCCAAATATTTCTTTATCTATACAATGCTATTACTTTCGGGTCTATCTAAGAACAATAACATTTCTTTCCTTTCTGCTTTCTTCATGTACCAGCAAAAAGACAGTTAATTTTGCTCTGGTTTTTCCAGTCACTCTGTATGCTGCAAATATCAAACCAAAAAAAAGTGTTTCTTGGAACAGCAAGGTAGGAAAGCTCCCAGAGATGTATTTGCAAACCGATGCTAAGGCACGTGCAGAAACTGGTTCAAGAACTAGTTCACTAGTAGTATCCACGATATGTAGGATCCCAGACAGACAGACTAAGTGGAGTACTGGTGATCCGAGTCCAGTCATTATTTTACTCTAGTCACCATCCGATACTGCTGCCAAATCAGTTCTTCTGGTTTAATCATTCCTCTGATGTCATTAACCCTCCGGTTTAAAAGCCCACTCCTGCTATAAGGGGGCTGGGATTTTTTTTGGTTTCGTTTTTGATAAAGGCAAAAGGGATCATTTGGCAGATCACTCAGGTAGAGAGTGACCAGGCAAAGCCACAGCAGCAGAGCAGGGGTGGCACGCCTCGGGGGTGGCACGCCTCGGGGGCGGCCAGCGGCCGGGAAAGTAAAGGAGGGACAAACAGCCACGGCAGGGCAGAGCAGGTACCCCACACCAGCAACAGGTACAGATTATCAGACTGTGCTTTTAAGGTCACTGTCCTCTGTGGAGGTGTCAAAAATAACCACCACTGGTCTGCTTCCCTAAGGCCTACGCTGATGGAAGGCAGGCATCTCCCATAAGATTTCAAGAAGCCGTAAGTGCCTAGGTGCCCTTGGTGCTTTTGCTAATATTCCCCTGCAATTGCACCCTTCAGCAAAGTGGTTTATAATCCCAAAGAAGCCCAAGGATGTAAAAAAATTTTCAGATAATTCAAAATATTCAAATCACCATTCACCATGTCGCAGGTCAACCTCTACCACAGTTTGAAAAATACTTTCATCTCATTGAATAATTCACCTTTGAAGACTTTTGGAACCTTTCTCTGCTGTCAGAGAACAGATTTGGGTCTAAGGAACACTTATGGTTTTACTGCTTATTGTTCAGATAGTCTGAGGCAGGGTACCAATCCTCCTCCCAGTGAAGCCAGTGACACATGCACAACTGAACCTATGGAAAGATTCTGTATAAGGTGAAATAATACAGCTAACATGCAAATGGATGTATAAAAACTTGTGGTTTGGGTCAATCCTGTTTTGTGACAAGGAGAGGGAACAAGGACAATGTTTTCCTTATACTTATTTCAGAGAGAATTCCTTTCTGCATTTTTCTCCTGGTAACTCCTGTGCAGATGTGAGCAATCTTTTTTTTTCCAGTTTCAGTTAAGGATGACTATAGCAGGTACAATACAGAAGATCATAGGTAAGGTAGATTGATTTCTGTTTACAAATATATTTTTCATCTTTGCCCACAGCTTACTCTTGAGACTTTACTTCTTTACTTTTATATCCTACTACTGTTCACATCCCCCAAATAAAAATAGCCCTTGCCTAGAAAAAAAATCCCACTAGCACTTCCAGATCTAGCTGGTATACAGATCCCAGCTGCCTTCAGGATCTCCTCAGACCACGTTTTTCTTTCTTCCTCTTGCTAACACTGCCTTTCTTACCATTTCCCACAGTTTGGGCTTTTCCTGGGAGTATTATGACCTTGCACGTGGCCTTTCTGTCCACAGCTGTGCCCTCGCCCAGACGCTTTGCCTCAGGAAGGCATTTCCAGGCAGGAGCTCCTGCCAGAGCTGGCACCTGGTTCCCAGCGGTCTTCAATGCACAGCCAAGAACAGGCCTCAGTGGCAAGACCAAGTGCGTCTCGCTCAGGTCTTGGGGCAACAGCAGTGGCATCCCACCACCCACCATCCTCCTCTGCCAGCGCAGCCCTCCTCTGGTTGGTGCTGCATGGGGGCAAGAGGGACGGAAGGAGGCATCAGCCTGCAAGGACGTCAGCCGGGGAACAAAATCTGCCCTGTGCTTGCTGGCATCTCCACGTGCTTCCCAGCTAGGCATGCAGGAAATCTCAGTGCTGGGAGTACAACTCGTTTCCTTCTTCAAAACCTGATTCCATGGAGCAGTCCCATAGAAACTGAAGGGCCAATTTACAAGACTAAGCTCTAGCCATGTTAGTAACAGCTTTTAACATTGAGCTGTAATGAGGTCAACCCAAATTTGAATGTGTTTAGCCCCGACTCTTACTGTCTGAATTTCCATAGAGACTGTCTTGCATTCAACAGAGCAGAACATTCAAGTGAATTAGACTAAAAATCACCATTCTTTAACATTAATTTGCGCACATTTTCTTTCAATGCCTTCTCCCTCTTTGAAAAAAAGAAAAAAGATGACTATTTTCCCCCTCAACATTCACACAAAGTCACAGAGCTGATTCCTTTGCACACACAGCCAGCAACAGAAATGGCAGGTGATCCGCACATTCTCCTGCCTGCAAGATGCATATCATATTGCTCCCTTATAGCCCATGTGCTTTTCCACTGAACTGGACACCCAGCATTGTCACTCCTGAAATATTTGTGAGTGCTACAGGATTTTCTAGGGAAAGATTTCTTGGGGCGAGATTTAGTCAAATTTAATCCAAGTCACTTGGTGCAGCTCCATTTGTTAAGAACAGCTCCTGTGCTGAGAAGAGCCCGTCTCTGTGTTTTGCTTCACGATCCTGCAGAACACAATAACATCAACATTAAACTCAATACCCTTAAGGGGCAGTTATAGTCAAGGGTCACATTTTCCTTCATTCCAATTAACCTACTTGTCATATTGGATGGTAGATGCACTCCGCAAACTGCCCTCAAGTGCTTCTCATGCTCTTTTAGTAATAGAAAGTGGGGAGAAATAAAATAGTTCATGCTTTCCTGTTTGACTTGTCCTTGGTATTTTATCTTATTGGGAAACCCACAAGAAATGAATACTGTTGTAAAGATTTTAAGGATCTGAAAACACAAACAGGCTTCTGACTTGTGCTAGTACACCTGGAACAGCAGCGCTGGCGACACCAGTCCTGGGGAGAAGAGGGATCAGGAACCTTGGGTTCCCCTCCAGATTTTGTTCAATCTATCTGCTCCCATGCCAAATAAAGAGTAAATAAAAATTTGGCTAGGCTGCGCCTTCTCCAGTGTAGTGTTACATACAGCAGCGTGGTGTTACACGGGAAGAAGGAAAGGGGTCACTTAGGTGCTCGACTGAAGAGGTCTGCTGGACCACGCTGTGCCAGGCCCTGTGGGCACCGCCAGCCCTTCCTGGTCCTGCCCACCTCCCCGGGGCTCCCCCTACCCTGCCCACGGCCCAGGACCCCATGTCAGCCCCCCCAGGGCCGTCAGCCCGTGCAGCAGTGCCACAGCTCCCCACGGCCCTGCCCTGCCCTGCCAGGCCCACCCACGGGCCCATGTCCCGGCCCAGCCTCGGCCCGTCCCCAGGGAGGTGCCCGATGGCTGGGGCTGGGGCTGCCCCGGTGCCCTTGGCTGCCCTGCTCCTGGCTGGGGGTGGGACGGGCCCTGCCCGCCGGGCCCTGCCCTGCTGCCCTCCATGGGGACTCCCGATCCCCACTGCACCACGGCTGTGCTGAGAGTGCCATGGTGGATGCACATACCAGGCATCTCGTGCCCTTCCCTTCTCATTTCCAAATTTGTGTTCCCCTGGAGTCACTGTTCCCAACCCGTATCTGCTGTATCCCACCTCCTGCCAAGCTCTCAGAGACAGGCTCCTCACTGCTCTCACTGACAGCGTTCGGTTAACCTTTGGGGTGTTTTCCATAGCCACGTGAACCTTTGGGTCTCCCTTCAGACACGAGGGGCTGAAGTCAGTCAGTCCAGCACCCTGTCCTTAGCCTGAGGGCTCACGCGAGCCTTCGGGTAGGGGAGCAGAGCCAATGCCCTCTGAAGAGATCCTCTCCGGGAAGAGAAGTCTTGTCCGTTGCTGTACATCCCAGGAGGCTAGACAACTTCTCCAAACAGCCGCATCTCTCTTTGCAAGCGTTAGTTTCCATTCCCAGTTGCACCTGGGCTGTTGTCCCCCCTTCTGTTAACCCCAAATAATGATGTCCCTTGATTGGCCTTATCTGTTTCTTTACATGCTTGCATATCCCACTTCCTCTGACGTGACTTTCTGACACCGGAGGCATTCTGATCCTCAGTTTTCTGTTAAACAAACCATCAGCTTGTGGTCATGGGCGTTTTGCTGGCAACATCCTCTAATTCTACTACATAAAATATGGATCCGTGTTTGAGTCTGCCTTGTTTTATTTGCTGCTTTATTCTTACTCTATTTCCACCAGTCCCCTGGGTTGATGTGATACAGACCACAGGTTTCATGTTCGAACCTCTACTTCACTGCAAACCACTTGAACTCATGCCATTAAGTTGTTAAACAATATATCAGACACATCGACTGATAATGAACTTGACATGAACACAAGTCTTTTGGACTCTAATATCCACAAGTAAAATTATCTCATGGGAACAAATAAAATACCTTAGAATAACTACGTGCCTTTCCCAGACAATTAAAAAAAATAACAATCTATGCTTACTTTTTTTTCAAGAGAGCAGTGGATTTCATACGTGTTAATATCCACTGAACCCTTATCTTAGATTTTTAAGTCTCTGTATTAGCTCCTAACATTTTTTTTAAACATAATTTCCTGTGTTACCTAGGGGGTTAGCATCTTGGTGTCTGTAAGCAAAGCTCTGCCTATAGCGGAGAGCTGTCCTTTGGGTGGCAGAGGAATCGCACAGACACCTGTTTTCCTGGCAGGATGGACAAGTATTTTATCACTTTCTGCTTCATTAAAATAGTGTTGGCCTGTGGCTTTTGTGAGACTTCTCAGGTAATTTTTCACATTTGCAAGTTTTAATCCTGGAATCTGTTCTATGGCAACTTCATCAAATGCTCTATAGCTGTTGTCCCTGAACTGGGGCAAGGTGTTCCTTCGAGGTTCTCCACGGTTGTTTCTAGGTGTGCAGGAAAGGCAATGTAAAAATTTATACACAGCACAACCAAAAGTATGAAGAACACTGTTCTAGAGAGCATATTTGCAGCTATCCTGTTTCTTCCAGGTTTGTATTCAATTTCCAAATCCTGCATTTGTGCTGGAAAAAATATTCTCTGCTTTCTGGATCCGGTTTTGCATGGTATCCATTAAAGACCTGTACCCATTTTCAGCTGACATGTCTCATAAATACAGGCAGGAATTGTTTTGTACCCTTATTCCTCCTTCCTAAACTGAATGCAGTGTCTTTTGGGGAAGAGTTTGATCCACCTGTCAGAGGCATCTCACTCACCGCTTTCTTTTACATGCCTAGCGAAGCACTCCTGGACTATACAAGTGCCCTATCAAGTCAACAGAGAGAGGCAGGTGCCTACGGAGACCAAAGATCTCCCTTCCCTTGGCTTTCCAGTGGACTGTAAGCTGCACATTCACCAAATCACCACCTTCGCTGCTTTTCCTGAGAAATGGCACAGATGGAGCTGACAGACACATTCCCACTTCCTCACTGTCCCTGCGACCGAAGGAGCGGGGGGGTACAGCAGTGTGCGCTGGCATCTCGCCCCCTGCGCGCGGCGAAGTCGCGCTCCAGCCTGCGCCACGCTGCTGCGCAGGAGTGCGGCCACAGCCCGGGCCCGAGGGGTCCCGCCTTTGCTCTCATTGCTACCTCAGAGCAGCCAACGCCGTCATTGACACCTTTGGTATCTTGGATTGTTTTAAACAACGTGCTCTGGGACATCTTTACGAAGATTACTGATTTAAGCAATTAAATTACGAATAAATTTCACCTCTCCAGTTCACAGTTTCAAGGAATGTTTGTGTCTCTTCATCTGGTTAGGACAAGCATTGCAGCAGGAACAGCAAGCTTATGTGAGCTCCCCATATGCCCTGCTGTGTTGATTTCTCTCCTGTTCATTTCTGTGTGGAGTTTGGCACTTTTAACATTTCCATGCTACAGTTTTATTGTTAACTTTCCCTGCTTGAGTTAACTGAAAGCTATAAAGCACCTGAAATGCCTCAGAGGCTTCCACTGTCAATAGTGAGATGAGCTTTCCACACATCTTCATTTTCCTTGAAACACTTTGCTTGCAGATACAGAATAAAATGCGGCTGGAACTTTTCTCATTTTTTTTTTCTCTGTTTCCAGGTAGTTTTGAGCTCACATGAAGCTCTTAACTGCTCCAATAATCCATAAAAAAGCAAAAAAACCACCCAACAACAAAATGAGCCTTGATACTGTGAGGTATTGGGATATCTCTCTGAAAGCAATCTCTGTGCTGCAGCCAGGAGATGCACTGATATTTCCAGACAGAAGAGACTTGTGGTTTTTCACAGTTGTGAAACACTGTTCCTTGCTGGCTCTGCAAGAAGCGGGAGCTCTGCAGGCCTGGACGGCGGCAGCCTGCCGTGCTTTCTCTTTTTGCTTTTGCCCAAGCTGCAGTCGGACTCTCCTCCTCGCTCCCTGCCAGCATTCCTCTTTGCTGCACCCCGACCATCATCTGTTCTTCTGTGCTCTGGGTATTCTCAATCTTAAATCATAATGTCCAGCAAACTGGGTTTTGTCTTGACTGTAGCCCCAGCCTGAAATACCCCTTTACAGAAGCAAATGAGCAGCTAGTAAGCAAAAGGATAAGGGGATCCCCCCATCTTCAGCCTACAGACGGCTGACGAGACCTGCTAAGCAGTGCCGAGCACTAGGCAGCCGTGAGGGCAGGAGCCTGCTGGGACACCCATCTATATGAATCTCCTTCCTAGGTGGCTTGCAGGTGACCGGGCATCACACTGGGGCAGCAGCAGCGGTCTGCTCTCCTCAGCCATCTTCTTCCGTCCTTCGGCTGGGTGTGGGCCCAGTGACTGCCCTGCACCTTCTTCCCCCTCCTCATGGTGCAGGGGCGGAGGGCTGCCGCATGCAGCCGTCCCCTCGTGAACTGCCAGCTGGCTGAAAAGGCTGCGCGCCGTTTCCTTGGGGAAAAAAAAGGTGCTTAGCGGTCCTGCAGGGTCACCAGGGAAAGCAGGGAGCCCTGCTTTGTCGCCAGCGCCTTTTCCTTCAGGGCCTTCGCCTGGAGCTCTGGGGCTCAGCTTGCCTTGAATGTGAATGCTGTGCAGGGGTACCCTGATTTAGCAAAGCACTTAAGCGCATAGAGCCATACACACGCTGAGTTTTAAAAATACTGCACTGAACTGTGGCCTAATATCCATCCAGCCTGACAGAGCTCCTTAGATGGGTAACCTCCAAAAATGGCCACAGAGGAAGGGTCTGAGCTGGAAGCACTTTACCCTCCAAGAACTGGAATTTCAAAAGGCTGAGTTATTGTACAATAATAGAAAACATCTTCCTCTTAGGCAGAAATCTGGGAGCAATCAGTATGGATCTGCCTTGGCAGTTGTTTCCGCAGAGCACGGTGGTTTTGTTGTCTGCTTGTAAGCAGGCTGAGGGAAAGGGCTGAGCGGAGGCTCACGCAAAGTGGGGATCCCACCAGTGGGCCATCAGCCGGCTGGTTGGCCCCTTGGTCACGGGGAAACTCCTCACAGCTGGGGGCCCAGCCACGGATGAGCAGTCTCCTTCTCTGGCTCGTGTCCTGAACCCATACAGTTTCTCCTGACCCTTGATAGTCAGCTCTGCTTCCTATGGAAGCGTTACGCTGCCTGAGTTTGTATGAGCGCAGAATTCCAACATCTCTTTCATTACAGGGACCTAATTGAGAAGGCAAAGTGACACCCATACAGATAATTTATTTCTATCACCACTTCCCCAATTTTTTCTCCTCAGTGAAACTAGCATCTAGTTATTCTCTGACAGCTAGAGTGATAATAGGAGGATTTTTTTTTTTAACTACGGTGCTATTCAAGATCAGAAGACTTCACATCATAAAACATCATTAAAGTGTGAATTCAAGGTTGGGAAAGATGAGGCTTTTACAAGACTAATGCAATTAATTCTGCTCGTTAACTACAGCCTCAAAATACGTACATAGAGTCTGATCTCACTTCTGCTGTGGAGGGTTAGTTCTGAAAAATGATTCTTTTCCAGTGGATTTCCCAGTGATAAGGAAGCATGGAAAGCTCTTCATGTTACATACCAATGAACACAAAGTCATTGCAGGAGGAACACTATACACTGTAAAGCTTTCAGCGTGCAGTAACTTCTTGTCAAAGTAAGAAGCTTAAATAAATTAAGGTCCAATATTAAATAATTTCAGTAATTGAAATGTGATAGATTGAAAGTGGGTTTCTTTGCTTTTTTTTTTTTTTTAAATGTAATCCTTTTCACTCTGCCATCCGCCTTAACTCTTGAATTCTGGAAAGCCTCCGTTCTTTACAGTTTACCAGAGCTAATTCCAACCTCAGTCCTTCTTGCTTTCTTTTCACAGAGGAATTCGCACAGTGGGACATTTTTAATATAAGGGAACTTTGATGCAAAAAAGCAATTTATTTTTCCAGCAGCTTTCAGTATTCCCTTTGCTATAGCCGAAGGTATAGCAATAGCATCCTCACAATCAGCTGCTTCTTTCTATTTGGTCCTACAAAAAAGGCTATGCTTGTGTTTGCCTGCAGTCATTAAATGAGGGTGTTTGTGTGCATGTGAGAGAAAGAAGAGGAAAGATATAAACATCTGTCTTACCAATATACAGCCCTGTTATCTGGGCCCTGGTGAGCTTTCCTCTTCTCCCTTCCCCTTTGCGCACATTCACACGGCTTTCCTTCTCTCTCCAGCGATTACCTACATTGTGTTGCCACACTCTGGCAGCTCCTTGGGGCAGTGACTTCATCCTGTATCCCGAAAAGCATAATGTCACCACCGTAAGCTACCCATTCTGCAAGCAGCCCAAGTGATGAAGCCTGCTCTGCTACAGATGTGCGGGGAAGGGTGAGAAGGGAAGGGAGGGAAGAGCAAATGGAGAAGCTCTTAGCTCTGCCCTGCAATGGGGAGGGGAGAGAAGGGTGGCTTCAGAAAAATGAACTCTCAGAAAGATTTCAGAGCTAACTCAGACTAGTAGCTAAAGCTGATATCACCAGAAACTTGATTCAGTGCAGTATGTTTGGTATTCTCCCTTGCTTGCCCTGAAAATGTTGCCCTCAGTTTTTTTCCTTGTGTGAATGCATCTCTTTAATGCTTGTTTCACAGATTTTTGTTTCCATCTTATGGCCTTAATGCCTATTAGAAACACAGCCTTGAGGCAAATTTTCTCACAGTAGTGCCTTACTTTGTTGTGTGCTGCAGTACACGTAGTTGGCTCTGACAGCGTTAGTTCTGCACCGGTACACTGTCAAACTGGCTGCAAGAAGTATTGTGGGGAAAAAAAAACCATCTGCTAAGTGAAAAAAAAATCCTGATTTGGGTTTTTATGTGACTATTCAACTCCATTTTAATGTCCTCTTTTCCCACATCTGAGTTTGGAAGCCAAAATCTTACAGCAGCAGTTGAATTTTACCTGACTGCCAATCTGAGTCCAATTGATAACTGCTTAAGGTGTCTTTCAGACTCTCCATCTTGTAAGTCCTTCTCTGAACTGCTCAAATCTCAGAAGTCATGATCTGACTAGTTTCTTGGGTTGTTCTTTAGTCAAAACTACTGAGATAATGCATTTCAGCCTGAGGATAAAACTCAGACAAATGCGAAAGTTTCTCCAGAACCAAGGGCTGTTTTAGTAAACCTAGGCCAAATATTTGTATTTAGTAATGACACTAAGAATCAAGGAATTTTGAAATGAAAGGTTACACACTGCTCATACTGTATGGATAACTTAAACAGCTTCAACAGTGTCAAATTCATGTCTGATTCAGCATTTACCCAAAGTTTTGGAGCCTGAATGGATCAGTCATAGAAGCGTTTCAGACTGGGGCACGGGGAGTGTATCTCTGAAGGCAGGTAGGATACTCCTTTTCTGTGGCATGAGAAAGATAAAGTGTCTGTAGACTTCTTTCAAGCACAAAAAATAAATGCAGAAGTTTTACCTGCTAGGGAAAATAGCATAAGGGGTGATACCCTGCTTGCACTCCGCGGCTCTGAGGTGTTTGGGGCTGGTTTATAGGTCCCTCAAAGGTAAGGATAGCTCGCAGGACGCTACCACCTCCGGAGAAGGAGACAGGCCACTCAAACACTCATGTTCTCATGAGGCCAAAGGAGTCTCATTGTCTTCAGTCCCTCTTTTTCATTTAACAAGCAGCGAAGAGATGTTACCATCACCATCCCGGAGTGGCTTACAAGCAACAGGCAGCTGTGTGTATCAACAAGTCTTTACATCTCGGCTGTGGGGTCAGGGTCGGTGTGTGCAGAGTAATATCCTCGCGACCTTTTCTCTCTTCTCACCGGAAGGTGTATATTTATGCAGCAGGGGTAGCGGGGAATGCTTTGCATTTCTCGTATGTTCTTTTCTCTGGTCGCTGTAATGTTGCTCATTATTTCTTCTCACTTGACTGGAATTCTCCAGTTGGCAGAAATGTAACGGGAAATTTACTCTAGTGAGGGCATTAGGTAAGAAAAAAATATTGTTTTCAAAAGGATCTCATAGATGAGATCCTGAAACCATGTTTGCATAACTTTTAATGTTTTGCCACATTGTGTATCCTTAGTGAAGTGTGAAACTGAAGCGCATCAGTGTTGCCTAGGAATTAGTATGAGGCAGCTAAGACAACTTGTTAGTGTTCACTTCTCTTACAGAACTTGCGTGTATTTGTGTATGGAAAACTACAGTGAACTTTTCAAAACAGTGCAATTATTTAACTAAAACTGACACCATGTTTTTCTTCTGAAAGAAGGAAAACTTATACAAACTTATACAAAGACTGTCACCCTTGTCCGTGCTTTTACTGTAACTCATTGTGCTGTGGCACTGACCAAATCCTTATGTCTCTAAAATGTAAGAAAAATAATGTATGTCTCTGTATTGCTCTCTCTTTAGAGTTGCAAGTGTTTATCTTAACGAAATGCTATTTAACTTGTCTCATATCCGAAGTATTTTTAGAAACATAACCAAGAGCATTAGCTTAAAACCGCTGTTCCAATTTGTGGTTAGTTCATTTTCTTGGCTAAACTCAGGTATGAATTTGGTATCACAGCTAGAATTACAAACGAACACAGAAATGCATAGCCAAGCCCTATTATGTTCTTATGAGAATAAAATAAAGAAAATCTGAAATAAATAAATATTGTTTGACTTTTACATTCATTTTATTGACTCTCTGCTTGCAGAAATGTAGAATTCTACTGCAGTCTGGTTTCAGTTTTCAGTCCACTGGTTTACTTGGGTCAAATAGCGATGAAAAGCTCCAGGCTAACAATCCCAGACTCACAGGGATCACATTCTGGCCCTGCTAACGTAAGTGGGAATTTTGTCATTCAGCCTCACAGAATCCAGATTTCGCGTATCTTTGCAAGACAGCACCCAGGCAATAACTGTGCTGTCCTTCCACCTGGTGTCTTGCTTCCTTTCCATCTTCCTCTTCATCAGCTGGTCTGAAAATCACGAATGTGCTTCACAAACACTTCCTGACCAAGGCCCTTGGTTACTCCCTCTCAGCAAGCGTTTTGCACCTGAATGAATCATGGAAACATGCTTGACTGTGATCAGGAGACTAACCCACAAGTTCTTGCACTGACTCCATAAATTAATTTCCAGCAAATTGTCTTAAAGACAGCCCTCAGCTGTGACTGAACATCAAATCGAAGTTTAAATGGTGACCGAGAGTGAAAGCGTTTATGGCTCCTGATGCACCTCTTGAACACGGCAGAGCTCACGCGCAGTCTCAGCTTGCGTTCTGGGACATGTCCTTGCAGCAGCATGTCCTTCTGAGAGCGTCCTGGCGGGCATCGCAGCGATGGTCTCGGCTTTTAGAGCAGCTGGGAGTTGCATGGAGGGATGTTTACACCAGCTGCCTTTGGGTACTGAACTCAACTGCTTGAGCCAGGTACTCCTCGGGCTGTCTGCACGTCCAGAGACAGAAGCTGCGCCTATGGTAAAAAGCAGCGTGGACCCACAGATGTGAGTCTACAGAGCAAAACACTCGGTGCTGAGGCCCACAGCTCCACGTTACACACATTTTATCTCAGACTAGGCCTGGTCAGTCCTGCATGCCGAGCACGCGCGCTCACATGGCTGTAGCACTTTGGGTGCCTCCCTGGCATGCCTCTTCCACCTTGGTTTCACCCAGAAGGAAGCCCAGAGCTGCTCTGCTATGAAAACCAGTGTTGTAAGTGGGGAGGATGAGGATAGTCCCTCCTAAAGTGCACCACTATCTGAACTGAAATGCCAACGTAGCTCACCCAGAGGCTCTGCCAAAAAGTGCCTCACCGCATCTGCTCTGAGCTGCTCTCTGGAAGTCCACTGGCTAAGGAGGAACGTAAGGGAAACTACGCCTAAATGTCACCGGCCCAAGCTGGCATGATCTGTCCTCCCTCTCTTCCCTTCTTCCCTGCCCTGTTATTCCCCACATCACTTAGATCATTCTTCCATTTCAGGTTTTGTAAATGAAGAAAAAGTTTTAGTTATTGGTTTGAAAGGCTTCTCCTGTCATCCATAGTCTATATTTTGTGGTGCATATATCTGGTATCCAGCTTTTCCAAGTCACAGCGACATACTGTAATTAGGATGTATGGTGAAAGTTTGGGAATTAGGTTAAATAAAACTCACTTTTAGCTCTTGATTTTGCTGGCAAAGTTATGATGGGAAAGCAAAGCTTCCATTTCCCAATTTAGAAAAAAAGATGATCAAGTAAGAGCTCAGAAAAAGTTTCTGAATTCTTTCTTTTTTTTTTGTTATGGAAAATCAGAGAAGGATTTGGATATTTGGGACACAACTACCGATTCATTGTGTACTGTCCTCATTTTCCCCATGCAAAGTGCGGCTGGGAAGAAAAGCTCTAGTGGGCTCACATGCTAATTTTTCTCATTGCCTCTTTAACTTGCACGGATTTTTCAAATATTGACTAGGCTTTGAACTTGACCTACTTAAAACACTGGGTATGGTTTTCACTTAAACAAACACCCCTTCAGATCATGTCAGTATTATAAAGGGGCCTTGCAGCTACTGTGAACATTGAGACTATCAGTATCTTAATACTCCTTTATACTACTAGACGTATTGTGAAGCAACTCAGCTGTTGTTCTCTGCTTCACGCGGCTTCCGTGGCTTTCAGTTTTCCTCAGGACCCATTTATACTAATTGGTATGGAACTGAATTTATTCTCAAGCCTGGACCTGCTGATCACCTGTGTGTTGAATCCTCCAGATCAGCCGTCGCCTTGAGCTGCGCCTGAAGGGAGAAGCTCTTTCCGAAGGCGGGGCGGGAGGCTGAGGAGGCCACAACTCCCCTCCGTGTCCTCTCCTCGCCTGCCAACAGCAAACTCACAACTCATCTGCCTTCTGCAGCTCGTCTCTCCTCTCTGCTGCCTGGCATTTGGCCTGCTTTATTTACTCCTTGTTGTTCAGGGAGGCATTTTGTGCTTTTCATGAAATCTCCCCAGGTTTCTGATTGTGCTCCAGGGGCAAAGAAGGAAAATACAATTCAAAGTTGGCCTGCTGTGAAAACTCACAGGCATCTGCTGACAGAAAGAAAGAAAATGATGCAATGTTTTGGCTTGCATGGATTTTTGAAATGGAGACTTGCATGCATTTTTTTATATATAAAATCCTTTTCCTTCTACACAGTTTCACAAGGAATACTCTCAGCTCACCTGAGAAGAACAAAATAAATTAGCTTTGCAATCTAACAAAGTTTCATTCGCCCAAGAAAAAAAAGCTTATTTTTTTCTACTCCAGCAAAATCAAAGTACTCCAGTCTAAAAAGACAAGGAGAATGATAGTAGTAATAACAACAAAAGTAAAATTTTACCTTTTCTGTCTAACCAAGATTTCTGCAATGAAACTAAACATTATCTAGGGTGCTGGAGGACAAATGGGGCAGGGAAGGCGAGAAGGGGCAGAGCTTTACCCTCTGCGAGCGGGAGGGAGTGCCTTGTGGGCTGGGGGTTTGCAAAGGGAAGGAGACCCAGGGACCCGACGGGGGCTGGAGAAGTGAGACCCGCGCATCGGCTCCCCTGCTGAGGGAAGAGGGAGGTGGGTGTCACACAGCTCCGGCTCTCAGCTGGAGGGTGGTAGAGGGTAAAGTAGGGCTGCAGCGGAGCAGATGGGCAAATTTAGGTGGGGTCTGGGGCATGCTGATGAGTGACTGGCAAGTAGAAGGCAGAGCAGCTCTGCAAGTGGGGCCGGAGCTTTGTACCCCTCTCTTCTGTGGCTCCCAGCTCCTTCTGCCACCTGCTCAGCCCCGGTCCTCCCTCCCTCCAGGTCCCCCCCCCACCCCAAGGCCTGCGGGACGCAGAGTCTCACGGGTGCCCCGCTTGCCACCGAGGCACATCAGCGGGGGCAGGTTCCCGCGCTGCTCTGCCCGGGGGTGCCGCGGGTGCTCGCAGGGGTGCTCGTGTGCTGCAGGGCCCCCCGGGGTGCCTGACAGCACCACCGCCGTGCTGTCGCAGCACGACCACCAGCCCCACGCTGTGACAGCCGCTTTGTGCGAAGAGCCTTCACCCATCAGCCGAGCATTGTTTAATTCTTAAACTTATGTATACTTTAACCAGATTCTTTTATTCAGCCTGATGAAAAATATTCTGTTTGATGTTTTCGCAGACAGCATCTTAAGGCGTTACTTCGACTTCTTCTCTAGCGCTGCCCTTTCCGAAGTCATTATTACTCATTAGGTATATTGTGCAGAAAGCAAAGTAGGTCACGGATGAAAAGCCCCATCTAAGCGAGAGGCACCAGTATTGCACAAAGCTATTTTCAACTTTCATGAGATAAAAAATGTTTTCTGTAGGATGAAAGCTGTCACTGCCAACTTACAAATGAATGCCAAGTATGTAAAAACTTTCAGTTCAGATTCCCAGGCTTTCATATGTTAAATGCATTGTTTTAGAAATCCATTTCAAAGATAATCCCCCTTGTATAACCCACACCTGCTGGCTCCCCAGTAGGGTATGCACCGAGTTAAGGGACAGGTACTCAGCTGGTCTCAGTCGCTCTTGGCTCCATCAGGACCGGGCCATTTTCACCCCATGAGGATCCGTCCTCAGGAGTCCCCGGTTGGGGAGCAAGAGAGGACATGGTCCCTCCGTGGGTACCTGGGGGCAGGATGACAACCTGGAACGTGGCTACTGGAAAAAAATCCCTCACAGCCCCTGCCTATCGGTGCATGGCACTGAAAGAGTGGATTGGCATCTGCCATCGAGGATGACCTGTAAAGCCACAACGAAGACTTCAACAGCAGCACCTCAGTGCAAATCATTCTTCCATCGCTATTACTTTGCATGGTGACCCATTAGTTAAAACGAAGCTTTAATTTTTGTGTGACTGCTCCAACTTTTATTTTCATGTTACTTGGAGATGTCAAATAAATACTTAGACTTCCCGGAATGATCCTTAATCTCTTTAAATTGGTGGGCATCCCTCTTCTGGCTCTCAATTTAATGAAACACTCAGCAAATGCTTCATTTTATTTGATTTCCACAAGGACTTAAACACAGAATTTGAGTAGAAATTAGACTGCACTCCTCTGCACATGTCCCTTCATCAACAGAACATGTCTGAAGCACTTTCAACTGCTAGAGAGGTAATTAATAAAATTATGCTTTCAAGTTATTACTGCATAAAATAAGTTGACATATATGGCAACAGTAATGCTGCTAAATTTGTTTTGTTGCTGCAACCACCTTGCTCTACCTATTACAGTAAAGTCTGTTAATCTTTTCATTAAAAATCTGGATATTAGGGTTGAAATTCAATCTTATCTTTCCCTTTAAAACAATAGTTGTTTAAAACTAAATTGCAAATTATGACAACGTAAGGGAAGGTCTAAATTTATTAACATATATTAGAATAATATAAATTACATTAAAAGTCACAAACAGTATACGTTTGCAGCCATAGTTTTAGAGAAAGTCATCCTACAACCAGGGGAAGTCATTCAGTAAACACTTGGAAGCAGGGTTTGCTACACTGACAAATCATTTTTTTAAATCAGAGGTAACTTCTACTGTAAGTACAAATGGAACATTTTCTGCTTTGCATTTTTTTCAAGTAGCTCTGGTCAAGGACTAGCTCATTCAAATTGAAAGCCAAGTACTCACTTAACCCCCCCCCAAAATAGTGAGGAAAAAATAACATGAGAGGATGAAACTCTAAGTTTCTAATAGTTCTGAGATAATCAAAAGACAGGTGACCGTAAATAATCAATTTCATTAGACAAACTGAAATGTTACCTCCTCTGTTTAATAAAACTGTTTAGTTGCTTGAAGTGCCGTGGCACATTTCACTTTGTCCCATGCATACAGCTCGTCTGAGTTAGCATTACTGAGATAATTCAAACAATAACAAAGTGTTGATTACACATATTTTAATTAATTCCATTTTCATTCAAGTTGTAAGTAAGAAGGAAGCATCATCTAATGAACAAGTGATGTTTTGTCTGGCATTTCAAAATTAAGTAACTTACAAATTAAGGATCTGAGTAAATGTTTGTAAACTATAACTCCACAGATAAATTCATGTGGATTTTGTTTACATTCTAGTCTTGCAAAAATAAATAGAACTTCACATTAATTATTGAGCACGGGCCTTTATGTGGGGAAATATTCTGGAAGTATAAATTTAAAATAAGCGGCAAACAAGGCTTAGCCATTCTCTGTTAATGATTGAAATCATAATTAGAAACAATTGCTTAAATCACTTTGATTGAAATCAGTATCTGCAACCTGTAGGTATCTACTAGTTCATTCTGCCCCTCTTTCAAGACACACAAACCCATTTACCCGCTAGGCAATCCAGCGGTGAGGACCATGCAGGGGAAGCGGGAGGCTCGGCATCCGTTCCCCGTCCTGCTGTAGACCCGCTGTCTGTGCCGGGTGAATTATTTCGCCCTTCAAAGGATCACAAGCTGTCCTGGCCAGGATGACATTTGGGTCCATGATCTTAGTAGGCATCCAGAACCACCTTGGTACTGAGGAGAGATGTGCTACGCTGCTTTAATGCACACGGTTATCTGCTGTTGCTACACGCACCATTTGGCTGATTATCTTTCTTGTCATTTCAGGAAAGTTTGAGCTAAACCAGCCGCGATGGTATATGGGATGTGTCTGTCTTGCAGGTTTTTTTATGATGCCATGTCTGTATTCAGGTTTTCCAAGTGGCCCAGAAAAGATATAATGCTAGCCAAAAGAAAAGTCGAACAAGTGCAAGGAAATTATTGTGTGGCAGAGAAACAAGAAATCTTAACTCCAAATTTCTGTGCTTGCTTACATGTATTTTTTTTAATGCCTCTACCCACCAAAGGACTATTTTGTTTGTCAGATGTTTCCCAGAACTAATGTATCATGAAGGATTTCCAAGCTGCAGCAGATTTCTTAACCACTGGCTCTGGATTTCCTGAAAGGGGCTTTTCGGGGGAGAATTCAAAACTCTGATGGAAAAAAAATAAGAGAGATGGAACAACTTGGCGCCAAACTAAACAGTACAAACCAAGAAACTCTAATTA
>JAVKLA010000057.1:7195846-7229640 GCA_034782735.1 Sagittarius serpentarius
CCCCCCCCCCCCCCCCCCCCCCCCCCCCCCCCCCCCCCCCCCCCCCCCCCCCCCCCCCCCCCCACCCACCCAAGTGCTTGATTCCTTGATCAGAAGACAAAATGTGTAAAAATGACCCTCAGATTTGCTTGACGTGGTCTTACAACAACGACAAAACCTAAGCAGCTCTATACCAAGAGAGGCCAACTGAGCAAAAAGAGAAAGATTCAGAAAGCCAGAAGGCGGAGGTTGCCACCGGCGGCTCTCCGTTGGGGTGGCCCGGACGAGGCAGGTGTGAGAGCGGCGGGGACCCGCCGAGCAGCCTGCAGCGACGCAGGGCTGCGGGGCGGGGGGGGGTGCCTGCGGGGCTGCGGGGAGCTCGGGGTGGCGTCCTGCCCCCCCTGTGCCCAGGGGAACGGGACTCATTTTTCCCTCCCCGCCAAATGTCCCTCACCCTGTATAAGGGGAAGGCTGCAAAGCAGCTAAAGGCACAAGGCTGCAGGTGGAAATTCCCAGCGTTGCGGCTATCGCGTCTTCTTGGAAACTGAAATGTCAAAAATACTTTGGGCTTTTAGGAGGTTGTAGAAAGATGACAAACATTTTAGGGGTTAAGTGACTTGGTCAGTAATAGAAATGAGGCCGTACAGGTTTCTGAAAATGATTTGCAGTCTACTTAGGCACACAGAAATTGTAATATATGTTGCTCTTTGAGTGTGAAAACCCTACCACCTATGTAATGCGATTTGCAAGGTCCGCACAATATGAGAGGAAGAAGGTTTTTCAGTCTCCGAGATGTCCTCAGATCTGCATTCTGGCTTGCAGTGCTTGAACTGCAATGCCTGTTTAGAGGAAATGATACGCACAGAGTGTGTCGAATGGACGAATGTGCTAAACCTCTTCCTTTTCGGCGGGTCGGGGTTTATTTCCCGTCAGGTTTGCGTTAATGACCCACTGACCTACTTTTCTGATCCACCTGGCAGAACTCTGCATCCCGGAAACCTGAGACTTTGTCTGCTTCACAGATTTGTTTTGTTTAGGTTTTCTGACAGAAACCATTAGGAGAGTGACACTGCAGATAAAAATGAAATATGCTCTGCTCTTTGGTATTGCAAGTGTATTTTTATTTAATTGTGCAAGTGTTATCCATCATGACAGAATTGTCTGTTTCTTTTTTTTTTTTAAACAGCTCTGTGTTTTATAAGGTTTTCTTCTCCGTCATATTACAAAGAAAAATGAGCTGTATACATTTAGCCAGTGATTTCTAGCCAGTGCTGCTTCTTTGCCTGCTGCAGACCAAGAATAAGGGGAAAAGGCAGACATAATGGATCAGTGAGGAAAAGGCATCTTCTGCCTGTCTTAAATCATCTACTTTACAGAGAAGTTTAAATTGCTAGAAATAAAAAAAGCTCCTTGGCAGCTCAACAACTGCATATAAAACAAATCATATTTTTCAGTGAATCGTAAATGTCACCGTCTCAGATAACATTTATGCTTTCATAGAAATAGGAACTTAATTTTCCCCAGTTATATTATTAACTCACTTTGGTGAATCAGATCACCTACATTAAAACAGAAGCAGCCGGTGACTCAGAACAATGATACGTTTAAAGATCAAGCACAGCGTTTGCAAGTACCAAGCTGCACGCAGATGGAACTGTTTCTTTGAACCACCAGATAAAGACTGATCTGTTAAAATCCTGCTAAAAACGGGCACCAAATGCTTGTTGTCAGAAGTGACTGACAGCCCGTGTCCCAAGCCGAAAGGAGGTTGGGTTTGCCTATTCATTCAGTGGGTGCACAGCGACAGCACAGGAGAGAAGGAGGGCTGTGATGGGCTGTGATGTGATGAGCATCACTTTACTGTCCTTCTTAGAAATTCTGCTAGTTAGAAAAAATAAATAAACCCCACTGTTATTGCAATATATTATTTAACATTTCAGCCTTTCTGGTTTGCTCCCTCTGGCTTGGTACTTGTATGGCCCCTCATGACCCTAGTATGCAAACCCGTCACGACTGCTTAGACAGTCATCCTTGTACTATATAAAAGCCAGTACCTTTATCCCAGTTTTCCAGATGAGGAGCTAAGATGGGAGTAAAAGGAATGACTAGGCCAAGGCTGCACAGAAAAATGCAGATTCGGTCCAGCGCCGCGACCGCGACCCTCCCATCCCCTCATCTCCACGCACCTGCAGTTTACTTGTTTAAGAGCTGGGAGACGTTGACCAGGATACGTCCATAGCGCTCTGTAGGCAGAAGCAGTCTTGCTTTGCCCCTGCTCTAAAGCAGCCAGATGTGTGGTGTTGCGAATCAGAATCGGAGCGGCCATAGCCAGCCGGGCACCAAGTATGAGCCTTGCATCTCACTGTGTCTTGGGGTATGCTGAATTAAGCGCTAAATTCATGCAGCTCCAAGGATGCTCAGAGCACTAGCAGGACTTGCTTGCTTCCCCCTATAGACATATCCTTAGCCGGAATATAACTCGTGGGGCAAAGCTTGGCCTTACAATACACAGGGAACTCATTTCCCGTATTGTGAGCTCAAACAATTAATTTTCACAACACTGAAAAAGAGTAGTTATCATCTACCACAGTCCTGGCAAGTAAGGGGCTGATAGCTGCATGTAAGATAGGTATTACTTGATTATAATTTAATTTCTGCTTGACTCATCTCCACTTTACAGTAAAGAGATGCTGCTGGTGACACTGCCAATATTTTTCATGTAGTTATATATTTAATTTAAAGCAAAGGAGCCCTGAGACTGACACAAATACTTTGAAAATATGAGCTGCAAGTCTAACTCACACAAAAATATATGTGTGAACGATGATAGCAAATCCTGCATGCCAGCAGAAGGCTGGTTGACGGTAGTATTTCAAAATTATACCTAAACGAAAGGTTCTCTGTTAGTTTAGGGGTTGTGGCATCTAATCTGCATTTTTATGAATTAGTGGTTTTCAGCACGAGAGAAACATTTTGATATATTAATGAAAGCAATGAAAAACGTATGTCACCATCAGATTACAAGCTGAAAAAAAGTTATTGTATTTTCTCAGCATGCATATTCCAACCATTCCAGCTACATATATATTCCATTTCATCCTAACATACCTTACTCATGAAAGCAAAATGAATCACAGGTTAGACTGTACAGCTATTTGATCCAGTCCCCGCAGATTGCATTGATTTTTGTAACACAATAAACATTCTTTTCACCGGTATGTTTTGCTCGAAAGATATTTATATTGCACTGATTAGACTTCAGAGCTGTTGAGTTTGGAGGTATCTTTTAAGGGAAGTCTGTAGGGGTTTATTTTTATGTTTCTGATTTTAAAGGCTGTCTTGACATGTGGCTGATTTAAGCCTTTTTTTAGGGTGCTAACTTTGAGTAAAACAATTTTTCAGGTATCCCTGGATTCAACCATGGCTCTTCCAGAAAACCCAAAGGCCCCAGGGTGCCCACAATTGACCTCAGAAAGATGGAGACACAAATGATGGCCTGGTTTATTTATTTAACTGTGCAATGATGTTAAATGTGACCCAAGAAGCAGCCGTCGAGGAAAGATGTGGAATTGTTGAATGCTTGTGAGCTGACCCAGTTTGAGTGTTTATTCAAGTGTCCTATGGCTTAAGAAAATCGCAACCTAATACAAATTTCAGGCCCCTGAGATTCTTTTCAGCAATTTCTATTCGTTCCATCCATCTCAGTCTTCATTACTCGCCTTCATGATCTTTGGGTCAGTAATGGCTTGTTTTTCAAACTGTGTTGAGCTAAATCCTCAAATACAAACTGGCGTACACACATTTGTAGATGTTCCTTCATAAAAAATAGAAAAGTATTTGAAAAGTAGCAAATTCAAAGGTTGCACTTGGTTTAATGTTCTTTGAACTGCAGAAAATGATATTTGCAAAGAAATGACTGTTTACTTCCCAAACGGGAGCTCCATCCTGCGCTCCTCTGAGGGGCTCAGTACCCTCCTTTCACAGCCCTTGAGTGGAAATGGGGGGACTCAGCACATTGCAGCCTGGCTTGGCATTTTGCAGGAGCAAGCCCCTGGGCCTCTCTCTTTCCTCCATGCCTTTTCTTTCACATCTTCAGCCAAAGAGCTATCTATAATTTTTGTCACTTTCATTTCCAGTATGTCACCGTGGATTATGAAAAGTAAGCCACCGTCCGCCCATTTAATGGAGTGCATCACTGCGGATAATCGCCCCGGAATGTAAATCAGTTTACTGTTACCTGGTTACTGCTGGTACACACGCAAAATGGAGAGGAGAGGGCTCTAGCAGGCTGTAGGTTTAATGTATGGTGGTGAATATCTATCAAACTCCCCTAATGTTAGTAGCTGTGCTCAGAACAACGCAGTGGTGTAATGCATTCATCTGCATGCATGGGAACATGTCCGCCTGTATTTACAACATCACGCTGACGAGAAGCGTTCCCACAAGCAGGCTTTAAATGGAAGGTGCCTATCACATCCATTTTTCTTCCAGAGAAGCAGCTCGAGGTCTTTCCAGGAGGCAGCGGAGCAGACTGGCTGCAGGGGAGGAGAGGGCATAGCACCGGCGGGGAGGAAGGTCAGCCTGGGTCGCACACCTCCTTTCCTAGCATGGGGTCCAGCTCCAACGGTCCGAAGGAGCTCACGGCAAACAGCCTCGGGAGGCACAGCATAGTCCCTCTCATCCCCGCACGTCAGCTCCAAACTGGAGGAAAACATTGCGGAAAGGAGCAAGATCCAAAGCGAGCCCCAGTAGGGGCTGTGGGGGCAGGACGTGTGGGGCTGAGGAGAGCGTGAGACGGTGGCCCGGAGCAAAGGTGCTACAAGCCGTGGGCACAGCCAGCCCACGCTATCTCATGGGGCAGCTGCTGTACGGCGGTGCTAAACCAAGCTGTTCAGGGAACCCGCTGACAAATTGCCACACGGTGCAGGGAACACGGGGCAATTAAATCCCTCTGTGCTCGGGACAGGTCACTCTTCTTTTAAAGGAGCAATGTGAGATCGGCGTTGCATTTGGTGCTGCTGACTCACCTGACAATGCCGCTGCCGCTGCCGCTTTAAGTTGATTGTCACTGCTTGTGAAAAAGCAGACACATGCGTGTGCATACATGAATACACACACCCACCCCTGTGGCCACAGAGACACTTGCACAAAAAGATACCGAACCTCTTAACGGACATGTTGAAAATGAAATTCTTTGTATTCAAAAAAGCTGGTGGTGTTTTAACGGCAGTGTTCAACACACTTACACCGTTACCCACCTAGCGAGGTGCTTGCTACCAGAAGCAAGGGCATTTCCAAGCAACACATGCGCTGCATGTTGTTTGTTACACGTTTTAGCACAGAATGGTGCAAGGCTTAGAGGAGTGACCAGCGCTGCCTGATGCGACCAGCTTGTGTCTGGGTGCACAGTGACAAGCATGAGGCTAATGACACTGAGCAAAACCCTTTCTTATTCTTTCAAGGTGCCACTTCTTCAGAAGGTTGTTTATTCAGCATGCCCAAGCTGTAAGACTGTCATTTCATATCTTGTTTCATTCCTAGATATGGCCCCAGATCCTGCCAGGAGGGAGAAATCCCCACTGGTAAAGAAATCCCAGGGAGGAGGGTGAGGCGGGAGGACAGAACAAGGCTGTGAAGGTAACTGGTTTTTCTTCACTGTTTTGGGGAGAATTTGAAGGCTATCTCACAAAGAAACCTAATTTGTCCCGATATCTGCATGGCAGTGTCCTGGACTGATGATTTAATGGGCATTTGCCAGACTGAGTGGTGGCCTAACTGCTACCTGATCAGACCTCTGTTTATTTGCCAAAATTTTTAAAATATGAAGTCCTATGTTCATACTGTATCATTACCTTTTGTGTGAGCCTTTATCTCATGCCATTGAGCAATGACTGATTAGTGGAATTTTTTCTTCAAGTGGGAAAATATTTTTCTTTTCCCCCTCTCCCCCAAGTTTTCAAATTTCCCATTTCTCTGCCAACAAAATCACTCTGCAATAGCTCTGATTTTACTGCCAACATGAAAGAATTTAGAGACACTTTTCTGAATTATACTTGACAACTCGTTCAAGTGGCCTCTTGAGCCCACAGAGGTATCTTTTACATTATGTGTTGGCACAGACACTTTTCCTACAATTGTACCTAAAGTTTGTGCGTATTCCTTTCAGGTTCCTTTCCCTGAAATGCATAAAGTTAAAAGAAGAAACATTCTTGACAGCTTATTGTGTAAATCCTTCTGACACAGTTTCCACATTTCTGTAGGAGATGAGACCTGATCAGTACAAAGTAGGTCAAGAACTCCTAAGAGACACAGTGACTGCCTTTGATTTTTCTACCTTGAAGTTCAAAGAGCATGAGTTAAGTTCACTGAAAGAGGAAGAAATGAGTTATTTAAAGAAATAAGGATTCCACTTTACATGTAGTGCCCGGAAAACTTAAGAAAGAGCAGGTCATGAACCAGGCGGTGTGTGCATGCACGTGCCCGTGCCTGCATGTACTTTCCCAATGTTGTTTTGAGACAACACTGTCATTAATTGATGACGAACTCTTCCTAGCATTGAAAGCTGTTCTTTTAATAATGAGTTCAATGAGGAGTTTGATACTATATGCTACACCTATACACTATGGCTCATATCAACCTGAGTAGCGCAACTATTTCTTCAAACGGTTTACTTAGGCTAAGGACCACGTGGCCTAAAATTTAGAAAAGACGGCAGCTACCCTCTCCTCCAGCTTGTGTGAAGTGAAGGTAAGCAGACTTTCAGCATGGGAAATGTATATTTGTATAGGAGCTGTACCCAGTGAGCCACTTGGCTTTACGTCCAGGCGTTGGTACCTAATCCTCTTTTGTTTGCAGCACAGGTGCTGCCTACAGGATTATGGTGTAGAGCAATAGAAATGTTAAAAGAGAGTAATGACACACGCTGGCGAGGCGTTACAAGACCGGGACTTAGATCAGCTGTGAGAGGACTAGATCCATCAAGAAGAATGACGTTTTTCACTGTTCTTCTGTTCAAGGGGCAAATTAATCGGGGGACTCTCAGGGGCTTCGGTCTCAGCTGCCACAGAAGCGTTGCCTGATGCACGTGTGCCAAGCCAGGTAATGAGGAGAGAGCTGCGCGAGCTCGAGGCCCTCCCGGCCACGCGTGGCTGCCTCCGACCCTGCTTAGCTGGCATGTAGAAGAGACGGATCGGAGGCAGGTTAATGTGACAGATGGAGACAAATGTTGAGAAACGATGGAGATCTTATCCCAGAAACACTAGCGTGGTCAATTTAAAAGCTGTTACTTGGATAAACTCCCCTTATAAGCAGTGAAAGATGTTCTGATTAAAGCTGTGTGGGTGGCTAAATTCTGTTGTGTATGGCTGTATCACTATTAGAGATACTACCTTTGTTTTATACCAGAGACAGCAAGTAAACCTGTCTGCTGAATTAGAGGTAACATGAGTAAAAATTGAGAGTAAATAGTTCCAATTTATCTTGGCTTTACTTTATATATTTTTGTTAAACACTGCACATTACTGCTATATGAAAGGTAGGTTTTTCATGCTCCACACCACTGGGAAGATGTGCTATAACATTATAATGTGCTCCTCCTCATGCATGTTTTCAGTGGCCCGCTCCAAAAACAGTCGTAAGACACCAGGAGGACATGCCTTTGGCTGTTCATGAAAGAACTCCAGCTGTCCTTCAAGGGAAACAAGAGCAGTCCATCATTCACTTATCTCTCTCCTCCCACCCTGACGCCATGAGACTAGGTGGCCCAAGCAAGCCTTCTGCTCCAGACGATTAACCTTGCATTTGGCCTTTGGAGCAGTTAGGTGATGGAGAGGCTGTATACAGGCAGGCTGTATACAGGAACGTTAGGGGATGGTCTGTCCCTCCTGCAGCTCAAAGTGGTGGTGGCTGTCTCTCGGTGAGTCCTGGCTCTGCCTCAGGGAATCCCGCTTGTTCTCCCGCTTTGTGCTGTGGGTGTCAGTCCCCCACCAGGCAGGTGTGTTTGCTGTGCGGTAGCCATGGAGGAAAGGAGCTTCGGCGCTTTCTCGAGACAGAGGAATGATAGGGAAAGGTTTCTCTGGGATATAGGGTTGCTTTGCTTCCATAATACGTCACCTACGGGCCACGTCGGGACCTGTTGGAATGCCCAGCTCTCCCTGAGCCCAGCGCAAGGCAGCTGGCCTTTCCCTGGTGACCCGAGAGCGCAACTCATCCCATGGCACCGGTGGCCCTAATGTTAACAGACGGTACCTGTAAAACTTAAACAAAGCTGTTTACAAACAAAAAAGCACTAAACTTCACGAGGATATTTTCAGAGGGACCTAAGCTATGCAGTCGTTGAACAGCGACAGCAATTAAGAGCAACATTGCAGTAGCTGTGGTTGTCAGAGGTAGAAGTAAGTCATGATTTGTAGTTCAGTGATATTTCTTCCCAGACCGGCTGATGTAGCTGAAAGAAAAGCCCAGATGAGCCCCTGGGAGCAGAAGCCCTTCCTCTAGTTGCCGGGTTCTGTTTCAGACCTTGCTCGCAGCCCAACAGCTAGTCTACTCTCTCCTAACTGGATCAGCTGCTGTAAAGAAAGATGTTACTTCTGCTAACAACCCTCATCTGGCTAAAGTGGAGAAATCAGATTTGCAGCTCTGGGACAGGCTGTTTGCGAATAGCTCTGATTTTTTTTTCTGCTGTGCAGTGACCTCGGCCAACGTGAAGCACATAGCTCTCGCTTGCTAACCTGTGCGTCTAATTGGTATTCTGTAAAAGTCCTCACAATGCCTTTTAGTTAGAGCAAATGTCAGAAAACACAAAGTCCTGTTTTCTTTGTGAAAATTCCTCCAAAGGGAATTGCATGAACCCCAACTGCACACATGCTACCTCTCAGCACAGGCTGCACATCCAAGCACTTAATTTGGGCTTTCAAAAGCAGGGCTGTGCAATACAAGCTTCAAGATGTTTACTTTCCCAAGTGTCTTTCTGGCCAAGAAGAATGACTTAATTCACAGGGTGGTCCAAGCTTGGTTTTGTGTTCCTGGAGCCCAGATGCCCGTTTGGAGACTCCCCTCGCGAGCCATGTGGACGCAGCACCTCCCCGGGCCGCGGGGTTTGCCTCTGCGCAGGCATGGTAGGAGGCATTAGGAACTGCTGGGCTTCACCCAGAGTGCCGACAGCTGCTCCCCATCGCCTCCCGTCCCACCACGTAGCCATGGCAGAAGCAGAGCTAAGCCAGATGGAATCAGCCCACAGGCTGGATTTGGCCTCCAGTTGGAACTGTCTGACTTCATAGCTTGGAGCTAATTAAGCTAATGATTGATTATTAGTTGGCATTTTTTTTCTCTAATGCCCTTTACATCATCTGTGAAAAGCCTTGCAGTTTTACTCTGACGGCTGCTGGGAATCTCACCTAACTTTGGATTCCTGTAAGTCAGGTGTTAAAGCCTGAAGCGGTCACCCGAGACTCCTTCTATAGACGATGCAGGGAAATGGGCATCTCCGGAGGGCGAGTAGTCCGATCTGCCTTCGCAATCTCTTCTGTCTTTCCTACCAATTCTAAAGGGAGTAAAAGTCTGGCTGGCTCAGGCTTGGACATTTTTACCTTTAGAAACCTAACTTAAGGCAGATGAATCTCCCACTCAGAAAGGCAGATTACCAAACTAACTAGAAGCTCTCACTAGCCCCTTTCTCCAAAAACTACCCCCGACAAAGCTGATAAATAAGTAGGATCCTCACTCAAAAAATCCTTCTGCCCTATATGTGCAAAAATAAAGACTACAGTCTCTGGAGTACGGTGATTTTCTGGCCCGTTTCTGGGGCAGCCTATTTTCCTCTGCTCGAGAGCTTTCCTTTTATAAGCAAGGGTAGCAAGCCTTCACCAGATTTTCCCTTTCCACCCCTTTTAAACAAGGAAAGCAGCACCTCCAGTGAGCACGGGCATCCCTGCGGCCTGTCTCTCCCAGGGCTGTCCATCACTTGCTGAGCAGCTCCGCAGTGCACCCCAGCTGCGGGGCCCGCTCCTCCCAAGGCTCCCAGCTCAGAGTCCCCAAAACCCAGCTGCGCCTCGAAGCTGAACCCTTCGCCTGGGACCTTCCCTCCAGCCATTTCAATGGAAAAACTGGAGAGAAACCCTGCTCACCTCGGTACTTCTATTTCTTCCTTCTTGACAAGAGAGCTTTCAGGTGGCGGACAGGTATTGAATTTCTGTGTGCCTGAGCCACGCGTGGTGTAAAGCGAGGTTAATAGATTTTTACGGCCAGAGGGAGTATCCTGATCCCCTCATCTGACCTCCGGCATCGCACAGGCCAGAGACAGGAGCTGTAATTACACCGACTTTCCAGCAGAAATGAAAGAGCACAGCCCATACCTAATTGTCCTGCCAATCAGATCATCCCGCCAGTCCCCAGATTCTCTTACCCTCAGTAATTTTGCTGAGGTGAGTTTATAATCACAAGGCGTCTCGACATGCGGCTCACGTCTTCTGCAAAAGAAGACTGATGTCTTCGGCTTCAGAAGAGGAAGAGAAGTAATCCGCGTGTAGCTTCCTGCAAGGTGATTTTTTCATTTCCTTTTTTCTTTTTTTTCCCACGCAAGGCAAAAAGCAAAAGGCAGGTGTAGGTTTCTCCTTCCCTGACAGCGTTTTACAGCTGTGCCATGCTCTCTCCGGCTGAGCGAGGCCGAAGGGTAGCGTTTCGGCTCCTGCCTAGCTGCAAGGCAATTAATAGCGGCTGTTGGCCCTCTGACCTCTCGACTGGTGATGTGTCCCCAAATGCATTTCCACACAGTTCCAGGCCACAGATACCCTCTAAGACAGACCTACTTTTAAAAATATCTAGAGGGTGAGGAGACAGTTCCCAGACAGACTTCTTGCTGATTTTTTTCTGTCAGATATGTTGATAAAATGGCATTGTGGTGGAAGAAAATTTGGACCAGAGAGTATTTAGACACTACTGAAATTATTCCTTGGAGCCGGTCTCATGTAAGCTTCTGCATTAATAAGGGATCATCTCTATTTGCACCAGTTCGCCAGCAGCACGATCAGCTAGCAATTAAATTCTAACAAGCACAAGGCTTGCAAGAGGACTCCCTGCACACAGGCAAAGGTTGCTTGGGCTTAAAACCAACCAAACAGGGGGCGTAACTCTCTTTTTCCCACCCAACCACCCCCCAAGCCCCTAACACATTTGGATTTTTTCCAATTAATACTGTGTCGTGTCCTTATCAATTGCTATTTCATCAAGTCCTATGGAATGTGTAAATTCTCCCTCTGCCGGAGCGTAAGCCTATTTGGCAGAGCATTACAAGGGCTGTACCAAGGGTGATTGAGAGGTCGCAGCAGAGAGGCAGGGGAGGAAGCTTGCCGGCATGTTTTCAGCTGCAGTGGCCAACTTGGCAATCTTCTTATCGTCTCTTCCCATTTCCATCCTCTTACGTACCCAGCTCGGTGCTCAGCCACCATTTAGAGCAGGTGTAATTCTCCTTCCTGGATTGCCCCGATAACACTCTCCAAACCACCTTTGGCAGCGCCAGGCCGCCTGAAGAAGGCAGGAGGGAAATCTGCCTTTCTCGCTTGCATGGTCTGGAAAGAGATGAGCTTTCCAGAGAGCGATGCTGCTCCAAGTGCCCCTGGGTAAGTCACTGGCTCAGAGCTGCCAAGTGCAGTCCAGCACTGAAACCTATAAACATCTCCCCTTTACATTTTATTATTTTTGTGTCACCTTCTAATGTTTTAATACTGACATATCTAGTGAATCTTAGGAGGCTTGAAAGGATGATTTTAAAAGCTTGTAAGATGTAGAAAAGCGTTAATAAAAACTTTATTCTTTTTTTTTTCAAGTTGCCTCTTGATCAGTAGCTGAATTTCCAGGTGAATTACTTTCCTCTAAAATGTCAGAGTAGTCCCTTTAACTCCCAAGGTCATCTGTTCCTTTCCTTTGCCCAAGAGGAACAGTTGCTTAATTTGGTTTTAAAGACTCCCAATGGGGTCTGTAACATGTCTTTTCAGACAATCCTGTCCAGAGCTTCATTTTTCTTCCTGTTAGAAAGCTTTTTTGGAATGCTTAAGTTATCCTTGCTGCAATTTGAACCCATTATTTCTTTTGCTTTCCACCAGGGAGAAGAAATTTTTCCTCTTCTCTCAGCAGCAGTCTTTTGCATATTTGAGGAATATTATCATTCTCCCTTCCCCCATCCTTAATCTTCTTTCCTTTAAGCAAAGCAACCCCAATGCAGTCATTCTTCCTGGTAGGTCGTGATTTCCAGCCCTCTGATCCTTCCTGCAGCTCCCTTCTGGACTCACTCCAGCTGGTCCATATCTTTCTGGGAAGGCGGCACCCAGCGCTACACAAAGTACTCCAGCTGAGACGTTATCTCTGCTGAGTAAAGCAGACAGGATGGTGTATGAGCTTTCTGTGCTACATTTAGTAATTTCCAAAGGTAAAAGAGAATCTGCTTTTCTACAAAGAGCAATAAACTATCCCTTTGATCCTGATCCAAATAGGTTTTCTTACTAAAAAACTGGGAGAGAGAGAAATTAATAGAATTCAAAACTTATTTTGAATGTGTCCAAGAAAAGAATACATTCTTAATCCTGTGCTCAGTGCACTAGATACACCTGCATAAATAGACATTTGCTGAAACGTACTGGCAGAACAAGTTCAGGATGTGAAAATAGGAAGGTTTAGCTGCTAGTGGGGAAAGAGGTCTTGCATTTTCCTGGTAGATCTTGAGTAGAGAGCAACCTTTAGTCTCAGTTTTCGTGGCTCCCAAAATCACCACTGTTTGGGGAGACCCTGGGATATAGCACACAATACCAAACTAAGCAGCACACCCAAGGCAGTAGTTACTTTTCTGGGGGAAAAGACTAGCTTAGGATCTAGCTTTTCTTCCCCTATACTTGTGGGCTTCCGACGATCCTCACCAACAATAAGAGTCAACACAACCAAAGGTCAAACAACGGTATTCAAATATGGATGAGGTTTTACCAGAGACCCTTGGATAGCAGCATAGCAAGGCGTTTCATCTGGGGCGTAGTGAGGACAAAGTCCACCCCACTTGCCCAGCGCTCGAGGGTCCTCACCTAAAGCCTGCCTAACACCCGCCTCCTTTCCCGGGGAGGCAACGCCGCCACCGTATCGCCGCCGCTCTTCCAGTGGCTCAGCCCCGCTCGTACGGGCAGCGCTGCCGAGCCCCCGGGTGGGTGGGCAGCCCCAGCCCACCCCTGCCCCACCACCCCCTTCCCTGCAGCGGGCAGCGCGGGCGCCCACGGCCAGCCGCAGCTTTTCCGCCGGCAGACTCCTGACGCGGTCAGCCCGCAGCCCCATGGGTCCCTCTGCAATGTGTCAATGTCACCTTTTAGCAGAGATTATTAGTAGGCTTTGTCCGACTGACAAGCACTTGGGTTTCGCCTCGAATCTTCAAAGGCAGGCAGGCGAGGGGGCAAAGAGCACTAATAGAATTCTTCAATGTCATTTTAATAGGATCACTGTTTTGTGATAGCTATTTTTTCCCCTCTTTAGCTTTCTCTGTCCTCTGCTAGGCTCTGTGTTAATGCCCTCTGGTGATACTGAATTCCTTCCTAGTTTCTCAAAAAAAAAATTAAAAAAAAAAAATCCCACCAGCATTAATTATTGTTCCAGGAGGATATCTTCCCTTAAAGATGCAAGGTTTCTCTGAAGCCATCTGTCTGGATTTTCTTCCCTTGGGACAGAGAGAACAGTTAGCAACTCAGTATTTCCAAAAGGAAACTTGCAGCTCGTGTAGATAATACAATGACCCAGTTGCCCTGGGAAGGGAAGTGCCGTCTCTTGTGCGGTGTGTTCCATATGCTATCCATCCACCTTCCTCAGTTAATGAGGCTCAGACTTCTTCATGCTGGTCAAGATAAATATAAAGCTCCCTAGCCCTGAAATCACCATAGTGAGGTTGCCATGGTAAAAAGGAAAAAAAAAAAAAAGTTCAGTCCATCACAGATTAGGCTAAAACCTGATACAAAGAGAGACACTAGCATTGCATCAAGACACAGAAACATACGTATGATGTTCTCCAAATTACCATGATCTAGGTGCAGTTTTGATTTTTTAAAACATCCTGTTCTGTTCATTTTTCTAACAAGATACATTGGGATCCTGTCTTATGGGAAGGTGCTCTGAGAACAGGGCTAGGAAACTGGAACTTCCTAAACATCGAACTCAAGTTTTGATGCTGAGCCATGACAGAAGCAGAAATCCTGGTCCACACCACTTGTATTGTTGGTTCGTGACCTGGCCTGCAAAAGAAAAGGCTACCATCTCACCCAAAATCTAGATCCCAACTCCACATTTCAGTTCCACTGTTGATAACCAGGCAGCTTAATTACCTCCCAGAGTGATTATGAGGCTGGGTTATTTAAGGTTTGAAAAGCTCTGTGGAGGTTCTAATAACAGAAAATCAGTCACGTACAGGGATAGAGATGTACGGGGTGTTCTGCCCACGGGCACACGCAGTAAGCTCGTATGGGCACTGCATGGACCTGAACCCAGAAATTTCCTGGCCCACCGTGCACACCCATGCTGCGCACGTGCCCTTGGAGAGCCCTTCTGCTCTGCGTGAAAAGCACAAATTGTGGATTGTGCCTGCTGCAGATTAGAAAACTAAGCATAGAAAACTAAACTGCAGAATCCCACCTGGGCAGGGCTCTGAAGGAGAGGGCAAACTGCCCAGTGGCCTGTCCATCTCAAGGAACTTCACTTATTGCTTGGTAAAATATTTTTTTGTTCTGTTCTGAGTGACTATCCACATTCCAAGCAATAAGCAGACCACCACGACACAGGATCCTGAAATCTCACAGAACAGCACTACAGCTTTGCAAAAGCACAGCATTAGGTCCTAAGCCTTGAGAGACCACACATCCTCCTTGAATGTAAGGAGAGATGCCCACCCTGCCACTCTCGTTACTAACGGGTATATTGAATGCTGTCTGCTCCAGTAGTTCTAGGCAGGTCCTCTTTGGCCATTTCTCAGTGTGTGCATCTAGAGTCCAGTTCTGATTCGTAAACTGTCCAGACTGATACTGCTTTCCTCATCATCACACCTGATGGTGAGGTTGAGGGGGTTTTGGCCATAAAAAACTAGAGGTCAACCTAGAGAGTTCCTTCCTCTGTAAACAAAGTATTAAAGCAATACTGTCATGCACAAATAAGTCTTCAGGAAGAACAGAGGGAGGTGAACCTGTGAAGACGAGCTGGATCACCACCCATAGCAGAGAGCTGAGACGAGCACGTCCTAAGAAGTGCAGTGCCACATTAGGGCTAAAATCCCTCCTAGTCTGCTCAATGAGTGATAGACACTGAAAAGCTCCTCAATCGATTATGCACCACTGTTCATTCAGGTGGGGGACGCTTGACTCCCAGTTACTGAGCAACACACAGGACCGTGCCTAGATGTGCCCTCACCAAGCCTAGACACCAGTTTTTGCTAGCGGGGATGGCCAGTTCTACCGCTCTCCCGGAGAGCCCTCTCCGGCGCACGGTGCACGGCTAAACAAGGGAGCAGAGCGGCAGCGGGCAGCGGCAGCGGCTGTGCGGCAACATCCTCCATCCTCGCGGGCGGCTCAGCTACGAGGAGACTGAGCGAGTGCTGCTGCTCTGCAGTCGTGGCTGCCGAGGGGTCGGATGTCCGCAGGGACCGGGAAGGGGCTCTCATGCCTCTCCCCAGGCTGGCTGGCTGCTGGCGTGGCAGCCGCCCACCCGGACTGGTACCTGCAGTGCCAAGCCAGGGAATTTCCTGAGGCTGATCAGAAAATCGAAGATCTGTGAAGGGATTCTTGCGTGTTTGCATAATCAGTTTGGATTAATATTTTATCAATATTCTTCTTTCAAACCAATACACATCAAATACAAACTTCTTTGGTTTTTAAGTTTCTGCCTCCTTTTTCACATCACCGACAAATATTAGCCCTCAGCTTTTTCACTCCATACAGTTTTCTCAGTCTAGAGGTGTCTGCTCCTGGTCCAGGATGCTCTCTGCTCTCTAAATCAGGGGAGTCCTAATGCTTAACCCACGTAGCTCACCCCGTAAAAGACATCTGTTTATGTAGGCATTTCTCCCAAGGAGAAGTAGACCAACCTAGAGGAAGGCACGGAAACGATCTTGCCTCAGACAGGGACGACAACAAGGAACCGGCACACTTCAGTCCTGTGAAGGCTTTCACATCTCAGGCACTGGGATGGGACTGCTCTGCTCCAGACAGGCTGAGCCCATTCCTCAGCCTTTACTGGGTTTGGATCCATCTTCCTGCTGGAGACTGATTTAGATGTGATGTTTTTGTGGACAAGACGCCCGGAGCTGTGGCGATGGGTGAATCAGAAGTGTGTATGGCCAGCTATTGTGACCAACATGGTGACAGATATCTGCTTCCCGAAACACAGTCTTGCGAAGTTAATGCTATAGACACCATGTTTATGTGCAGTAACACTCAGGTTCAGAATGCAGGAAAAAACAAGCTGCTGTCTGGTGCATTAGCTAAAGCTGTTAGAAACGTGTGGGACAGATTTACACGTGCCTGCAGTGAGACGTATTTGAACATACAGCTGGCGTGCAAATCTCACTGTATATATTCGCAGAGACTTCAATCCCGCACACAGCAGAACTGAGCATCTCTAGTGCTGCCATAGATATTTCACTGAAACCAGCATTATGTCTAAAAGTACACAGGCAGACTGTAGCAAAGAAGGAAGGAAAGGTCCTTTTTGTGGAGAACATTGCCATCTTGTGCACAATTGCATTTACTTTGTGCCTGGCATGCTTGTGACAGGTGATACTGCAGAAGTTTCCATTCTTCCCGTCTCTCCTGAAAACTCCAGGATGCCTGAAGCAGTGTTCAAGCCCTTGAATGGAGGAGTCTCCCTAAATTGCATCAGCTTGTTCCAGTCCTCAAGCAACAGTAACAAGATCTGAACCACTTTCTGAGCTAGCAAATTTTTCCTTTTTATCTTGCAAAGCGCTTCATTAAGTATATTTCATGAAAAAAGCCAGCTGTATCACAATGAAATCAATAAAATAGTGGAAAATCAGGGCTAACAAAGTTCTACAAAAGCCTGTTATTCTTTAACAAGTGGAATAGCAGCATTTACTCACAGACTATCTGCAAGCGCCGGCAGCCATGCAGATGCACAGTCAGTACAGCAACAGCGGAGAGCTCCTGTTCAGGAAAATCTGCCATAAACGGACAAATAGACAAAAAAACAACTACCCTAGTGTAGCAATTGCCCTCATCGTGTTTCATAGCTCACTGCAAATATAAATTACAAAAACCTTGAAACACCAATATATGGCCAGTAAAGACAAATATGAATTTTCCTGGTGAGGGATATGAGGCCCAGCGACGCCGCGTTGGTTGTGTAAGGAAAAGCTGCCACAGGCACAGAGGGAGCAGCCGACCCCATTTCCATGCCTCGTCCACGAACACGTCCTCCCTAAAACACAGAGCAATGTATCCCACAGCAGCCTGGGAGTCCTCCTGCGGGGGTATGTGAAAGACCTGGCACCCCATCCCCTGTGAAATCCTGAGCATTCCCAGGGTTTCCACACGATGCTGCCTCCTTCCATACTTTTTAATCATCACCTGCAGGTGGGCAGCTCTGCTCCAGGTAAGTTTTTGTCTCGAGGCCAGCAAAGCTGGGGGCTGAGCCGGTGGCTCCAAGCACTCCTTGGGTGCTGGTGGGCCTGAGCACCCATCCTGCGTAGCCCCACCAGCTGCTCGTCCTCAGCCAGGATCCCACCCGCACTGACTGCCACACCATCACCAGGGGACGACACGCTCTGCTTCGCACGTGTTCCCCGTTTGATGGGGTAATGGTGTAAAATCCACCAGCACTGACAGGGAGCACACGACTTCTGTGTCACTGCACAGAGGTGCCCTGCTCCGAGGGGTCCTTTGTCCTGGGGGGGGGGGGGGGGGGAATTGTGTGGCCTTTTGCGGGGGCCTCCATGGAGGGAAGCTGAGTCTGCAGAAAACTCTCAATTTCCCGCTGCCTGCTTTCCAAGCAAGGTAACATCTGTATCCAGCTGAGTGCCTGGATCTCCAGGGCACTGTCTGCATTTCAGAACAAGGTGCACCGGGCACAGCCCAGGGGATATGGCAGGGCCCAGTTTCTTGCATGACTTCCTAAGGAAATCCCATGTGCTCCCCATGGACCTGGAGTGATGGTTAGAGCTGATGTTGATTTGATGTTAAAGATTTTCCCCTGGTTGAAGCCCAGAGCGATGGAACCATGCCAGCGTTTGAGCTAGGAGGACGTGCATGTGCTTGCTGGTTATCCTACCACCAGGAGAGGAGGAGGAGGAGGACAGGGGTTTGTGTGTTTTGCGGAGGTGCCACTAAAGCTCTTGGTCATCATTTTCTCATCAGGAGCATCCTGAGGTTGTAAGGCCTGAAGCATCAGCTACTAGTCAGCAGAAGGACAGAGATGTTTTCTCTCTCTTCCTCCCTTTTCTGTGTCTGCATTCAAAGTGGGACTGCTACCAACAAGCCAGCAATGGCACTGTTACTGAACGGTTTTTAAAATTGCCCTGCTCTCTTTTATAACACAACACAAATTCACAGGGCAGTAGTAGCTAAGGTTGAAAATGACAGTGTAGTGCTGTTAAATTGAAAGTACCATTTGACATCTTAATGTAGAGAGAAAGCCCATCTCATCTGCTGGGCTGGATCTGTAACATATGCCAGATGACATGATGCCACTAGTGCTTAATGTATCTTGTAAAACTGGATATAAACAGCTCCTCTCACCTGAAAGATTCATAGCTTTTGCTGAGCTTATGCTAAAGACAGCTTATTAGTATGCAAATAATACAGCATTATCTTTTCCTGGCTTGAATTACACGATTTTTTTTTACCGATCGATTTTACTTACTGAAAACCTCCCTGATTACTGCTCTCATTAATAGTGGCACTTACTTGCAAGTCTACTCCCAACATTTCTCTATGGATCAGAGCATCCATGTTTATCTGACTTTTTCTTCCTATACTCTGAAGTCAAGGACAAAGCTTTCATGAATCTGCACCAAAATTCTCCTCTTGGTCTGTGATTTAATGCTCTCATCCACGCTATCCTCAGTGCACAGTCTCCAGCTAGACACATGAAGCCCATCCTTCGAGAACAGTGCTTCTCCTACTGTAACCCAACACCAAATATCCCTGACTCTTCATCATAATGCAAGCTCTCAGATTTTTCTTTATCATCTTCCTCACCTCTACCCTTCTTCTCTATTGATGGACAGACTTCTCATTTAAGCCTCCCATCTGAGCCCCCTTCTACCTGCCTGCGCCTGTTGCCCTTCATCTCTTCCACTGTCACGAGGGTTCTCCCTCTCCCTCTCTTCTCAGGGGGAGAAGGCAAACAAGAAGAAATTTCTTCAAGCACTTCCAGGATCAGCCCTTTGATCTGGACTTGGTTCACCCCGCAGGATCTGGTTCACATCCCATTCCCCAGCACTATTAAAATTGCTAGCTAGATGTAACCAGAGAGAATGCACCTCAGCTGAAGAAGTTTTGGGACGTTACCAGACAGGAAGCCCCACTCCACATTTTGCATAGTTTTTGCTTTATCCCACCAAACTTTGCACCCTTTTACAACCAGCACTTTCTTGCTAAAGAAAATAGTGGATGCCTTGGTGCTGTGGCTGCGATCAGTCTTTGCAAGTGCCTGTTGCTGGTCTTCTCCTGCCATGGAGGTGGCCCTCACAATCGCTCCTCCCATCACCTAGGGCCAGAACAACTAAACCACAGAAAGTGATAGTCAGCTTGAAGGATCCAGGACATCCCTACTTTCAGCTTTACATAACAGAAGTCTTCTGCATATGGGCAGATAATTAATGATGTTTCCCAACACCCCCAGACAGTCTGTACTATTTCACGGAAGGATAAACTGCAATCAGGCAAGAAGAAAAGTTCAGTAGCTGGCTCTCTGCTGCCCTCCTTGTAAATGAAAGTATTCCTGTGGATATTTAGGGAGTGGGATGACACGTGCCACAGCAGGAGTCAGTGTCACTTTGGGGGTAGGCAACAGCTGTCTGGAAAATCAAGACTTGCTCTCGCTAGTAAATGCTGTAACTTTTGCCTCCACAAGAAGCATCTTTGTGTTTAAGCTGTTCAATATACTGGAAGAAATATAACTTCTTATAGTACATATATTGAACCAGAGGCTTACAAATATGCATAATTACATTCATCTCATTTATTGTCCATTGACATCTGTTACACGGACTATTCTGCCTTAGATCATACACTTCCTTGCTTATTTAACATTTGAAGTGTTAAATAGAAGCAACTTCAGAATTACTAAGATTTTTCCTGCCATTTTTTAGCAGACCTCAATTCCTTCAGTCAGCTCTGTAAATTAAAATTAATTTGGTGAAGTCCTGAAAAATTCAGCATGGTGTCAAGAGATAAAAGTTTTAACACGTTATATGAAAACAAGTCAGATCGTTCATCAGTTTCCCACTCAAGCCTAGAGACAGTCTCTTGCTGCTTAATTTTCTTTTTTAATGGCTCTGCCTTCCATGGGAGGGAATGAAGACTTTCCCTGCATCACAAGAGCCATCTGCAAATAGATAGACCTAAGAAGTTCAATACTTTTTATAATTCTGTGAAGAGCTAAATGCATCAGTAAAATACCCTATGCCTCCTGCAATCCTTTGATGACTGAATTAGCTAAATGAGATTGAAATGGGGAGTGATTTATAATGGGCTGTAATGAGAAATGAGTTCAACTGCCTTCCAAACAATTGACAGGGAATAGATTAGTTTTAGCAATGTAGTGATTTAAAAGAATGGAGAAAGGAAAGCATTTGCCTTTGATCTCAGTGAGAGCAAAGGTTCTTTAGATGTGATCTGATCCCAACAAATATGCAGCAAAAGATTCATATAATGGTGCTTTTTTTTTTTTTTACCACCTTCACAAAACAAGAGCTAGTCCAAACTAAGTGACCGAGCTTTCTATTAAAAGCCTCATTTCCCATTACTACACAGCCTGTGAAATAGGAAACTTCCCTAGATTTTCAGAGAATAATGACACATTATTGTGAACTTGAGTTTATAATACAGAAACAAAAAGTACACCTTAACTTTCATGGGAATTCCTGTAGATCAGAGCTACTTTCTTCATGAACTCTATAAAGACAAATACTTGTGTTCAGACGTCATGCTAACTTACGGCTTAACCTCATGTCCTTATTCTATACTCGGATCCGGGGGAGCTGGAAGCACACACCCAGCTTTCTCACAGTGAATCATCTCACCTAAGTTAAACTACTCCTGGCAGTAAGGCCAAACAAATATCCACCAGAGCGTATTTGGGAAGGGAGGTGATGGGCCAGACCCAAAGAGGAGGCAGGCAAGGCTGAGCTGAGCCCTGGGAAAGGAGGACCCGACCCAAAACAGGTAAGGCACAGCATGGGTATTCAAAGGACACTCCTTCGTTTCACCTGCAATCGCAGTCCTGCGGACACTTCTGCCTACATGCAGGTCCCTGACCATGGCTGGATTAAGTACCTGGAGAACTGGCAGCTTAACTTGCCCCTCCATGGCCTTGCCCTGCTTGCACAACACTTGGCTCTCCCTCTGCACGTGAAGTGGATGTAGAACATTACCCTCCAGGTTTGGCAGGGCTTGCCGAGCGCAGATCAGGAATGCAAGCAGGTCTAGGTAAAGCAAAATCAGAGTGATCACTTATGCGAATCAGGGCAGCCTGCCATAAACCTAATGTGGCTGCTCACATAGCCCGGGTAATCAGTAGACTTCAGACCTGTACCATGAAGAAAATCCTTTTTAGTACTAGTGGTTCACAGAAAATCCTATTACTAGTGGTTCACTTACATTTCACACAAAAAACTCCAGAGTGACTGTCCACTAATGGCAAATCACCTGCCCCTGCCTATGGCCCAGGGTTACTTTCCCCGCCGACCTGCTGGCACCACGGCAGCGTGGGACAAGTCAGGGATGCTTTCACAGCGGTACGCAGGACAGTAACTCGTACAAGCCTCAGCACTCTTTACAAGACGCTGCCTCCAACTTCTCCCGTGATAGCTGACAGAAAGACCCTTCTCACACCAGTGAGAAGCGAGCATTGATGTGACACTAACTGTTGACAGGCTGCAAAAATATCGATAATGCATTTAGCAACAGTGCCCCAAATTTTGGCAAATGAAGAGTTCACACCCTCCAGTTATTTTCTCCCATTATTTTGCCTCATTCTGCTACGTATATTAATTGGCTGGTTTAGTTTGCTATTTAGCAGCCAGCTTCCTTTCAAGCTAAAGCTCATTCCCCTTAACTGTGCTTCCATAGCTTCTGCTCTGCCAAAAGGTTAAACAGATCTCATTATCCATTTCCTGCAGAGACCTAATTTCTACAAAAGGCCTTGAGCAGGGTGATATGATTGGCAAGAAAGAGAATAAGATTACAAGAAGCTGTTTTCACACTTAGCCAAATACCGAGAAGCACAGAACCATTTGAAATGACGCTCCGTGTGGGTCTCAGCAGCTGGGCAGAACAAAACATTCAGCCTCTTCTGGTTTGCGATTATTCTCACATCTGCCCCTTTCAACACAGCATCCTCAAATAGCGTCCCCCAACACGTCAGCATATTAAGCAGCTCAGGATAAATAATGGTACAAGTCAAACTGTCTCCATTTCTCCTGAATTGTTATACGTTGCTCAATGCTGCCTATTAGATGGCAAGGCAGTCCCTGCTGTAGCCCTGACAGCAGGCAGCAGGCTAGAAGAGGCGGCAATTTCCCCCTCCCCTACCTGTCTCCTGGGCAAATCTCCCAGGCAGGCCTGCTTCACTTCTTGTAGAGGAAAGACATAACTACTACCTGGGTGGTGCCATAAGTGTCATTCACGAGCACGGGGTATCTGGCTCACCACAGCTGAGCAGCTTGGGGCTGGACCTGCCCCTGGACAGCCCTGGTCCTCTTCAGGGGCTCAGTCCTCTTGGTGGTCCCAGAGCCCACAAAACCCATTAGACTCCGTACAAAAGGGGAAGGCAGCTGTGGTTTTCTTTTAAGACCCTGCTGGAAGAGAAGACTGTGATGGAAACAGCCTAAAGTCCCACCTCCCCCTTTTACTTATCCAAGGGTTTATCACACTGCATGCCAAGGGCATCAGCAATTCAGTTCAGTTCTCACTTCGGCTGAGGGGCTCAAATCTGCACCAAGGCAGTGCCTCATTCACCAGGCAGGAGCCCTTCTGGTGAGGGGACATCATCCCATCTAAGATGGCTTACTTTGCAGATTAGGGAACAAGAATCACTGTGCCAGTGTGGACAGGAGCAAGCAGGAAGCTTTTGAGTAAGACTTGCAGTTTCTGGAGTAGAGGGCTTGTACTCTAAGCTGCGAGCCACTGGCTAAGCTGGTATGGTCTGGTTACAAGATGCACTCTGTCCTCCAGCTTTCTCTGTTGATCAGCTCTAGCAGGTCTATGGTTAGTACCCTAGGGATGTCTGTCTGTCTGTCTTTGAAACACCACTTCTCCTGATTGAACAACACGCTTTGGATCAAGCTCTGAACTAACAGACTCCTCTGTAGTTATTCTGGCTCAAGGTCTTGCTGCCTCTGCTGTCCTGTGCAGGTTGCAGAGAACAGAGGGCTGCCCTGGAGCCAGCCAAGCACTGGGACAGTTTGAGGAGTCTTCATCCCTAGTTGTTTCCAAGATCCCACAGGACAAAGCCCTCAGCAACTCCATCCAAATGCAGTGGTCATCCTGCTGTGAGCTCCCCTCCTGCTGTGGTCCATGAATCATCAATGGTCTAGAAGACAAAGGGCAGCTGCAATGTTACTGCTACTTTGCCTCCGCAGAGGCGCTGAAGTGGGAGACAATAAAAGAGGGAATAATAGAAGTAAAAAAGTATCCAAAGCGTTGCCTACTTTTTAAGTTAGATTTCAAACTGAAGTTGTCACAGCAACAATACAAGATGGATTGCAGATTCCACCTCCCCTTCCTAGAAGGGCTGATAAACTTTAAATTAAAAACAAGTCAAGAAGAGCACGGCAGCTGTGTCTGCATCAGCAATCCAGACAGCTCACCTGCACCAGGTCTGGCAGGAGAGGCTGAGGATGTGACATCCACTCTACATACATTTCAGAGGGCCTTATTTCAGATTAGCTTTAGCCTAGCTCTTTGGACCAACCTTCCCTTTGGGGGCTGCTCCTCTAGCAAAAAGAACCCAGCCCACGTGCTCAGAGGGCACTCCAAAGCACAGTTAAATGGGGACAAGCAAAAGATAAGCAAAATATGCAGTGCAGGCTTCTATGGGGAGAAAGAGTTGTCCTCTTCCTAGATTGTAAGGTGGTGTAGGGAAGTACAGAAAAGCATCAGGTCTGATAGCATTTTGGATAGTCCAGCGTTAAGAGAAGCATGGTGCTATGTACAATAATATTCAGGATTTATCAGCTTGTATTCTGCTGCATTTGGCACAGAGACAGAGTGCAGGAAACATGCTTAAAAGTCCTATGAACCAATACAAAACTAAAAAAAAATTGCTGCTTATTGGGTGTTGCATTCTGTACCATCCACCCACAGAATCCATCAGCAATATAACAAAATGTCCTTGGGGCAGCCTTGTTAGCAAAAGCTCTTGGAGCTTGTTAGCCCAGTGTAGACAAATTGGAAGTGTAGGTGGACATCATATCCAACCCAAAATAAGCAAGCAGCTCTGAGTGTCAGCAGATCTGTAATTAAGGTGGTATTTCAGTTCATTCTCTTCTAAGGCCTCAATTACTATTACTGTCCCTAGAAGATGGAAGGCTTTAATATAGGAAGACATCAGGTCTTCAAACATCATGTTCCCTCCCATTTGGGAATGGCACTACTGTAGTAACACATCAGACTTCTGATTTTGTGGAAGTCAGCAGTTTCACGCTCAAGCGCCACCATCTTCAATTTTCTTTCTCAGTTAGCAGATAAGATGCTGCAGGAAGCTCAACCGCTGTGAATAATGCTGCTAAGTGAAAGGGGGTTCTGGACTCAGCAGGTCCCGGGAGATGCTGGCTGTCACCAAGGCCTCTCTCAAGATGCCTGGGGTCCCAGCTCACAGCCTCCTTCAGGGCCCCCTACCAGCACACCTCTGCAAAGGACCACACGCCACCTTCAGTGGCACCCACACCATGGGTCACCTCCCCTAGCTCTCCACGCAGTCCAGGCTGTTGCACATCTATGCACAGTGGGCTAGGAGAAGGCCCAGCTGAGTGCTATAAGCAGTTGTTTAAGACCAGCTATTTAGATTTGATTTACACAAGTTAAGCTTGTCAAACACAGTGCACTTAAGGCCGCTTCATATTTCAAATTTTTTAAAGAAGTCAGCAATTTACTAAGAACATAATAACAAGAAAGCTCTGTTTCTACTGATGTCTATATTTTAAAACTTTGAGTAAGATTTACTCAGGCTTCATAATATAAAAAGTCTTTCAGGATCTTGATTGAAGCTGCGATAAGTTTGGTTGTTTTTTTTTTAAAAAGCAGCAGCTTTTTTAGTTTCTAGAACTTTCCAGGTAAATGGCTGTCTTGAAATACTACCCTTCTGGGGCTCAGCGAGATCTTGATGAGCATGTCCAGTGCTCTAGGTGGGAACACTGACTGCAAATGTACTGTATCAATCTTGATGCCATCGCAGGAGTTAGTCGTCCTCCGAGTCACTCCCCGCCCTGGCTGGGACACACGCCCTGATTGAGGACATGAGCTGGTCCTGGATCTGCTTCCTGGGGTTCTCCTCAAGGTCTGTCTTGATGGCACCCGACTCCGAAATCTTCCACTCCAATTCTGTGCAGAGCAAAACAAGAGAGCCACGAATGCAGAGGAGCAAACTGGAAAAAGCCCACCCTTGCTCCTCCAGCTGACTTCTCTTATCACCCTGCCATCACCACCACCAAAACCAGGGCCCTGCTCCATTCCTCCCCTTCCTCTTCCACCCCCAGGTCCCAGCCCCTGCCCTGTCTCCCGCACCCGCTCCACCCAAGCCCTCCCTTCACAGTCACTAGTGCTGGCACGGGTTTCGGCCACGGGCGCAGAGCTCAGGGTACTGCTCTGCAGCCCACCACTGGCATCCCCAGTGCCTCCCCGCTCCCTTTACAACCAGGAGTGCAAAAGAGGCAACCGAAACAGAGCAGCAGCTTCAAAGGCAACTCTCCTGCTGAAAGATAATTCCACCTGCAGAAAGGCAGGTTTGCACATCTATCGCCGGTGAGGGAATACTGCTCATATATTACAGCTGTTTCCATCGTATACCGGGTTCATCACAATCAGAAGAGGCAGGGATCTAGTTGAAGGTGTCCCTGCTCACCGCAGGAGGGTTGGACTAGATGACCTTTGATAGTCCCTTCCAACCCAAGCCATTCGATGATGATGATGAATAGATTTGCTGAGGGGCAAAAAAACTGTAGCAATTCCATTTACACATGTGAATCACATGTATTTTTCAGGGATGTACTCTGTAAATGCAATTCACCCCTTCCCCGCTATGCCATGCACTGATTATTAGTTCCTTAGCAAGTCAGTAAGAGAGACTCGACCATCAGTAGCAGGCCTATTACTACACAGACCAAATTGGATTGCTTCCCAGAAGTGGTAGAAAGTCAATACAACACATCCAGGTGAAACCTTTCTCCTAGTCCTGCTGGCAACCCTATCATTAAATCTAATTTCCTTCAGACATTACAGAGTAATGAATACAACCTCACACTTTCTTTAATCTCCAGTGAAAGTCAGCTGGGCTTAGGTGAGAAGAAAGGAAAAAATAAAATAAAGTGCAGAAATTCAGTGCCCAGCTTTCTGTGATGACTGAATTAAGCTGGCTCAGTCACCTCTGGACTCCCCCCAAAATCAATTATTTATGTGCTAAAAATGGGAGAAGCTAACTGTAGGTTCTGCTACCACTGCTCACTTCGGTGCATAATTAGGCAACCGCTGTAGTTAGAGTTAGCTGTTCTCAAGCCAGTGATCTCACTGGTGAGCTTTTCTCCTTCTGACAGTTCAAGGCAGGGGAGCCTTTTCTACCACACACACTCAAGAAATGCTGTAAACTTCAGAGTTTCAGTTAAAAAAAAAAAAAAAAAAAAGCTCTTTGCATCCTATGCCAGTGTAGGCAGTGACATCATTCAGCAGGGACCTTGAAATGCTGCTTAACTGTGGTTCACTTCAGATAAAGACGCCCTTAAAGTCTAACCCTGAAAAAGCTTGAAGGCATCTGGACCAATATGCCTACTCAGGAAGCTGATGAGTATCCTTTTAACTGAAGTAAAATCCACTAGGTTATACTCAGGTTGCATTTGCTTTCCCAGAAGAGCCTTTTTCACCGCTGACCTCTGTCTTCAAGCACTGCTGTAGGATACGATCCCTGACCAACCACCTCCAAACAGCAGCTTTTAGCAAAGAGCCACAGTGCTCTGCGAGACCTGCATCACCACCCTCATCTCCTGAAGCACGTCATGCTGATGAGGCTGCACAACCCAGCCTGCCTCCAGGCTGCCGAGATGGGCAGGGAGAACTAGGTCTAGAGAAAACCGTGACCTCCAGGAAAGGCAACAGCCTCTCCCCATGGAGCCCTGTGCCCCCTGAACCACTGCGGCAGGAGCTTAACGTGCTGCCATCTCCAGGAGATGGCAAGAGGAAAAGGAAGCAGCCCAGTTTCAGGGTAGCAGCCCCAACTGGACAAACGGACAGTCTCTCTTTAAAGGTTCACGAGGAGTGGAGCCTGTGTGTCAGGAAAGTACAATGGACAAATAAAATGCCATCAGCTTGAAAATGAAACAAGCCCTACAATGCAACAGGCAAGCACCAGTTATCAAGTGCACAGATTATCAGGTAACTGGGGGTGAGGTCAGTCATTCACGTACAAGAGCCCCAAACAATGTGCGTGGGTACTATTTACTTTTTTTTTTTTTTATATATTTTTATTTTCTTTAATATATTCAGGAAAATTTGTTTCACCCGATACAGGTGTGAATACTTGCACACACATAAGATGAATATCTGTATGTGGGCCTACTCAGCCACTCACTGCTTTTACAAGATGGCCTTAATCACATGTTGTTGAGCCATAAGGGTGAAAAAACCAAAAAACCAACAATACTAATACGATTTTTAGTACTTCCCTTCTCCTTCTAAGCCTCACTTCTCTCATTCCCAGCAAACCAGTTTTGCTTTTCCTTTGGAAGACCGGAGATGTAGACACTCACCATCCCTTGTCAGGTTCATGCCACCGAACACCAAAGGCCCAATGAACTGAGCTTTGATGTCTCCCTCCAGGTAGACGAATATCGTAGGCAGGTTCTTATCGGGGTAGTTGGGAATGCAGGTGGTAGAGATAGCTTTGATGAATTTCACATCTCTAAACTTTCTTGCAAGCCCGCCCATATGTTGATTTATTAAGGCACAGAGTGGAATTCTGTGAAGAACAGCAACAGACGCACATCAGGAAAAAATAAAAGACAAATTGGACAGTAATCTGCCCCAGAAGAAAGGTCAGAAGTAATCAGCTCAGCGAGTAGCATTTATGGAAAGACAAATGTACCAGAAGCAACTTCTAAATACTTCTGTTGTCCAGTATTCCAGCATTCCAAGGAAACCAGCATTGCCGGAGGTTTTGGTATGTGGTGGGTTTTTTGTTTTAAGATATTAGCAATACCACCTTCCCCTCTATCATACAGAGAAATTGGTTTATGAAGGTATGGTATTTGGAAGTTGCATGAGCAAGGGTAAAATAGAAAGCAAAGCAGCTCCTGGAAAAAAGTATGCAAATGACGATGAACACTCATGAGGCAATTAGAGACAATGAACAAACCCAAGTATTTCTAACCCTTTCCAGAAAATTCTAGCAACTTATGAGACCTTTTTGACAAGTTTTTCCATCATGCCGACAGCACTTCACAGAAACACCATTTTAGGGCCAAGTTCAGCACTCGAGTCAACAGTCAAGAAACTACCTATTCAAGTTTTTATTTCTTAGAACTCCAGAATCAAGTTCCTTAATTTCCACAATAACTACACATTTGTCTAGAGTATTTTCAGCTATTGACAGCGAAAGTTTTAAAGGTTAAAAACAAATTCTTACCCTTGTTTGTAGAGGTGCAGGACTACCCATACACCTTTTCCAGCTTTTGTAACCTCTTGAACGTAATCTTTTCCCGAAATCTCCAAAACTTCCCCAAATTTATTCTTCATTTGAGCTGCTTTCATTTCTGCTAACCTTTGCTGCCTGAACAGCAAGGAATGGGAAAGAGATCTTGAGAATAGATGCATTTTTGACAGAACAACAATTAAAGGAGCTGGTTGAAACCCAGACTTCAGAGGCACATTACAAACTTCTTCAAAACCAAGAGCAAGAAAACCAAGTTGACGTAGTCAACAGACGCTCTTATATTTGCGTCACAAGTTAAAACTGCCAACATGCAAGAAGTACAACTGTTTCAGGGATTTCTATTTTTTTTTTCCCTTCATTTCTGCCCTCAGCAGACATTTCTTCTGCAGATACTACACTACCAAACTAAACGGCAAAAACCACAAGAGGTGGTAGAGATAAAGAGATAATGGAAAACCAACACTGTAATTGTGTAAATCTGCAGCACCTTAATCTCATTCATGCAAAACCAGAGAAATCTCGGAGGCGATTCTCAAAGCTCTCAGAATCCCCATGCACTCAGCAGGTACACATTATCTCTGCAAAACTAGGCTGTAGATAAAGGACACTGAATTTAAACCCAGTATTCCTATTAAAAGACACTTAGAAGCTCGACAAGAGACCAGAAACACAACCCACTTTTTCTATCATCAGGCCTAACAACATCCTTCCTCTCTTCAACAGTATCTAACAACATAAAAAAATCTCCAATTTTCATTAAAGCCAAATTCTGCACGCTGCTCTGACCTGTACATTTCAATAGCTTTCTCATCTTCCTCATTAAATTCATCTTCATTCTCTTCTAGCTCTTCCAGGGTCATATCCTCATAAGTTTTCACTAGAATGGAAGAAACATCAAATCAGCAAAAACCTCATTCTGGGATTAAAGCTCATCAGCTTTTATTAGTCCAACAGAATTTATTTACTTTAAGGACAGATTAACTATGGGAAATACGGCTTTTTTGATGTATTATTATTACCAGATTTTTAGAAAATATCATTCACTTTAGACATATAGATAGAAAGACAATGACGTAAAGGACTCTGAGCTGAAGGCTGCCTAGACTAGCACATGAGTAGCTGCACTAGCTTTCAAGTTTGGTGGCTGCAGCCATGACGTACCTAACACGCATGCAACACGGCGGGGACACCTGAACAATGGAGGAAGGAGGAAGCATACGACAGGTAGCGTCATGAAATATTTTTACTTGCGCGTTCACATGGCAGACTCCCTTCGCACTGTTCTTATTTCAGTTTTCAAACATTTACTTCTATAAAAATATGGAGCTGACATCAACAACAAAGGTTTCCCGTGCTGGAAGAATCCATGTGTTCAGGAATGTATTTGTTTGATACTGTTAACACATGATCGCCCTGTACGAGAAGCAGCTTTGGTATCCCTTACAGAGCTGGAAAAGGACACATCGCTTTACAGGCATATAAACATTACCGCTTGGCTATTTGCTTGTATAAGCTTCCCCTGGGAGCAATTCCAAGACTTGTCCTGCTGCTGCTGCCCGAGTTGGCTGGTCACTCACCTAGGGACTTCTGGAGGATGGCAAGCTGCTCCTCTTCCTTTGCACGCTCCTGTTCCTCCAGGTTTTCCTTTGGAGGAAGGATGCCTTTCTTGCGCAGGATGTCATTCCACTCCGTGTCTTTATTTGGGTCCTAGAACAGGACAAGAAATGGATGATGTGCATTCACGGTGAACTTTACCGCTTCCAGAACTTCACACAGGGAAGTTTTTAAAGAGACACAGAACACTGCTAAACTGAAAACTGTCTGGACGGTGCCACAAAGTCACAGAGTGCATTCTCCCGATGCTGAGGCTTCTCTGCAGCCCCAGACCAGTACCCTGAAGAACGATTTTACTTTATTCCATCCCACGCACAGCACGTACAGGGGGTCTTGGTAAGGTACAAAAGTTTGAAGCACTGCAACCACCATTGCAGCTCTCACAACGTGAAAGGAAAGGTGAGGAAATCAGCTGGGTGACAGGGAAGCACGCTGGCCACAGCGCTCACGCACAGAGCCTCAGCAGAATAACAGGCCACCAAATCGGCGGTCATTGCATCGGGAAGCGCTGGGGAGAAGACGACACACAAGCACCAGCCTTGCAGACCTAACTCCCGATATAGGGGAAGTCTCCTCAGCAGATTCAAGCCAGTGTGACTACACAAGTGCTTAGACAGAAGCAAGCACAATCTCTGCCAAACGTGCCTATTGCTAGGGCATCAGATCTAAATCTACGCCTAGACTGTTCCTAAAAGTTAAAAGGAGAATTTACTGTGAAATAGTCGCAATAATCTCGCAAAACAAGGCCAAGAGGCACCCATGTATTGTTGAGAAGCTCAGTAGAAGTTTTTCCGAGTTAGATAGCAATCTTATTTTTTTAAATACATGAAAATTCAGTGATAAGCACTCACAGGCTGATTTTGGTTCCTTACTGTCTTGATCTAAGTTCACTTTGAAAACTGAATACAACACCTACTGCTTTGCTATGGCTTGTACCAATATAGCTTACACTGGGTCTGTTCAAGACCATACCTCTTCTCTAGGCCAAACCACAGTACTTCTGGACTACGTCTGGGGGGGGTGGGGGGAGGAAAGAAGGAAAGAAAACAAAGTAGCACAACAAAACAGCACACCAGATTTTTGATTTTTTTTTGTCTCTGTGGTCATTTTTCCCTCGACACAGGATTTCACAGCACCTACTGTCATGTAACAACATACTGATGAAGTGCGTGAAACACCCACCCGCCCGTCTGCTTACTACAGTGGCGAAATAAGTACTGTACCTCAAAAAAAAAAAAAAAAAAAAGAAAAAACATAAAAAAAAACCAAAAAACCAAACCAACAAGCCAACACAAAACCAAGCCACGGAGCTTCATAACAAGACCTCCTCATGACAGACACCTCCGGCCCCAGGAAGGGGGGTGAAAGGGGGGTCCCCCCCGCGCCCCGGGGCGCTCCGCCGGTGAGGGCGGCCCAGAGCTGCCGGCGGGGCCCGAGGCCGCCCCGGCGCTTGTGACCCGTCAGGGTGCCCGGCCCCAGCTCTTCGCCCGGGCGGGCTCCCCCCGCAGCACCAGCCGGGTGCGCGGAGCGCCGCCACCCCCGCGGCTACTCACCTGCATCCTGCCACCGGGGCCGGGGCCCGGTCAGCAGCGGCGGCGGCGGCGGTTGCGGGGCTGGGCAGGGCCGGTCCCGGCGTGCGCGGCGCGGCCGGAGGAGGCGGCGCTCCCCGGCGGGGCGGGCGCAGCGCCGCTGCCTCTTCCCCTTCCCCTGCCGCCTCATAAGGCCGGTGCCGGCGGCGCGGGCGGCGTCTGTGGGAGCTGCTGGGGCGGGGCAGGGGGTCCCGGGGAGCCGGGAGGGGAAGCGGCGGGGCCGGGGCGCTCCGGCTCGATGGGTTCACGGGTTTCAACTCGTGCTGTGGTTTTGGTTTTGTTTTGTTTTGTTTTGTTTTTTTTTCTTTCTTCCCTCTTCTTCTCCCTTCCCGTCAGCATTGCCCATAGCCGCCGCAGTGCCGGTTGTTAAAAGGTCCGGGGTCCTCCCCCACCCCGCTGCATCTGCACGGGCCCGGCCCCTGCTCCGAAGGCGGATCCCGCTTCAAGGAGCCCCGGCATGCGCAGCGTGAGGAGCAGCGTGATTTAGAAACTCCCCTTCCCCGCCTGCCCGCGGCCTTGCTGCTCCCTCTGGCTCTTCGGCAGGCAGAAAGGTGTGGGTGCCTCATGGCGGAACCCCGGGGCTGTCGGGCACCAGTCCCTCCAGCAGCCGTGGCGGGCACCCACTCGTCCCCGGGCCCACGAGCAGCCGTCCTTGCGTGCCACCCCTTCTGGAGGGGTCTCCTACAAAGGTTGTTCACCTAAGTCGTGAGTCCGCAGGACCTCAGGCTGCATGTGAGCTGCGGCCCTGCCCAAAGCCCGTCTCAGCAGAGCTTTAACCCAAGTACCCTTCGTCTGGAGAGATGCCCCTACCCTCTCCTCATACCCCTCAAACCAACATCAGCTCAGAAACGATACAGGCTGTACATCATGGCAGGCAGAGGAATTCCTGCCCGGCTTCCAGGCGGCACAGCCTTGAAGCCGGCACGAGCAAAGAAACCTTTCCTCATCCCCATGCTGTCCCCTCGCCGTCGGAGCTCAGCCAGGCTGGCAGTGCAGCTCTGCTCTGCCCTTGCCCCTTTTATCGTTGTTTCAGCAGCACAGCGAGGGATGCAAAATCACGTCCTCTAAAAGTTGCCTGCTAAACACACCCTGGAAAAGAGTTACACAGCGGAGAGCAAACCAAGGAATGTGATTATCAGATTGAAAAACATGTAACATTGTTTTGGGTTTGTGTGGTGGGGTTTTGGTCTCCGGGGAGGGGCTACAGGGGTGGCTCCTGTGAGAAGCTGCTAGAAGCTTCCCCAGTTCCAAGGCGGACCTGCTGCTGCCAAAGGCCAAGCCCATCAGTGATGGTGGTAGCACGTCTGCGAGAACATATTTAAGAAGGGAAAAAAAAACCAACAAAAAAAACCTGGCAGGGAGAAGGGAGTGGGATGTGAGAGAAACAACCCCGCAGACCCCCAGGTCGGTGAAGAAGGAGGGGGAGGAGGTGCTTCAGGCGCTGGAGCAGAGATTCCCCCGCAGCCCGTGGGGAAGACCCCGGTGAGGCAGGCTGTGCCCCTGCAGCCCAGG
>JAVKLA010000057.1:7231182-7261557 GCA_034782735.1 Sagittarius serpentarius
AAGAACTGCAGCCCATGGGAAGGACTCACATTGGAGAAGTTCATGGAGAACTGTCTCCCGTGGGAGGGACCCCAGGCCGGAGCAGGGGAAGAGTGAGAAGTCCTGCCCCTGAGGAGGAAGGAGCGGCAGAGACAAGGTGTGAGGAATTGACCGTAATCCCCACTCCCCATCCCCCTGTGCCACTGGTGGGGATGAGGCAGAGAAAACTGGGAGTGGGGGTGAGCCTGGGGAAGAAGGGAGGGGTGGGGGGAAGGTGTTTTAAGATTTGGTTTTACTTCCCATTATCCTACTCTGATTTGATCGGTAACAAATTAAATTGATTTTTTTTTTTCCCCAAGTCAAGTCTGGTTTTTGCCCATGACCATAACTGATGAGTGATCCCTCCCTGTCCTTCTCTCGACCCACAAGGCTTTTTCTTATATTTCCTCCTCCTCACCCCACCAGAGGGAGGAGTGAGCGAGTGGCCTCATGGTGCTTTATTGCTGGCTTGGCTTAAACCATGAAAAACATACTCTGAAACTCTTGGTTCAGAAGTTAAAAAGAAACAGTGAGCTACTTCCTAGCACCTTCCAGCACTCCTTTCTCACCTCTGAAGCAATCAGGCAGGAAGAGAAAGTGCATTTGCTGCGGGGTCAGCCCGGCTAAAATGAGTTCACGGGCACCCTTGCAGTGTGGCAGCAGAGCTGTGAGCCCCTCTCCTCCTGCCCAGCCCCGGGTGGCTTGTCCTTTTTGGATGGTGTGGCTCTGTAGGGCACACAGGGGAAGCAGCATGGCCATGAGACGTGGGATCCCAACCAAGCAGCGTGCTGAGCTGGGCATGGCCTCAGTTCCTCATGCTCACCAGCCAGCGTCCTGGAGCTACCATAAACCTGAACGCATAAAACAAACTGGGCACTGCCACAGAAACACCCCAAACAAATTGTCAGCCATAGGGAACACTTCCCTAGGAGCATCCAAATACTGTTGGTGAGTTTTGGGGCTCTCCTCTGCCTTAGTTTTTCTCTGTAACTCTTCCCTTTCCACTTCACTGAGCCTCTTTTTATTTGTTTGCATTTCATATCCTGCTTAATTTCTTCACTGGCTTCTCTCCTCATTTTTCTTTCCCTGTTCTGTTAAAAAATAAAATAATCAAACCTATATTCTGCATTCTTATCAGACATAATTATCAGTACTTCAAATATTGTTAGGATTGGGTCTCAGCCAATTAGCATTACAAGATATTTGTGCCTAGATAGTTACTTTAATTTTGGGTTTGAGCCTGTATTAAAGCATCACGCAGCAAACACTGAGGAGTGGGTTGAGTGTGGTGACCCCAAGCCATCTGGGATCAACACCCCATTCCCTAAAAACAGGCACCTCTTCCCTTTCAAAGAACTGAGCAGACCTTGTGCTTACTTCTCAAAGACACACAGCAGAGGAGAAGGGGGAAGAGGCCCGCTCCCACCTCCCCCTCCTTTTATGCTCTCGCCCGACGGTCAGCAGGCTCGCCCAGAAAGGGGGAGGCCAGCTCTGCGTCCCCAGAAAAAACACCCCCCCACAACCTGCCAGCAGGCCTTCAGGGTGTGTTTGTTCTGGGCGTGTGGAGAAATGGTGGTGTCCCTGCCCTGCCAAGGGCCCGAAATGAAAATTCAGAAGCCCCGGTATAACATCATGGACATCTTCTTAACACCCATGTGTCCTGGAGCGCGCTGGGGCACTTACCCTGTGCTAAATCTGGTTTACTGAAGGGAAGGCACAGCCACGTTTTCTGCCTCTGAGTTAAAAAAACCAGATAGGTGTGCTTTGAGAGGACATCCGTCCTTACGGTGAGTATTTGGATGTGCGGAGGGTGCCCCATACCCATCTCCCAGGGCCCTGAGGTGGAAGAAGACTCAGCCTCATCCAGCTTGGAGTAAACGCTCATCCTTGTGGGAAAAGTGGCTGTCTGAGTGATAGATGGAGCCACAAATACAGATGATGTGAGAACTTTAAATCAGAAAGTAAGGGGCTACGGAGCCTTCCGGCAGTGTAGCATGTGAGCTAAAGTTTTCAGGATCGCAATTTTGGAGTCTTCTGCAGGTGCTCCAAAGTCTTTTGGCTCTGACCTGCAGTTAGTACCCAGCACGTGGAACCGAAGGCTTAGCTGTCAGTGCCGGTTTTGCTGTACAAACATTTTGTCAGAAGCTGGGCTTTCAGGAGGACCTGCTGGTTTAATAGTTGTCTTCTGTGGCTGAAATACCATTCACACCCATGGCTGTTGTGTGTTGCTGGTTGGAACCTATTTTGAACACCAGAAAACAAACACAGAAAGAGCAGGAGCAGAGAGTGTGCACTCATTTTTTAAATGGTGCTCAAAAATACTCATTTGCATTAGGTGAAATTTTTGCCCAGGTGAACAGAGAGAAACTAGCCAAGGACCTTTGGCACCAGAACCCCTCTGTTCCCACAGTAAACCCTGAGCCCCATCTGGGGCACAGAGTTACCAGAAGAGGGGGCAGAAGCCCAGATCTTCGGAGCAGCCACATCACATCACTTGGTGGGGCTCCGACACAATGTGAACGAAGCGTTACTCTCTCTGCCCAGGACGCACATAAAGCAAGACACAGTATCCCCCCTCCCACCCAACTAAAAATATGTCATATTTATAAAGGACATTTCCCCTCTGTGCTTTTTTTATTAAGCTTCAGCAGGAAGAGAGGACTGGTTTTACACAAGGTGTACAGACAGAAATACTCCAGCCAGAGTGGGTGAGAGCTGGTATGTCACAGTGAGACTGAAATACAGCTGTGGCTCAGCCCTTGGAGACACCTCCTGCTCCACCACCACCACCAGCGAATTTGCTTCTGGGCACCTATAATATATTTCCTCCTTTTGCCCCCTATCAGGGGTTAGAAGGACGATGAACCACATGTGAGAATGAGTCATTAATTGTCCAGGTGACCCACTGATGAGGAGGAAAAGTTGCTAATAAAAAGGTTCTTCCCCAGGGGTAGAGGGAATGATGTTTTGTGGCTTGCTTGCCTTTGAGTGCAGGCTGTAGCAAAGCACAGACTAGGTCAAAACAAGAATTTTTGAAGGTAATGGGATATATTTTTCATTTTTAATACATAGTGAAAGATTTGGGGTTATTGTAGACTTTATGTTATATTGTAAGTTAGCTGCATTTGTAGCACAGTATGTCCGTAATGTAAGTAATCAGAATATGAAAATTATTGTCTGATAATAAGTTATGGCTTGATTTGCTTGTATTTTGTTATGAGCTGGGATTTTTTTTGTTTCCCCCTCCCAAAACTTACTCTGTTTTTTTTTTTTTTTAATATTTAAATCTCTAAAAACTACACAACCCCCCCATGTTTTAATCTAGTGAAGGATGTTTGTGTATGTTGCAAACAGCTGTGCTGGAAGCTAACTGTCCTATTTACTCATAGATTAGAAATGTTATTTAAATGAGTATTTTTGCCTCTCTAATTGTAAGAGTACTCTAACTGGACTGACTTGCCTTAATCCTGAGTAAATAGACAGCAGTTTCTGTTCTTCAGTCTGCATTATGTTGTCCAAGTCAATTCTTCCTTTTCCTGGTGCAGAACACCTCCAGTACTCTTCTAGCAACCAGAGAGTACCCTTTGGGGAAACTACGTAGAACTTTGTATGAAAACCTCTTGGAGTATTTTGGGTATAAGATGCTGTGGGCTGCAGGAATTTTTCAATTGTTAGATTTAAAATGAAAGAAAGATCTAACTTGATAATGGAAGAAGTTAGAATACAGGTTCCTCTTGGAAGACAAGGCAGGCTTGGCCTCAGATTAGCTTTGAGGTAACAGTTATGGTGTTTAAGAAAATCTTATTGAAGAAGACCCACTGTGCCACAATCCTAAATACGTTCCAAGTAGCAGGGAAAAGCCTCTTTTCTTTTGAGTTTTTCATATCTACTTCAATAAGCCTCTCTCAACAGGTTGTCAGACCACTCTGGTTTTACAAGACTTCTCTCCTGAAAGGTAGGCTGTAAAAGGGTAGTAGTAGTTAAAATCTTACCTCTGCTATTAATGAACTGTGGTGTGTGGCTCTCTTCAAGAAAAGAACAAGCTTTCTTCTTGATGTGGAAGAGCAGAAAGTGTAACTTGCCTTGCTGTTGTTTCTTCTTGCTATTAGTTACCTGGAGCCTGAGCACCTGGGTAATTTGAAGATCTCCAACCCTTTGTGTCTCCTCACCCGTCAGGATGTCTGGACGTGGAAAGAAACAGGCAGCGGCTGGCAAACCTGGAGCTGCACTAAAGAAAACCAAATCAGCCAAGGCTGGTCTGCAGTTCCCCGTGGGTCGTGTCTACAGGCTCCTTAAAAGAGGGAACTACGCTGACAGGGTCGGTCCTGGCGCTGCCATCTACCTGGCTGCGGTGCTGGAGTACCTGAGCGCGGAGATCCTGGAGCTGGCGGGGAACGCTGCACGGGAAAACAAGAAAGTCAGGATCCTGCCCAGGCACATCCAGCTGGCCGTGAGAAACGATGATGAGCTGAACAAGCTCTTCTCCTGCGTGACCATTGCTCAAGGAGGGGTGTTACCAAATATCCTTTCCCAGCTCCTTCCCAAGAAAACTGTCAGAGATGCTGCTCCTTCTCAGGAACAAGGTGGTAGCCAGTGAAACTTGCTTTTCTTGGTCTGGTCTGTGCACTTATGGATGAAGGGACTCGGTAGCACTAATTTGTATGTGTTTGCTTCTTTGTCAAGTATTTTTCCTGCTAGTTTTAATGCATTTTTAAAGCTTGTAATAAAGTTCCTAGAATGCAACACTGTTCTCCTTTTCTTTTCTCAATTCCCCTTGCAGGGATGGAGAAACACAGAAAAATGTCAAAAAAAAAAAAAAAAGCTAGCATACCACCCAAATAATCAAGTCAAGTACATGTTTACTTTTGAAGAAGTGTTACAGGTAACTGTTGTGGAGCAGGCAGAGGAGCCAAGACACACAGTGCCATTCATGTTCATGTGAACTTTTCCTCCAAGAAAGATTCATAGTGCAATTAGTTCAGTGCCTCAGAGGTTGTTTACCTGTGCTTTAGAAGTTAGTAATGCTGTGCTCTAAAGCCTTATTGCTTGTAACGCTGTAGCGAACAGCTCCCTCTCTTCAGACTGCTCCAAGGTGACACTAAACCTCTATCCCCTCCATCTTGTCGTAACAACCATAGGTAGTTTATTTAAAACCTGGTACAATATTTGTGCTGTTGGTAGAGGTGATTGTTTTACTTCTGACTATCAGTGCAGAAAAACAAGAGTCTCCGTATCCAAACAAGCCCCCAGGCCTTTGCTGACCAAGTCATTGAAAGTCTTCCCCTGGGAAAGTGCTCAGGGCTTCTCTGTTCATAGTGGGTGCTGAGGCTTGCTGTTGAACTGGAAACTAGGGACCTGCTGCAGCAGCATCAGGATCACTCTGCCCCAGGAGCCGTATCTCACAGATATCATAGCATCTCACACAGAGAAGAGCTGGTTAGGAGCAGCTGCCTAAAAGGTAGCTGGAGCATGAACTGTTTATTTGAAAAAGATCTGCCGGTCCTGTTGAGTTTGACCAAACTCCTTCGCCCCCTCAAGGCACAAGGGTGCCGGAGCCTTCGGGTCAGGTTTTACGATGCTGACAGACGTCAGAGCTGTATGCAGCTGAGTTAATGACTCACTCCAAGCTGTGCTTACACAGAAATGGGAAGAGAGGGTACCTGACTGAGCAGACACCATGGTGTCAGGGTAGTGGGCAGCTGGAACAGTCATGGTATGCTTCTTGGTTTTCGAGAGCAAATTGAATCAATTTTGGCTGGCCTGCAATTAACCCAGTGAAGTGAGAAAAAGCGGAGGATGCTGTAGGAATGAGAAGTAAAAATGTCTGAGAGTAGATCTTAAGCTTTGTGTATATAGTAATGCTATGTGTAACTAGCTTTGTGCTGAGTGTTTACACCTGTAAATGGAAAAAAAAAAGTTTTAAAGGAGGTACATGAGAAAGGAACACATGAAATGCAAATTATTTCCTCCCTTTGACCATGGCAAGGGAAAACGGGCTTGGGAATGATTATTTCTTCGGACCAAGCAAAAATCTAAAGGTTTGCAGTAATGGCAGAAGACTCAAGCATGGTACTAATTTTGTGCAGTTTTAGGCAGTGCTTACAGCACCCTTTGTTAATCTGGAGAATTGTGTGTCGGTCACCCTGCCACTCCTGGATGCAAGCTGCTCCTGTGAGCGTCCTCTGCACCACAGCAAACAGACCTTGCAAGTCATGGCCAGTGCTCAGGTAGCTTCTAGAAATGCCTTCACTTGCCGTTTTCTGCATGATAAAAGACACCGAGTGAGCCGTGTGGCCCTACCTCTACTTATACCCAAAGACAGAGTTTGTGGTGAATTCAATTATGGTCCAATTCAAAAGTCAATTTTTTAAGTATTTCTTTGATCAAGAACAATCTTGTTTCTTTCGTTTAGCCAACAGTTCAACCCATTTGTAAATTAACCAGATAGCATAGTGATCTGAAAACTCACCCCTCTGGCTGCGCAGTAACAGAGGGTAGATGTCCCCTAACCCAGCTGCTCAGCAAAAGTTTCTGTTGGGGCAGGGCTCGACTTTCCGGCACTTGTGTGTTGAAGAAAAAAAATATTCAGCTGTCACCACACCCTTGACCCTAGAAAGTTCATATGATGCCTTGCAACACAGCTATGCATGACTTTGGAAAAAACTGGACCGTGTGACAGATGGGGACAAGGCCTAGAAGAGAGAGAACCCAATGTCAGAGGTCCCGAGCTTTCCCAGGCTCTGCAGCACGGTCACAAAGCAGCTTGGCCGCTGTTGGCAGCACAAAGAACAGTGGTACAGGTTGTTGGGTTTAATTCTTGATGACTGCAGCAAGGTGAGGTGTGCCCCCTTCCAGCTGTAATAAATTAACTGCCAATCAGAGATACTGCAGTTCTCTGAGGCAGTAAATATTAGGCCTGTTTCCAGAGGAGATCAGCTAACAAGGTGCTAAGCAGCTCTGCAAGGAGTAGTGACAAATTCTCATGCTCTCAGGGTCTTTACTAAGTTGCTCTTGTGTTGGGACCGTGATTGTTTTTTATTTTAGGTGGCTGAATAATTGCTTACCCAGGTGGCATTAAATGCTGCAAGAGCTGGTAATGATATGGCTACCACTGTGGAGTTTAAAAGGGGGCAGCTCTTGCTAGAAATTGTGGTTTGAGGGATTTGGGTAGTGGGATTGTTAGAAAAGAGGTCAAGTCAGTAACTTCTTCAGGTAAGAGTGTGTTCTTAAGACATGATAGTGTGCTTTCTTTGTGTTAGATAAGCTCCTGAGTGAAATAATGGTTTTGTAAGTTCTGTGTTTTTTATAAGGCTGCTTAAGGGGGCTTTTTAATTTTCTTGATTTATTTACTTGTATAGGCTATTTTTATAAACTTTATCTTTCTAAGGCCCACAAAAAATCTCCTAAAAGAATTTTTTATTCTTATTTTTAAACACTTCAATTTGATATCTGATTTAGTTCCTCCTACATTTGGGTAGAGCTTCTTGTTACTTAAAAACAACTAATGATTAAAACTTGGGAACAATTCTATATACAGGAGCAGAATTTCCCTGCATTTGTTTTCCAGTTGCTTTGTGTTATGCATTGAAGAGTAATTGGTACTATTCAGTACCAGAGACTTTATGTGAGTAATAAGTGATGGGGCTTGTTAGAATGGTTGCAATGCCATACAAGAAGATGGTACTTCTGCATTTGTAGCAGCTTGATGCACAGGGTGTTGAACAACTTCAGTGTCTGATGTAAAACAAAGCTTCTCTTCTTCCCGTAAGTCTTGTTCTTGATTGTGGTCTGTTATCCTGCAGCAATAGGTCCTCTCACCTCTGGAAAACAAGACCCATTTGAAGTGGTTTCCAGTAGATTAAGTTCTTGTCTGTTGTTCTTACTTCAGACAAAGATACGAATTTCTAGCACTGGCTCTCAGAAGGTCATCATTGCAGAAACTGCTTAGGTTCTTACCAGGGGTAAGTTCAATGAAGGTTCTGTGCAGGGTTTCTGAACGCTTGTAAGTATCTTGAAGCCTAGTTTGCTTAACCTTTCTCCTTAACAGCAGTCCTCCTTTGATAACTGGCTCAGAAGACCTTGCTCCTAAATTCTACCTTACTCTCTTGAAAAGTCTTGGAAGTCTAGCAGATGGCTGACCTGCTGCTCTGACGGAGCTTGTAGATGCCTCTTGGCTGGAAGCTTGTCAGACTCTGCTAGAGCAGCAGTGTGATCCATCTGCTCCTTCAGACAATAGTACGAACAACTGGTGAACTTCCTGAGAGGGAAAAACTGATTTGTAAGGGAATTAGAAAGGCAGTGAAATGAGGAGGAAGAAAGGACTTAAGTGCTCGGTTTCTGTGTCTGTTTTGGGTTTTTTAGTTCTTTCTCTTTTTATACTAGATTGACGTTAGAATGTCTGAATATGGGAAGAAAACCACAAAGCTCCTCCTTATGCCAAAGAAAACCAAATCAGCCAAGGCTGGTCTGCAGTTCCCCGTGGGTCGTGTCTACAGGCTCCTTAAAAGAGGGAACTACGCTGACAGGGTCGGTCCTGGCGCTGCCATCTACCTGGCTGCGGTGCTGGAGTACCTGAGCGCGGAGATCCTGGAGCTGGCGGGGAACGCTGCACGGGAAAACAAGAAAGTCAGGATCCTGCCCAGGCACATCCAGCTGGCCGTGAGAAACGATGATGAGCTGAACAAGCTCTTCTCCTGCGTGACCATTGCTCAAGGAGGGGTGTTACCTAATGTTCTTCCCGAACTTCTTCCTAAGAAGACCATCTCGCTTGAACCGCCCCAGAAATATGTCCAGTCACAGGAGTTCTAGCTGCCACCAGGCTCCTGGCCTTGTGGTAGTGTTAACGCTGGCGTTCTCCACAGCTCAGTGTTTTTCATGCTGGTTGGCATTTTTGGTCTAAATTCACGTATGTGTCTACCTGTGTGCATGTCTGAAAAGCTGCTAAAGATGGGATTCCTAGTTAGGTTTCCCTAGCTGCATCCTTCAAAAGAAAAAAAAGTCAGCGGACTACTATGAATAAATAGTTGTGCAAAGGACTCATGTCCATCTTATTCCCTTGTATAAAATAGTCTTCTGTTTGGTGCAACAAATTTCTTTGGCAGTGCAGTTATCTAAGGAAACCTGCTTTATTGTCTTTAAAGCTTGTGTCTCCATGTGCATGCGTGGCTGGAATCTCTGTGTGTGTAGAAGTCTGCTTCATCTGACCACTTCACACCTCATCATGCGCATGGTTAACTCATCAGTGTATGTAGATGCACCTGAGGAGCTTCAACTGGACTGCCTTATAGTGATGGTCAAGCTGATGAATTATCTTTTTTAACATGTGGATACGGAGGTAAGGCCGTGCTGTAACTTCAGTGTCACTGCACACACCTCGGTCCAAAGATGGTGTTGGAATTGTCCTCTGAGTTTCTGCATTGATGGAGTGCAATCCAAGGAGTTTTCTACAGACAGTATATAAGCCTTACCAGTGCTTGAACCTTAAAGGTCTTCTAGAAACTCCTCTTAGGAATGAATCCAAATATAATTCCTACCTCTCTGGTACTGAGAATCTCCTTAGTTGCTTTGAAGCTTGTCCATTAGGATCCATCAAGGAAAACTGTGCGTCAAAAGACAATCCAGGAAGTGGCCTTTTCCAGGACCTTCCAAAACTCTTGTCTTCCACCTATGCAGCTTAAAAGGCTACCTAAGCAGTACTAGAGTTGCACTCTGGATTGCAGTGTTATGGTGGACACACTAGTATTAATCTGTTTGCTGTGCTGCAGAAGATTTTGTTTAACAGCTTCACCAGCAGGATGCCACTGAAATTCAAGAGCCTTATAACTGCATTATGAGGTGTTTGAATTAGTCTGTCCATAACACAGAACAGGAAGGTTCAGATGTATGAATCCAGCCAGGTAAAAAGGCTATTTAGAGAGGTGCCTCAAGACTGACACTACCAGCCCAAGGTTTTGGGAGCCTCTGTTTCCTTTATCTGCATTATAATAATCCATATTATGCTGCTGCTTTCTCTGGTGTAACTCCAATCTCCCTGGTTTTCTGGTCTTGTGAGAATTGAGACCTTTTGAAGAATGGGCTGCACAGAGGTCATCTCTTGGTATAGGCAGGCTAGGGAATTTAAATGAAGGGCAAGAAGCCAGGAATGAGGTATTGTGGCACTGCAGCCAGAGGACTTTCTGTATGTGAAACCTCTAGCACGTGTGTATGTTTGTGTAAGCTGCAAACGCCTACTAGAAGTCGGTCTATGAGAAGACAAAGGGAGGAAGAGTCCGTTTGTATCAGGTCAGTCCCTGCATAACTGGCTGCTATGAGCAGTGGAGACAAGTGGTTTGTATTGTGGATAGTAGACAGATGTTTCAAGGGCAGCCATAAGATCAGCCATTGCTATCTCTGTAAATGTGGCAACCTTTGCCTAGAGATCTAGAGGGTGAAATGCTGCTGACCTGCACCACAAACCCAACTCTCTGTCTTGGAAAGCAACAGTGGCTCCTTAGGGGGCTGCTGGATGTTTTTCTACAGCAGTTTCAATCAACACTGACCCTATGAGCTGCGCTTGAAGAAAAACAGTCCCCTGTTCCCCTGTCAGGCTGACAGTTATGTTTCATGCTGTGCTGGCTCAGGGGCTTGCTCCCAGCCTGTCCAAGCCAGCTGCCCACAGCGTGGGTGTCCCCGCAGCAGCATGGGCTTGTGCGGCTCCCACCACGCCACACCGCTCCTTGTGCCGTGCCAACACCACTGCTCACGGCATCTACAGCGAACCAGGCTGCTGGGCTCATGTGTTAAACTTTTTCTTCTTTTCTTTTGATTCTTAAAGCAAAACCCCACCCTTCACAATGGTGTTGGCACAACTTGAAAGTTTGCATGGGGGCGGGAAGAGATGGAGGAGGGGGATGATGGCTGGGGCTGCTGAGGAGAGGCTGTTGTCAATGGCTCTGTGATGTGGGCTGTGACTGTGAAGCTCCATGGGGATTTCAAATGTCTCTCTGTCACACCAGGTACACAAGCTGAGACATGACCCATGGAACAGGAGGTTTCAGCAAACTCCTGTGCCTATAGAAATCCTACCAAAAAAAAAAAAGGGGGGGGGAATTAATGGAGACCTTTTTCCAAGTCTCAGCTCTCCTGCAGAGGAAGCAAAGCTTGACCTTGGCTTGTGTAAGGGAATGTCCCCATCCTGAGGAGCTGCATGGCCTGTGCTGGGACAAGCTAGCCGAGAGGCCCTGCTGCTGCCCAGGGTACAGGACTCGGCCTGAGACGCAGTCAGAGGGAAAGCAGCCGTCGGGGTGGTGCTGGTTGGTCTCTCTGTTGCCAAACAACCAATTCAATACATCTTATACTAAACTCATCTAGCTTTACCAGAAAGTTTACATAGGCTTAAGGGTGACTGCGGGGTGGCTGGCAAGCTCAAGTTATCCTGCTGCTCCAGAAGCAGCAAGCTCGGGAAGATGCGGTCTGTCGTAGCTGAGTGCCCGATGGGTGCTCTGGGGTCTGCAGCTCACCTCTGCTAAAATGCAAGGCGGGGGGAGAGGAATCACCTTCAGCAGCGGCTCACCCTCATTTTCTTGGGAAAACTCAACAAGTGAGAAAAAACTGGAGGAATACTGGAACAAGGAGAGGGCACTGACAAGTCCAGGGAGAGCCACAGGGAAAGAGCATCCCTGAAGCATGCAGGAGTCCTGGCAGCTATCATACAGCACTGCTCTGTCTTTAGTAATTAGAGCTGACCTAGAGACACACTGGTTTCTGACATACGCCTTGCTGTGGCTCTCCTGTTCTCTGTGCTCATGACTACAGCTTTTCTGTTCTACTTCTAAATGTAGAACAACAGTGCATTCATTCCTGCTTTTTTTTGGTGAAAATTCAAGACAATTGAATGCCCAATGTTAAGATATTAATTTGGGGGAACTCATTACTTCTCCCAATTCTGTGTCTCTCCTGCAGCTGTGAAGCCTATTTTGTCTGTCTTTTGAAGATACATTATGCATGCTTCAATGGGGTACTTTTAATCTTTGATTTAAAAAATCCAGTCTCAGTTTAAATACACAATAAAACCTATATTCAGTCTTCTAGCATATCCTCAGCCCTGTTTGTTACCAGGTTGTGCACAAATAATATGTGAAGCATATGGTTTGTGAAGGCTATCCCAGCAGCTGGGTCAGGCTCTACTCCTGTTTCCACCACTGTTGCCACCTTAATTTCTTTCTTAGTCTCTCTTCCTAAGCTCTCCTTCGTGTCACAGTTTATGCACTTCCTTGGCTTCAGGGGGTAAATTCCTTATTAACCAGCTAATGTTCATTGACTATTTTGAGGCTGTTCTGTGTTAGAACTACTGGAAATTATTGTGTTGTTTATACAAGCAGCTCATTAGACTCCCAAACAAGGGGTTATATGAAGAGAGTGTGTGGGAGAGAATGGCACAACCATTTCCAGCATTGCAAGGAAAAGTGTATTCTTTCCAGCTTGCTCCAACTAGCCGTGTGGCTTTCTTTGCAGTCCTGTGTGTAGCATCTGTGAGAGTGTTTTTGCCAGCCGTGTCATGATGGGGTTTCTTAATCATTCTACCCCGCAAAAAAGACAAGTTCACTTTAACTCAGTTAGTAATTATTTTAACATTTATTATGCCTGCAACAACTTGGCAGCTGGGGAGAGGAGTCAGTCATATCTTTAGAAATGTGTAACCACCGAATGAGCAAAATGTGCAAGCTGACCCTGCGTTATCTCTGTGCTCTGATCTCCCTTGAAAGCAGGGGATGGGGGACATGGTCACCAGGCTGAGTTAGATTTTAAATGTATTTGTCAGAGTGGCAGACCCAGAAAAAGCATTCACTGCATCAACTTGCTAGCCGCATCCTTTGTCAGACTGCAAGCTTTCTACCTGCTGAGCCACGGAAGGCGCGCACATGTTCTCAGGCATCATCTGGTCTGGGTGTTCCTCTCTTCTTCTGAAGCACCAGAATTTAGGCATCTTTCTACACATGCCTCTGGTCCAGGAGGTATTCATGAAGCTGTCTAAGGCTCGAGTTGGCTGCTGTACTTTCTCTTGGACTTGCTGCTGTCAGCCCAAGGCATTAGCAAGCTCTGTTGCTAACAGCTTGCCCTGGAGCTCTGTTATCCCAGCTTTGCACCGCATGTTGAATCTAGGGCTCTGAACTGCCTCCAAGGACTCACGGTAAGCAAAGGTACCACACAGAGCCAGGACAGCTACAGAAAGAGGGAGCCTGGCTCTGTTACTCAGTGGTTAGGTAAATCAGCAGGGATACTGACATGTATTTTTTCCTTTTTTTTTTTCAATGTCTAGTCCAGATGTGATCTCAGCCCATGAGTACCCTTCTAGGTATCATGCCATGTAGCGATAAAAGGCAGAGCCAACAGGCCGACCTTGCGTAATGCAGCATGCCAGAGAAGTGCAAGTTAGTAACCTGAAAATAGCTGTCCTTCATCTAGGTCAGAGGAGAAACTTGGCTCTTTCTCCTTGTAGCATGCTCTGAATCCAGGGCACTGGTTAAGCTGGAATTAATGGCAAAACAGTGAGGTGCTGTGTCAAGCTGTCACAGCACTTGGCTGACTTTTTCTTTTGAAACTCAGATAATGCTGAGTCTCAAACATGCCCAGAAGACAGTGAAGGTTGCTGCTTGAACTAGGAAACAGATCTTTTTGTGAGCTTCTCTAGTCATTCAAGTATCATGCTGTTGCTTGATGAGGCTTAAATCATACTTCGCTAGCTGAATTCACCAAGGAAGGTGCTCGCTGCTGTAAGGGAACTCAAACATAGCCCATGCACCTGCCGAGGAAACATTAAGCATCTGTCACCTATCCCTTCCCAAGTTTTAACACCCTTACTTATTTCAGATTTACTTTTCCCTTACTGATCTCTCCTATCAATCAGGGTCATTGTAACACATCAGGTAATGTACCTGGGACCCAACTTGTCCAGAGTACCCTATGCATGTACGCTGCTCACTGGGACACCATTCAGTAGTAGACCTGGGCAGCCTGCCTCAACGGGCTTCCTATTTACCAGTCTGGGAGCTTCTTTCTACATGTTCTCACACAGGCCCGATTCTCACTATGGCTTAGGTTTAAATCTGTTTGGATTGATGGAGATGGTACACTGGGGTGAAACTGTTTTGAGATGTGGATCATGGCCTACTTCTGGCTGAGCACTTCACTTGTGCCCTCCTGATGGGTGTAAGGGTCTGTCTTCCATGACAAAACAAGGGCAGCAATACTAAATCCTAGTAAAATAATATCCTTGTAAACAGCTAGGTGCTTCGCCATTGCTTAACGCTGCCAATTGAAGCATTCTTCTGAGAAATTCAAAGATGTGCGTGTTGGAACTCCTCATGTCTGCTTCTCTTTGACGATCACTGTCTCTTCAGAGAGACCTAGTCTTCCTTCCTCTGAAATCCTGGCAAAAGATCCAGAAACTGGTGAAGCCACATGTTCTCTCTTAACTCAGACTACAAATTCAGTACTGGTCCATGGTAGAAATGAGTATACAAGTTATTAAGAACTTAAGAAGGGGTCTGCTCCCCCTTCTACCCTCTGTAATCCATCTCTTTTCCTCCATGGATCCATAAATTTTTTTTAATAGTAATTTTTGTAATTTTTAAGAGAGTAAAATGTCTCTTCCACATTCAGGGGGTTTCAACTTACTTTCACTACATTAACAATCTACAGTTCCTCTCAAAGGAAACGTGCTCTGGTACCTGTTTCAAAGTACATTCCTCCTCAGAGCATACCCATCGCCTCCTTCGTCTGTACCAGGACACTCCGTGCCAGGGCAACCGGAGGAGGAAGGGCTAAAGTAGAAGTTGTTGGGAGAAACGGAGCCGAAGTGGTGAGAAACTATGAAATGGGAGAACAGAGATGAAAATGCTGTAAAAATAGAAAGAGAGACATAGACAGTGAAGGAAAGAGCAGCATAAATATCAGCAGGAAGCGAAAATAAAATTTATTGCGTGAAGTAGCATTCATGATAGCATAAAGCAAAACAAAGAATAATTCCCTTCGTGGCAGGAATTGCTGGGTGATGTTCTTTCGTTTATGCTATTAAGGTTGTCAAGCAAGATGGATGTCAGGGTACTTTCCGGCCGTTCTGGCTGTGCATTTATACCTGCTGTCCCATTACCTACTCAACAGGACCACTGATATTTTCCAGACATATTCTTCCTTCCACAGCACTTGTTAAAAGTGAATGCAGCTCATTAAGCTTCATACCAGCCCTGGCAGGGGCCACCAACAGATCAAATATCTACTGGTGAAGAGGAAACAAACACAGTTATGACGCTTCACTGCTGCCTTCCAACACATCAGCAGAGACATGATAGATATGCAGAAACCTGGGGATAGAACAACGAGAAAAGTTTTTTTCATTAGAGGTGTTACCAGTCTGAACAGGACAAATGCAGAACTGGGTTTTGGCACCTGGTTTTGCAAAACGTACGCTGAGGAGTACTTAAACGCTTACTGGAGTAGGGCTAATTACACTAATAATGATGCCTTAAGGTAATAAGATAATTTGCTGATAATTATTCAAGGATAAATTTAAATGTAAGGATAAATTCACTCATTTGATTATAAGGTGAACTCTGTGAACAATTACTAGTCTATTATAGTAATTAATGTCATTATTTATTCTAGACATAGGAATTGGAAACAAATTCAGACAAATACCCAGATCTTCAATGTTTGGCCTCCTTGGAAGGCTGAGGTTTTATCCAGGTTGATTAATAGACACTCTTGAGTATTTTGAAGGTATTTCTGAACAGAAATGAGCTGCATATCATAGCAAAACTTCGAGGCTAAGTAACCACAGCCTTGTTTCACAAAGGGAGGAGCTGAGTCAGGTGGAAAGGTGCCATCTTAGTAGTGTACATGCTTAACTTCATACCCACAGGTAAGCCCCTGTTCAACAAAGCACTTGGTTAAGTATGGAAATCATGCCCTTAGGTGGTTCACTGAAATGTAGGGGTACCGTTATACATCAAGAAAGCCAGAACTAAAGCTCAGCTATCCAATTTCCCATTTTATGCACTCCCTACTCTGCTGCCTTACTCCCTTCAGTTTTTGGCCTTCCTCCTGAGAAAACAACATTTGTGGCAGCACACCATTTGCTTGCTTATCCATCTGTCCTCATCTATTAACTTCTGAATCTGCTGAGGAGTTCTAGGCAAATATGATGGAGAGCTGAACCCACAAGCTGATTCCTACCAGTTACATGGAAATAGGTAGCTCTGTAAAAGAAAGAGCTCTCATGTATGCTCTGACTGAAATAAGAGCCACAGCGTGAAATTATACTGCTGAAATGGTAATAAAAACTATATTTCATTAAATACGGTATAGGACATCCTCCTCGAAGTACAAATCTAATAGAAATAACTTTCCTAGTTCTGTTGATCACAGAAGCACTCATTTACTTTGGTAAAACAAGACATTAATTGCACGGTAGTTTTGCACATGACTAGTTCTCTCATATCCAGTGCCACAGATTTCAGGTTAGGTTTAGTCACCTGTAGCTGAGGCTAGTACGTGACTTAGTTGTAAAGCAAAGCAATGAAAAATTTCAAAATGCAGCTCCTCTGTCACCTCTCTTGTTACTGATGCCAGAAAACATGTTTATCTTGGTGTAGCATTACTTTCCTAACTGAATTGTGGCATAGTGCAATTGTCTGTCAAGGAAAATGGATGTTTTCAATAACACCCATTAGAAAACGCGTGTACTTGGTGCTCCACAATTCAATGAAGCTGTGGGCAGATGGAAGCATGGAGATGAAATGATGCCTGGAAAAGCTCTTCTTTTGCCTGTCTAGAGGACTGATGTTGCTGATGGACGTCTCAGTCGTACAGAGTGCTTGCAGTTCACTCTGCCCTGAGATTTGTGTGTTTATAAGCTTGCCACCTTCTGTCACCTTCGCTTTCTTTGTAAGGAGAGGAAACATCCCAAGTTATGGCCTCGGAGAGCCTTGTCCAGGTGAGCACAAGGGATGCATAAGGTCTGAACTCATGTCACCCGAGTCAGGAGCGCATCAAGCCGGCGTGCCTCTGGTTTGAGCATCACAAATTTGATATTGGCGTTGCCCTCTGCTGACCGGTCCCAATACTGCAATGCTGAACCTTGTCCTCTTGGAAGTCAAGTGCGTGCTCTACTGCAAGTCACAAAATAGTGACTTTGGGTTATCATCTTAGATTGCACATAGTCTGTGGAACTAGACAGACTATACACAGCTGTGGAAATGAAGCAAAAGATGTGGTATAAGACTACCAAGTTATAATCAAAGGCTATTTTTGGTGTTTATTTACATAGCAGAGTCTCTGGTGTAGTCCCCGGAGAGGCCACGCTGCCCAGCAGGGTGGGTGGCTGCGGCATGTCCTTTCACTCCGGGGTCGTGAGAGGAAACATGAGCTCGGTCCTGTGCTGAATGAGGCTCCTGGATTTTGCTGCTTTTCTGATAGGTCACACATGATTGCCAGTCCTTTGCGCTCCGAGGTCCGTTCATGTGTGTTCTGCATTTTTGTCTTTTCTGTTGGAAGTTCTAGTCCATATTTAAGTCTTTTGCTGGTTGATGGTTAAATAGCTATACTCCAGAAGCACGTATTTATGTGCACACATCTCCCCCATACAGTAATTCAGCAGCACTATCTGAACTGCAGAAGCTTTGTGGTAAAGATACTAAGAACGTTTTTCTTTCAAGTTTGCCATATGTTCTCCTTCAGACTTTCTCTACTGATCTCTCAGCAGGTTTAAGATGGTGCTGTTTTGTGTATGAGCTTCTTTGCCCCAGAGAAATATCAAAAATTTAGATGGTGAATCATAACCAGCGATAAGATCAGTCACATTTTTGTTTCTGCACTGTGGAAAAGTAGACCCAGAAATGACTGGAGAAGGAGACTTGGCAGGTATTTCTAGTTGTTCAGTGCAGAAATCTATCAGGGTGATAGATGTATAGATCAAGACAGTTTATGCAGTCCAGCCCGGCCAAACATATGCTTTTACCCTGTTTAATAAGGTGGAGGGGTGGCAATTGCAATGTGTGAGTTGTCAGATAAGTAAGACGAGTCTTCAGAGCAGCCTCCACATAAGCATCTATCTCGGCTGCCAGTAGAGATCCTGCAATCACTGCTTGAGTCTAAAATACCAGCAAAAAAAAAAAAACATTTTGTTGCTGTGTTTAGAATAAGCATATCCATCTTGTAGCTGGAGTTCATTCGGCAGCCTCACGTGCCCTAGGAAAGCTGGAACAGGACACTGGCAGCTTTTGGCCAGCCTGTCAAGAGGTTGCACATCTTCTGCCCAACTAGCTATGTTAAGCGAATGGTTTTCAATCTCCAGCAGGTAGAGTTGCAATTTCTGCAGCTTCTTCTGTCTCATTACCTGCTGAAAATTGTGAAGATGAGACAAGCAGTCAGCTGATGCGTTTTTAGTTCCTAGGTGGTATTTCACGCCATGTGTACATGGCAGTTATCTCACTGGCAGTCAGTCAGCCCTCATTGCCAGTCATCTGAACCCTCTCATTCTGTTTTCAAAGGACTCCGGTTCGTGTGCAGTCTGAGTTTGCATGTCACAAATGGGCTTTTCCATTTTTTCTGTAATCCATATGCTTCCTTTTCCATGGTGGGATGTTTTCTCTCCTTTTACACAAGCGTTCCAGAAGCAAAGACAATGTCCTTCCCAAGGCTGCCCTGCAGCTCTGGGAGTCAGGTGCCACTTGTCACAGCTGTTAGTGTGACAAGTGTTACCATGAGATAAAAGTATGTAAAGTATAAGAAGTGCTGGGCTCTCTAAGATTGAATGTTCCCCTTCTCCAGAAGCAGCCAGAGCAACTTCTATCCAAAGTATGCTAGATATTCAACAAAACAATGGTACTAATCTTTCATTAAATGAAACATAATTAGGAATAAACATTGCACCATGAGGTAACGCTGAAGAGAGAAAATGCTGCTTGCAGTTCTTTCAGAGCTGAGTAACTTGTAACTTAGAGTCCAAGTGAGGTGTCAGTCCCCCTGGAGAATTTTTATGACCCAGAAAAGGTAATTCTGCCTGCCAGTCAGTGGTTCAGTCTCCTGACTGTCAAATTTAATGTGAATCTTTCTTCATTTTAAGCTTACCTCCCCCGGCAGTACCCATCCATGGGCATGGTGGATACTGCCAGGAGTGGCGAGCTTAAAATGAAGCATTTTATCATTCCCCTCTTCAAACTTTCCTTCTTGCAAACCAACCCCACTTCACTCAGGGTACCAGCTTTCCTGGATCTCTGCCTTTCCTCTCTGATGGGCTCTTTCCTGTTGGTCCCCCTCTTTCTTCTCCAGTCCGACACTGTACATGAAGTCTTCCCTATAGTCATCAGTGTGACACATCCCATGTCATAGTCTCTACAGCTGCTTATTCATTCCACATCGTATTTTTGTGTTCTCCCCAACACTGTGGTATTTGTCTACAGTTACCCATCCCCTTTGCTGCAAAGCTGCAGTTAACTATTCTTCAGTATGTGTAATACCGTCCTTTCACCCTCAGCGAGTTGTACATACTTTTTCCAGATGTATCATCTTTGCCAAGACCATTCTGAATGCTGACTCTGTCCTCCAGTGCTTGCCGCCCTCCCAGCTTGCCATCTCCTGGAGATTTAGTAAGTGTGCTCTTCCCCGTGAGAGCCAAGAACGGAATGAGGCTGTCCAAGGCACCGGAGCATGAAGGGACCGGAGGGAGTGAAGTAAAGAACTGAGAGGGTTTTCCTCTCATGCTTCGTCCTCTGGTTCTTTGGTGAGCGGCACGTCCCGAGGCCGGGCAGCACTCGCTCCCCCACTGGCAAGCACATTTCCAGGTCCCTGGCTGTGCACTCTGCCGAGCAATGCCTTGCTGAGCCCAGCTCAAGCAGGCCACGCTTTTAACACAGGAGATCCTGGGCCAGCCTAAAGTGATTTTTGAGGCAAGTTAGGTGGCACGAAGACGTGCGCTCCTCAACACTCCTGCCTTCCCAAGAGCTGGCAGAGCTGTCGCTAACCACGTGCTCTAAGCTGTGGCAACTGGTTTCAGGAGTTGATTAAGTGTTAGAAAAAAAATTCCCCTTTGCAGCTTAAATGTATTGCCTTTCAGTGTCATTGAGTCTCCCTTCTTGCTCCTTTTTATTACAAGAGGATGGATAAGCATCGGACTTACTCTTCTGAACACACTCATTGCTTTGTATACCTTGTCATGTCACTGTCTCTTCTCTTGCTGATAATGGGAACTGAGCTTTCACTTCTTTCTCTTGTAGAAATTTTTCTGTGCTTCTAATTGTTGTTGTCACCTGTGTCTGCACTCAGTTTCTGCTGTGGGTTTTGCAGTGGGATGTTCAGAAAGAGTTTCAGGCCAGGGGTTACCTTTACATTTCAATATTACTAATCTCTCCTATTCCACAGGTGACATCTGTGTTGCTCCAGGGAGCAAAGGTTTCCACTAAACAGTGAACAAGAGCTCTCCTGTGCATTTTACAGAGGAGCCACAGTAACTACAGAAATATGGCTGAAGAACCTAAGCTAGGTCCTCACCTGCAAATTACCACCTATTTATCAATCAGTCTCATTTAACCAGTTTCAAGGCCCAAATAGATGTTATTCTTGAAACCTGTTGTGGGTGGAGGAAGCCACTGCTGGTTGTGAGAGCACAGCATGAGTTACCAATGGTACGGTATTGCTGTGGGTTAACCCCAGGAGGCAGCTCACTCCCCCTCCCCAGCAGGATGGGGGAGAGAATTGGAAGGGTAAAAGTGAGAAAACTTGTGGATTGAGATAAAAAGAGTTTAATAACTAAAGCAAAGCAGAACGAGGAATCCATCCACCCCTTTCCATGGGCAGGCACGTGCTCAGCCATCTCCAGGACAGCCGGGCTCCATCACACATAATGGTGACTTGGTAAGACAAATGCCATCACTCTGAATGTGTCCCCCCACCTTCCTTCTTCTTCCCCCCAGCTTTATATGCCGAACACAACATCACATGGTATGGGACATCCCTTGGGTCAGTTGGGGTCAGCTGTCCCAGCTGTGTCCCCTCCCAGCTTCTTCCCTACTCACGGGTAGGGTGGGGTGAGGAGCAGAAAAGGCCTTGAGGCTGTGCGAGCCCTGCTCAGTAACAGCTAAAACATCCCTGTGTTATCAACACTGTTTTGGTCACAGATCCAAAACACAGCACCATAAGAGCTACTGTGAAGAAAATTAACTCTGTCTTAGCCAAAACCAGTACAAATATTTATGCAGAACTGAGCAAAACTTGATACTGTTCAGTTTTGGCCTCTGAGGCGAAACAGGCCAGAAGTACCATTTTTGTGCTTCTCTATCATTGTCTCGTGTTTACTTCCATTGGCACAGTGCATCTCCACCACTTGCATTTGGCTTAGCTGTTTCTTCCAGAGGGGCGCCCAGCTAGCTCCAAATACTTGCGGAGCCAGAGGATCCAGCATCCCTTTGGTAGTCTTCCCCTGGGCTAATCATTTCCAACAGGATTTGACAACACAGTGACCAACAGCAACAGGGTGCCATGAGAGCAGAAATAGGCCTTACTTGCCCTGAGCAGCCACCCCACCAGCACTCTCTGCCCAGCTGAAGGCACAGGACCTGCATTTCAGCCAGGGCTTGACCCTGTTAGAAGCTGAAATACATAGCATGAAATTGTACTCATGTCACAGAATAACTGAGGCCTCAGGAGGTCTCTAGTCTGATCCCGAGCAGGAATTCAGACCAGGTTTTGTCTACTCCGGTCTTGAAAACCTCCAAGGACTGGTGGCACAACCTCTCTGGACCACCTGTTGCACTGCCTGGATGTCCCAACCTCTCTTCCTTCAACTTAGGCCTGTTGCTACTTGTCTTCCCCTACACTGTGAGGAGCCTGTCTGTCTCTTGATGACCCCTTGTAGACACTGGAGGGGCTCTTAGGTGCACCTGAAGGCATCCCTCCTCCAGGCTGAACCAGCCCAGTTGCCCCCTGCATCTCCTCACAGGGCAAGTGCTCCAGTCCCCACCTTCTTGGAGGCCCTCCCTGACCTCCCTCCAGTTTGTCCATGCCCTTCCTGTATGGTGAGGCCCCAAACTGGACACTACCCTAGATGTGGTCTAACAATTGCCACATAACTCACCACTTCCCTCTATCGACCAGCCAAACCTCTGTTAATATAGCCCAAATTGGGAATTTATCCAGTTAAAAACCCCTAAAAAAATCCCCCACATGTTTCTCAGGGTTTGTTTTTGAAGATAGAGGAGTTCCCAAATCCAGTTCACATGCAGCTGTGCCAATGTAACTGAGATGGTACCATGCCATGGCATGGTACCGAGTAGCCAAGGAGGGGAAGGAAGGATAACAAAGGACTTGAGGAAGCCGATGCTCTGGGATGCTCTGTTGAAGAATCCCAGCCTGATGTATATCCCTGGCTTTTAGTATGCTCTTTTCTTCTCAAGGAAGTAACTGCTTAGTACTTTAAGTTTTCTGCCCATAAATGTCTCTGCCTACCAAAACACATCACCCCGCTCCATACAGTACAAGCACAATTGGCCGCATCGCAGGTTTAAACACACAATTTCAGTAGAAATGGCAGATGTTCAGAATATCTCTCGTGACTCATTTGTGCTTTACACTAGCCAGTAAGGCAAGGCAGAAAAAAAATAATAATACATCATCTGATCAAATAGTGCCTATGTGTAAGAGCAGTACTTGTTCCCCTTCTTTCAAGTTGCTTTGGATTTATCAATTATCACACTCAAGGCTTTAGTTATTCAAAATAAGAATTAAATCACTGAAGTGTCCATGATGATTTTAATATCTTATCATGCTATTTGGGATGCACATTCTGAAATGCTGGAGAAATATAATACCCAGTCAAAAGGGCAAGCTTATAATTCATGACCCTATTAAAGATGATGTTATAAAATGTACTGTTGGATTTGAAAAGTGTCAATATTCAGATGACTGATTTCCTTTGAATACAGTTGGAACTAGGCAATGCTACACTATAGCCCAATGAAGTCTAGTACCTACTTCAGTAAAAAAGGACAAGAATAATTAATCATTGCAAATTTATTACATGGAACAGCAAATTCCAGACAACTGAGTCACATAATAGATAACCAGTGCAATGGACAGTCTTTTATTTATGTAAACCAAGTCACTGAGCTGGTAAATCGACCCATGAACTTCATATTCCATGGTATTCTGAAACAAATTAACACAGTATCATATTTTATGTTGAGATGTTGATCTGAATATGACTTAGTATTCAGTTCTGTATTTCTGGTCCTTCTCAGAGTTAGAAATTAAACAGCTTCAAATTCTAGCACCAGAAGATTAAGATGGATGAAAGTTTGAAAGTTAAGTAAGTGCCCAAATCTGTTATTTGTACTCAAACACAAACCCTCCCTCCTCACACAGTTCTCCCTCTCCACCATGTCCTACCTCTACTGTCCTTCTTTTAGAGTACGGAGGCATGGTGTACATCTTGCAGCCACAATGGCTCAGGGGGCTGAGCTGTGGATAAAATTTACTGCTGTAGGTAAGGCTAGGGCATGATTATCTCACTGTCTTCCTGCCTTATATCCCCACCCCTGCTCTTTCTAGTTAGTGTTCACCCCAAAACAGGTCCTAATTCTGATGTGAGGATGACTCCTACCTGTACGCAGAGATCTGTATTAGTGGGCTCTCCTGTAGGATTAAGTGACTGAAGGTCACCTTGGAACAGAGAGGAGTCTAGCTTTTGTGTTCCACATGCAACTTACACCCTCAGTTTTTAAACTTTATAATTTCTGTACCATTTCTATCATTTTGTAGAGGATGAAAGCTCCTCCTTACTGAGCCTTAAAGAGAGAAGCAAGCAATCCTTTTGTCAAGAGCATTCACTGTAAGTCTCCGAGCATGAAAGAAATGCATTTCTGCCCAGACACCCACATGGATGTTTCATAAGGTCACCAAGAGGTATCTAGGTTTGTACTAGGTTTGCAACACTTCTCAGTAATTCCTTCCATCATGAGGATCATCATTATTAAAAAAAAGCAGAACATATTCTTCTCACTTTTGGATGCCTACTTACCACTGCCTTCGAGAGTTCTTCCATTTCGAGGCTGAAAAAATATAATAGATGGTTGTGCAGATGTACTAGATGCCAGATTTATAAGCACACCAAAATACATCTCCCATCATGCAGACAGAGTACCTAAGAAGGCTGCAGTAAGATTTCCTTTAAAAGGGACAACATGTCAAATACCTGGGGATCCATGCAGGGTTGGTTTTGCTTTTGAATCTGAGAAACATTCATGCTGCCTTTGTCCAAACAGCTAAAAAGTCTGGCTTTAATTATTCTCATTAAGGGTCTTGGGCCCAATTCATTGGGGTACTATACGCAGATGCCTAAGAGAGCATATAAATACCAGCACTGAAAGTACCTGGCTGGGCACAACTGACATGAGCCAAAATGTAAGTGACAGCTGAATTGGGACTCTGGTTACCTGCTATGACCTACTTGATAACGTTGGGCTTTTTTTAACATGTTGAAGATATTCCTAAAAACTAGTTTGGTGTTAATCAGAGCATGTCTAAACCAGCATATTCTGCATTAGACCATGCCATAGTTCAGCAAGCCAATGGGTGAAAAACATGAGAGAAATGATGTCATCCATGATTTTGCTTTGGCTTTTCACCCTGTTACGCAGTGTGACATCACTTACTGGCCAGACCTTTCAGACCAAGTGGACATTCAGCTCATGCGCATGTTTTATCTAATAAACTCAGCATCAGTGCACCTTGACAGTCTTAGAGATACAAGCCACATGCTACTTCTGTCTTTGGATGATTTGGTTCAAGATAAAACATTTGCAGTCACCTCTTCATATAAAAGTGCTTAATCCATTACTACCCCAGATCTCATTATCTTGTCATCTTTTAGTTGAAACAGAGCTTTTTAAACAAATAGCTCCCTAAAGCTTTCAAGCAAGGGATATTTGGCCTTTACTCAAAACAAGTGCAGCAAGAATTTGTGAAGGCAAACAGTTGCATGTAACATTGTCTGTGGTTCAGAATCTTTAAAGAGTAAGAGATTCAGATACCCTGAAAAGGAAAAAAGGCCGTCCCAGAGTCTCATGACTATCCTGTAAAATAAAACACAAGCCATTAACAAAATACTTTAAACTGAGTTCCATAGATCTGTTGACAAGTTTCAGTGTCATTCCATCAAAATATCAATAATTCAAGGCCTTTTTCAGCAGCATACAAACAACAAGATGTTGATAGTTCCAATGCCCATTCATCTGGAATGCTGATTAAAAATTAATACCCAAAGGGCATTGTCAAGAACTATCCACTCTAGTGTAAATATACTAAATTACCATATTTAAAGATTCAAAGGCTTTAGAAAATGTATAAAAGAAAGCTTTACATATGGTGGATTGCTTTGCAGAAGCAGGGTCAGCACAGCTCTCTTCCCAACCATTGCAAAAAGCTGACTTAAAGCAGCAAAAGAAACAGGGAAAGTGTCATACTTCCCTGTCCGCTGCTATTCACTTGTCTTCACGTTTACATACCTTCTTTGTAAACTTCGCAGCAGCAATCTGTGATTCCTGCAAGTGGACAGTAAGTTAGTCAAGATGCTGTCATTTCTTTGGTTTGTTATAGTAATCCTCCATCACTGATGAGGTTGCTGCACTCTGTGTGAGAAGATAATTTTACGCTTTTACACATCCACAGACAGATAATAACGGCAGCAAACCGATCTTTTAAAAGATTGATTTTAAACCTTGCCTTAACCAAAGTTACCCCATTTGCTACCATCATTCAACATGCTTCCCTCACTATACAGCAAAGCACAGCTATACTCTGGGGGGGTGAAGCAGAGCTCAACCTGGCACAAACACGGCAGCTCCATTCCTCAGGCCTGAGCTGTATCAATAGCTCTAACTTGTTAAGTGTGGCTGCTCTTCACCTTTCAGATTACCCTTGGTTTTAACCCAGGCATGATTGCTGGTTTTAAGCCTTCCCCCGCATCCTTTATTCTTCAGGAAATTGCTCACTTTTCCACACAGCCTTACATCAGGGATTAGAAACTTTCCCCATGACTTCATGGGAACAGGCTAAGCTCAGTGTCCAACAAAGCCCTGAAACTACAGCCTGGTACATCGGCCAGGCTTGGGAGCCCTCCTGCCCATGGCACAGCTGCTGGGCTGCATGCTCCCGGCTGGCCCAGAATGGGATAGCTCTGTGTGCCACAGCCACAGTTACACCAGTGAATGGGTTTACTTACCTGGGATAGGCTTGAAAAACAAGCACATATAATGAGCAAGGACATGAAGACAGGGGATGAGAACACAGGAAAAGCATGTGGATGGGAAACTGGGGAGGAGGAACTTAAAAAGACAAAATAAACAAGCAAGAAGGAAGGGACAGCAATTCAGGGTATGAGATGAGGATTTCCTTGGTTCAAGCCTTAAGACAATGATGTACAGAGCAACTTACAGGCCTACGACACACTATGGAAGAAAAAAGTGCTTGCTTGATCAAGGTGCTTTAAAGGATACAAAGGAGACTACGACAAAGACAGTGTGAATGCTAGTTTTGTTGTGAGATGGTTATTACAAACCAAACAGAGACAGAGACCAACTCATCACTTAGCCTGCAGTTTCAAATACCCTAGTTAATTTATAACAGGTGAGAGTTTACTATGTGGAAGAAACACAGTAAAAACTGAGCTTCTAAATAGTGTGTTGGCTTGACTTTAGAAGGGAAATTCCAGACTCTCATGGAGGTGATTGCAGTGTGGCTGGGTTTAGATAGCTCTTTGATTCCTTTGAAAGTACCGTCTACAAGATTTACCCAAAGATTAGACATTGAAGTTAAACAGTTTATTAGTTCTGCCAGAACATTTTATGTTCCCCAGATGGAGTTCAAGTCCCATTAATGCCTGAATTTCCATTGAAATTTGCAATTGCCTTTCATACTGCTGAGGCCTCATTCCTCTCTTGAAACATTATCTACCTTCTCTACATAATCCGTAACTCTGACTGAATCAAATTGTTTTAAAAATCCACACAAATACAGGATCATGTAGAAAGTTGAAGTCCAGCTGAAATCAGTAGGCTTTCATAACTGTTTCATTGGGTGCACTACATATAGACTCATGTTCGCAGTGTCTTCTCAAGATTCCTCATGGGCTGAGAAAGTACATTTTCATGTAATAAGAGATTTGACCAGCTGGGTAAAACTACAATTTTTGCAAAGTTCTTTTTCCATATTTCACATTTATATTTGATCTGCCACTTAATCAGACCACACCTAGGAATCGTACTGCAGATATGTAGCTGGCATTAGTCGTATCTCTTGAAAGGATACTGTATGAGATTCAGCTCCCCATCTTGAGGATGTGTAACAGAGGGAGAATTTTTTTGCAAAGTCAGTAACTAAAATAGTAACCAGGAATAGGGCTCCACTCAAAGTTACCAGATGATTCTGGATGTCCCCTCATTAGCTAGGTTGCAGAAGCATAGGAGTCAATACTGACCTCAGAACATTTATTAGACATTTAAGACTGAAATGCTAGAATTTTTTATACAATCATCTTTAGTACTGTAGAGTTTTATGGCTGCTTTAGGAAAGCATGCTTGGAATTACAATAAGCTAAAGACATTGGCAAGAAGACATATTGAAATACATGGCAAAATACTTTCTATTACTGTCTTGAAGGCTGTACTCGTGATTTGAAACAGAGGGACTCAAAAACCTCCACAAGTAAATTGGCCTTTTTAACAGATCCAGGGGCTGAGTAAATTTTACAAGAAAGGCTCTTAAATAAACTGGTGATAAAAGAAGTGATATGAAGCAGAACTGACATTGATCTAGGTCCTAATATGACTGCACTGATGAGGAAGACCTATACTCAATAGCTCCTCAATCTTTTGGATCTGAGTCAGAAACACAAAAACCAAAGCTCAAATAGAGTATTAAAATCAGTAAAGCAACTCATACACCTCCATGTTCAGCATGATCTTAAGTATGCTGTTGATCCAATGTTATGTATATTTATAGCATCTTTAACCCTGTATAATTCAAAAATGAGGGTCAGGTTAAAATACTGACCCCAGCTGTAACTGGGTGTTTTGGGTCTTGAGCTCTGAATTGGTGAAAAACAGCAATTTCATATATAATTTAGCAGAGTTAAGAATTACATGCAAACTAGTAATGAGAAGAAATAATCTTTTATATACTCTCCTACATCTTCTAAACCATGACGATATTAGATTGTATGTTACTGTTTGGAGAGAAATGTCAAAGCGTTGGTTTTGGAGGGGTTGCTTTTTAAGTTTAAGAAGGGGGTGCTTTGAAATAAAAGAAGCAATTACACCTTACCTCATTTGTATGCATGCTGTTGAATATGGAATAACAGAGATCCAAAACAGTGCTGGAGATCTGCAAAACCAAGTGGTACTTTAATACATTTACTGAGAGGATGTGGTGTACATAGTTTGACAGAGAACAGGCTTGATTCTGATCCCAGCACAATTTAGATTGAAAACAGTTCCACTAAAACCACTCAGGGCAGGGCAAGACTTACAGACACTATTACAAACTGAAAAACTAGTATTTTGTATGAGGAGAATACACACAATACTACTAACATTGTCAACACAGTCTTGTGCTATAGAGAGATCTAAATTAGCCTCTTATATTTAAAACACATTTTCCTTTGCTAAGTGTTCTAGAAATGGCTTTGGGTTTTGGCGTATTTTATCTACATTCATGTTCATCTAGCAGCATTTCAATCAGTAGTGTAATCTTTACCCATATACTGAAATATACTGTCCCATACTCACTGCCACAGGACAGGGATTTGCTGATGCATGAAATCACTTTAGATGAGAATTAAAAACAGCTCCAACGGAAGTAAAATGTGAGACACCTGAACAACTGGCTCTGGGAGCTATTTTCCACAAGCCTTGGTTTACAGAGCTGAGATTCCAGAAAGAAAAAAAATCAGCATAAAGTGTTCAGAATTTCCAGATAATTCCTGATCCCGCACAGATTTTTCCTCTCTGCTCTGAAAATGAAAACGACGTTTGTGCTCGGTATCAAATGCAGTGGGGCTGATCTTTCAAAGCTACTGAGTTTCGGGTTTTTTTAAACTGTTTGCAAGCTCTGGGCCAGAGGCACCACAGCAGAAACAAGGTGTGAAAACTTCCCCTTCTCCTCTGAGCACCCAGGAGAAAACCCATCCACCCGCCACCACAGAGCCGGGACCAGGCACAACCCTGCCTGTAACTCCTACAGCACTATCCAGTGCTTCTTGCTTCAGTGCTAGCTACCACTGTGATGGGAAGAAAAGCACTTTTTCTCTCTCTAGGTCCGAGTTAGCTCTGCAGGGAGGAGAGCACATACACCAGCAAACTCACTCTGCTCTCCAGAGCTTCCAGCTCTCTGGGGGAGGCTCTGCCACCTGCAGACATTGATGCTCAGGGTTACACAGGGCAATTAGTATGTCTGGAAGAAAGAGTCCCAACAGATCAGACACCTTACTAAGGTCAATTTACCTAAGGTTCATTAGACAGTTCCATCCACTGACTGAAACACAGTGCCAGTTGCTTTTGAAAAAGTAAAGATAAGACATTAACAGCAGGTCTGCAATACCTTGGGACCTGCATTTCAGCTCAGGGAGCTGGGAGAGGGCGGTTGTTAGCCTGCCCGGCTTTGGCTAACCCAGGTGTCCTATTCTACACCCGGCTGCGCATCAGACCCCGGCCCACACCTGTCCCACCTACCTCCCCGGGCAGCAAAGGGCTCCAGCCTCCCTACTCACCTCACCACCCACCCCAGGGATTTCACAAGGTATTTCCAGTCCGGTGCCCATGTCCTACCTCGCCTCCCTGCCAGGGGCGAGTCTCGTTTCCCACCTCCCTCGGCCAGCCCCGGCCGGCTCTGCCCGACACCTCCGCGGCACCCCGCTTCCAGAGGGGCTGGCGGGGAAGGGGAAGGCGAAGGCGGACATACCTGGCTCTTGGGCAGGTCCGCGCCGTCCCTGTAGCGCAAGGAAGGCTGGGGGAACCCTGCGAGGACACGGAGGAGACACACACATACACAGAGGGCTGTGTGGGGATGCCGCCGAGCCCAGCCCCGACGGCGCCCCTCGAGGGGAGACGACCCTTCCCAAGGTTTGGGGGTTCTCTTGGGTTCTCTCCCCGTGCTGGGGGCGGGACGTACCTGAGCCCCGCGGCAGGGCGCAGAGGCAGCAGGCGGCGAGCAGCCAGGGCAGGGCGGGCAGCGGGGAAGGCATGGCGGGGCGGCAGCGGGCGGACGGGCCGGCCGGCGGGCCGCCTTTATGGGGCCGCGGCGAGGCCGGGCCGCCGCCGAGCCAATGGGCGG
>JAVKLA010000057.1:7261636-7278005 GCA_034782735.1 Sagittarius serpentarius
GCTCCGCCCTTTGGAAACCTCCCACAGAGCTGGTTTTCTAGAAGAGGTGACAGAAAGGAAGGGGGGGGGGGGGGGTAAGAAGAGGCTGTGCAAGGAGAAGCAACGGACGGAGCTGCTGGGATTTTCATTTTAAACAGAAAATTCAGTTTTGGAGTAGGGCTTACTGAGCCTTCGGAAGATATTTCTCCTCGTGGCAGCTTGGGAGATAAAGTTTGCCTTCTAATCAGAAGGGATGTGGACTTTCGTATCAAACAAGTCCTGGCCCATCTTGTTACACTGACCTTCATGTGGAATAAGGAAAGCCATCCACCCCTTACTTCGTTTCATAGTAGGTGTGGTTGTAGACAAGACACAGATCTGCTCGTAACAGAAAGGTGATTCTCTGTTCTTCCTGATTTAATCATTGGGTTCGACTTTGGAAAATGCTTCCCGGTTTTCTCTGCGCTAGTTCTAAGGGCAACGCTTTCTAACCAGATCTGAGACTGAGAAAGGCAGAGTCCTCCCAACCTCTTTTTTATAGACTTTGGGCCCACTGAAGCAAGTACATATGCCATTGTCCAGCTTCTAACATACACAGGAGAGGTGTTTGGGAGGCAATGGCTCCGTGTGAGATACAAGACATAAAAAGCTGCAGAAGGTATTACTGGCACAGCAGCCCACCTCATCTCGTAATGTCCCTCAATGGCTGCCCTGGGCACTAAAAGGATGATGGCAGGACTGTTCCTGGTGGGAGCATCTCAGCATCTCAGAGCAGTCAGAGAGGAGACGCACCTGCTTTTTTGCAGAGAAGAAAAGGGGAGCCAGACTTCATGTGACTCCGGCAGCTCCACAACGGTGTGTCCTGAGTACGTAAAGAGGTGCAGGAGCAGCTGAGTGACCCCAGCACCATTAGTTCACCCTTTGTTCCTTCCCCTGGGAGAGGCGGCCGTCTTTGCCTCATCACAGCCCGTTGGGTGCAATAATCTGAGTGGGGAGCTGTCAGCAGAGGTCAGACGTTGCTATAGCAGGCACTCAGCTGTCAGCTTCTCACCCATCTTGACTGGAAATGGGATTTTCAAGACAGGATAGTATTCAAAGAGATTATTCCCTCTGACTGTATAATTTTTACCCTTCGTGGGAGCTAAAGCAGATTGCAGCGAGTTTTGTGGTGATGGTTTCTCACAGCAAATCCCCCAAGGCTTTCAGTAATGAGGAGACGCAGGGTTCCAGGAAGCCCGTACCCCTTTTCCGCAGGGACCCTGCTTTCTGTTCAAGCCCATGCAATTCTGGAGTGAAAGGACTCTCTGTGTTTGCTGAATTTTCTCAGAAAAGGAGGATGGCATTTTATTATTGATGGCAGCAAGAAGCAGGTTCCTGTTTGGTGTAATTTCGTGTAGGCCAACGTGGTCACAGAAATGTGAAAGCAGGGCCCCACCAGTGTGAGCTGGGCCCATCAGAGGTAGACAGTAAAATGACAGAAGCTAAATATACTCTGAAGGACTGCACGTTTTCATATTAACTATCTTCTTTCTGTCTTTTGACACTTTAACCAAACTGAAAAATATTGTTCACCAACAGTATTTCTGTTGCCATGCTCATCACAGATTTTGCACCCACATCACTCCCATGCTGCAGAAACATGGGATCTTAGAGAGCCATTCTAGATTCAGTGTTTGTCACTATCTTTTTGAATACTAGCATATTAGATACTGATACTTTTGAATCCTAATTATTTGCTACATTTTTGAGTAGAATACTATAAATGGTTACCGAGTTGCTGGTGTTTATTCACTGTAATGGGACGTGGTTCTCTGGCTTTCCCTGACTGGTAAGCAAGGCACAGTCTGCTGCTTTCTTTCTCAGGCTACTCATTATCTGCCTAAATTCCCACTTCTGTCCCACACAACCTGTTAAATAGATAGCCCCTTTCAAAGTATTTAAAGATGTCTGAGTTTAGGAGTGGGAATATTTTGCGATAGCATAGGGAAAGGGGTGTGCGGTCATGTTGGGTGGGTAAAAACTACCCCTCCCTGACGTAAAATTCTGCACGCTGCTTGAACCTTTCCTTCCTTCCTCCTTCTCATGCGCAATAAAGGTTATGCTGCTTTATTTCACCCTGTCCCAGTGAGTACCCTAAAAGTACTCTGTGCTTTCCTTCAGCAAATTTTGCCTACATGTTGGTCCTGTGAAGGCTGTGGAGTTATTAATTTGCTTCAAGTGAGGCTTATGCTTAAAGATGAGATAAAAATTAAGTCATACAAGTTCCATTAAAAAAATCAGTACAACTTATTACCAAACTGAAAATAGTATTTTTTCAGTGACTGTGCAGTATGAGGGAAGAAAGGGGAAAAGTGTTTAAAACTAAAATTTCAAATAGATGAGTGTGTCATATTATGAACACATTTGCCTTCCTTAAATCAGAACTTTCTTTGCTGCTGTACATTTCATTTCATAGGTGTTAGCTAAGGTGCAGCTCTGCCAATGGATATATCAGCACCAAGCCACATTAATGAGCCATACTTTTACTGCACAAATTAAATTCCTGCTTTAAGGTCCTGGGCTTCCTGCGTGCAGACACAGAAATAGGTTAAGAGTTTCAGTGCCCTCAGTGATTCACAAATGAGTTAAAAATGAAGCTTTGGTGGGGGGTCAGTGAGAAACAAGAGGATTTTTTATGGTGAGTCAGGAGGCTTGGCATATATTTAGCAAGAGCAATATTGCGGCACCCATAATTTTAGAATAAAACATGCTGTGATTGATAAATGAAAAATAAGAAGAAAATTTGGCTTCAATAAGCGTAAGGGTGAAGGCTTCCTTTCTGTAAATGATCCCTGCAATGAAATCAGCGGGTTATTGCAGACAGTGAGGACAGAGTCGGCAAATCGTCACCATCATGCAGTTCCGGAGTGCATCCCATCTGGCTGCTTCTGCTTGCGCACGCCTCTCACCCTCTGCAGCTTGGCAGTGCTTGGTGTGAAGCCTTATCCTGCTCTAAGGGCTTTCTATACCTAACCCATGACCTGTTTGGAAAGATGAGAAAAGCTGCAGAAATTGGAGGGTATTTATTAGGCAGCCCTGCCATAAAGCCTGCAGACATCTCCCAGTACTCGCCTTCTATTAAATGACAGTGCCTATTCATGCTGAATACAAGGCTGTGTTTAATGTGGTTTTAGTTAACATTCGTTTACCTTTCCACCACAGACAAGTGGTCCAAACAGTGAGAGATGGCTTATTTTTGTTTTCACGTGGGCAAGGCTCCACTCGGCACTCAGGGCTGTGGGCCCAGACTTTTCTTTACCAGCATACATAACACCTCTGTAAAATTGACATCTGGTATAGGTGTTGATTTGGTTGTCAGAATGTCAAATAAATACAGAATAGTTAATGTTATGCTTTTGTTTGTAATTGGATTGCTATGCTTTACAGCTATAAAGCCATGGTCTTAAAGTTGAGTAGGCCAGCAAGTAAATATTTCAAGGGGATAAGTAAAAGCATGCCCTATAGGGTAGGTGTTCAAAGACAAGAAGCTAACCAAGAGCATCAAAATGGGGGACAGGCACTAATGGGGAAGTTAGGGAACTAGACCAGGAATCTGAACATTTGCATTCTTTTGGATAGTTTATTGGCTAATTTCTTGGATAAACAAGATTTTATGTCTGCTACGTTCGGCCAGAGAAGTGGAAATTCCTCTGAAATGAAGCAATTTGCACCTACCAGGTTCTGCTGTATGAAAACAGTACTGTGGCAATGGGCTATATTGAGCTACACTGGGTGGAAGGTTCATTATAATTACTACACTTTGGGGCATTTGAAATGATCTTCAATCTGGAACTTTCACGTGGTTTAATTTTATCTGGTCCTTCCCCAGTCGGACAGGGAAGCAATATGCTGTTCTGCTTAGGCAACCAGTGGGGTAACTCAATCAATATCTGTGGTTGAGCTTTCATCAAGGATTTGTCCAGAATGATTTGTTCCTGGCTTCTTAGCTTGTGCCCTACCAGAAATTTCCAGGTGGTCTCCCAGTCAAATACTGGAGTGGCTGACACATACTTAGCATCACCAGCTGAACAGATCTGATTTTAATAGCTGAATTATAATGCTGATGCTCATTCATCCATGCCTCCTAAATGTGAATGATTTAATTTGTAGTTCTAATTTTCTCTGAGTATAGTTATATGTAAATTATAATTTTGTGTTTATAGAGGGATTATCACAGTCTGTGGTAATGGATACCTCACACTGATTACTAGAGTAAAGAATATAGGCTAACATGTATACCATATGTCTCAGATTTCTGGCAAATACCCAAATCCTAAATCTCCATTCGTGTATGTGAAGAGAAGATACTAAAATAAATGTTTGTCTCACCAAGAGCTGGCTACAGGGAGAACCGATCCCAGACTATTTTTACTACCCGACCAAGTTTCCTCAAACACCACTCTACTCTAAACTCACCAAACAGAGAGAAGAAACCACCAAACTACATTAATCCATTTCAGTATCTTATGACCCACCAACCCTTTGTTGGTGATATTGCTTATTATCTGCCTGACTTTAAAACCATACACAAAAAACAACCCATCTAGGAAGCTGAGTGTGTAAATAACTGGGAGCTCAGGCCCCCAGACACTCCAAGTTGCACATCTATCACCGAGTGAGGAGCATGGAGTTTAACCCAAAGCTTTACTTCCCTTAGCCACATTTAGCAGCACTTACTCCTGTCAGAGATCTGAGCTGAGTGCCATTCAAAATGAGTAAGTACTCAAACACTGTCACTTACAATTATTGCTGAAGATATCTGTATTCTTGTTAAGTAATTTGACTCATTTAATATGAAAGCAATTAATTTTCTCACTCTGTTTCAGGTCGAATGTATTTATACAGAATTTTACTGGCATTGAAAATGAACTGATGGCTTCCTTGATACGTTAAATGTCATTTGTATGAACTCTTGTATGTCTTTTGACTCCTGGCAGCTGTAAGACTTGAGCTAGCTTTTATTCTGCCCTGTGGCCAAAGTGGTTATGCCTGGACACTCATTGGCCTGAGTATTTTCTCATCTCATTAGATTATGTCACTCCACAAAAGCTTTACTGTAGCAAAAAGCAAAAGTTTTTCAGCTTTTAAAGCATTTTATTGGCCTGAAAATATTGGAACTGTAAGTTTCATGGAAATGGCCACTCCCGAGTCTGGCAATCAGACCAGACTGGCAAACAACAATAAACTAAGAGCCATTAATACTAAGTCTGTTTATACTGTTTGGATTAGGGCCCAAAACTGCCTGTCAGTAGTGATGTCTCCTCCATAGCCTCTACTGAGAAGCGCATCTCACCCTCAATAGCCGTTTCTCTCCACACCTGAGTCCCAGAGCCCTTCACGCACAGAGCATGTACGTCCCTTCCCTAAGGTGGATTGCAAAAGATCTGCCTGCTCTGCCTGTAAGCAGCTGGCCAGAAGAGTGACTGGCAAACAAAAGGCAGGCTTTCCTTTGGAGAGGACTCTCCATTTCACAGCTGAATGTCTTTTTAAAGCTTTTAATCTCCTCCTCAAAATAAATTTGAATGCAGGTTTTTTTAATTGTAGTCCTTTCCCAAAGGTCTGTTTGCGGAAGCACTGTGGCTTTTGTTATAGGCATAGAATTAAGGACTCTGGCTTACAGAATCTGGCTTCATTAACACCCTATTTACACATTATCTTCTTGAGTTTAGTTGTTCCACGTCAGCCAGACCTTGAAGCAAGAGAGCTCTCCCTGCTCGGGGAAGGACTCTATGAGTGAGCCCTTCTGCTCACTTGGTCTCTGCTCTGGGGACTGTGTGTTGCTGAGCCCCTGCTGAGTCTGACAGGGACCAAAGTTTCCAGTCAAAGATCCTGACCCAGTGTCAGACATAAATGTTTATGAAAGGAGTTCCCCTAATATGATGCAGTGGCCAGACAAGACAAATGAGGGAGAACAATAGTGTGGTGGCAGGAATACAGACATTTGTAGCTCCTATCCCCCATGTGCATTTACTTTCTCTTCTTTACCAATATTTCTTGCCAGCAAAATGTTGTGTGTGGGACTGCTCTTGTGGACCACCCTTGGCAAAATGGCCCGGTAAGACAGGAACTTGAGTGTCAACAGCACGCAGGAGCGGAGCGCCAGAAACTGAGAGGACATTTGCCCAGACGGGTGCTGCTAAAGAGGAAGATGACCAACAGCAGGATTTAAGAGGGAATCGGAGTCCTATGAAACCAAGAAGGAGTGAGCTTGAAAAGAAGTACAAAAGGCGCACCAAATTTTTGTAACAGAGGGTAGCGCCCTGGCCATGGGAGCAGAGCAGGGTTTGGGAGTGCCAGGGGTGGCCCCGCAACACCACGGCCCCTGCCCGGCACTGAGAGTGCAGCGTCCGTGTGGAACAGGGGACACAGCCGGCACCCAGAGGGGGTGACCCAGTGGGTGCAGTGCAGAGGGACCCTGCGCCTGTGGCCCAGCAGGGCTTCCTTGGTGGCATGGGGGTTCAGGGGGTGTCGGGAGCAGTGGGAGGGTCACACACAGCCAGAGCAGACACATCCTCCAAAGGAGAGGAGGGCAAGGAGGGGAGCCCCCCACCCATGGGAGGGGAGTGGGCACATGTCACTCCCTGGGTGGGATTTGAACTTTTGAGGATTAGCTATAGAAGGGTGTTCAAAAATTTGTCGGAGTTCAGTAACAGTTTGTGAGTGTCTAGTATTGTGGTTTAGCTGTTGGTATTGATCTTGAATATATTATTCACCAATAGCTGATTAATTATGTGCTGCTAATAAACCAATGAACCTCTTCAATCTTGATTTTGTTTCAACTATGAGCAGTTTTTTCCTGTGATAGTTATGCACCTCAATGTCCCTCAGTGCTAGGAACATTGTGCATGAAATGCAATCAGGTGAGCTTTCTTTTCCCTTTTATAGTAACATGTCCTGAGAATGCATCTTGTCTGTCTTAAGTGGCAACTGCAGCACTTTCTGCTGGCTCTGAAGGCTCCGAAATAAAGAAGGAATTATTCCAAAGCCAAAAAAGAAGGGGAAAAAATTTGAGAGAGAATAAGCATGACTTGAGGGAAATAATGACAACAGAGTGGAGAGCTAGGTCTCTCAGAGCGACTATCCACAGAGAAAACTTAAGTTCTGACTCAGCAGAGGAGCACGCATATTGTGTCAAAGTGTGCACCCTCATACTGTGTCAAAGGCAGTACCTGCCTGTCTCAGCCCTACTACCAGAAATGAGCAGAGGCTGGAGCCTCTAGCATTCTTGTCTGCATGTAAGTGGAGAAGACAGACTTTCCTCCGCAGCATAATTTTCTGTAAGACTCCACACTTAAAACCAAGCAGACTACTGAGGGTTTTTACCTGGAAGGACTTAATTGCTAAAGAAGGAGGAAAAGCCAAAACTCAGAAAGAAAAACAGGCAGCTACATCAATGGTTATGTCAGCTACTTCCTCATAAGTATATCTCACTGAGGAGAGGTTTTAGCAGAGATGACGCATTGGGACTGCATCTCATCACTTGTTAATACAAAAAGATATGGTGCAATAACTGGTGAATCCTATTTGGTTTATCACTGCTAACTTAGAGATTTGAGATGGCTAGAAGTATGCGACTCTCATGAAGTGATATGAAACTGGAGATCATGTTGTGCTTATTTAGCTGGATGAATAGTCCTGAGACAGAAGAATTAATTGCATGCAATTTGAATCTTCTTTTTCTTTCTGTTGATGAACTTACCATATTCCTGGCCAGCAATACAGTGTCTTAAGGCGACAGTGTTTAATGGAAGAGTAAGGAGGGATGTAAAATTAAAAACCAATTCATCTATGATGAAATGCAGTAAGGTATATGAGTACAACATTAAAGAAAGCAATAAAGACTATATTAAAGCTTCACGATGCATAACAAAAGTTCAAAAACAAATTCTAGAGAGTATATTGGATATATTTCCAAAATCCCAGCTATCAATTGAAAAATAATTTTAAATGTCCTCTGTTCTACCCAAGAAACATATTTGCGTATATAATTTCTGCTGGGTTTACATTAAAAAAATTACACATTCACTTTACGGTGTGGCCTGACAGGTTCTAGTCATTTGCTGAGGTTTTGGCACATAACAATGGTGCTGCTCCAGTCTGTGATGTTCCCTGCAACTCTGAAAGGCAGTGCTGAAGTAACTTCAGTATCAAACTATCATCAACAAGCATTTTTTAAAGCAGCTTTATTTTCATCATGGAATCAATAATGTGCTGCACTTATCCAGTTGTAAAATCCTAGTGAAGAAAAAGGGATTTTGCCTGGGGGAAGAAGGAGTTGGATAAGATGAAACCTGCATGTGGTGGCTTAAGCTTAACCTCATACTGACTACAGTGTGACAATAAAAAAAAGAAAGAAGCAATCAAGCAGAGCTCCCCACCTTCTGTTCGGAGAAAAGATAGCCAAAATGAATTTTCCATATTCTAACTCCAGCACCATCAATGAGAGAACAGCAGAAATTGGTAGGTCCCAATAACTCCTGTAACAGGAGCGCATTCAAACAACAGCGCCTGGCACAATCTAGCGCTGTGAGTTATCGAAGAGAACGAGGCCCAGTGTGTTGCTGTTGTTATCATTCCTGGAGAACAAAATAATCTGCCCACTCTGCCTTGGCTGGATCAACGAGTCACTGCCCAGTGACACGGTTTCCTTAATGGAGTGAGTGCTCAGGGAAGCTGCATGTAAATTAGGCAACAAGGATGTCACAACAAAGCACATGCTGACTGCTCTGGTTCTTTTTTCAAACCAGGGAAAGCCTACTAGTTAAAAACGATGTCAAAAATAAAAGGACAGAATGTCTAGAGGGAATTGTAAGTGGGTGGGTGGATGGATGGCAGCCTCCTTCTTTTCTGGCGATACAACTTAAAATAAAGACAGTGTTGCTGGGGAAACGTGCCTAAATGGTGTGATGCTTCCAAATGCAGGGCTGGGGTGTCCCTTATGCTAAAAAAAGAAATAGTTGTGATTCTGTAAGATTCTTGTGAGCAAGGCCTGGAGATGAACAGAGGTCCTAGTGCCCTCCATGAAGAGCTGACAGCCTAAGAAAGGGAAATGTTTGGATCCAAATGGTCAAAAAAGATTGTATTCAGTAAGAAGTTATGATGTTAGATTGCAAGAGGAGGAATGCTTAATACAGCTGATCTGGGCTATCCACAGTATTTATAAAGGAACTGAGAACAGGGTCGTGTCAGTAGGATCTGTGCTCTGAGACGGTATCCTGGACCTCTAAAAAATCCACTTTTTGTGATATTACTTAGTTCAAATTTGAAAACCATGTCTTTGCTTGGCTTAGTCATTTTTTAATTCACTTCATCATTTTGAGCTCAGTTGTAGATTTTGCAATTTAGAGCAACATCAGCTGAAAAAAGACATCCTGATACTTTTTTGAACACTAGAGTGATGGATATAAAGCATAGTCTAATACATTAAACAACGACTTTTTTTCTTTTTCTGAAGTATAAAACTAGCACCTTCAGTATTGCTATTTATCAAATACCAGTAACAGTGACTTCTTCTTTTAACTGTGTGCTTTGTAGCTAAGTATCTGTGAACACAGATTTCATCTCATTAACCTTCTTTCATTTAAGCTGAATACATAGCAAGAAGATGTAAAATCATTCTCCCTCTACTTAGATGAAGGAATTCCCGGGGATAAGCCATCATGCTTCTCATGGTTGATCTATCATGGCTGGACCTGACAAAGGGTTTGATGAATGGTTTGTGGTCATGCAGTCCAAAACATCAACTGCTCTTAGGGTGAGCTGAATAAATGGAGAAGTTGATTGATGACCATCAGTTATACTTGAAGAGATGTCAAAGCTTTATATTAAATGTTGAAATCATCTTATACTCTCAAGTCTTTTCCTCATAGTGAGGCTGAAAGCTGTGTCATAAAACTTCCTGTATTTACCCAACCCCTCATATTTTCAGGGCTCTCCTTGGTGGTGGTTGCCATAACTGGTTAAAATACACTCATCTTAAAAATGGGACTTTTCAAATAGACAATCTATCTCCCATGTGTTCTCGCTTTAGTGAGAACAAGATTTTACAGTTGCAGCCCAAGACTGGCTGTGCACTAACATCTTGGGAAACAGTAAGCTGAAGGAAATAAAAATTTGCCACAGAAAATCAAGGTAAAGCTAGACAATCTTGTGGGCCTGATATCTCTGTTTTTCAAGGGTAAGAAACATCAACATAAGTTTCAGTGGCCGAAGAATTCTGTTGACCTCTGTGTTGCAACTCCAAAGGCCACATTCTTCAAAACAATTCTGCTTCTTCCTCTTAACTCTTCCTCCTATCCCTGTTTCTGTCTACACGTTGAATGGGGAAGTTCCCTGTTCCTTTTTTTCCATTTAGTATTTTATCATGTGAACACGCATGGTGAGTTCAAGGGTGTGTGGTCAGATCATTAACAGCTCACATTTGGGAAGGCAGCAGAATAATCCCCTAAAAACACAGGAATTCCCACCTTGTGTTTCTCTTTTAGTTTTTAAATAAAGAATCAAGGAAACTATGGACGAGGCTCCAGATTCTGTAAAAAAATAGGCTCTTAATTTCCATTGGAAACAGTCAGACATAAATAGCTCCAAAATTACTCTTGGTTGAGGACCATGCACCCGGAGGACTATGCACCAAGGTAAGGCACAGGGGCTGCACCATGCAGGAGGACACGTGCCCTGGGGAGTGACTCCCCGTGGGCAGAGCACAGACTGCCTTTGCACTGCCTTGGCCGGCAGGACGTGCCAAGAGCTGTAAAGCAAAGTCCCAGATCTCACAGATTTGCCTTCCTGAGTTCAGATTGTAGAGCAATGCCTGTTGTTTTAGGACAACACTTCTAGACTTACATCCCCTAGAATTTCTGGCATGAACATCTTTTTCTTGCCTTCACAAGAGTGGTGCTGCTCCTAGTTAATTATTGGGCTACTGGGATATGGGAAACAAATGTTCAGGTTCCTCCTGATAGATACCACATCTACCACCTCCCAAGAGCCAGCCCCAACCAGCAAGTTATAAATTATTTGAAGCACTCGGTGTCCCTGTGAAAGCTGTTCCATTTAATGTAAAACACTGATCCTACACACATTCATTAGCAAATGGGACCCAGGTTCTGTGCTCCCCTCCACCTCTCTTTTTCTTTTCTCATGCTCCCATGACCTAAGTCACCCCTCAGTCCTCCTTCCGGTGTTTCTGCTTGCCCCCAAACTGGTCAGTTTTCTAATGGAGTGATAATCAAGCAGAAGACAACACCGCTCCTGACCCTTACTACAGCAGTAATACTGGTATATCAGTAGGGAATTGTGTCTCCTGTTATCACGTGGGTTGTGTTTCTTTAACATTAGAGAGTGTGATCTCAGACACTGGCAAGGCAAAGTATTGGCTCAGAGTAGCACAGCTGCCTCCACCCAATACTCCCTCTTGAGAAACTACAACAATAACAAAGCCTTAAAAATCTGCCTTGCTTCTTTATCTGTGCTCAGAGCAGCTCTGGTGCTCTGTGTCTGTGCATTGCCAACCTCGCATCTCCTGGTGAGGCACGGCACGGCAGGGGCACGCGCAGCTTGCCCTCGTTGGAGCCTAAGTCACAGATGCAATGGTGAGCGCTGTACCTGCAGTGTTACCACAACTTTGTCACCTGGAAAGAGCCTGGAACTAATTTGTCCCTTGGTAGATGCAGCAGGTGAATTTAAGACTCAGCTGCTTGCCAGTTTGGCTCTGCCAGCCACAGAGGGAAATGAAAGTTGGTAAATTGAGCTATCTGATTCAGGCCATGGGAAAAGGGAAGGGTTAAAAGAGGGTAGAGTAACTTGTTTTGAACACTAATTGATTCAGTCAATTGTCTTAATTTCTCTATTTTGGAAAACACCCATAACTGGGACTTAAAACTCAATTGTTATTTCTGATTTTTGTTTAAAAAATTGACTTGTCTTGCTACGTTGACATGATAATTTGCTTGTTGGTGGCACTCATTTTATGACCTATATAATCAATTTTGAATTATCGGGTTCAATTTTAATTGACATTGATTTGATAATTAAATGTAGTTCTTAGCTACTCTAGGCCAGTCCTGGCAACATGTTCAGCTCATTGCTGTTAATAAACCCCACAAAGCTGTTTTCCCTTTCGAACTACCAGCTCAGACTAACTGTCTTAAGAATATACAGTAAACTAGATGGTTCAGCTAGTTACCTACTTACCTCAGTCTAAACTTTTTGTCTCCTACTCAGAAGGCAATCAAATGGTGTAATGATACACAAAGATTTAACAATTTCCAAGGCACTTACCATGAGATAAAACTTGCTTCTACCCTGAAATAAAAAGTGGACTTAATCTTCAAATGAAAAACAAGTCTAATTTGCTGCTTATGGATCTGATCTTGCCCCTACTACAGCCAGTCTGATTTTGCTGCAGGTATCAGCCCTAAGCCCCCCCAATCCTTCCACACACCTCAGACTTTCCCATACACCAGCTATTTTAGACATGCACTATAGGTCACTCATTGCTAAAGTTATTTTATATAAAACAAAATCCAGGAAATATATAATACTATACGTATTATATTTAGACCATACTAGTAAATCCTGCATCTGTATGAGGCTCTACAACCCTGTATTCCTCAGCTTGGTTTTTTTGATTGCTGCAGTGTCTCTTAATGACTGTAGAGGCCACAAGGTATTCTGTATGTTCTATCTTGTATCAACGAGATCCACATTTAAACCAGCTCGCTCAACTTGCAGAAAGAGACAGAATCTGGTGATGAAGGTCACAGCCTAATAAATACATTACATGCCAGAGGTGCCATGTCTGATCAGTTGCAAAGCAAGGTACTTGTACACAAGAGATCTCCTTTGGTGATCAGTCACGCCCCAGAAATGCAGCCACAAAGCAGATCGGTGATTTCACTAATAATGGCACTGCACTAGGAAAAGCATGTGTTCCTGCTGATTTAAGTAATATTTATTCTTCCTGAGTACTTGATGCTGAACAGGTGACTTGTCTTAAGGTCAGCTCTTACGGAAGCAAAGCACAACTAAAAGGGCTACCAAGACTAATCCTAGTAATTGGCATTGGATTAAAACCTGAAATAACAGCAAAGAGCAAAAAAGAAACATAGCATGTTTAACAATGTGGGCAAGCCTATGCTTCTGCTGAACAGGATGAGCTTGGAAGGTCAAGGAAAATGAGGGTGCCTTCAGTGTGAATAGGCTGGATGTGTTCAAATGCAAACTGCAGTATGGATGATTACTTATCTTGTCCAAGACAGGGGCTCATTTAAACATTTCAGTATACTTACACACTATTTAGAATTTACTCATATCGAGGGCAGTCAAGACAGCCTGCCACTGACAGATAATTTCTTAAAATGCTTGAACGTGCTCTTGCAGCTCAGATGTCCAGTGCTATACCTGGTCCTCCTGAGTGGACAAGTTGCAAATGTTGATCTTTTGCCAAGTAAGACTGTTCCTGGAGAAATGTCAAACCTGGAATGAAGATATATAAAAGTTATTAGGACATAAAAACCTTTTTTAATAGCATAAACATTGAATGTGTTATTAAGATGAAATTTTCCAGTTTAGGCCCACGTCCTCAGAGCAAAATGGGTGCATCACTTCCATTGGTTTCAGCCATGTATCTCTGAAGAGGTTGCAGAGACTCTAAAACATCCCAGAGAGAAAAGGGTGACTATTCACCAGCACAATTATCCTTTATATTGCTCTAGCAGTGTAAAAATTCTCTAGTATTAAAAAGAACCCAGACTCAAACATTGATTTTGCTGCCTATTTAAGGCACTAAACCCCACTACAGTTTAGCATTATTAGTTGCAAGAATCTTGTTGGCCTGAACTAGCAACTGGACAATCCAACTGTACAGTTGCCTATGCAACACATTCTTCAACTTCATCAGATGCTTTCAGGCCCCATTACTGGCAACAAAGCTTATTAACTGTGCTTAGTTTGGAAAATTAGTTCCTTTTATACTGGATTAATTATTATACATGTCAGTAACAACATACTTGAAAGGTTAAAACACATGGGCTGAGCCTGATAATCTGGCAGGAATTGGTTCCACAGCTGGAGACCGCTTTTTAATAAATCTGTGTGTGGCTGCAGTTGTAGTCGTCACTGAAGCCTGAAGGAAGAAGCAACTTGCTAGCCTGTGCAAGACTCAAACTGGTGACAGCCTCAGATTTCCAGTGTGCTTTGCCAACAAGGTAACTGTCACTATCATAATTTCTACTTCACCGGCAGAGGAAGGGAGGCACAAGGATGCGGTGTCCCAAGGTGCTGGTACAAACAAACACAGAGTCAGGCAGAGAACTTGGGTTTCTGATTACTGGGTTTTGGCCACTGGCTCCCAGTGAGGTCTACATTCCTGCTGCTTCACTGGTGGCTAGCAGCCATCAGTGTAGCACTGAACGCACGGTTATTGACACGTCTGCATTAGCCTGTTCTGCTCCATAGGCTGGCGACAGCATCCGTACCGACAGCGTCCTTGGTACAGATGGTTAGGCTCCAGCATAGCGCACCATGGTAGTCAAGTCTGGAAAGGCGTGGATCAGAGGGACTAAATCCTCCTCTAACAGGGAGGCGTCCTGCCTCTTGGTCATTCAATGAGGCATCTAATGTAGCACACAGAGTCCTACTACCTGTGACTCGGGGTTGTAAACCATGCAAGTTACATGTGCGTGTGTGTCAGTGAGTCTCAGCCTCAGGCTCCATACAGTGATGCAGACTATAAAAAGAGAGGTTGGGAAGTACGTGAGGTGAGTATCATCTAAGTTAAGGTTGCCTGTTCTAACCTATGTTTCTTCTCCCTTTGTCTAGAAGAGGCACTATTTTAAACTTGCTTGTATTAATTTTGATTTGGACTCTAATAAATTTACAATATATTTTTTAGCTGTGAAAGCATTTTAAACTCTACTTCCATTGGATTATTTTCATTAATTGGTAACGGGACACACAGAGACAAACAGAAACCGCTACTACAATTCTGTCTCTTCTGAATTTGTCCTGTCCTGAACTGTTGGCCCTGATCCTGCAGCAAGCTTCGCTGTGCTCCTCACAGACTTTAGTGGGGTTTAGGGCATGACTTTATTAGGGTTCAAGTCTTCCGTGGCAAATCAGCTTCAAGGCACTGGATGTTATTTAGGTATTTCCTTATTCACACAATCCCATAATTGGCAATTTTGTCTTATGTTCTCCACACAACACCTCGCAGGAAAACCAGGGTGAAGTGCTGCGTAGCATGAACCGCAACAGTCTGCTGCAGAGAGGGCCGACCCTGCGTAGCATGGACATCACACCACCTGGCCTGGGATTCAGGGATCATTCCCCAAAGCCTAAAGATGGGCTTTCCCTGTGCCCCCCACTCAATTTAACAATTCCCAGTAAGCAAATCAATTCTGGTGACCAGACACAAGAGGACATACTACCGGGCAGTTTTTGTGCTGGGTGGGGTAACAGGAGCGCATCTTTTGATAAAGGTGATAAAGCCGGTCCTTTGCGTTGTGTCACCTGATTTCATACAGGAAGACGTGACCCCAGCGCCTCAGTGTTCAGCGATCTTTGAAACGGGGTGGCTTTGCTCTAGTCTCACCCCCTCCTCCAGGCACCGTCGAGAGGGCCCTGCTCCACTGTTTGAGCTTCATTTCTGCAGAGTTTAGGGAACACCACCTCAGCACTGTAACACATCCCTACAGCCACGCAGTGGGGTACGTCCCCAAAAGGAGCTGTTTAAATAGCTGTTAAAAATAGACCCATCACCAGCACCTGGTTTTGATGGGATTTGTGGGTATCGGAGTCCTGCAGGTGCACGAAAGTCGCATTTTCAGCCTTCTTTTTTTGAAACACGAGCGTTAGGGACCTATTATTTTTAACAGTAAAGAACACCGAAACACACGTGTATATACGGGAGTCCAGCTGAGCGCTGGCTGTGGGCCCTGCCGAGAACACTAGCCACCCTGCGAAAACTGGAAGCCACCGGGGGGCGGCGGGGGCCGGGACTGGGGGTCTGCAGCGGGGCTGGGCGAGGAGACGAGGGCTGAGGCCGACGAGAGGCCGCGCCGCCCTCCTCACCGGCGGTCGCGCCCGGGCCGCCGGCTGAGACGCCCCGCTCCCGCCGGGACGAGGCGAGGCGGGGCGGGGCGAGCAGCCCGCCTTCCATCCCGCCCTCCCTCCCGCCTCCGGGCGGCCGGGCGCGGCGCTGCTTTTCCTCGGAGCCGAGCTGAGGCGTCCCCGCGGCGGCCTTCACCTTCCCCTCCTTCCCGGCGGCGGGGCGAGGGGCGCGGCCGAGGCCGAGGCCTGCCCGCGGCGGGAGGAAATGGAGGCGGCGGCAGGGCCGGGCGGCGGCGGCAGC
>JAVKLA010000057.1:7288206-7313704 GCA_034782735.1 Sagittarius serpentarius
GGGCACAATCCCCTCCCTCGACCTGCTGGCCACGCTGCTTGGGACGCAGCCCAGGGTATGGTTGGCTTTCTGGGCTGTGAGTGTACACTGCTGGCACATACCCAATTTCTTCTTCCACCAGTATCCCCAAGTCCTTCTCTGCAGGGCTGCTTTCAATCAGTATGTGCCTTAGTCTATACTGATATTGGGGATTGCCAGCTGTGTAAATTAATTAGTGGAAGGAGGAAGATTTGTCAGTAGAAATTTAAAATTTCCCATCACCTGTTAATCAGACAAGCTCCTTTTTCCTCTCTCCCCACTAATCCTGAGGCAGAGGTGGTCATGGTTCCTGTCTTAGTCTCAGAAAAATGAGACATATCAAGCAGTTCATCCATTTTTGGGGAGAGGAATCCTGCCTGCTTCTTGTATTTGCCACAGTAAGCACTGATGCTCATTGTGTGAATTTTTGACCACTTGATCTTGCTGCAGCTTGGATAAATGGAAACACTGAATGCCTAGAGGTGCTAGAAAACAACACAGAACTTTTATCCTAAATTCTTCTTTCTCAGCCAGGTGGGTCAGCATCCCTAAGCCCCATTTTCTCAGAGATTAAAGCTTAATTTCTGTTGAAATTGCTGCCCCAACCCCTTACAAGCTTTCTTACTGGCTGTTGAAGCTTTGTGGGAGTTCCAGTATTTGGCCAAGACATGTTTTATCGGCACAGATAAGACCCTGCTGCTTTGCAGTGGACTTAAATTGTTGTATGGAAAAGCTCTTACTACTGCCTACTACTACATAATGACCTGAGAGTCGAACCAATGTGTACAGCAGCAGCACAGGAAGGAAACTGTGCTACTCCTTTAGTTAATACATAGCAATGTTTTAATTGTGAATCTGGGAGTCATTAGGATGCACGGTTTGGGGATTTTTGTACTTCAGAATTTGATCTGAAAACTAACTTCTTGCGCTTTTGTTTTTTCTTTCCCCTCTGCATTTCATAAAGCCAACTGGAAAAGCTTTTTCTGGAAATCTGATCCGCCAACCCCTCATTCATATGGAAAGACTTGAGCTTCTCAGGAATGTCTGCAGAGACACTGCATTGAGAAATCTCTCTCACACTGCAGTTTCCAAATTCGTCTTGGACCGAATATTTGTGTGTGACAAGCACAAGATCCTGTTTTGTCAGACGCCAAAAGTGGGCAACACTCAGTGGAAAAAAGTCTTGATCGTTTTAAATGGTATCTACTTTGCTGTGGGTGTGTGGGTTTCTTTGAGGAGGAGGAAAGAACAGAATTGGTCCAACTGGAATAACACAAAAACAGATTCTTTCTGCCTTTCTGTACACTGATACTTAATTTCAGCCTTTCATTCTTCACAGTTGCTTCTAGTCCTTTCAAAACATCGCTTTTAAAGAAAGTACACCTGTTCTTTCTGTGAAAATAAGTAGTTATTACTTAGCTTAAAAGTGATTCGAGTCATGAAAGAGTACCCATATGCATGTGGTAGGTAGATTTGTTATCTTTGAAGGGGTGGCACTAAATTATAGAATTTGAAACAAGTAAATTACAAGGTATCACAATTCCCTAAAAACCAATAATATCAAGTTTCTGACTTGAGGCCACTGACTTTTAACTAGGCTTTTTTAGCCATGAAGAAAGCTAGTTAAAACTTGGCAGCTGCTGTTGGTCTGTACTGCTGAATCTTGTATATGTGCTATCAGTGAGCCATCATAGGAGTTACAAAGATTCTGAGGTGCTTAAGACAATAGTTTGGTCAACAAAGGTATAAAAGACTGTAAAAGAAGGAGTAAAGGGACTAATGTGTTTGAAAAACAATCTGCAAGGTGAACATTGTATATGTAGCCTACCATCCTGTTCTAGTAACCTGGTACGCCAGTAACCTCAACGTTTTCTACTGTACCACTACCTGCGCACGTAAACTTAACGTGGTTGTATTTAACATAACACACCCTTGTTTGACATGAGACAGTCTTGCTTGTCTGTGCACCTGGGCTGTCAATTTGCTACATACAGTCAGGTCAGTTGAGGTTCTTCTGTGGTTTTGCAGGTAGCATAGCTCACCAAGATGTGGTTAAAACCTGAACGTTTTAAACCCTGCTTTCTTGTTAGAAGCACCCTGCGAACACCCAGCTCTGCACTTGTATGTTCATGTTTTCTTTACCTTGTGTGAACTAGTCTGCACACCCAGAAGGGAAGAGTCACAAATTGGCAAAGGAACTGTGTCCCTCAGCAAAACTTTTGTCGCGAGGAGTATGTCTTCAAAAACTTTAATACTGGTTTCAACTCTGATGTATGGATGGGAGCTGAAAATCCAGCAAAGATGTGCACGCACATAGTTAGTTGGCCTAACTGTCTCCTCTTTGGGTAGTTTCAGCAGGCAGGACTGATACTTGAGGGGGAATACTTTACATCCAAATATCTAAGTGGTATTTGGAGGTTCAGGATGGAGAAATATAGCTGTGGCACTGTCGGGGAACTAACTCTGCTACTGCTTGTATTGAATCTCTGCTCTGGATGAATGCAGGGTTTCAGTTTCTGAGGCTCTCTAATCTGACATCTGTTGTCCACGTGTAATTCACCCAGAGTACGAAAAAATATAATTAGAAAACTGAAATTAATAAAATACACCACCAAAAAAAAAAATTGGGAAACCGAGAAGCTGAGTGGTGTGGATGACTCACTGCAGTTCTGGAACAGGGAAGGCTATGGAGGCTTTCATCTAAAGAGCTTGTTTTGTATCCCCCTGTTCTTGTTGCAGGTTTGTCCTCTGAAATGATGCTGTTGGGTGAAGGCATACTTCTAACACCCAAGGGGCCCACATGAGATATTTCTCAAGGTCAAAAAAACTTACAGGATCAGGATCTTAAAATGAATGCATCAGAATTTAAGGACTTTGTTTTTCTTGTCAGCTTATGTGCTTGCAGAAATTAGTATCTGGAGACTTTTTATTGTTAACTCTAGTGCTTTTTAGTCTGTGTAGTATTGTATGATTTGAATTTTTGTTTCAGTACAGCATAGTTGTGAAAAGAACTTCATGGATCCTGACAGCAAAGTGCTTTTGTGTTGAAGCAGTTCCAAAAGCAGCCCACAGCATTTATTTTTGTTGCTGGTAGAAACTCAGCCAAAAAGCTGGTTTCTTCTTTGGAGTTAATCCCCAAAGTCTTCCTCCATTTGTATGTGTGGGCAGAGGGAAAGAGAATGGGGACACTGGGATGGGGAATTACAGGCGTAGACATAATTACTGATGAAATTTGCGTAATGTGCTTTTCTGAGAGTTTTGAGGCCATTTGGTCTTGGACCTTGATGTCACATACCCTAGAGAATTTTAACAGTTTTCAGCTTCACAGTCAGAATCTCTCATCATTTAACAGTTTTAAACATAGTAACTGTAGATGCTAAAAATACAGAAAAGAGAGTGATAAAACAAAAAGCTGTCAGCCAAAGGCACACATGCTTGCTTGTACTCACTTTTTTTCCCCTTGAAAGATTCACTTGCTCTCTTTTTTTGATTTGTCTAGGAGCATTTTCTTCCATAGAAGAGATCCCAGAAAATATTGTTCATGATCATGAGAAGAATGGCCTTCCACGCTTGTCCTCCTTCAGTGACTCTGAAATTAAAAAACGGTAAGAGGTGGCTTCCCAGGGGTATGGGAGGGGTTTGGAGTCAGTGGTGTTATGAGAAGTCAAGAGTGCAGCTGAAGTCTACATCTGCAATTGAGGACAAGGGGGTTTCTGCTCCACCACTTGTATTATGGCAATATTTGGTTATCCTCATAGATGTTGCTTTGACTACCTTCCTACTGGTTTTGAAGGAGAACACCAGTGTAATTTGTGGTAGGTGAGCCAACCAGCTCCCTCTGGATGCAGGGTTTCTGTAGTTCAGTGCATACATAGTTGACCTTCAGAAGGGAAGTTTTAGTTGGAAGGTCCACCCTGACACCTCGTATAGTAAATCTTACTGCCTGCAAGTAAGATTGTGATTGCAGGCAGATTTACTTATTGGGATTGAACTGGATAGGTTTAAAATGTTAATGTTCCTTACCCTGAGAGAACTGTCCATTCAGCTGAACCACTTTATTTTCCTGTTTGGGTGCTTCTGGGTCTTCTCGAAGCAGAAAAAGTACTTCTCTGCAGTAGATCCTTCTAAATTACTTTGGCTAGATTTTTGCCTGTGTCTGCTCTCATCTCTGCCAGGGTCTCTGCCATATAGTCCTTGTGAGGGGTGGCAGCATGGAGAGAACAGGATGTACGATGACAGCAGACACTTGTAAGCTTATGCTTGCATAGTTTTTGTGTGTATTAAGCCATTCTGAAAAGTCAGCCCCTTATACATGTGGTATCAGCTATAAGTAGAGCTCAGTCCAAAGTTTGTTGCATTCAGCGTTACAAATATATTTATCACAGCTGTACCTGTGGAAGTGGGGTCGCTTGATTGTGTTGATAGTGTGTGAGAGAAAATACTGTCACCATGTTCTTGAGAATGTGGATCTGTGCTCCCTCCCTGTGAACAGCCCTGCATAGAAAGTAACTTCACCTGGGGGATGAGCCATAGCTAGGGTATTTAAAGTTGAATGCCATTATGGTTTGGGTTGTTGCAGCCAGCTCACCACAGAAGCTGTGCTGGACATGCATAACGTGGGTTTGGTTGGGAATTCTGAAATAAAATACGAGAGAGTTTAGGTGTGGAGAGAGGGATGGTGTGGATCTGTTGATCTAGTTTGCTGACCTGTAGCCCTGCCTGGTTAGGAGTAAGTCAGGAGAACCTGAAGACTGATCCAAGTGCCTTTAGAGGCTGGAAAGAGTCTATCTGCTTATTTCAGTGAGGACTGGGCTCTAGATCTCCTTTCTCAGCTATTTACTGAAAAAAACGTTGTTTTCAATTTACTTCTCCTACAGGTAATCTCTGACTACAGAATATTACAGCTCAGTGGTATCACAACAAAATGTGAAATTCTGTTGAAAACTGTGGTCTCATGAAAATAATGTTCTCAGCCATTATTGAAAGCATGACAAAACATCAAATGAAATACTGGAATTTAGGGTTGTTTTTTTTTACTTAAGCAGTGATTTGTCTAATTACCTGCTAGTGAAAAATGCGTCCTTCTCTGCATTTAGCTGCACCAAACCACTTTTTCTGTCTTTGTGTATTCTGCTTCTTGACCTTAATCACATGGCATTAAAAATGTCTTTGACTCGGAGCTTTTAGCATCTTTTCAGCATCTTTCGTCTCCTGTTTATATGGATTGAGATAAAGTAAGCTCCTCCAGTTTGAAGAAAAGGTGAAAACTAGGATGAACTATTTCCACTGTTAGTGAAAAGACAGAAATTCTGTTTCTAGTCCTATTGACAATAATATTGATAGACTATGCAAGTGGTGTAAGATTCATATTGCTGTGTCTGTGGTCAGTTCTTGTACCTTTTGTAAGTCTTTGCTAAACACACTTTAAACACTTTGCTAAACACTTTTCTTAATTATTTAATTTCTTTTTTTTTCTTCCTCTGTTTAGACTGAATTTATACTTCAAGTTTTTTATTGTTAGAGATCCATTTGAAAGACTTATTTCTGCATTTAAAGACAAGTTTGTGCACAATCCTCGGTTTGAACCTTGGTACCGGCATGAAATTGCTCCTGGCATCATTCGTAAATACAGAAAGAATCGCACAGAGACCAAAGGGCTGCAGTTTGAGGATTTAGTGCGCTATCTGGGGGACCCTAATCACCGATGGCTGGATGTTCAGTTTGGTGACCACATCATTCATTGGGTAACGTACGTAGAACTTTGTGCACCCTGTGAAATCACGTATAGTGTGATCGGACACCATGAAACCTTGGAGGACGATGCTCCGTATATCTTGAAAGCAGCTGGGATAGACCATCTGGTATCCTACCCCACAATTCCGCCAGGCATAACAGTGTACAACAAAACAAAAGTAGAGCGGTATTTTTCGGGAGTTAGCAAGAGGGACATAAGGCGTCTCTATGCACGGTTTGAAGGCGATTTTAAACTCTTTGGTTATCGGGAGCCAGATTTCTTGCTTAACTGACTCCTCAGATAAGCTTTGAAGAAATGTCTCATGGATGAATCTAGACCTGCGTGAATACCAGCTGCAACACTGACAGAGCTGAGAATGACCATTTGTTTTCTAGCTTTTTGATGTTGCTCCATTTTTCAGTGAAATATTTGTCATATGAACAAGTAGGGGCTTATAGTTGTTGTTTACTGACCATGTTTTCAATATGTGACATTGCAATCTGTTAGGAATGAAGTCTCTGTTACCTGAAATACAGAATTCCACTTCTCCTCTCTTCCTTCCAGGGGAAAAAAGAGAGAGAACGAACGGGCTGTGATCTTCCCCTCCTCCCAGACAGAATGCCATTTTTAAAATGTTGTAAAGTATTTATAAAGATGGCAATTTCACTGTAGGTTAACTCTGAACTTGGTGATTCATGCTCATGAGAAAGGCATGTAGTCTCCCGTGAGCTTTGAAAATGAGAGGCCAGTACAGGACTAAAAATTGATTAAATGCTTGACAAGTAAAATCATCTAAGTTCTGTCATGTGGCTGCTATAATAACAGTAAGACTGATCTAATCCCATTCTTGTCACAAAATGAACCTAATTAGACAGAAGCTTTAGAGGTGTTAAAAAAGGGACTGATTCCAGAGCCCAGTTGTCTTTGTATTTTTGTAAAGTGTTTACTGTACTTACTACTGATCTGTTGAGCCTCATAATTCTACTTTTGATTTTCAAGATACTGTTTAATTCCTGGCTATGTAAGTTACCTGAGAACACCAGATGCAGATGGAGCATAGAAGAAATACGAAACTGTGAGGGAAACTTTAAGGAAAATTAATTTAAAATGAAGTATTAATTGTATTTGTGGGAGCACATATAGAAATCACAGGATGCTCTCATACAGCTTAACTTGTTTTGTCTTCTAACAGTTAAGATTAATAGAGAAGCCACAAAAGCGGGATGTCATATAAAAGAGCTGCTAGAGTTACTTGGATTAATGATCTACTTTTTTCTTATATCCAGCCTTGCTCAATGTTCAGTACCTCAGAGAACAGAAAATTTACCCCCCTCTGAAAATTCATCTCCCTGTTGCTAAAGGAGACAGGATGAATCCCTGTTTTTTCCAGTGATGTACTGCTGTGCTCTTCCCACTCAAAAGTGCCCAACATTTGTGTTACCAATGGGGTGAGTCAGCTACTTGCCACGAGTTTGAATGTTACTTAAATTTGTGTACCCATTTTATGCATTAAAAAAAAGAAAAACAGAACTGAATGGATGCAGCCGTCATATTTGCCCGTGCTTGCATTCTGTCTTGTAAAGAGTAGTCTCTTGTTTGAGTTCACCAGCAAGAAAAATCAGTGCGCTGCCACCTCATCCCACAGGCCATGGGAGAGAGAGACCACCTATCTGAAATAAAGGAATTGCTTTGTCACAGTGAGCATGTGATCTATATTTTTTAAAACTTGGTCCCAAAAGATTAATTTTCAGATCAGCATAATGTTGCTGGCTAGAAATGCTAATGATGGCCAGTGCTATGGAATCTGCTCTTAAATCCAGCCACAGTATGGTTTTGATAGCTTCCTGTATCAACACAAGCAAGCATCTTGCACTTGTGAAAAAGGAAAGCTGTGCCAAGCTGACATGCTGCTGCCCGCAAAAAGGAAGCCCTGTTGCAGCTGGAAATGATTTCAGAGAGATCTCAACAGACTAATTGAAATAAGGGAGGATCATTAACTGGGCATCGTTAGCAAGAGAGTAGTCCAGGGTGACAAAGCTGGAAGGTGGGATTTTTTTTTTCATTTTTTTTTTTTTAAAACAACAATTACAGTGCCCTAACTTGTTAGTTCTTAACCAATGATAAGACGATGTTAACAGCTCCAGGTTTTTCTGTGGTTTTGTTAATATGGGAACTTAGCAAAATGTCCTGTTAAATGCATTTTGGAGCTAATGACCTGATTGATTACCTCTCTGCCGATTTAAAATGTAACAGTGAATAATGTATATTAAATTCAGGCCTTAAAGTTTAATTCTAATAAAGATAAAGTAGAATTGTTTTCCTCTGAAAGCATAAGCTACTGATCACACAGAATGCCAATGTATGTTTTTATTTTTCTTGGTAAATTACTTAATGTATCGATTGCTTAAAAATTGCCAGGTGGAAAGTGCTACATAAATATTAAGTAATAATACTTTTTTCTAATAGCTTTCTCTGCACTGAGTTCTCTCAGGCATCTGACAGCAAATGTGAACAGAGCTATGGAGTGACACAGGCAGTGGTGTGTATTGCCCTCCCAGCTCCATACTCCTGTGCTTTTCGGGCAGGGACTGGAGCACACATTACCATTTCTTCAATTCAAGCACAGAGTTTCTCCGCTCAATGATATACCCTCTTGAGCTATGTTTTCTTTCTAGAAGTGTGGGTTTTTTTCTGACATGGCTGAAGTAAGGATGGCACAGTTTTGGCATGACTCTTGCAGAAACTCAGAAAAAATGAAAGCCCTTGGTGTGAGGTATGGTAGGTTTCTCCTTATGTCGGTCTGGTGCGGGTAGGGTGGCCAGAGCATACTGTGTTGGGGAGGAGGGTCTCGCCCTGCTAGTTATGATGAATTAAATGCTTGTGTTTTGTTTTAGCATAATTGTACTCTTTGTGCTCTATACAAGGCTTTTACAAATTCAGTCCCAGTGGCATGCATAAACGTCATTTGGCTGTTTGGATGTCATTTAAATACTGCTTTCAAACTGCAGGTGATACTTATGTCGTATTTTGGGAACTGCTGGCCCAGATTGTTACTTCTGTTATTGTTACAGCTTAAGAAAACAAGCTCACATCCTTACTTTGTGAATCTGTTTCTTTTTGTTGTCTCTCCTCAGCAGCTTTTGAATCCTCTGGCCCTTTTTAACCCCATTTTACAGAGGAAAGGTGAGCTCTTAGGGATAGTGAGTTGCAGTAATCCTCTTGAAAATAGGAGAGGAAACATTCTTTGTACATCAGAGAGTCAGTGCTGTATGTTAGCTTTAGAGAAAGTACCGAGAGGAAACTTGAGTTTTACTGCTGCTGCTCATCATGGAGCAACTTGTTTCTCATGGACTCTCTTCCCTATTGCTCCGAGTCTGGCCTCTGATGTCACCTAAAAAAGACAAAAATCATGAATTAAAATATATTCCAGGAGTCTGTTATCTTCACGTTCCTTCTAAAATGAAGGATACTTCTAGAGATCAGCTGACTTGGGGTTTTTCTTGAGGTCTTGGGGTTTGGGGTTTTTTCTTCCTCGTGGTGAAAATGGATCCAGAATTCACTTGCTTGTGAACCAACTTTAAGGGCAGTGCCTGTCCCCTTTTCTTTTAACTTCAGCACTCAGTGCGTTATCACTGGTGTGCTTTCGGATCACGTGCCGTGAACATATTTTTCTGTAGTTAAAATACATGTGCAATTTTTTATTTTAGGAACTGTTCCTTAAAAGAAGTAGCAATTCAAAAGTGGCCTGAAAATATGTGTTTTTCACAGAAAAGCATGTTGTTTTTCTATTCGTGCTTAGGTGCTGCCCTGTTTGTGCTGAAGGTAGCAGCCCCCTGCTGCTACTGCTTGTCTCTGTCCTCAGATCAAGGAAGCCATCAGACAGCTCCGGGTTTTGTGTAACTTTGCTTTTTCCTTGAGGTGTTAATAACTTTGTTGGCTGGCAAAGCCACCTTTGATCTTATCTGTGCTCCAGAAAGTTTGCTGAGAAAAGAGTGATTATATAGGGATTCTTTAATCTTATATTCTCAGATGAAAAAGAATCTCTTGTCAGTGTATCTGCCTGTATCTGATACCCCTTAATTGACAGGGAGAGAGTGAATGATCTTTCTGCTTAATGGCCTTATCATGATTTACACTAAGCCCCTGTCCTATTATTATGGCAATGTGAAGGGACCTGGAAGGAGGTGTAAATTCAACATGTGCTTATTTTAAATCTGACGGTGTGAAGGAAACTTGACGCAGAAGCTGGGCCCTGAAGATTGATCGTGGCTAATTGTTTGTTACATTGTCATCTGCAGAGGTTGATGCTGTTTCTTTGTGGCCTGCGCTTGAGAAGATTTATGCAAGGTAGAAAGGAGCTTGTGGGCGGTGGAAAATTCCCTTTCAGCCTAAGTTAGCTGTGCGTGTTCCTGGGCCGCTGCCGTGGGGATGGTTTTAGATAGAAATGATCCTATTAGCAGCAAAGCCTGCAGAGCTTGGGCTGGCGAGCGCAGAGTGCCTCCCTCCTGGAGGAGGAGTGAGTTCTGCTCGCACTGATGTGTGCAGCTGACTTTGGTGCTGCCTTGTAGAAATCTCTGGTTTTGTGCTTTTAATGCAACTGTGTGCAGCTGAGCTGTTGTCTTGCTTTCCCGTGTGTGGCAGTAGCCTGAGGTGCCTCATCTCGTTGCCACCAGAGCAGCTTTGAAGGGCCTGCACCCTGTTTTGCTATGCAGTAGGAGACGTTTCCCTTATGAAGCAAGCAGCATTAGGCCTGCAGCCATGCAGCTGGTGGCAACAGCCTGGTGTAAGCACAGAAATGGTGCCGTGAGGGGCTGGCTGCTGTAAAATCGTCATTTTTCCCTTTTAATCCAGACAGGAGTGAAAGGGAAAAAAGATGTGTGTTTGCTTTGAGTCATAAAAAGGAATCGCGCTGATAGAAATTCCAGACTGGTAAACCCAGGCAAGGCAATGTCTGGGAGAGCAACGCTGAAAAAAGCCGTGGGCGGTTGCTTTAAAAGCCCCCCAGAGATGCTGGAGTCCACGTTGAAGGAAAGTTGCTGAAGCTTTATGGGAGGTGTTAGAGGAGCAAGCGTGCTCCCCCGTATGGTGTATGTGCATGCCAGAGGAGCAGCTGCCGATGGGACGGCATGCACATGGCAGGCTGAAAGCATGAAGCATCTGCTGCGGGTGTCTGTCTGAAATCACAGAAAGTAAAAAAAAAAAAAAAAAAAAAAAAACCACACAAAAAAAAACACGGAAAGGAAGTAATGAAAAAAGAATCCTGAAGGTTGCACACCTGGAAATGCAGTACCCACCCTAACTGCCAGAAATATGTTGACTGCCATGGATTTGTACAAGTCATTTCTGAGCAGTTTGTGGGACAAAAGCAAATCTACAAACAGGAGGGTAAATGTGGACCATAGGGCAGCTGTACACGCTCTGGAAAGCAATTTAATACTGAGAAGCAAGCCAAGGCTCTCAGTCGTGCCTAAATAAATGGATCTCATCTAGGAAAAATGTATAGCTGTGCTGGAAGCATAGGAGGAGAAGAAAAAGCTCTTGTGGAATAACGAGCTCTTTCAATAACTACATGTTACGCACCTACTGTGATTTTAGAAGTAGGAACATTTAGTCTTGTAGATCTTTTTTTCCTCCTGTCTACAGCCTTTCTGTTTTATTCAGTTTTCTTTCCCATGTCCTGAGAAGTCTTTGGATGATGCACCACAGTATGACCTGTTATTCTTCTCGTGTCAGAAGGGCAGAAGAGGCTGTAGGAAATACAAAATGTTCTCCATAATTTTGAGGAACACAAAGAGAAAGTTCAGGGAGTGGTTATCAATCACAAATGACTTGTGGTGCTGTGAAACATCAAGATTGCATGGGCTGCTGCTTAGATGTTTCATGTGTTGGTCAGGAATTCACTTAGGGAAAAGTTATCGCTGTTCAGTTCTATATTTGGCATCTTTGTTCTTATGTTTTGAATGGCCTTCAGTAAGGTTTTACAGCAAGTGAAACTCAAAATCTGCCATACCACAAAACTTCGCTTTGGATCCACCTATTTTACTCTCATACTGCTTTAAGCGTTTTGTAGAGTAAGAGTTGACTGTTTGCACTTAACTCTGTTTCCTCGGTTTCTGACTGTTCTTTGCCATGCTGTACCGTCTGTGGAAAGGCAGCGAGCAAGAAGACTCAGCAAACACTCTGCAGAGAACAGGACTCTCGAGTGGACCTTTACTTGTATGCCTCCGTCGACTTCACAAGCTTCTTTCATCTGCCAGCCTCTGTTTTCCTTCATTATCTTTTCAGTCTAGCTCTTTGCTGTCAAACCCATCGGGGTATGTATTTATGATTAAAATTATGGATTTAGAAACGGGTGAGAGGAAAGGGTTAGGGAGAGAGTTGCAGCAAGAAGGAAACAAGCAGCATGAGGAAAGGGCTTCCACACCCCCTTTCACAGGTCCACACCACTCGCTCCGTTTTGTGTACTTGTTTGGCTGCTTTTAGGACTGAGGTTCTCAGCCTTTTGGCTAAGGTCAAGTGTAGTGTGTAGTGCAGGTGGGTTTCCCGTCAGTGTCTCGGTTGCATGCATGCACTTGCTGTTCTCTGGTGTAATCAGGATAGGGTCTCGTAGACGAGACCTTTGTCCCATCAAGCATTACAGGACTGCATAGCAAAGATGGAGCAAAAGTGTTACTTTCTTGCTTTCTAAGCAGTGGCAGTGTGTTGCTTTACTCCTCTGGACTACTAGACAGTATAAGCATAATTTCACTTTTCTGGAAGCCGACCAGTGATAACAACAGTGTTTTAGTCAGGTTTTAATCTCGGCACACCATTTAAATGCATCTCTGTGTGAAAGCAAGGTACTGCAGTAAATTGTAATTGTTTTTTGTGGGTTTAGGGTTGACTTAATAGGTTATTGGAAATGCCATGCTGATGGAAAACAACGTATGTGCATTACTGCTCTCTCCGTGTAAGGGTCTGTCATATGATTGCTTGCCAGTCAGAGAAAAATCACTTCATTAGATAGTGATACTTTTTTATTGTAATCCGCTTACTGATGGATTTGGGGCTTAAAATACAGCATGGTAGATTTGCTTTGTGTACTGCTCTCCTATTCTGAAGTAGTATTGGCAGAGTTTTCCTGCTTCCGTTATTTTGGGGCCTCTTTTCTGCAGCTTCTGGTTGGAAGTGTTTCAGGATTGAACACTTGGCATTTGAAAGTATGTAATTGGGCTGTAGGTAGACCAGAAGGACAATGTGAAGGCTTCAATGAAGAACTGTAAGCCAGCAGCATAACATGGCTGTGAGAAAGCCGCCACCTGATTCTGCATACATCCAGCTAAATGTTTCCAGTAATGGCCGATAAATATGAATGTGGGGACTAAGGCTGTGGACCTTGACCCTGTTTCCAGTTCTCGTCAGCTGTGACTGGGAGGATCTAGCAGAGCTACAGAGAGGGGCTGCTGGCGTTTGAGTGGAAGGAAGAGCCCACCTCCCAGGCAGCGAGCAGAACTTCTTCAGGCTAAGAAAGGAGAAGGGGTAGAACTGCTGTCTAAACCTACAGCGGAGGAAATGAAGGAGGTCCCATCTCTCGCCTCAGACCAGTGAGCTGTGGCTGCGAGGACGGTGGAGCAGGGCTGGTGTGTGAGCGCTGGGTGATCCAACTGGGAGGAGAAGGATCAGCAGAGGCAGGTGGGGCCAAACTCACACGGCCTCGTACGTCCAGACCAGTCTTGTACACCAAGAGATGGGCTGTAGCTGGGGAGCTTTTGCCATCTCCTGCCTCCTTATCTTCTTCAGCGCACGTTAATCATATTTGGAGATGATGGAAGAAATGTCAAATTTTGTAAGGAGCCAGGAGTGCAGAGTTAATTCCCTGACTCTTGTTTCTTTAGTGGAAAACTTACGGTGAGCTGGATGTCTGACACAAACAGAAGAGACTTGGTAGGAAACAGGAGGGAAGGTAAAGAGTATCATGGAGTAACTTCTTCATTTAAAGCTTTTGGGATTCCTGGCCCCTCTCCCTTCCTAATCCAAGGGAGAGGTTGGGCAGCACGCTGGAACTAGAGTTCTGCTCCAAGTCCAGCTATCCCATCCCTAACGGGCCAGACTGACACGACTGTCAGCGTGGCACGCTGCACACAGACGTCTGTGCATGTCATTGCTCAGCAGGACCTCTACAAGCCATCACCACTGCAGGCTCATCCCATCCTCCTCAAACAGGTATCGCCGCCTGAAAACGAATCACAAAGCTTCAATCCACCTCTTCTTCCCCATCCCCGAAGGGGAGAACAACGAGCACTTTCTGCAGAGGGGAGCTGCCATCGTCAGAGGTGAAAAAGCCATCACTGGGGGCGCGACACCAAATAAGCTTTACTGATGACTGCTCTCTGTGAACAATACTTTTCCTATGAGGCTGGGAGTACTGAAGATATTTGTAATACGTTTAGAGAAGGTGAAATGTTCCTGTAGGAGACAGAGCAGGAATAAAATATTAATGGCTCTTTTACCAGCAGGTATCTTTAAAAGGCAGTTGTAACCTCTGGGTTCAATCCTGCAGAGTGAACCTAGCGTGTAGGCTGCCAGTGCTTACGGCTAATGCAGGTTACGCTGAATACTGTCAGGAGCTTAATTTGATGCATTATTTCCATTTTGCCCTGACACACAAACCATCAGAGGTGTATGTGTTTGCAATTGGTGCAGCAGCCTCCAGACTGCAAGCGATACTTTCATTAGCCACCTGAAACTTTAACGTGCAGTTGGGGCCTTGCTTCGTAATGTGTTATTCTGAAACACCCTGAGTGTGCTAGGCACTTTACTTGAGCTAAAGGCACAGAGAGGTTTAGTGCAGTCTCTGCTCTACCTGAGAGGGCAGGCACAGGTGAGTCAGGGAACCTGGGGTTTCGTGGGGTTACTTGAGTTTTGGTTTGTTTAACACCTGTGTTATTTGAGGTGAGTTCTGCAAGTGTGACTGGATCCTAGAGCACCTCGTCATCAACTTGGAGGAGCTTACAAGTGGTTTAGGGCATTTGGCTGAGGTAGTTTCTCTTACAGGATGTAGAGCTGATAGTGCCAGCTGCAATTAGGTTTCCTAAATGCTTTCTTTATAAGCCTCTGGCTTCGATTACTTCTAATTTTGCTGACTGTTTCTAACAGCTAAAATGGTTATAGCGTTTCTGGGAATACCCTTTAGGAAAATTACTTAGGTTGCGTTGTGCTCTTGATGGGAAAAAAATCTTGGTGTGCTACACTGATGTCTTGCAAGGAATGAAGGACTTTAAAACTCAGTGAGGAGGTGAAGTCACTCTGTTGTTTGAAATGTGCCTTTTGCTGTTTGTGTGGTGAAACCACTGGGGAAATGACAAATCTTTGAAGAATTCAGGCCACACAAACTGGGAAAAGCCCTAGAGCTTGGTGGCTGAATTCTTCATAGAGGGTATGACCTGTCCCAGTCTGCAAATGGTGAAGAGGGCTCTTCCATCAATCCCTGCACCTCACTGTGACAGCCTACTGCAGCCTCAGGTGCTACAGCTGCGTGGTGAGCCACTGGGGACTAGAGGGGCAAGGACAATTTGGGGGGAATCTGGGATGGACAAGGAGGCTGAACGCTTCAGGGAAGCTTGGGAGGGAAGAGTAATAGGACTGAAACCCAGCAGGGTGGGAGACAGAGGAGAAGCAAGGGATTGACTGTACAGGAAGACTTGCAGTAAGAGCCTGTGAAGGATGCCGGGGCTGACAGGACTTGTTTTGCTTTTTGCCTTTTTTTTTTTTTTTTTTTTTTTTTTGGCTTATGTCTAGAAATTTACATTCCGGAAGTGCTGAGTTTGCAACAGCTGGTACAAAAGGCTGGGAAATGCCCAAATTAGGGGCTTCCCCCTGCCCTTCTCACCCATGCCTCTTAGCATAGGAGTTATTCTCGTTACATTGTCACATGCTATTTTTTCCACAGAATTCATGTGTCATTCATTGTACTGGAGAGATGGGGGCTCCTGGCTTGAGCAGGGTCTTGAGGAAGAGTAAAATGCCTGTGGTTCTGCTTCATTGTCTCTTGCAGAAGGCAGAAAGTAGGTACTGAGAGAGGGGAGAACTGCATGAAGAAAAAAGATAATCTTACAATCTGCCAGCAGTTGCCACAGAAGTTTTGCATGATGCTAATTACGTCATCTAATCCTGACTTCTCACAAGCAATATCTCACTGGTTACAGGTTCCTCATTCTGTAACCACAAGCCTTGGGATATGACTTGCACGAGCCCTGTTTGTTCACAGCTGCAACTGAAGTCAGTCAAGGCTGTAGTCTGAGTGCAATATTAAATCAGGTTTTAGGTGCCTCAGCTGACACTCCAAAATGGGTGGGTATTTTTTCCTTAGGTTTTCTATACACCAGATCTCCACTTACAAAGCGAGGTTAATGCATGTTCCTTCACTTCACAGGCATTTTGGGAAAATAATTACTGGCTGGAAAACTACAGGAATAGAAAAGATGGGGGTTTTCTCAGTCCTGCTGTGGGCAGTGTCATATAGACACGACCTGAAGGACAAAACGAAGCATGGAAAAGCTGCCCAGCCATGGTGGAGGCGTAACACAGGGATGTGAGGGGACAAGTTAGGGAGCCAGGACTGGCAGGCACGTTTCCTTAGAGGCCAGGGCAGCTGGTGTTAATGCTGGCTGTGAGGCTTTGAAATCACGGACTGTCCAGTGCCTGCCTTGACAGAAGTTTTGGTGTGGGTCAGGAGCGTGCCTGTGAAACGAAGCTCAGGACTGGCCAGTCCTTTGATTCTCTGGTTCAATTGCCTTGCTCCTGGGGCACAAGAACTGGGCTCCTCAGCTGAACATGGGCACCTGACGTGTCAACCTGAAGGGAAACCCCTCGAGTGCAGATGTAGCTTCCTCAGTGCCCTTGGCTCTGCAGATCAGCTCCTCTTGGGCCCCATCGCTTGCTGGTATGAATAAAGCCCTAGGATCTCTCTTTGTGAATTCACACCTGTTTAGACCATTCTGACTTTAGTGCTGCTGAACTTCTGACTGTGACTTTGCAGCCTTGACACTCGAGGTCGGTTCTGGGGAGAAAGAGGGTTGGTGTGGATGAGGATGTACACAAATGGGCTCGGTGCGTTTCTTAAGGGACAGTCACCATCTGCAGGGATGACAGACAGTGGTCACAAGTTCTGGAAAACTCTGGATGTAAGAAAAGAGGCTCTTTACAGCAAGGGTGGTTCAGTGCTGGAGCAGGTGCCCAGGGCGGCTGAGGAATCGCTGTCCTTGGAGGTGTGTGAAACTCAGTTGTACACAGCAACATTCTCCAGCGAGTACTTTCATCTGACTTTGAGTTTGGCCTTGTGTTGAGCAGGGCTTGGAACAGATGATCTCCAGAGATCCTGTCCCACCCACATTTTTCTGTTGTTACGGTCTGGGTAGGCTGTAAGCATAGTAGTCCTCAACTTCTTACCTTTGTTTTTCTCTCATTTTTCTCTTGAAAACAGAAGTTATATGGAGTGGGAGGAGCCCATGGAACACGCCTGTTGTAGTTCCATGAAGTGACCTATGCAGAAGGCGAAATGATGGCCAAATGCCATTCACTGCAAGCGAGCTAGAAAGGGACACTTAGGCGATCCTATCTGCTCTTAGCTTTTTTTTTTTTCCTCCACCTGATTAACATTACTCTCTCCGACCTCCTTGGCATGCAAGCAAGGCCCCTTGTAGAATCCTTGCACTCAAAATCCCCTCTTTGAGACGCAAACAAAACAACGCTTGCTTGGCTGTAGTCTTGACCTCCTTACCGTGTTTTCCACCAGCACCTTCGTAGCCAGGCAATGTGATCTCCTGCTCACACGCTGTTTTCCAAGTAGCACACACGGGGTGTGAGGTGCTGAGCAAAACACAAACAGCAATTTCACTTGTCAGGAAGTTCCTCTGTCTTGACAGCTCATGCTGTTGACTCACTGGGAAGTTTTTAACCTGGAGCACCACTGCTATGGACCCAGTTTTACTGGAGGACGGTACCTCTGGCACTCCTGAACGACGCTCTCCGTGTGCTGGGCCTTTCAGAGATATACAGTAAGAGTTCGATGGCTGCTACGCGTTGCCTTGTTTGAAGCTTGACACCCACGTAGCAACTGGGGTGTTCAGTGTGTGGCAGGAACGCACACCACTGTGTTGTTAATCCTTTTACAGCTGCAGAAGCCATAAGGTATTTGTGTGAAGGTAATGAAATGTGCATGGAGAAAATCCTTGTAAACGGGTAACGGTTAGCTTCCATCATTATTGCTTGTTTGGCCTATCATGGCAGGGTTTTTTGGACATTTTGTGGGTTGGGAGGGGGCCCAGGATCAGACTTTGGAAACAAAGAGAGTATTTTTTTGTTAATTAAGAAAAATTATGTTTGAGTTCTAAATTAAATCAGCATACCCTTAAGCTGCCCTGCTGTGAATGCTTTTACACAGATCTTCTGGCAGCGAGTCAAGCGTTGTCACCACTCCTGTGCCTAGTATTTGTTATTTAGGCATGTACTCAGGGATTTCTGGTGAAGACAGGGCAATATTAATGTTGCTGTGCAAACCCTGAGTGAAACTTCACCCAAACATGGGCAAACAACTCCAAGAGAGACTTTCCAACTAGAACGAGTACAGAGAGGCTAGGAAAAAAATCTGCGTTAGGGATCTGCGTCCTGCGCTGGTTCATAGGTTGTACAGAGACTCCATAATCGCCTCTTCTGACTTTCTACAGCACACAGCCATTAAACAATACTCCTGAGTTGACTCTTATTTTGACCACGGGTGCATGCTCAGGAACGGGGAGGAGGAAGGAATCTGACCTGAATTTACAAAGGTCCATTAATGGAGAAGTCATCACAGCCCTTAGTAAAATGTCTTAATTACCTTCACAGGTAATTACCTTCCATTATCATCACAGTTAAATATTTGTTATTTATATCTAGTCTAAACTTTCTTCAAGCTTTGTCTGTTCAAACTTGGGATGCTTCAGTTCGCTACAGCCAGGAGATTGGATGTGATGTCTGTTCTGGCATAGATGCTGGCGGAGGATCCTGCACCTTACTTCAGCAGTCATTAGAGGCGGGAAGAACTGGGACTGACTTGCAGCAGTGGGGCTTCTGCCTTTCTTAATATTCTTATGTATGTATGTCAGTGCTCCCATAACCCTCCATAGAATGAAGCTCTGTTGCTGGCATGCACTGCAAAAACACTGTCAGCTTTTCAGCTTCTTTGACCTTGTATGTCAGTCCCATGATACGTGGGCTCAGGAGAAATGGAAAGGGATAAATGTGAAAAAAACCCTGCATTGTTTTGTTTCTCAATCCCTGTTTCCAGAAATTCACTTTAAGAATCAAATCAGGCTGACCGAGCCTGGAATAAAAGAGAGGGGCATTAGGAGCTCTTTTATTCCCTCGTGGTGTAAATCTAAACCCCTGGCACGGCATCCAAAAGACATTTAATTTTGCAGCTGTGTAGCAACAGACTGTATCTTTCTGTAAATCACCTGCATCTGTTCACACTTAGCGGCACTGTTGTTTGTTCTCTCTGACCTGACAAACCACAGAGGCAAGGATTAGGTTTCCAGACACTGAGTCTCTTTCTTAGCGACCAGTTTGAATTTCAGTCTGCAGTGAGCCAGGTGACCGCCTAGTGCGGCACGGCACACCTCGGAACTAATTAGTCTTGAATGTAGTTGTAAGTCATCAGTGACACCTGCCTGCACTACTCGACCTGGTTAGCTGGCATTGACTCCATGGTACGTGAAATCTGCTGACTCTGTTGAAGGGTTGGGCTTGCTGCCCCACCTAGAAAAAATAAGGAAGTTGAAAGACGCCGTCTGAGTAATGTTTGTAGAGGATCTGAGCCAAGCGGTCTGGAGAGAAGAGACTGCTAGAAGAGATGAGAGCGGTGCGGAGTCTGCTGATGACTAGTTTAATAAAACCAGAAAATAGATGTGTGTGTGTACGTATGCAGGGAGAATAAAGGTAGACTGTGTAGAGTATGTATCGTGCACATGTTGCGTGAGAGTAGGCTGGAAAAAGGCTTTAGCAGTCAGCTGTGACTATTCCGTATCAGGACTTTATAGGGATGGCCATTTAAAATACGTCTCCCTATAGCTCTTGAAAGTAAGTACCGTGTGTTTCTGTGACTGAGAAACTACAAAATTTTTACTCATCTGGTTGCATGAGTAGAAGAATGAGCTTTATGCGTGAGCTTCATACACATTTGAAAGGTGTAGCTGGTTCTGCGCGACCTTGCTATAGCTGTTCAGAGTAAATTTCGCTGGAAACCTTAAAGGCTTTGGGATCTCGTTCTAAATATCTTGACAGAAGACATTCTTAATGTGTTTTTACTTATTCTAATCACTGCTGCATTCATTAAAAAACATTTTGAATCAAAATGGTTACAAACTCCCTATGCCTATTTCTGTATTCTTTCCATTTCCGAAAGGTTTGCTTGTATGCTAGCTAACACGCTGCAATTACAATTAATCACACAAATGTTTTTCCATTCTTGTCATACTTCTTTCCAAAGAATTAGTTTTAATTGGGGAGATGGTGATTATTACACAGGCGTTCACTTTCCAATGCTCTTCTTTTGCTCCCAGACAGAGTGAGTCACAAAATACCCATTCGTTTGTTTATGACAGAGCCAATACCTACATTTTGCTTGCACGGTCCTTTTGATAGACAGAGTTGCTTTCAGATATTTCATTAAAGGGGCTGATCTAATCCTTTGAAGTTTTACTTTGGCTTCCTTAAAATCTGGATCAGTCTTAAAACTGCTCAGTTCTTGGCTGGATAACACCCAATGAATGTGGATGAAGACATTGAATAAAGCAGCATAAAGGATTATCTTTGTTGCGTCTGAGCCAACCTACACACACGTAACCTTATCTTCGACTGCCAACTCCCTAAAGTGATTTTGTTTTTCTCCACTAATTAATGCATGAATCTAGTGGACATAGGCTAAAAAAAAGAATAATAATCAAATAAAGCAAGCATTTTATCTTTTCTTCCTCTTCTTCTATTCTTCCATCTTTCTGGTCCTGCAGCTGACTTTAGTATTTTCTGCTCAAAATCCTCTCCACTCAGAATCTTGCTCATTTTTTCAAAGCTAAAAGACATTTGAGAAGACAGCCCAGCCATTTGGAAGTCTGTTGTATTTCATCCCCCCCATGGCACTGCTGCCGTGGAAGCTTAAAACTGCGTGCCATCTTCGCCCTTTCCTTCCTCAGAGACTGCAGCCTCTCACCTCCTGCCTTCTCTCACCCTTTACCTCGTTCTTCCCCTCAGCTTCTCGCCAGCCTACGTGGAAGACATCACTTCTTGCAGCCGTCACGCAACGGAGCGCTGCCCTTCCTGCCCCTTCACCTCCAAAAGCCGTCAATGTGCTACCCAGAGCCACTGACTTTTATTTTCCTCTAATTCTACTTTAGCCCCCACCCCCGCCAGTCTGTTTTTGTCCCCTACCCGATGTGTTTTGCAGTTACATCCTGTCATCCATGGCAGCTTGGTGACCGTTGCCTCCTGATTCTTCTTTCAGGTCCTAATCCCTTCTGTCCTGGGGCAGAAGGGTGCCGTCCTTCAGGGCTTTCCTCTCCAGTGCCCCTCTGAGCGACGTCAGCCCCAAACACGGCTTCGGCTATTAACTTCTTTCTCCCCGCAGCTAAAATAAGTCATGGTGTATCCTCCTACAGCCCTTGGTGGGTACTTAGCCATGGCCAAAAGGCTAGATCTTTTCACACTTGGTCACAACCATCCGTATTGCTGTACTTCTTGTCATTCAGACCTGTAATCTTGGTTTCCGATGGTTTGGCCCTAATGTTCTGGCTTTGTCTAAATATTTCTATTCCTGCCTGCACTGTGTTTTCCAGAAGAGATCTCGTGTCTCTTCGCGCTCCTGTGTTATTTTCCCAGTCTCAGCCGTGCAGTTCCCATATGACTGAAACGGCTGCTCTCATCTCTGATCTCTTTTCTGATGGTGCCCATTCACTAATCAGCTGTTCGAGCCTCCTTCCCTTCCTGTTCATTACTCTCTTATTCCTCCTTCAGGTCTTCTTACTGCCTCATGTCTTCCGTGCAAGCAGAAACCTCCCGTGGGCTCCTCCACAGCTTTGTTCAGCCCTGCTTGCCTGGCTTTTTTGGCTTCCGAGGTAATGGATGCTCCCTTGGCGAAGGCTATTTCTCCGGTGGGGAAGGTGACCACCGTGCTGCCGCCCTCCCCGATCGCTGGTGACGGAGGCCGGTGGCCCTGCCTGTGGCCTGGCAGCTAAGCATGGGGAGATGTGTGCAACCACACCTCCCGCCTGGGCGACACTGTCCCAACGCTGTCGTCCCTGCTGACCCCCGCCATGTAACCTCACGCTTCATCTTGGCTTGGCATCCTCCTCGCGCCGCAGGACAGTCCCAGCACACGGGTTTTCATTCCTGGGGCAGCAAACATCCAGTTTGCCTTCTTGGCCGAGATGCTTGGAGCCAGCTCCCTCTGCAAGTCCCCCAGTGACCATCCCGTGATCTTCCATGAGCACGTGTTTCCACAGCGTGGCCCGCTGAGCAGAAAAGCCGAGGGCTCTGACTCAGAAATAGTAATGCCCTGATTTGGACAGCCTGATGAAATTCATCCCCTCGGCCGCACCCCGCAGAACAGGATGGCTGACCTTTCCTCTGAAGCAGCCTCCTCTGCTATGGCGACCCAAAATCAGTGTTTAATCAAAATATGAAAAACCACTACACTCTTCTTCCAATACTTGTCTCTGCCAAAAAAAAAAAAAAAAGGACAAACACTCATTGTTTAGGAGGTGGAAACTTGCCTTGTCTTGTCTGCTCTTGACTGGCAAAGAACAGCAGACATACTATTATTTTGCTATGTTCTCCCCAAATTTTGTCTTCCCGCCTGCCTATGCGTTTGCTAGGCTGGCTAGACTCTTAGGGCCATGGATGTCATCGGGAGGTTTCTAATGCTTGAGCTGATGACAGCAATGAGGTTCAAGGTGATGGGTGCTCCGTGAGGGGCCCTCGCTGAACACCGTACCAGAAATCACTTTATAATTGAAATTGGATTGCTGCAGTATGGACTCCCCGAGTATTCCTTGAGTGGGGTCATGAAGAGAGCGATCAGTATTTTCCAGGGGGAACAAGACATTGCACTGCTCCGCACCTGTAGAAACGTGATTTTTTCTGCCTTAACGCTGTCCGCTCTTCACAATGTTTTTTCCCATCTGACCCACATTTAATTTTGTAAGCATAAGGTCTGGGAGTTTCGTGAAAATGTGTCATAGGCTGACTCACAGTAAAGAAGCGATCAAAACAGGACAAGAAAGTTTCTTGCAGGCAAAGCAGTATCTCATGCATGCGTCTGATGTTATTAGCCTTTCTCACGCTGGATTGCAACCGACCAAGAATTTTAAAGTGGGGAAAGAAATTCATGCTTGAGGTTCAGCTTTGCCTTTGGTGAATCCCAGGCAGCCCTCCCGAAACAAAAGCCCCCACACCACTATTCGTGAGGGTAGCGCCTGGGCCTCAGCACACGAACCGTGGGAAGCCGTGACCACAGACAGGATGCTCGAGCACACCAGCAGGATGTCCTTCTCCAGGCTCCTAGAAAATCTGTTCCAGAGCACAGTCTCAAAGAAGACTTGCTGGTGTGCAGCGTCACACCAACATGGTAGAACTAGAGGGGAATCCCTTCTGAACTGGGGCAAAGTGCTACCTTTCAATGGGTCCTTTTTCCACTAGTAGTAGTAGTCAGAAAACAAGATGTGTCTCAGTGAAAAAATACCATGTGAAAAGAGAGGTGTAGGATTATATGCATGCAGAAGTCAAGCATGACAGGGGTGAGATGAAACACCTGAGGAGATCATGATGTCCTAGTAGGACCAGGAGAGAGCGTACCTTGAGAAATGCTGATCCCCATCCGGATCTCCAAGGCAGCCCATCTCCCTGAAAAACGTTTGCGTGGCGCTGCAGAAACGGGAGAGGCCCCTGGATGACAATAAATGTCTCCTGTACCCACGGAGCTGCCGCCTGCTGTGCCCGCTATCCGGCTGGACAACCACCCACGCGGGTGGGTGGCTGGCACCAGAAGGGATTCGGGATGCCACCAACCGCAGCGTGCTATCCGGCTTTTTAAAACGAGCTCAACGCCAGGTGCCAGAAGGGTCCCTTGCCATGGTGTCTGTCATCTCACTGAACTTCATGGCGCGACATGAGCCTGGGCGACAGCACTTTCCACCCACGTGGGGTAAGTGCTTGGGCCGTTCGTTTTCAGCCTGGTCCACGTGCTGCTGCACTTAAGCATGCGCAGCAGGCTGGAGGAGTGCGAGTGGGGCTTTGCTAAGTCACAGTTCAAACAGGGACTGCAAACACAGGTGTAACTTGACCCATTTTCACCGCGGATTTGCTTGCGGAACCCCCTCCTGCTCGGTGGGCAAACTGCCCCCCCGGTATTCATGTTACAAATCTGTAAGGGAAAACTCATCTACACAGCGCAGGTGAGCAGCCACTTCTTTATTTCAGCGCTGGGGACACGGGGGATAGCTCTGCCAAACAGGTGTCCACCTTTACATTAGAATTCACTAGGTTTTATACACTTTTTCTATCAAGTCACTATTACATAAATTGTTTAACATAAAAATGCATACTATGTTCGCTATTAAATGTAACCTTTACATTGATTGGTTTCCTTGGTTATATAACTTTATCAGTATTCATACCCTAAAATAATCACTGGTCACTTCTACTGACGTCCACTGATTGGAATTCTTGATATTCAAATCAAGATGGGAAAGATAAGGGGATTTCCCAGCAGCATTACCAGTGCATAACAGGTTTCTATAGCAAGTTTCCTTAGTTTCACAAAACTTAATAGAATATTATAACTAACATATGGTTTCTAGGGTTGCAGGTTTCATTGAAACTCCTCTATTCAATTCTTCATTGTTTTATCAAGTTTCTATTAGTTTCTTAATACAAAACTCAAAACTCAAACACAGTAACTACCTGGTGAGGTTTCTATGGTTACACAAAACTCAAACATTCTACTATAATCAAATCTGGTGATTTTTGCACCGTTTCTGCAACATTTAGAGGTGGATGGAGGTGAGCACCCAACAAGAGGACATCCCACAAAAGCCCTGACGGTGCCACCAACAAAGAGAGGTCTTGCTATTTCTTCAGGCATGCAAACCAGCACAATGGAAAATATTTGTGATATTCTGAAAATCCAAGCTGATGCTTACCGAATGAGACTGAAAAATTCCCTGACTCTCTGCTGGGAAGTAGCAAAGCAACTGATGTGGAAAGCGACCTCCTTCAGGTGAGCTAACCGTGTCCACAGCTGCGTGTGCCGGGACGGCACCCACTCCCCAGCCCACCGGGCACTACTGCTGGCGTCACCCTCCCTGTAGCCCTCCGATGAGGAAACAGGTGCTGTCGGGAAAATTCGCAACTGGCCCGTGCCGACCAAGGAGAGAGGCTTGGATGCAATGTAGAGAATTACAAGAGTAAATATTTGTTCATGTGTATGAGGTGTCCCAGCCCAATTGGGGCACCCCCAATGTGGTTTTACACAGGGTTCTTACACCCTTCAAAAGTTCAGGTACAACATGATTTGACTAATCACTGACACCCATGCTACTGATTACTAATCATATCAAAACTTTGTAAAGCGTGCTGGTTTTGGCTGGGGTAGAGTTAGTTTTCTTCACAGTAGCTGGTATGGGGCTGTGTTTTGGATTTGTGCTGAAAACAGTGTTGACAACACAGGGAAGTTGG
>JAVKLA010000057.1:7321337-7333150 GCA_034782735.1 Sagittarius serpentarius
CCCTCGCCGCCGGGACCGGGTCCGCTGCCGCGACGGCGACGGCGGCGGCGGCGGGGGGACCCTGCGCCGAGATGCTGCAGGTGGCGGAGGAGGCCTTCCGCGGCGGCAACTTCGAGCTGGCGGCCGAGATCTACGGCTCGGAGCTGGCGGGGCTGCCGCAGCCGGAGCGGGGCCTGTGCCTCCGCCGCGCCGACGCGCTGGCGCGGGCCGGCCGCATGGCCGAGGCGCTGGACGCCTACGGCGCGGCGGCGCGGCTGGCGAGGCTGCGGCCCGAGGAGCTGCGGGAGCTGGCCGAGAGCTTCGCCCTCAGCATCCGTGACAAGGAGCTGCGCCTCCCGCCCTGGGGGAGCGGCGGACCCGGCGGCGGGGCGGAGGGCGAGGGGCTGGGCGACCCGGCCTGCTGCCGCCCGCCCGAGCTCTTCGCCTGCCCGCTGTGCCGGCGGCTGCTGTGCGAGCCGGTGACCCTGCACTGCGGGCACACCCACTGCCGCCGCTGCGCCGAGCCCGGCGACNNNNACTGCGGCCGCTGCCCCCGACCGCGCCGCCCCGCCGAGACGACCCCCGGCGCCGCCGCCGCCTCCTCGCCGCCGTCCTCCGCCGCCGGCCGCCCGCGGGTCAACGTGGTGCTGGGCAACCTGCTGCACAAGTGGTTCGGCGCCGAGAGCCGGGCGCGGCGGCTTCGCGCCGAGGGCGACGCGCTGCGGGAGCGCCAGGAGCTGCCGGCCGCCCTGGAGAAGTACAACCAGGCTCTGGAGAGGGGTGAGCGGCGGCGGGGGGAGCGGGAGGGGGCGGCGGCGGGGGCTGCGAGGTGGGGGCAGCCTCAGGCTGGGCCCCCCCGCCCCACGCAGCGGCCGGGCGGGGAGGGGGTTTGTGATTTGTGGGGAATGGTGGGAGGGGGCACCTGGGGGAAGTTTTGAGAATTAATCCTCCCAGCGGGTCTCCCCCCCCTCCCCCTCCCCCCCGCCCGCCAAGTGAAGGGCTATTTTTGTTCCGCTGTTATTTTTGTCCTTGCTCAGAAGGTGCCTGGCGTTTAGCTGCCTGCAGTCGATGACTCATTATGCAGTATTTCTAGAAAACCCGCTTTCCTATTTGTGGGGAAACCATCTTTTAGTAAAGGATACGCAGTAGTGGTCGTGTTAAGCTCTACCGCGGTTTGGTGGAAGAAATTGCTGTGGGGATCGGATTCATTCAGCTACCTGCAGTCGCATACCGCAGCGAAACATAGCCTTTGAAAACACTTAATGAAATATCAGTAGGCATGAAGGCTCAGAAAATTTCCTTTATCTTACGCTGTGCCAAACATTCAAGACAGATCTGCGTTTTGACTTGTGGAGATCGTCCGCCCCTGTTCTGAGTGTAACCTCTTTGTAGGCATGCAGTATTTCTATGTGCAAAGTATTCTCTGAAGAGCCTGGGTTTAAATAAAAATGGCACCGTCTGCCTTCCTCCTCTGCCACACCGATGGCAGCCTTAGTTTATCAAAAGCAGGTTGTTTTCAGTCTCTGCGCCGAGTAGTAGGTGGATCCTGCTCGCTCGGTTGTAGCCTTGTAGTAATGCTTCTGTGCGTGCGTGCTCCCGGCTTGTTTGCTCTGCAAGCGGTGGGGGTGGTGCAACACCATGAGTATCTAAAACGCCTGGAGAGAGGGGTGCAGCTGGGATCTCGGCAGGTCCCCGGGGTCTGCCGCTCCTCCAGTCTGAGCGTGGTAGGTGTCCGGCTTAAGTGAGGAGGAAGCGGGGAGAAAGCCTCGGTCGTGTTTACAGAGACGAAATCCTGCGGGTAAATCTCTTTGGAAAAGACAAACGCAGAGAAAAGCATGCCTCTCCTTTGTGGAAGAGCGCCTTCCCCGAGTAAAATTGCTTTCCTTGTTCCTAGTTTTTACATCTAGGGATAAATGGCAGTGATTTTATAATTATTTTTTTAAAAATTATTATTTTGCTGGCTGCTGCGGCGCGAAACACACCGTTACACTAGTCCCTGACTCGCTTTCATTTTTTGCCGCGGTTGCATGACAGGCATCTGAGATGCAAGAGTTTGGGCTGGCTTTGCATGCTACTGTCTCGTAGCTGATGCTGGCAGCGGAAACCATTACTTCTGCTTTTTATTCCACTTCTCCGGCTAGATGTGACAAGTTTTCACTCCTCGCCGAGTCTCCCTGTGAAACTATTACGCAGTTTAGCTGAAGTAATCTCTTATTAAAGTAGGGCAGGACGGAGAGCCCAAGAAGGAAGGTGAAGCAGAGGGAGGGGAGAGGCTTGATGTAGGTCACTGGTGGTTACAGCAAGTTTTCAGTAGCGGAGCCTCTTAATGTTTTGGGTTCAGGGTCCCACTGCTGGGGGAAATACTACCTCGACAGTGAAATAAGCGCTTGACGTGACTGTGAGAGGACTCCTCCTTGCTCTCGGTGTGCTTCTTGCTGTGTCTGCGCGAGGGTGAGAGGAGAGGGAAGACTGTAGTGTGCTGGTAGTGCTCTCGCACAGCCTGTCCTTCCCCCTCCTGTCCCGGGAGCCCGTATCTCCAGCCGTGGCTGCTGTGTGTCAGGGTCTTGAGGTAACTCCCTTGCAGTGTCCTTATTTCTGTCTTCTGTGATTTCCCAAGCATGCTGGGAATCTGTTCAGAAACTCCTCACTCTGTGATGCTAAAATTGCTTGATAAGACTTTTTTTTTTTTTTTTTAAATTCTAATTAAAAATAATAGCAGGTATCTTGCTAGCTTTTGAAATCCTAAAACCGTAGGCTGACATGTTGTAACTTCCTGGTAGCGGATCCAAATTCCTGTTGCTGAAGGGCGACCCACCCCCTGGCCCATCACCTTTTTTCCTGTTTTGTGTGTGCAGATGCCATTTCTCACAGATCCAACTGCTGTCTGAGCCTCATGTTCTGAAATTCTTACCACATGTTTATCAGGTACTGCCTTTTGGCTTGCTGGAGTTACCTTCCTGCTTTCCAGCCAAGTATCACAGTAAATAGCACAAAAAAAAAAAAAAAAAAGAAAGAAAGAAAGACATGACTGTTTTCTAACTGTTCAGTACTTATTCAGTGTTAGCATATGGGCAACTTGAAATGCTTATGAGCCACTGTCAGGTATTTAAGACTTCTAATGTGTGAAAAAATAACAGCTTGTTTTTAACCTCCAAATGCTTACGTGTTACTGTTGAGAGTCAAGGGTGTGAGTATCCTTTTAATTTCTTTTTAGAGACTGAAGGCATGTGAACACATTGATTATACTATTGCTGTATGAAGTTAGGTAAAACTCCAGGCTTCTTGGCAGGACACATGGTTCAGTGGGATTTTTTTTTTGACTGGTGTTTCTTGTGGAGCACTTTTCTGCTCCATCTGCAACAACTGGCTTTGTGTGATGTAATACTAAAGCAAGTTTTCCAGTTACCGATCACTTTTCTCATTCTGGTTGCAACCTCCTGTCTTCTGATTCGCATTTTAGTTCTGGAGGTGCTTCAAGTCTTAAACTATAAAAGGCTCCTGTCGTGTAGCCAGTACACTTATTTCCAGTGTAGTCTGGAATATCTGCTGCTAATTTCAGGTCTCGGGAGAGGTCTGTGTGCCTTCAAGTTGTCAACTTTTTCCAGTTGAACTATTTACTCTTGCAGAAGCTTACTCCTAGCTGGTATGTTCATCTTTTGTCCTTGTCACAACCTGTGCTGGACAGACCAGGGAGGGGTTGTGGTCAGTTCAGAATTCCCTTGGGCTAAATTAAGGTGAAGTGACACCGAACGATCAGTTAAACATTTTATTTATGGCAGAAGCAACCTGAACTTGGAAGGCGTAATAGTAGGCGGCGTGGTTTCTGTTGAAATGTTTACAAAGGTAAGGAGGAGAAAGAGGAGAACAAGAAAAGGAGGGAGAGGTATCACCACTACCCTTGGATCCCACCACGAAGCTCACGGTCAGTGACGCTGACGGTCGTGGTAATCCTCTGGTGATGGGCACGCGTGGGGCTCGTCGTGTCTATGTCTTTTATAGCCCCCTTGGTTTTCTGCACGCTGCCCCTAAGGACTTGTGTAACTCTGGGTCCTCTGCGTAGGTGACATTACCGGGGGGTGGTCGTCAGCCCCTTCCCCAGATAAACTCTGGGTGACCCCCGGCTATGTAGGATGAGGTCTTTGGCTCAGTTCATCAGGACGTGGGACTGCGCATCGTCCGACACGTCTCCGGCGTCCCGTGTTAGCCAGCCTCTCACGTGTGGTGTCGCTATGCAGAACTTACCTTGTTGCGGTGCCGTGCACGCAAGTTCCATTCCTTCCCTCAGCTGTAAAAGCCAGGCCCCGGTCTCTAATTTTCCATCACAGTGGGTGTTTGAGGCATTAACTTCATTCAGTCTCTCGCAGTCCTTAACTTTCGGATCTACAATGCCACTGCTGCTCCCGTGTTCGCTCTGATGGAGTCTGCTATGGATTCAGGTGTGGTTGTGTGGGTTTTTTTGTTGTTCTTTTTAAGAAAATCAGCTTTACTCGTTGATCCTTCTAGTCCTCCTGAGATGCCCACAGTTTAGTGTTCTCTGCTGTTTTAAACAAAGTTGCTGGCTTTTTTGGTGCCATAGACATTGGAATAGATCCCTCGTTATTGCAAGGTGTCTAATTACCACAGCTTCAAAGCAAGCACGTGTCGGGCTGCTTGAAAGGAAGCATTTTTTTCCAACTGGATCGCTCTTTGTGCCAAGCTTTATGCTGTTCAGCCATCATAATATCAAATATGGTCCAAATCTTGCTCTCAGGGCTGTTCCCCACACAGATGAAATTCAGAGAGCTGGGATATCAGAGGTGGGCTGCTTCTTTGCCGTCCCTTCTCTTCTAACTCGTCTTCTGATTATGGGAACTCTTAGGTCAGTTAAACTGCAATATAGTGCCATATATGCGTGCAGGGTTGCTTTGGTGTGTTTTTTTTTTTGTTTGTTTGTGTTTGGGGCTTTTTTGTGCAGTAGGTGCTTTCTGCACCCTTTTTCTTCTCACCTGCTACTCTCTCATGGAGATGCTCTCTGCAGGGACTGTGCCTGGGAGGAGTACAGTTGTTCCTGTGTATCCAGGCTTACAGACCGTTTAAGCTGTGTACCTGAAATGGAAGGAAGCTAGATTTCAGTGACAAATTAATGTGGGATGTTTTAAGGATGTGCTTTTGGGAGTGTGTTTTGGTTTTGTTTCCTTTCTTTCTAGAAAGGAGTTCCCAGTTGCAGGGGTAGCAGGTGCTTGTTGCTTCATAGGGAAGGTAATGAATAGGGCTTTTCCCAAGTACCGTGTGTAAATTTTATATGGCCAAAGACTGTATCATGGCAGGGGTGGGAGCGTGACAACAAAGTTCACTCTTGGGGAACAGTATTTATCAGAAAATACCATCTTATGCAGGCCAAGTAGGAGCATATTGTACACTTTGTGCTAGTCTGCTGGTTTTAAAATTAGGTGCTATACAGCTCTGAAGGAGACCAAGCTCTCCTCGGGGTGAGGGCATGCTCGTAAGCAAACATACATGCACAGTGTACGAGGGTTTGGGTGGCAGTGGCTTGTGCCTTCAGCCGGCATTTCTCTGTGCCCTTCTTCATACTGGGACAGACTGTTGGCATCCTATACCTTTCCTGTAAGTAAGCCTGAAGATGCCTGCTTGGAGATAAAAAGCCCAGCGGTGCAGACTTCTAGCTCGTGTTGGCGCTGCCATTTTTGTAATGGCACTGGTTCCTGAGCTGGGTCGCCAGTCATAGGTCCTGGATGGTCTCTCAAGCCTGCACGCAGGGCTGTGGCTCTGCTGGGAAGGGCTGCTCCCGCCTGACCCTGATCCCGAACGAGCTGCTTCGGGTGGGGAGGGATGGCCGTGTGCTGGCTCCCGTGGCACGATGAAGCAGGTGCTTGCTTGCCTGCTGCGTGCTGTGCAATCGTGTCTGGCTCCCGACAGAGTGGCACACATCATATCCGGACACCGGCGTGCCAGGACACCCCATTTCTGCATGAAGCATGTTGGCTCCGGCATGTAATTACCCACTGCCACAAAGTCTGCCAAGCCGGAGGGGCATCGCTGTCTCCGGAGAGCAGTAAAAGCCGCAGCAGTCCCTCAGAGTGGTGGTGTTTGCTTCTGGTGTGATGGGCTCTTTCTGAGCAGGAACAGGTTTCTCCTGGGAGGGGGTTATCGCTGATGCATGTAGCTGCTCAAATTGCCGCGCATTTTAACCCCCCCCCCCCCCCCCCCCCCCGCGCCCAAAGGGGTTCAGAACAAGGACGTAAGAGACAAAGCTCAGCTGTGTCAGAGTTACAAAACCACAGTGGTGTTAAGGATAGATACCTGTGCAAAGGGGGCCTTTTCTTCTTAAGTCCTCTACGTGGATCTCCATTTCCAGTGGATAAAGGATGGTGCAGGAGAGGCCAAGGAGAGGAGGTGAGTTGGTATCAATCCCAACACAGTGTCAGAGGTAGTGTGCTGCAGGGTGAGCAAGGGAGATGCTGCTGCCTGAGTGCTGGAGATGCTCTGTTTCTCGCCTCCTGGGGTGGAGAGCCACACACTGACCCCCCCCAGCCCCCAGGGTGATGTTTGAGGCATTGCTGTAAACAAAATGCAGGAGCTTTCCTGAGCTTTGGTGGAAAGAGGAGGATCTGCCTCTCTTGGCTAGACCTCAGGGGAGAGAGGTTTCTCCCCTCTCATCCCACCGGAGGTTCACCATAATTGGCCTGATCCAAAAGAAAGCTTAATGTGGCCACTCAGCACTAATTTATTTTGTGGTCAAGCAATTAATGGAAATTTATCTGGCGCCTTTGAAGTTCTCCCTTCATAAGAATTGAATTAAGGGCTTAGGGCAGGACAGGAGGCAGTAGAAAAGAGCTATAAAGGGAGCATCAGGTGTGCAAGGATGAGGTCTGAGGCAAAAATACGCCCGTTCTCAAGCAGACAGAGCCTCTTGGGACCCTGTCAGTGCTGGTTCCTGCTCGCCATCCTTGCTCTCTGGGCTGTTTTAGGTAGCGTGTTGGGGGTTCACATGCTCGGGGTCACCGCACCCCCATCGCCTTCCTGCACCAAGCATTGAGTTTGTGTGGTGAGGGGCTTGGTGCTGCCTCCGTGCTTCTGAGCTTGTGGCTGCTGCTTTGCTTGGGTAGCAGGTGGGATGGTTTGACCTCAGTATTGAGTATCTGCAAACCGTAATGGCCTTCGTGTCCTATCTGGTCTTTATAGAGAGTTGTTCACGTCAGTGTCTTTGGAAACAAATTCAATTACGCTATTCTTGGCGTACTGGCTAGGTAGGTGGGTAGTTGACGTGTATCTTTGGCTTTTCCTTCCCTTCAGCCTCCCTTTTTACATTGTTAACTCTCAGATTGGTAGAAAAAAACCTAGCAGTGGTGCACGTAGAAAACTGTGTGTCTTGCTGCATCTCTTGACCTTCCATACTGGCTCTCAAGCTGTTAAAGCTACAGACCTTCAGTGCAAGTTGATTCAAGAGCAATTGCCATGGATTTTCCTGCTAGGTAAACGCCAGGTTGTGGGGTTGCATTGCTTCCTGGAGAGCATGGCATAGCTGAACTTCCAACCAAGCATTCTTGGGAGCTGAGCTGAGTGCTTACAGCCACGAGTAAGATAGCTATGGGCAAGCCTTTTCCTGTGCCCCCAAAATTACTTGCTGGGGCGTTTTCCTTCCAAGCCTGCTTCTGAGTTGTTTCAGATAAGGGGGAAAACAATGATCAGAATTTCTCAGTGGGGTGGTGGGACATCCTCTTAGTGCTATCCTACTGCAGACCTGATGGTTGAAGGGTTTCTGTGTTAGTCATGGGTCAAGGTCAGAAGCAGCAAAGACGAGTCCCTGTCTGCCAAGGGAAGCTGCTGAACTCTCTTCAGAAAGCTGTGCTTAAATTTTTGTAAAGGTATCTGATGCCATAATATGCTTTTTATTCATTCTGCCACTGTTTTCTTAGGACTTGTGCTCCTTAGTGATGCACTTGCGCTGAAGTCACATTGTTCAAGGAAGAATGCTAGAGAGCATCCACGTGCACCTATATGCGAGTTGTGTGTATTAAGTACACTTTAACAGTCTCTTGTACGCTATTTCTAGAAGTTTGCTATTAGAAGATAAGGTTGGTTGTCATTTTCTGAAGTGGTAAAAAAGAGGTTGACTGAATCTTCCTTCCTCACAGGGTCTTGGGAATGCTTTCTGGTTTCCAGTAGTAAAGAAGTAGGTCTTTTGATGTTGTACCAGCCATTTAAAAAAAAAAAAAAAAAAAAGGTGGGTAGACAGCTGTCATGACTCCTAGAACAGCAAATGATTCAGCCATTCTTAGAACTTATCAGAATAATATTTAATTTTGTAGCTCCTAAAGGAAAGTGTGACTTCTAAGTGAAGAATGAGAGGTACTCTTTCTGAAATTACATGCTACAAAAAATAGTAGGTGCTTGCTGCTTAGAAGATTTGTGCTAAAAAGAACTTTCCCATCCCTCTGTAAAAGCGCCTTTTGAAATCTGCTTAGTGTGTCTTCGAAACCTGTTTGTTCTGTTTGACAGGGGCAGAAAAATGTGTAAAAGTAGGAGTCAAGGTTACCTAGAGACTGCTGCAGTAGTCTGAGTGTTATTTTTAAACTGAAAATATTTTGCAGACGTACGTCCCTCAGTCCCCTGATATTTTTACTGAGGTAGTGCTTGAAAAATAGTAGTAAATACTTCATATATGACACCACTAGAAATGTGTCAAGCACTTCGGAGCAGGAGCTGGTATTACTCCTGATTTGTAAAGAGCTCGATGCTGAAAGCTCAGATCCTGCAGTTGGGTCTCTGGAAGTTTTGCCCATTCGCAGAGTGTTCGCTGAAGGCAGGGGCTTTGCAGGGCTGCAAGACTAGGGCCGTTGGACAGGAGGCTTATCCGTCATGGGCACGAAGGGGAGGAGGCATCGTGCTGTACAGTAGACAGTCTTTGGGTGTGGTTTTTTGAGGTAGTTAACATTGCTCGTGTAACTTAGTTATGTGCCACTTAAGACAAGGCATTTCCTCCCCCCTCCCCGCCATGTATGTAACTCAGATGTAATTTCCTATAAATAATTGAACTACTTAAGCCATCCTAGAGAACGAACTATACCTACATAGAATTTTTGAAGTATCTTCGAACAGCATATTCTCTTTTTCTTTTGCTGCGATAAAGTAAGACAGGATGTGTTTTGCTTTTGGAAGAAAACATTTATAGAACTGACTTGCGCTTCCTAATCTTAAAATTAGTAGGATACTGCACCACTCCTTTTCTCTCTTACAAATATATTGAGCGATTGGTTCTATTTGAGGACAGAAGCAGTGAGGTAACAACTGAGAAACAACAAGGTCCTTTTTGCAGCATGCACAGGATCAGAAATGCTGGGCTGAAATAAGCTTTAACTGGAAAAAGGTAAGGTTATAGAGACCTGAAGAGTAATTGGTAGAAACGTAGCTTATGTATTGATCATGACAAAGAAGGCAACTAGGTTATCACCGGTAAAGTCTCACTATGGTAGAATATCTGGCTGTAAATTGATCTTGTTAGCTACGATCATGGCAGACCTACTGGGCTAGTCCCACCTGGCTGTGACGTACAGCGTGTCTTTGGAGCCTCCGTGCCATCACAGGTTCGTGTGCACCTAGCACAGCTCCCTGTTTCTGAGGGGGTCAGGGCTTTTCCTTGGGTGCTTTGGAGATCAGGCAGGGGATTGACCTCTTGGGGTGTTTCATTCTGGTTTTGAAGCCTTCTCCATAGGCATCTTGCTTTGGGACAGTCTCTGCTGTTTGAGAGGATACTTCAGCTCTGACTGAGGCTTTGGTAGAAAAGCTCACGCAAACCCCAAACTAAAAGCTGGGAGAACTAATAAGCATTGAAAAAGTCACATTTGTGTACTTAATGGTTTTATTATGCTAGTGCCAAGCAGCCATGGATGGACTGGGGGTACATCACCTGAAGCAGCCCCCAAAAGTCCAAAGGGTAGAGTGGGAACTGAAAATACAGGGAGGAGGTATCGTTTCATGCTGTTTTATCTGGAAAGAGTAGCATGCATCTAGCAAAGTCCTGAAAGATTAGGAGTTGGATAGGAGGGAGCGATGATCTCATATATTACACTTAGCTCTATGCTGGGACATTCTTGAATTGAAGACTTCTGCTGTATGATGCAATTCATCACTTAATGGGTTTGTAAAGGTTATCATTGGTTTTGCAGTTATGGAAATGCAAACTAAACCATAGGTTAATGTCATCAGTCTGGCATGCTTCTGCCTCCTGAGGCTAGAGGTACAACATGAAAGCAAGGGCACAAAGTTAGCTGCACCTTCTTTGTAGCAGATCTTCTTCCAGGTAGCATATAACTTCCCTTACGGTGTTTCTCCTCAGTATTGATGGGAGTAGTGATTAGCTGTGGTTAGTGGTGGTGAGAGTCCAGCTTTAATGTATAGAGCTTCCTGGCTGAGGGCTTACTGAGCCTGAAATAGAACTGCTGGGAATCTAAAGCATTTTGTCCAGCCCACAGAAAAAGCAGTGTTCTTAAGTCTGGGCTTCTGAACAGCAAAATACAGAGGCCCAGAGAGAAGTTAGTTCAGTCTTAACATTGTACGTTCTTAAGAATAATCCAGCTCATCTGTTGCCAGTGTCTTTTCTTTCAGTCAAAGTGATAATGCGAGGGAGTTTCTTGATGTCTTCCTGCCCCCCAGACCAGAGGGCACCTAGGTGAGCCTGCTGCAGGGCGAAGAAGCAAGCGGGTGGATGTCCTGTACCTTTGGGTGAGAAGGGAAGGGGAGAGCCTTGCTGCTTCAGTTCTGCTCGTGAAGTGGTGGCTGCAGTTTGTCCACCCCAGTTTAAGTAGGTCTCCTCTGCTTTTTCATCTCTGTGTGCTGTGCACTTAGGTTGTGTGTAGAGGTGAAATCCCAATCAGGTATGGACCAGCTTTGTAGCTGCTTGCTAGGGCCATACTGGGGTTCTCTGGTGGTGTCTGAATTGGCTTCCCCGTGGAGGTGATGGGAGAGAAAACTTTGGCTTGGGGTGGCTTTTTGAAATTTGTAATGGGCACTTCTGAAGGAAGAAAACTACTTCATATCTGCAGGAAGATAAAAGAAAATAAAATAAATAGAGCTTGATGGGAGAGAGGCTCCAATGGAGGAGGTGACGTGTTTTATTACACTGGCTGTGGGCAGCGTGAGCGTGAATGAGGGAGGCCTTTACACGTGCAAACCAACTGCTGCCTGGTGGTGCAGGCTCCGAGCGGAGGACGGTGCTGCCCCGCACTCCTCCTCGCCGCAGCCTATTTCAGGTGCTCTGTTTAGGAGCTGCTATGTCTGCCGGCGTTGGTCATCGGGTGGAAATAGGTGTTAAGTTTGCCTGCGGAGCACTGTTCGCAAGCGCCTGCTTTGTAATGGCAGAGGAAGGGCGCTTCGTTGCTAGAGTGGGCTTATGGAGGAACAGGCTTCTTTCCTTGCATCCTCTGTGTGCTGAAACCTCTTGCACGCTTCGTCTGGGGTCTTTGGTTACTTCAGCTCCTGAAGACTGCCAGTGATGTAACTGCAGGGAGGAAAAGCCATGATAGAAAATAGTGAATTTTTTAAAAATCCAGTTATTCATCCAATTAAGGCAGACTGATAAGTGAGAAAATGTGGGCTTGCTGATTCCAGGTATGCCATTGTGCTGGTTTTGGCTGGGGTAGAGTTAATTTTCTTCACAGTAGCTGATATGGGGCCACGTTTTGGATTTGTGCTGAAAACAGTATTGATAACACAGGGACATTTTGGTTACTGCTGAGCAAGGCTCGCACAGAGCCAAGGCCTTGTCTGCTCCTCACCCCACCCCACCAGCGAGCAGGCTGGGGGGGCACAAGGAGTTGGGAGGGGACACAGCCGGG
>JAVKLA010000057.1:7333250-7363806 GCA_034782735.1 Sagittarius serpentarius
GGGGCCCGGCTCTCCTGGAGGTGGCTGAGCACCTGCCTGCCCGTGGGACGGGGTGAAGGAATTCCTCGTTCTGCTTTTACATGCATGGCTCTTGCTTTACCTATTAAACTGTCTTCATCTCAGCCCAGGAGTTTTCTCACTTTAACCCTTTGGCTTCTCTCCCCCATCCCACTGAGGGGGCAGTGAGTGAGCAGCTGGGGTTACACCACAACAGCCATCATGTTTGTTGTCCCTCTTAATCAGTTTTGGGAAGCTGACCCTGGTTTTCATCTTTGCTGTGGAATGAAGTTTTATTTGAATGTCCTGAATGTCTTTACTGCTTCTGTTAATTATTTTATCAAGTGTGCTCCTTCGTCTGCGCCACTGCCCCCCGCCCTGCCTCCAACCCCTTTGCATACATTTTTTGTGCATGGACTTGTCATGCTTGTGTGAAGTCTGGAGGAGAAAAACTAGCTTGCTATTCAGGTAATTACTAAACCTCACTAATTTCTCACTGAAATGAAAATAAATGTTATTTTTCAAGCTTACGAAAAGGCTTTCAGTACTGAATTGTTCAGAATTGAATGCATAATGTGAGAAAGCAAGCCAAATTTCTTTCTCTCTCCAGGGGCAGAAGTTTCTTTAAAATGTGGGAAAATTTCCCCTGAAGTCCTGCACAGGCTGACTCTTATAGCAAGACTGAAAGGTGTTTTTGTGATGATGCTGTTTCAGTTCTGCTCATGCATTCAGGAAATATGCTTAGGATTGAAATAGAGTTGAATAAAAAGTGCTTTTCTAGGAAGAAACGTCAGATAAGGCTTATGAGGGAGTTCTAGCAACTTTAAACTTGTTCTTTCTGTGCTGAGTTCCCAGAAGAAAGCTCAGTGGTAGTTCATTACAGTAAAACTTTTATTGTCATCTACAGTCAGTTTGGCAGATTCTCTTAATTGTTTTGGTTGCCTTCCTGGCACAAGGAGATTTTGGGGAGTCCTTGTTCTGTCAGCCTCGCGAACTCAAGCAGCATAGTGTTTTGGGTTTTTTTTTGTTGGGTTTATTTTTTTGTTTTTTTTTTAAAAACTTGAATGCTTGGGCATATCTGGAAAAGTAATTTTGGGTGTTAGCTTCTGCATAAGCAAAAGCACAATCTAACAAACATCTGCAGATGAGTGCAAAGGTGGTGTGAGCGGACAGTTAACGATTATGGGAAGTCCAAGCTGACAGCCACACTCAGGGTCGGCAATACTTGGCGGTCCCAAGGAGGGTCCAGGAGGCAGAGAGCCACCAAGCCCCTTGGCTCGGGATGCTGCTTGCGCTGGGGTTTGTCTGGTGCCGTGGGATTATGGCTGGGAGGGAGGGAGGGAGCCGTGTGGGAAGGCTCCCAGGACCTGCAGCTCTGAGGAAGTCTCTGCGTCCCGGCTGTCTGGAGCCGCAGATCCTGGGAGCCTCAGCAGTGGATCCCTGATGCTGACAAGGACATAAATTTTGCTGTGCAGCTGCGGGCTCCCAGAAGAGTTTGATTCAGGAAATGCCATCTGCTGGTATTGTGGAAACAGTAAAATTTTCTACACTTTTCTTTCTTAACTTGGCCTGAAATAAGTAATTTAGTAAAAGAAATCTTTTTTTCTTTAACCTCCAGAAGAAAGAATGGGTGCATTATTTTAACACAATAGCCAGTAGTTTATTTTACTCCCCCTCCCCCTCCCCCTAAACTTGACAGTTATTATAGTATACCAGCATCTAGCAGCTTTCACAAACTCTGTATGTCCTCAAGCCCTCTCCATCTACCTTCTGTGACTAATTTTTTTTCACCACGGCACGTGGTGGCATGGAACAACTCGATATCATGGTGCTTATAGAAACCCTGTAGTTATTTAGGCTATAACAGGATATTCACTTTTTCTTCCCACTTCCACGCATAGCCTAAATTGGAGTCAGCCATAGTTGCACTGACAGAGAATATAAGGTTTCAGTCCATCTAGCCTTGCCCTGGGACCAGCTGCGGACCCTCCCGGGACGGTCCTGCTGGCAGCAGGAGGCTGGGGACGAGGGGACCATGGGTTGGGTGCGAGCCAGAGAGCTTTTGGGCTGTGCTGCTGTGTCTCGGAGTGGGGTGAGCTTGAATGGAGTTGGCTGGGCACTGCTCCAGCTACAGCGTCTTGTCTAGCCACTTCATCTCCCTGTAGAAAACCTGTTACACTATAGTCTCATAAATACTGCTCTCTTTAGCAAAGCTGTTGGTGTCTGCGCCTGCCCCGTCCCTGCAGTTAACTAAACTTTCCTTGCCAGTTACCCATTAAGATGGGCCACACCTTACGCTTTCTGGTTGAGGCTCAGCGAACAAGAGGTACGAGCCCTGAATACATGTAGCTTTTTCTGGTTTGCCTTGGGGTTGGTTTTTTTTCAGTAGCTTATTATTTTCCCTTCATGTTGTGAGAGCCTTTGGACTTTGCTTCGGGAGGACTTGCAGCCTTTGCCACACCATTGTGCTCTGTGGTGGCTTTTTTTGCTTAAAACTTTTGCAGTGGAGAGGAGATCCTGAAAAGGAGCCGATGAAGCTGTTCTCTCTCTCGAGTCATCTGAATGTATGAACCGTGCTGAATTGTGCGCTGAAAAAGCGCTAGGAAGCGTCAGCATGGCTGAAATGTGCAGTAGTGAACAGAAGCAGGAAGCTAGCTTGCCTACCCCTTAATCTTGCACTGCTTCCTTTCCCCCCTGGTGCCAAAAAATACCGCACCCAGCGCGCTGGCTGGCTGCTGGGGCACCTGCCTCTGCTTACTGCATCTGCCCGCCTCAGCACACTCTGCACAAACAGCCTGTAGCAGATACGAGGATGGAAATACAGAGTATGCGTTCATATTCAGTACAAGCAGACGAAATGGTGGCTAAATTAAATAATCTTGTATTTGAGCATCTACTAAAAGAAGAAAGCTTACTTCTGAAGATCTTAGGTTAATTGTTTTCATTTCATTTGCAGTCTTTTTAAGAATTACCAGCTAGAAATGTGTATCTGTGTAGCAGTCTGCATGTGTAATAGTTAAAATAACAAACCAAGACAAAAACAAAGAAAGAAAAAAACCCCCGTACAGAATCCCACAGTGTGAACTAGCTTTTGCAGAGCTCCTTATTTTAGGTGTAGTCTCTAGCTGTCACTGGGACCAGCGGGGCAGCATCACCCCTGGTATGTCATTCTGCAATTAGTGTATCTGGCATCAGTCCATGCTACAGCCAAAAAAAGCAGCAGTCCTTGCCGCTGCTTTCTTTCTCATCCCTTGTCCTGGCACTTGCATTTGTGTGGCTGTACAGTGAACCAGTTGAGGGGAAACTGATCCTCTTAAACCTTTTTATTTATTTGTTTTTATTGGATTAGCTTTCAGTCAATTGATTTCCTTTCTCTGGCTCTCTGTGCAACCATGCGAGCCTGGTTTGCTGCGCGAGTGCTAGCATTGGCTCGAGGGAGGGGAGGAGGCGGGAGGGGGACGTGATCTTGGGCCATCCCTCCTGGTAGGTGCTTGAACTTCATGAGTGGTAGCACCTACCGCAGTTATGTGCTTATTCGGTGTATCCACGCACGTGGGCATGTGTGCCCAGGCTTTGTATGGGCAACGTGCTCTTGCTGAGGACGTGTTTAGGATGCTTGCGCTGAGGTGAGATGCAAACAGTGAAGCCAAAGCAGGCTGGAGAGAGCAGGAGAGGTACGGAGACAAGAGCCCTGTGCAGGGACATTGCAGGAAAAGTATTGAGAGAATTAGCTTCGAGGTGAAGTTTGAGATTTGTAGAAATGAGGCGGTACTGTATCTAAGCACATCTTGGAGCCCTTTTAAAGTTTAATCCCAGTTATGACAGTTTTAACCAGCTCACATTTGGGTAAGGGTTACTGCACTCAGCTGCCACCGTCCGGCAGCCAGCTTCCAGCCTTCTGGAGGCCTTCCCCCACGCATGAAGGTCAAGAGTGACCAGATTGTGCCTAAATCTCATCTCTTTAAGATACGAGACAACTGCTTTAGCGGACAGAGGCAGAGCGTCGTTTGGGGCTTAGCATATTTTCGCAAGGCTGTTGATGCAGCCTGCCGCCGCATCCTCCTGGCCGAGCTGGGGAGGTGGGAGGGGTGGAGAAGTGGCTGTACCATCAGGGCACAGGGAGGAGGTTAATGGCTTGAGGGCTGCTGGGTGGACAGCTAGCAGCGGTATTGCGCAGGTGTTGGTAATGGGGCTGACGCAGTTCAGCACCTTATTAACAACCTCAGTGAGCCCGCAGAGCGCACTGTCAGCAAGTTTCTCCGTGACGCCAAAACCGGGGGAGGAAGAAGCGGTTGATGTTCTGGAGGGCAGGGCTGCTGTTCAGACCGACAACCCGGGGCATGGGCTGACCGGTCTTGGCTACTTCAGCAAAAGCAAGTGCACCTGGGACAGAATAACCCCGTGCAACCGGACAGGCTGGGCTAGATAGCAGCACTGCAGAAAAGACCTGGAGTTCCTGGTGGACCAGCTGAAAATGTATCAGCAAAATTTTGGGGTTTTTGTTGTTTTTTTTTTTTTTTTTTTTGTTTTTTGTTGTTGTTATATGAGATTTTATACTAGAGGAAGATTTCCGTCTTAAAATTTGTTATAGAGACCTTAGGAAAGGACAGAATAACAACGCTTGAGATGTTCATAATCTACACAGATGGAACAATTCCTGAATGTGTGGGTACTGAGGCAATGTGTGTGATCATGAGAGGTTTGCCTGCCCTGAGGAGGGCAAAGGTACACAGGTGGCAAGCGGATATGAAATGTGAAGGCTGCATGCAGTTTTCTTAATGAGTAGCTTACAGGAAGGTTTTAGTTGAAGACCTGTGTTGGTGATTTCTTTCCAGCAAAGCCACACTGCGGGGAGAAACACTTGGGGCTTTTTTTCTTTTTGCTTTCTTAAGTGTCCTGTAAGCAAGGTGAGGGAAAGAGGAGGTGGCATCCTGTATGTGAATGTGATATCTGTCCTGCTCGATAAAAAGCAGAGGTTGCTTCCAGGCTGAGAGGAATATATTTTAAGAAGGAAAGAAGGAAGGAGTTGACTTTTTTCCATTACAGGAGAGTATAAATGTAGCCATTGTGCAGTAGTGCTTTTTAGGTTACTCTGGGTGGAAATTAGGTTACTGTATTTAACACGTCATAGTGCTGCTTTTAATGGAGTTCCTTGCAACCATTTTTGTTTTCCAGCTCCTTGCAAGTGTTCACTAATAGCACAGCGAGCAGAACTCTGTACGTTGATGAAGAACTACCAGCAAGCTCTTCACGACGCGGACGTCCTCTGCCGAAACAAACCCTACTGGCCCGCGGTATGGTGCTTGCATGTCGTAAAGACCAAAATGAAACCTGCTTGTTCTCGGGACTTCTCTCTGTGGTGGGGACAGTGCTGCTGAGGGTGTTGTTGGAAGAACGTGGCAGCATTAAGAGGGCTAGAAATGTCTACTGCAAGCTAAGTTCTTCATCGGACAAGTCTGGAAGGTCCTTAGTGTGAGTCTAGCCGGTGGGATTTCAGTGGTGGGCAGGCGGTGATGTGGTTTTCTTTGTGCTGGTGCCTGTCAATCTGTTAGGGCTAGTGCTGCAGCTTGGCAGCAGAATTGGGTCCGTAAGGCTCTGGCAGCCCGAGATGGCCCTGCAGGTCCCTCTGGGATGGTGTGTCCCAGGCAGTGGGTGGCTTTGACAGCCTGCTGGCCAATGTGTCTTTCTGAGGAGCACCCCAGGCTATATTTCAGGATTTCCCGCCCCTCCCCCCCCCATCTTTTAAAACTAAGAGTTTATGTCTGTGATTCCTACCTGTGTCACCATGATTCACAGAGGGGCTTGGGATTGTTTTTCATAACAAAAGGAAGTGCTACAAGGAGCACTGGTTCGTGGGCAGTCGGAAGCAAGCATCAGAAATGATGTTACGAGAGAGAGATGGAAGAAGCATGGGGTGCCCATCGTTAACCGCCAGTTGCCTGAGGCTAGACCGGGTGTCCAACAGCTCACCCCACCTAGGATTACATCTCCAGTCAGTCCCTCACCCATCCATAGCAAAACTGCAGCACAGGTTTGACTGGATAAAGCCCCTGGGTGCCGCCTGGAGAGAGGGGAATTGGAGAAGGATTTTAGGCGGACCTTGGCTTCCTTGTGAAGACTAAGGAGGTGTTGCATGAACCCCTCGGCTGCCTGCCTCAGCGTGGGGGGCTGCAGCTAGCTCTTCGTTTGCGGATGGGGAAGACGTGGGGTGAGCACAGAGGTGCTGTCTGAAGCATCTAGTTCCTGACAGGTTAGATACTTGTCTCTAAAGCTATCTGTCTTGCCACCCATTAAAACCATGAAATTTGTCATCATGGTATAACCAGCAGTGTCACAGGCACATTGCACTTGCGTGTGAGAGCTCCCACGTGAGCTGTGCTGATCCAGAATCCATGCGCATCTGCTTTTGTTTTGTATCTTGCGGCATCCAGTGGCAGAAATTAGCTCAAACGTTCGCTGGGTAGTTAAAAAAAACCAACTATAAAATTAAACTTTCTCTGGGAGTAGCTCCTGGGAGGCAAGCGTTCACCTACCTTTTGGCTTATTGAGAACTGAAATGTAATGGCTCGCTGAGTTACTGGTGAAGCTCCTGGGTCCCCCGTAGTCATTAGAGAGCAATAGACAAGTTGGTTTCTTTCCACTTGCTATGAAACCCAGGTCCTTGGGCTCCCTAAGGTGGGGAGGAGTTTCCAGTTGTAGTTTTATATGGCGGATAGAAACAGGTGCCCTCCTGCCTGGATCCTGCCTGCTGTGCAAGGTCCTGCCTGGACCTTACCCTTCAATCCGATGCTTGTCAGGGCTGTGTGAAAATAGGAAAGGGAAGGTGGCAGTGGGTAGTCTCTGAAGTGTAGGGACTTCTAGTCCCTGGGCCTGACTTCTGATGTTGGATCTTTAGGTGTTTTGTCCTCCCTTGCGGCTTAGATAAGGAAATTGCGCTTGTGTCCCCAAAGGACAGGGCCAAGTAACCTTGTAGCCTTCCCAGTGCGGTGGAGTAATCTTGACAGCGATGTTGGGGATGTTGGGACCTCGAAAAAGGTTTTACAGGGGCTGTGCAAGCATCAAGAAGGTCAGGGTCAGGCCTTGCAGTACCTCTCTTCTTACTGCATTCAGGAAAAGAAAAACATATCTCACCTTGAGAGACTGGTGTGTAGTGAGACTTCTTGTTCAGGTCACCAAATTACATACGTTAAGTAACCTGTCTTACACAGTGCATGTTACTTGCTTTTGGTACAAGCCACCTTTTTCCCGACAGGAAAAAGGTAAAGATCTTAACGGGCCTCAGCTTGAAGGGCTATATTGAAAGAGGGAGGGAGGTACCTGCTCAGGAAGACTATGCGATACCGGATCTTTTGGTGTTAGTATGAAGAATAGAAAAGTGTATTTTCTTATCTAACCAGTCTCTTAGACTAGTGAAATTGTATTTTCAGCACAACCTAGAGATACTCATGTGGATCAGAAGTGGACTTGCAGAACACACTTCTGTCTTAATAAGCAAGAGGCAAATGTTTAAATGCACACTTACTTCCTTAGTGATGAAAAGAAACTATATTCTAGTCAGATTTGAACTGAATCAAATTGATACCTGTGGGGAAATTCAGAGGTGAGGCATTCCTGTCTTGCTACTAGTGACAAGTAAAGTAGGACCTGTCCCCAAGCTGACTACCATACTTGTTGGCCGTGGATGTGTTACTCTAGGATGTGGGAGAGGTAGGATGGGCTAAAAGGTTTCTGGGTAAGCATTGTTAAGTTGCCCTAAATTCATAATGTTGTTGGCCTTCTCTAGCAAAATAAAACTGGTGAAAAATTATCTCTGTCCTGGTAAGACACCCAGGAGAAGTGAGAGTGTCCTGAACCTAAAATTTTTTGCTCCCTCAGCTGCCACCTCCAGCCTGCCCCATGCCACTGCCTTTTCCATGCAGCTTCATTACTGTGAAGTTCGCCCTGGTATGTGAAACCGTTCTCTGGGGGTATCGAGCCCGGTGGGATATGTAGTGGTCTTGGTCCTTGGGGAGACAAATACCCCTCCTTGTTCTGCATCAGGTTCCCTCTGAGGAAAAGAGTGGTGTCTTTGGTGTCTTTGGCAGGGGGTGATGCAGCAGTGGGTTCCTGCGGGATCTTCTTCAGCAAAAGGGACTGACTTTCCTTCAGTCACCTGTGTCAAAGAGGTGGTTAGCCAAAAAGCGTCTTATTCTTCACCTGCAGAATGGCGTGAGCTTCCAAGTTTGTTTGCTGGTGTCTTGCTGCCACTTCAGAAATGATCTCTAGATTTCTACGTTTCCTTTGTGTGAACAGGGCCATTATGTGAAAGCAAAAGCTCTTTCTGGATTGGAAAGGACTGAGGAAGCATTGAAGGAGTTTCTCTATTGTGTTGCCTTAAATCCTGAATGGAGCTCAATGAAGAAAGAAGCCCAAAAGGTATAAAACGTATTTACTGGCCACTTCTGGGCCATCATGCTGCTCTTACTCCTGCAGCCAAGTAAAATTTGTATTATTTCAGGTGATAGTGAACAGCCAAAGGTTAATTTGATTCAGTAGATTCTCCAATAAACCTTATTAGCATTACGCCATGCGAGGCACTTCTTGGGTTTGGTTGATGCCTCAACCAGAAGGATTGTGTATTTGTGGATTTGACTGCAAATCTATACGTTTGGCTGCTGTCGTTTGTAGATGACACTTTTATGTTGGATGGATTTGAGTGCACCTGGATTTTGTAGGCTTAAGGCTGCTAATTTTAGTGCCCGTCAGAAAACCACTTCTAAGTGGGAAGTGGCACAGGGTTGAGAAGGGGGAGCTGCGTTCTGTCCTGTCCCGGAAAAATCCTGCAGTCTCTGTAGCAGTTTGTCCCTTCCAGGAAGTTAGATGCACTTAGCGCTAACCACACATCATCAGATTCTCTGTGACCGTCCATACAGGCAGCTTTTTATAAAACGAAACAGGGATTTGGCAAGGCGCTTGGTGTGGACTGGTGAGAGGGGGAACAGGCTTTACACAGCTTTTAGCTAGGGGTGAAATCTGCCTGAGGATAGAGGAGGTGGACGCAGAGCACGAGGAGAGTTTAAGCGCATCTCTGTTAACTGATTTTTTTTTTGATAGGAGAGTGTGGTCTGAAGACTCCTGGAGGCAGGGCTCTGAGGGTCAGAGTGGAGACAGGTCGGGGCAGAAGGATGCAACAGACTGCTGCCCCGGGTGCTCCCGGGGAGCAGAAGCCTTCAGGGAGGGAGGTGGACACCAAAAGAGCACCTTGGGGTATATCTGTTGTTGTGGTGGGGACTGCTGTTCAGGTTTCCTGTGGGCACTGGGGAATGCAGGATGTCCTGGTTGTTGCAAGCTTCTTGGCATCCAGAAGCTGTGAAGTTTGTGTATCTATGCTCGTGCAAACAGAAATACCTATGTTGTAATTATTATTTTTTCTTTCTTTCTTCCTCTAATTGACTAGATAATGTGTGAGATGTTTTTCCCAGCCTTCGAAAATGTGCACGATAGTCTAACAGCACCTTTCTCTAGTCGAACATCCCATACAAGATTGAAACCTGCGTTTCTGAGTAGCATAAACACACAGACATCTGCAGAAGACAGCTCTATTGCTGGGTCCTCAAAGGTAAGGTAAAAAGCATTCAACACAAAAATACCAAAAGTAACGCAAGGATCTGTCTGATCTGTGTGACGTTGTCTTTGTCTGCACTCACGTAGGCAGTTACTTTCATGGTAAGCCTGTTCTCTCCATCACTGTTGGATCTCTTGTTGGCATGTACTTCCTCAGAAGAATGAGAGAATGAAACTTTCTTCAGAAAACAGTGTGATGCCTTCATATGGGGGTCAGTTACATTTGTGGGTGGTTTTTTTCCGCTCAGGATTTTAGTATGACAGGAACATAATTTCTAGGGACAGGAGCTCCAGGGTGAGAAGTGCAACTGGAGAGTGGCCGCCTTTGATACGGACCTTTCTCCTTTGCTGAGCTCATTGTAGGGACATTGATCTATTGCTGATGTATACAACTTTTAGAAAAAAAACAAAGCAAAATTGTCTCATGCTGTATATAACTGTTCTTAATTTTTTTAGGATACTGTGTTCAGGTTAACAAAAACCCCGTCCCAAGAATCTGATGTGTTTAGAAGCACCGATTCTCCTGTTTCCCATCATGTTCTGGATCTCTATTTTGAAGACAACAAGAAGTCTTTGGGAGCTATTCTCTCCAGTTTACCTGGGGTTGGCTTAAAAAGAAAGCTGTCCAGTGATATGAGGGATTTACAAAGCTTGGATGTCCCCAGTAAGATTCCTAAAAAAGGTTTGTGTTGTGGCATAGGAAGGGGATTTTTTTTTTGCACTTACTGAAAAATGATAAACTACTTTTTTCCTTCTCCATTTTTATAGGTGTCAATGAAACATTCCCTACTGGGACTGGAATAACACTTTGGTGTGTCTGTTTCGGCTGTAACAGTCTATTTACCTTATTCCAGAGCAGTTTCAATTCATTCAATAAACACTGTATTTTTCTTTCTCAAATGGGCCATTTCCAGTGTGTAATCCACTAACAGTTTAGTCTTTGTGTTGCTGGTGCCGCTTCCGTTTTCTAGGTCTCAGATGTATAGCTGAACTTCATTCTTTCTATATGAAGGAAAGATGCAGTAAGACTGGAAACTAATCTTTAACTGGCATCAGAAACAGTCACATGCAGCTTTATGTGAAATTTTCCAATCAAACAAAGAAGCCTTTTGAAGGGTAATAAGCCCCCCCAGTTTTCTGTCACTTGATAGCTGTGCTTACAATTAGTATGCTTCTCAAGCTTCTAACAAAGACTTCCAAAGTGCTTTTAGTGCTCTGGGATAAAAATGCTGAAGGCAATATATTGCACTGAGTGGTGAGGTAGTTGGTTAAAAGGGACTTTGAAAATGCTGCTATACTAGTGTGCATTTTTTCCCCTAAAGGAAGACAAACAATCCACACCTCCTTGACAAATCTGCCTTGAAATACTAAGTCTTCAACTCTGCAAATGATCAGTGTATGCCCAGTTTCTGATCGCGTTGCTGTGAAGGGAAAAGCCCTGTACTTGCCTATGAACTGCAGGCTCAGTAAATAGATTGTGAAATCTGACCTGTCTGTATCTTCACAGCGAAGGCCAGAGATTGCATTTTACCCATAACCATTAATTTCTGGTCTGTGCTAGATCCCGGTGCCATGTTACTATTTGCAGAATTAACACAGGTTCTTGCTATTACTAAATGCTAACATGGGAGATGTAGGTTAAAGATAACGTTGTTTTTCTTTGTAGGCCACACAATACCAGTGCCCTCCCCTCTGTCCCATCTGTGCTCGAGATAAACCAGATGCTGAGCATGTTATCCTTTAACAAAACATCCTAGTGTTTTAACTTAACTTAAAAAGCTGAGCTTTTTTTTTTTTTTAAATGGTCAAGAATTTGGTTAATAAAAAGGACATGGAGGCAGCATCCGTGGCTCTGTTGCAACTCATTACTGAGCAACAAAGATGCGGATTGTAAAAGAAGTTGCAGCATCTGCTTGTATAAATGTCATTAGAAGCTCGAGCTGGTAGGTCTGGAGCTTAAATACTGCTGCTGTGAAGTTTGAAGCCCGTACCCTGTAAGCTTGTTAACTACAGGGATATATACCACCCCCACAAAAATAGGGTGGGCAGAATTTTAAGTTAAATGTTTTGCCTCTGTTTGCAGAGTGCTGAGCTAGTGAAATCAGTATTGGCTAATGCAACTCCAGTAGTCCTTAAACTTTAAGCTGTCTGAAACTCGGGATTTGCACAGCAGCCTAGTCTAGAAGAATGTAAGCTTTTTTATACTTGTACGAAAAATTACCCCTGCTGAGAAATTTATAATAAACACTGATGAAATAGTTTGACTGTGTGTAAACAAATTAAATTCTGGACTTAATGTACTTTAAAACATCTGGCCTGGCTGATGTGGGAGTGGCGATGGTGGTGGGAAAGCAATAGCAGAGTATTTTAAAAACTAGACTTCAAAAAAAGAACAACAACCACTTTTGGAGAAGCAAGTCATGGGTATTCAGCTCTAAAGTGCTTTCGCTGGCCATAGACATCATCCTCTGCTCTCCAAAAGATTTCCTTCCAGAAAGTCTAAAACTGAGGTGGAAAATATGTTTGTTTGGAACAAAACTTCAAAAAAAGAAGAGATAAATTAGGTTCTTTATGGAAAAACAACTTAAACGGTAAATAATCATGTTCTTAACTACTTAGATGCAGATGTTTCACCCGAAAACACCGCTGTCACTTCAAGTGAAATACCAACAACTCTGGTGGATGCGTCGGACTTTGAGTGTTCCCTCTGCATGAGGTACAACTGCATTGACCTGGGATTAAGATCAGAAAGCCTTTCTAGCTTCTGAAAAAAGTTTTCAAGGTGTCAGAAAGGAAACCTGCCAGAGAATGTCTAAATCACTACTCTGTTCCTTTTTGCTGAACCTTGCATCTGGTGAATCTTACATATGTGGTTTTTCTCCATTATGCATGGTTTTCTTCACTGTTTACCACTTCTAAATGGAAACCTTTTATATCCTTAGATAAAACTGACACCTGCGCTTTATACAAAAGCAGGAATGGAAGAGATGGCTAGGTCTAGTCACTCCTTTCCACAGTTTGGGAATCTGCATTGTTCGTGTTGGCAACTTAGCTTTTCTGTTACAGGTTGTTCTATGAACCTGTTACCACTCCCTGTGGACACACCTTCTGCCTCAAATGCCTTGAGCGTTGCCTTGACCATAATCCACATTGCCCGCTCTGCAAAGAAAAGCTGTCGGAAGTAAGTATGTGCTTGCCCCAATTAACAAAAATACACAAAGCTGTCTTCTTCTGAAAGCATCTACGTGGGGATTTTCGGTGCTCTGCTCGCAAGCTTCATCCCAAGCAGCGTGGCCAGCAGGTCGAGGGAGGGGATTGTGCCCCTCTGCTCCGCTCTGGTGAGACCCCCCTGCAGTCCTGCCTCCAGCTCTGGGGTCCTCGGCACAGGAGAGACACGGGCCTGTCGGAGCGGGTCCGGAGGAGGCCACAAAAGCGATCAGAGGGCTGGAGCAGCTCTGCTGTGAGGAAAGGCTGAGGGAGTTGGGGTTGTTCAGCCTGGAGAAGAGAAGGCTCCGGAGAGACCTTATTGTGGCCTTTCAGTACTTAAAGGGGGCTTATAAGAAAGATGGGGACAAACTTTTTAGTAGGCTGTGTTGTGATAGGATAAGGGGTGATGTTTTAAGCTAAAAGATGGTAGATTTAGACTAGATATAAGGAGGAAATTTTTTACAATGAGAGTGGTGAAACACTGGCACAGGCTGCCCAGAGAGGTGGTAGATGCCCCATCCCTGGAGACATTCAAGGCCAGGCTGGACAGGGCTCTGAGCAACCTGATCGAGTTGAAGATGCCCCTGCTTTTGCAGGGGGAGTTGGACTAGATGACCTTTAAAGGTCCTTTCCAACCCAAACTATTCCATGATTCTATAAAGCCAGAACAACACAGTAGTACCCACAGCATCAAGCTGTGCACAGACCTCATTTGCTCCAGAATATATTTTGTCATTCCTCGGAAGAAAAGTGGGGTTTGCTGGTGCTTAAAGTAACAGAGGCTTCCAGTATCACATCAAGCTCATGCCTGGGGACTCCCAGCCACAGCCCTGTTCATACCACATCTCCGGTTTGTGTATCTACCTGCGGTGACTGAGGAACAGTCACTTCTTGGTCAACACTTCTGCTCCAGCAGACATAACGCGTCTTGTACTTGGAGTACTACTTGCCAGTAACCTGGCAGCTCTAGGTGAAAAGAATATGTTTCTTCTGCGGAAGTGAGGAGGGACTGCCTTTCTTGCTGGTAGTACAACTTCTGCCAAAAAAAGGGCATGGGGTTATAGTTAAATGGGCACTGGAGTGAACCACTTATCCTGAAGTGGAAGTTTTCATGCCTGAAGGCTGGAAAGGAGGAGGAGTCAGTACAGTCCTGACTGACATCCTGTTTGGCCTTAGGAAAGGGGTAGGTTGGGAGGCAAGAGGTGTTACCTGTCTTCTCGTTATTAGACTTAGAGTTGACTCTTCCTTGCAGTTTCTGGCAAGCAGAACTTACAAGAAGACCGTCCTTACAGAAGAACTGATAGTCCGTTACTTGCCAGAGGAATTATCTGAAAGGAAGAAAGTTTATGAGGAAGAAATGAAGGAATTGTCAAAGTAGGCTCTCTTTTTTACTACTGACAGCTGTTACAAAAATGTGGTTTTCAATCTAAATTACTGAAGAAGCTTCATTTGTTTATGAAAATGAACAAAATAAACGTGCCACATGTTTTGTATTTTTGACATGTTTATTGCTGATACACAAGTGACAATATGCTTGGATGGTAGAGAGGCACACCAGTATTCTTAAAATAAAGATAATTACTTTTTCCTCTGAAACAATATAATAGCTTCAAAAGTTATAATGGGGGTTTTCTGGGAGTAAAATTCAAATTATAAATGGGTTAGACTTCAGGTCGGGAGAAGTTCAAGGATCCAGTTTTGTCAGTGACTTGTGGATCTTGTGCTACAACTCAACTAAAAAGAAAATGTTTTCAGGCTTAATTGCATGTTTTATTTAAGTGGATTAGTGGGCTGCTTCAAAATTAAAGGGCTTTACTGAGCTTGGGAATTCTCTACCATCTTGCTTTGAACATGGCTAGTTCTTAGTACTATATTCCTGTGAAAATTTATCACCAAAATCTTGCCATGTGTATTTAAGCTAGATGTATCGGCATGCACACATTTGGGAAATTGGCTATTTTCTGACTTTTCCTCTATGCAAATAGATCAGAGGGATTGTTTCCTTAATGTATTAACAGAAAAAGTCCTGAAATATGTTTTTCTTGTAAAAATGACAAACCTCAACTAGATATGTGTTTATGAAGAATGAGTCTAAGGAAACCACTGGAATCAGTGTCGTGTTAAGGGTTTATGCTGAATATAGCAGTACCCAGAAAAAAGCTGAACTTTTTTTTTAACAATTATCTTACAGTTTGAATAAAGATGTTCCCATCTTCGTATGTACCATGGCCTTCCCTACCATCCCTTGCCCACTCCATGTCTTTGAGCCTCGTTATCGCCTAATGATAAGAAGATGCATGGAAACTGGTACCAAGCAGTTTGGCATGTGCTTAGCTGACGAACTAAAAGGGTAAGGAGATGAGCTGAGCATGTCCTGTTGTTGCAGAGGCTGTTGTGATGCTAACGGAGTACTATAGGCAGTATACTTGTCTCCCCAAACCACTGTGGTTCCTTCCAGTCCTGTATGAACTAATACTAAAGTTGCTGGCTTGTTAGTTTTGTATCTTGAACATTCCTTTTGACGCAATGTTGTAATTTTTATTGCTCCCCTGTTGGATGGACAGCAAGAATGCAACTCATCATGCTACTACAGGCTCCAAAAATAGCACTTAATTGTCTGTGTGGTTGGAAAGCTTTCTAGCCTGTTTGTTCTAGTGAAAGCTGGCTGACTGGATAAGGTTGCTTCTCTGTCTACTCAGTTTTAAAAAACAAAAAGAACACCAAAAAAAATCCAAACCTTCCGTAGGTTTGCTGCTTAGGTGGTATCATTTGAATGAGACAAAGTATACCCTTGGCTGAGAAGTCTGTTTTGCTGCTGAATGTTGAATTTTGATGTTTGTCTTTACTGCTGTGTTGCAATGTCTAAACTATCTGCAGTGAGTGGGTTACGTTGTCTTTCTATATGATCTCACCTTTAATTCATTTTTGTGAATTCTGACACTGGTGTGTTTCCAGCTCCCTGTGTGGAGACTGACTAGATGACCTTTAAAGGTCCCTTCCAACCCAAACCATTTTATGATTCTATGAAAATTTCAGGCTTTTAAGTGCTTCATAGATAATAAGTTTTTAGGTGAAGGGGATAAGAAGATGCTCATGGGGAAAAAAATGAGGTGGTCTTAAGAGAGGTCTACCTTATGAGATGTAATAGATAGTTGCTGACTTCAGAAGATATGTTGGCATGATGCAGACTGTAGAATGGATGATGAGCATGGGAATTTTTAAGAACACATTAGACAGGCATGCTTAGGAGCAGCATTTTTGTAGGTAATCGTCACTGGAGCTGAGAGGAGGGCAGTCATACTGGGGCTTGGCAGCCTTTCCTTGTCCAGTTCAGGTGGTTTTGGTTTTTTTTTTTTTTTTGTTTTTTTCCCTCCCAGACTGGACGGTAAGGTGGCAGTAAGAATACAGGAGATGCTATAGCTTCCAGTCAGCTCTGGCTGTGCTTCATGCTATTTGGCATGCTGTCAGTGCTACACTTGGTGAAGTTCAGGCTCCAACAGCAGCTGATGCTCTATCGTCACTTCCTGGCCTGTTACCAATTTTCTGGAAGGAAATACTTGTAAGAGTGAGGGCAAAATGACCCTAGGACATCATCGCTCACCTTACATCTGTGAAGGCTTGTGGAAGAGCCAGACTTATTTGGAGTCAGGTCTAATACAGAGGGCCAAGGGGTTACAATCCCAAAACCACAAGAATTAGTTTATTAGATAGTGTCATAAAGGGTCTTTAACCATACTGCTGCATTTTAAGATTTTTATGTCCTGTCTGTTTTGAGTTACTAAAATAAACTTTTTAAGCATGGTAATTCAAATCAAACACTGAAGCTCAGGAAGCCTTCATCTGTAGACACCTGGCAGGCTGTTGTAGCTTCTCACACAAGTAAAGACGTTCTTCTGTTTATTCAAAATTGCAAAATCAACTGGGAATACAAAAAGCAGGGAAACTTGTTTTGCCTCATCTACTAAGACATGGATACATACCCCCGTTGAAAAACACAGTGACAAGACATGTTCAGTTCATTACCTTCCTCTGTTTTATTTCTCAATTTTAAGTCAAAACTGGGAGAAGAATATAAACTTTTAATGTGTCAGTACATTTTATACCTATCTCCAGGTGCTTTCTCATCTCTCTTTAATCAAAGTCACTTTCTATCCAAAAGTAACCTCTCAAAGAATGACAAAGAAGGAAAAAAAATCATCACCTTTACTTCTAGATTAATTTCTAAATTCGGTATGGAAGTCACTAAAATCATTGATTTAAAGCAATTATTATGTAGCTGTTTAAGTATTTAGTCTAATATTGCTATAATAAACTTGCTTTTCATAATCCCACTGGTAGAGCACCAGGGCTTAGCTGTGTGCAGCTGCACTCTTCTTGCTTTTCCTCAGTTTGTTCTGCACAATGTCTGGGAGAGAACAGTTGCTCACAGCGGTGAGCTTTTTTTCCCCTCCCAAACCCGTGATTTCTGGTAGAGTAGAAACAGGAGTTGTTTCCCTGCAGTGTTGCTGTTTCTTCGTCACTCTGATGTAAGAAATGGCCAAGCCCTGGTAAAAGAAGCGTTTCCCTGATGAAACATTTATCAGACCCTGCAGGGATTTCGTATCTTGAGATGAGACTAGATACAGTGCATTCTCATGCCTAGCAGTAGGCTGAGGTGCAGAGCTGCAAATGCTGGCAGATCAACGTATCCTGGTGAAGAGTCATTGTGCAATCAGCCTCTCTAGTGAACTCACTACAGCACAAATGTAGAGTAGGTAAGCCTGATAATTTAAAGTAAAAACTTGTTGCATGCTTTTTTCCAGGGCGTGATTAAAACCTGTGCCTACTTTAAATATAACTCATAGAAATGTGTTTTTGTAAAGAGGGTATTTTGGGTTTGTTTGGGGGGGGGGGTGTTTGGGGTTTTTTGTGTGGTTTTTTTTTTTTTTTTTAAACTTAAAGGAAACAAGTGCAAGAAAAATCTTGCTGCATAGAAGCCTTTTTCTTCTAAAGCCTGTAATCCTCTGCTGAGACCTCAGAGTAGGGGGATAGCCTTCCCAGCCCTGCATTTGTTCCTTAGTTTCTGGACTTCCTTAGGGTATCTTTACCCATCTTGTTTTCTTTGCAAACCAGGTGAATTTGCCACCAGCAGCTGGCAACGCCCAGCATGAAACATGCTCCATTTAGTTTCCCTTCTCAACCCTCCCGCTCCACACTCTGAAAATGCTGCTGCCCTGGACCTCTGAGGGAAGGCAGAAAGGGTGGGGGTTGTGTGGCTTACGTGAATAAGCAGAAATGTATTGTCACTAAAGCAGGATCCTCTTTCAAATAAGAAGTGGTGAATTAGGCCCAGTATTTGTCCTGATGTGTATAAACACTTGTTGATGACTTCCACTTTTATGCCCTTCTGTCATTTCAGATTTGCAGATCATGGCTGTATATTAGAGATCAGGGACGTAAAGTTTTTTCCTGATGGGCGCTCAGTTGTTGATACAGTTGGTGTCCGTCGTTTTAGGGTCTTAAGCCATGGCCAGCGAGATGGATATAACACAGCAAACATCGAGTATCTTGAAGATAAAAAGGTGATCTATGGTGCAAAGTTATTCATACCCATGTATTGCTGGATTCACTTAAATAGCCTTTCCTTGTTGCATTTCAAGCTAGCTGTGCATTATTTTTAAACCAATATCATTATAAGTACTAAAGCTCTGTTTTAAAAACCATGGAACAAACTTTGTCTCTTCCTTCCCTTTCTTCCTTTCTGCCCTTATAATTATCTCTGCTTGAAGTGTTGCACTCCCTTCATGGATCTCAAAGTAGCTTCTGAGACTGAGGTGCTGAGGTCTGTCATGATGTGTAGATGAGGTCAGAGTAACATTTTAAAACTGGTATGGACTTGAAACCCTTCTAAGAGCACATGTCCCTGTTGTTAGAGAACTGACTATTCTCTTCTTGCACTGAACAGACAGTTGCAGACTTCATATGACCTCCAAGCTCTCATTTACAGAACAGGTCCTCAAACAAATGTGGGAGTCCGCTCTTAAAATGAGGTCCTAGTGACACGCAGTTAATGGTACCTGTACAAGCGTCCATCAGAGCTGGCTGAGAGCAGAGAAATGCAGAGAGGGGAGTAGTTTTTAAAAACAAGTCCTCTTATAAAACATGCATCAAGTGAGGTGCTTGTGATGGGTGTTGGCCAAAGGGTGAAGTTTTGGCCATTGTTAATGATGACTTCCTGGGTCATCTTCAGAGCATGTCTATAAAACCCTGATCCCTCTTAACACTGCAGTTAGTAGTAATCTCATGCCAATTGCTGAAGTCCAGTCTGGTCATACAGCTCTTCAGTGTGCTCTCATAGTTGCAGTGCAAGTCTGTAAAGTCTTAAAGCCTTTTCTCGCCTGTGCAGGACGATGCAATTGTTTGCCGGGGCATGAAAGACAGATCCCATAGAGGTGCCTTCCTCTGCGAAGGGTTGGAGTAGGTAGTCTGCTCAGAATGAGGGCTCTGCTGTGTTTAAATCCCCAGTGAAGGGTGGTGGAACACAGGTATCCAGGCATTGTCTGTAGATGGTGCCAGAGACCCACCTCTTCGTAATCAGAGTGAGATTTACCTTGCCTCACTTGAGAGGCTGACGCCTGTGTTCAGCACCCTACGTTCATGTTATAGCTGATGGTGAGAAATCTCAGTCCAAAGCTGCCTATTTTACCTGCTATGTCTTAGATAACTACCTTAAGGTGAGATTAGTTGCCCTCAAGCTGTTTCTCCTTGACTGTGAAGGCCATCCAGAGCAGCTAGCTCAGATGTGCATCTGAATAGCCCAGGTGAATCACACTATTGGTGTGTACAGATTATGGAGGGGGGGAAACCCACAACCAACAACCCCAAACCAAAAACCAAACAAACCAAAAAAACCAAATCTCCAATTTGTAGTGTTTTTTGCTTATGCTTTTTTCTTTTCCCTAATAGCTCATAGTTAGGCCTGTGCAACTAAAAAACTCTTTGCCTCAGCGAGGGTATTTTTTTTTTATGGGCATTCCTAGTATTGGGAAAGCATCCACTTTTCCTGCTTCCTGCCTGCTCAGGTGTCTGCCCTCCTTCTCCTCCTTGGCTGTCCTACCATGGCCTTAACACTTCTACAAAATACTGCTGGTCTCGAAGTGCTGTAGAACCCGTCTCTCTGCTCGGTGGCAGTAGTGTTTCTTTTGTTGTGCCAGACGGTACACCAATGTTCAGACGTCCTTCTGTGACAGGGACCCGAGGTTGTGGGTTTGAGATGATTAATATGATGTCCCAGGATCAGAGAGCAGATTCTTCTGTTTTGCCAGCATTTAGGAATGGATATTAACGACGCAGTTAACTGCTCCAAGAAATGTCACTTCAGAACACTTAGGGGAGGGTAAAAAGACTCCAGTATCACAGGTTTGAAATCTGAGACTTGGGTAGAGTTTGCCTAGATAAAGACATTTGAACAGCTGTAGTCACTGCATTATTTTGCTTCGCTTGCTTCTGGGGAAGCTTAAGGACTCCACGGTATCAAACCTGTTTTGTTCCATCTCCCTTCTTTGAACAATAAGGTTGAAGGACCGGAATATGAAGAACTTGTCCGCCTTCATGATTCAGTTTATGATCAAGCTGTTGCCTGGTTTACTTCCCTTAAAGACAATATGAAAGTGCAAATTCTCAATCACTTTGGGTCCATGCCTGGAAAAGAACCAGAGCCACAGGTAATAAAACCTTCCTACTTATGGAGCCTCTTTCTATACGGAATTTTTACACAAGACTCTTTTCTGACAGGTTTTTGCTGTGGTTTTGTACATTCTAAACTCTTACTTATCCAGTTTTGGTCTATTAGCATGAAGCATGGAAGACAATCAGTGGAAAACAATACATCAGTGGAAAAAAATACATCAGTGGAAGTTGATACCTGGAGAGATCAGTGTTAATGGTGTCTGTAAACAAGGAGAGCACCTGAAATTGTTTAGTTGTTGCTTGAACTGTTTTTCGGTGACTTTATTAGCAAAGAGAGGGTGGGAAGGAAGGTGGTGGTGTTCGTGGGGCAGCGCTGGGGCATACATAATTGCATGTCTTTTCATCCTTTTGCAGAGCAACCCAAGTGGTCCTGCCTGGTACTGGTGGCTCTTGGCAGTGTTGCCTCTGGAAAACAGAGCTCAGCTGGCTATATTGGCTATGACCTCCCTTAAAGATCGTCTTATCGCCATCAGACGCGTATTGATATTTGTGACTCGCAAAAGACCGAGATAACGTGGACTTCAGTTGTGCGTGGGCACCAAAAACATCTCATGACAGGTTGTTCTGGGGGAGGGCAAAGGGGGAGGGCTTGGTTTTTGTTTGTTTTTTTTCTTAAGATTCCTTCAAAAAGGAACAGCCCTTTCTGACTGTGTCCAGCATCCATCAATTGCATCAGTTTGTTTTCCTGGGTATTCACCAAACCTTGCACTCTCTCCTGTTGTCCTGGTGAAATCTGAGCCTCTACAAAGCTGTGCTACAGTTAGAGCGTAGCTGATAGATGTGGATAATTGCTTCAAAGTACTACGATAGAGTTGATGTTTCTAGCCTGCAAGAGAGTTAAGTACTAGAGTAGCACCGTTGGCCTGCATGTGATTTGGATTTCTACTTGGTAGGAAAAGGAAACTGGACAGTGGATTGAAGAGGTGTTTCCTAGACTTTCTTGAAGGTAGTGAACAGAAGAGGAGTTACGCTGCCCGGCAGAAGTATGCATGAAGACTTGTAACCAACAGTACGCTCTGTTAGTGAATTGGTAGGCAGTCTGTCATACACCCACATCTCTCTCTCTTCAGTCTGTGAGAAGAAAAAAAAATTAAGCCTTTTGTGGTCAAGGCATCTGAGGATGTTTATCTGAAAGAATAATAGCTACTGAATAAGTACACTATTTAGTAGCCTTCGGTAATCCCTCGTGTTGTGATTTATGTGTTGTAGCAGATCGAGTATGTACAAAATGTTTGGAAAGATGTACTTTGGTTTATTTGAAAAGACAAATCAAAGTAATCCTAGCTGGTCTTACTGCTAAATTCAAATCAAACCAGCTCCCTAAAGTATGATAAACGCTGCTGTGAAATAATGATTTCACCCCAGCTATGAGGGAGGCATGCTGCAGTTTGCTATGAACACCTGCTCTGCGAGTGGGACTGGCGAGGATGAAACGCAGAGAGGTTTCCGTCTCCCTCCTGCCTGCAGTGTCATGCCAGCCTCCCGTTACGTTGGGGTGATCTCTACTGAACATGTATCAAACCAAAAGTATTGTAGTTTAGTACCAGTTGCTGTATGTGATGGAAATCAGTCCACAATAACACCGTGAAAGGAGGCACACACCGAACCTATAAAAGCAAGTCTCAATGCAAGCTGAAGTCAGGTGTTAACCTTCATTTGTCTCTTCGATTATATTTTTTAATGTATTGTTTTGTTAATATCTAACTTTGATAGCTATTAAATTGATTGCTTGTCAGTCAAATGGTCAACATTTGCTCAACTGCCAATGAAACAACTTCACAGTGTTACCAATTCAATTGGCATAGTTTCCTATAAGTAGAACTGATACTACCAACAGGAAAAAAGTTGACTTGAATCTCCACATGCTGCAAGCATAGCAAGACCAATGTAAAGACTTGTTCATGTGCAGAAGTCTGGTGAGAAGAAATGGCTGTTTACCTAAATGGTCAAAGTGCCTGGTTTCTTTTTTAGTTCTTTTGTCCTTGTTTGTCAATGAAGATGTATTTAAACTTTTTTTTTTTCACTTTGCACATGAATTCTGGAAGAAGACTGCATTAAAATGCAGTGATTGCGTTCTGTTACCTGCTCTCTTTGGGTATTGTAGTTATAACCTGTGTGGTCTGGGAAACAAAAATACAGAGTTTTTTCCTTTCAGCAAATGGCTACCACAAATGGTTTCTGTAACATACCCTGAATGTACTGTAACTGCCTCTACCTTGAACACGCCTTTTCTATTTAAATAGTTTGTAAGTATATTCTCTGAATTGTGAAGTGCATAACTTACAACCAATGATGTCATAACCTCTACAGTAGCCTTCTGCAAGTTCTGCTACCATCACCAAAATACTCAAAATTCAAGTTAACTGCGTTTCCTCCAGGATTTGAAGGTGATGAAGAGGAATTCACTGAGGTATAAAGGAATTGTTCTATATATATATATATATATATATATATATGGGGGAGGAAATGTCAGAAGTCAGTAGGTCTTCAGCCCGCTGTAAGCTGAGCTACCGAAGGGTGGTTTCGCAAACTAATTCTCAGACCAGAAGATGGACTGTATTTGATCTTGCAATCCTTTCTGTTCAGCTTCCTGTTCTTCCCATCCCTTTCCATGCTGTGTATTTCTTCTAGACTCACTCATGTTGCTCCTTTGTGTGTCTGGCCTAGTTCTGAGTATTACTAGTTTAGCTGCGAAGGGACGCCGATGGCATTTGTATATTGCTGGTCCCTGATCTTACATGTGCTTAATTTTACATATAGGAGTGTGTTTAAGAAAAAAAAATAAATATCAAGGTGCTAGTTAGTGTCTTCTTGGCTTTGCCTCAGTAACTAATGTGAATATTCTTCTTTGCAAAAGTGATTTTTCAAGATACCTACTTTTGAGGTACTTCTGAGAGGAAACCCTATGGAACAAGAGAGGTTGTTTACTGCTGTTCTGTAATGTGTAAAGACACATTTTACATGGAAAGTGACATTACTGTGTTCATGAAGGCTTGCATAATTAATGGAATGATAGTTATTGAAGAGAAAGCTGAACTGTAGAGGGATTTTTTTTTAGTCAAGGTTTAAAGCAGTTTGTGAATATTTCAGTGACTGATGTTTTGGATAAATAATAACAACATAGGAATTGTCTGTGTATGGATGCAAATAATCATATTAGCAGCCCAAAGCTGACATTTCTTCCAAAACACTGAATGCTGATCAAATAGCAAAGCTTTAATAAAGAAAAAAAAATAAATCACCACTGCCCTGTGGTACTTGCTTTGTAAGGGAAAGTACCAGTTTCATTGTTACCAAATTATCTCTGCCATATAATCTCTACAGCATCCAGTAGTACCTCATGGGAAAAGCTAGCTATCTCATTTCTCTCTAGAGGAAATGTCCACGTTACGGCCGATCTATGCTTAGGTGTAACTTGTCGCCAAGGTACATGTGGAAGCGTTGGAGCTGAGCTCCTGGAAGAGATAGACAGGATTTGTTGCCTTTCTAGCTTATTACACTTTTCTTGCTTGCTGCCCAAGCAAGGATGCTGGGATATATGATGAGTCTTTTCACTGTGGTGAACGTGGCCCTTCTTTATACATCATAAAGAGGCCCCAAAAAAAAAAAAAAAATCCCTCTACCTCTACACCTGTTGTTCACCTGTAAAGCTTCAAGCTACAAGATGATATATATATTTTAACCTTTTTTTTGTCTTTCAGAAGCATACTAATTGTTTGCCACTGAGGCCTTTTATCTACTGTATTTTAATATGTTCATTTGATAGTCATTGAGATCTCTTTGTACTTCTAACCTGTAGATCTTGTCATGTTTCTTACTGCTCCTTTTTCCTCGTTCTCCAGTCCACTTTTAAATTGATAAATAGAAAGCTGTACACTCTCTATTCCTATTACATTTTACACTAGTGGAACTGGTATTTTGGTAGCGCCTTAATTTTGCAGTTGTGAAATGATTGTATCAACTCTTATCTGGGGCTTCTGACCAGATTTAAATGAGTATGTTTAATGTAGATAAACTTGAAACCATTTTTTACTGTTTTAAAGCTAGTTATGAAATGGAGTGTGTACATATGTATAAATATAAATTATTAATCTGCACCTTTTTGTATCTAGTAAATACAGGAGAAGTTCATGTTCTAACCACATTTGGCAGTTCTTGTTGCATAAGCAAAGCCAAAACTTTTTTTAAAAATTGCAATGTTCATTTCATGTATATTTGCAATATTCATGGGAAGTGTATTTAATTTATGTGATATTTGGAATAAAACAGATTGAATTTATAAGAGCGTGAGTTCATGGGAAAGCTTTATCGCTCTGCGAAGGCTGAGAGCTAGAGCTGCAGTAAACAGGGTCTGAAGAGAAGCAAGCTGCTGATGGGCTGCTGTCAGAAGGGGGATGATGGTTTGATTTCCCTGACAAGGAGCCCCAGGGATGAGAATTGGCCTCACGAGGTTTGAAGAAGCCAAATGTCATGCCAGAAGCAGTGGTTACGTGTCGGGGTTCATAAGTTGCATGGCAAAGGTTTTAGCCCCAGTACGAGAGAAGCGGGGGAGGCTGGAGAGGATGCGGTGAGGGGTGTGAATGCGAGGGGTGGATTTGAAGGGGAGCTGGAGGTTTCCAGAACGGGGTCGGGGAGGAGGTAAGGAGCCCTCAGCAGAGGTTGGGTGGGGGAGATGAACCCTTAACTCCCCCAGGAATGGGATGGAACAAAGATGGGAGAGGGTCACGCAGTTGGGCTCTTCCTTTTGTAGCTTCTTGGATGGAGGATTTTTTTTTAGCCCAAAGTGTGACCTGACTGGCCCTGTGGAATAAACTCTGGAAAAATATGGTAACAGTTAAGAACACAAAATGCTTTATTGGCTAAGCCCAGTGAAGTAAAACACCTTCAGGGTGCTGCGAGGTGGAGATGATGTTCCACACCGAGGCACCGGGCACGGCTGGCACTGGTGGGGGGCGGGGGGGGGCACCAGCCAGGCTGCAGCAGCAGCAAAATGCAGTTGTGGGAGAGCAAAGCCGAGCCAGATTGCAGAGGCCATATCCCATTCCTCAGCTGTGTCTTGCTGCCAGCTGAGCAAAACCACTCTGAAGGCATTTTTTTTGTAAATACTAGCCTTTTTTTGGTTGTTTTTCTTTTGGTGTTGGACTGACTTTTGCCCTTTGTGCCTGTATTCACTGAATGTCTGAGCAAACAAACATCAGTTACAGGACTGCTCTTTTAAAAGAAGTTGCAAGTGTGTGTTGGAATGTGCATATAAACGCAGCCTGAGCTGTTTTGATACACTAGACAACAGCTTTCTTTAAACATTGCTCCTTTCACCAAAGGAAGGAGGTGGGGAAAGATGACTGATCCACCTTTCCTTTTTATTATCCAGATCCTTGTGTGCCTCAAGACTTTGAGAGCAGTAGAAGCAAGGTAACTGCATGAAGTTTGTAAACACTAATAGGATTTTTTTTTTTTCTCCTCGCCCTGCATATCCTTCTCTAGCTGATGTCGAGCCCTGGAAGAACAGCATATCAGATTGTGCCCCTTTCCCTGAGCATTACAGTGATGCCATTCCTCGAGCATAGAAACCTTGGTGGTCTTTTGTCCTCTTTGCATTGCTCTCTGCTTCATCAAACTGGGAACCCAAAATAATGCTGGTGAATTCTGTCCAGCAGCACTTACATTTGGAAGGCTGAGTACTTGCTGGACACTGTTGGCTATTAAGCCGTAGAATAAGAAAAATGAGTAATCTGGACCAAAAAATCTGAGCCTGGATCTATGGGGCAAAAAAAAAAAGTGAATCCATGCCAGCACTTTCCTTCCCTCCTCTAATGAATGTGTATACTACACTTGCAGCTAAAAGACAGGCGTGTTTTCAGTCACATTTACGTTACATGGTAGGAACAAGTTTCTAAATCAAGATGAGTATCACTTGCTGACTACTTCTATAGCTCTATTCTGCCATATGTGGGGTTCAGCCTTGTCTGCTAAATTTTGAACTTTGTGCATCCATGGAAGAAATGTCTTCACTTTTAAATGTCTCTTACATTTCATTCCCATAAACATGTGTTGCTGTTTTTGTGCAACAGCCACATTGGAGCCCTGCTCCTGGGAGGACCTGGATTTTGAATGCAGAAGCCAGTCCTCGGGGCTAGGCCAGTTACCGTTACCGTAGACCAAGTTAGTCTTGGTTAGTCTGGTCCCCTTTCCTCCACCCAGTATATTCCAGAGGCAGAGCTGAAACTTCTCAGGTTATGCTCCCGCTGTCTGTGCAGACCCTAGAATGGTATCTTGCGGATGGTATACTGCAAGCGTCCAAGAGCTTAATTTTCTTTAGCCATAACAAAAGCCAAAGGGAAGCCCCTCGGCGTAGCCCCTTCAGCCCACCAACCCATTCATGTTCACCGTGGCATTAAATCCTCCCACCCTCAGCTCAGCTCATGAAGCCTGTGGGAGACCCACCGCTCATCGTGGCTGGGGTCTTCCCTGTGATTCCCAGCCCTTCTCATCACGAGACCTTGTTCTTCCCTTGCCGATCAGCTGTTTTCCTTTTCAGGGGAGAAAAGAGATAAAAGGTAAGAAATAAACCAAACGCCCAGGAAGGTTTCTCTGGCCAGTGGCTCCGGTTGCCAGTTTTTTGGCCGAAGCTGCGGTTGGAGAGCAGGTTCGGGCAGCAGGACCCCTCGTATCTGGTATGTTTTCTTTTGCTAGAGAAGTGCAAATCGATCACACTTTCCTAAATGAAGGCACTGTAAAAAAATGTGCCTCCCACTCTTCACACATTTGAGTGTTTTGTTTGCTGTGTAGATAGTTAGGGGACTGCACTCAGAAGCTGTGTGTCTGAATCGCAGGCTCCTCGCTTTGCCGAGGTGCCTCCTTAGCAGATGGTGCTTTCAAGCAAGTCATCTTCTTGTTTACTTTGCAGCAATCGACTCTGCGTAAGTGTCAGCTTTGGCTGGACCTTTCCAAATGTTGTCACTACGTGCTAATTCTACAGTGCAGAAGCTTCTTGATTTTTGTCTTTATGGGTAATAACAGGTAATTCCTCTTGGAGGATGTGTACCAAAACGTTGGCAGAAGTTGACGTCCTTCCAGTTGTGAGATAGCCTGGGAGTAGCTATTTTTTTTAGTGGAAATATCTAGTCCCCTTTAGAGAGCCAGCTGCTGATTGCAGTTTGCCTTTCACTCAGCACTCTGTTCCTTCTGCGCTTAGTGCTGGAAAATGGGTTGGCACAGAGGAGTTAAATATTTCAGAGTTTTTGCTTGAGTCATCTGTCCCTGTGTCGGGAGTGGGTTTGCTTGCAAGCACGTATGGGATTGGAGCCGGTCCTGGAACAGGAGCGCGCGGCTCACGTCTGACATGCACCCGCTTGGGCAGAAACCAAGGAACAGCCACTGCAAATAAAAACGCACCGAGAGGGGAAGGGACGCGCAGGACTCGGGGAGGATTAGCTAAGGACGCTTTGTCACTTCACCTCCATTCATCTGAGACGGAAGAAAGTTTGAAAGCGGGGACGTTTTTGGCTCTGCTTCTGTTCATAAACTGCGTGTGAGGTTGTTCTCTGGCACAAGCACTGCCGGGCACAAAGCAGCTGTGTGCGTCCACCGTGTTAAACCTTCTTTCCCACCCAAAATGTGCGGCTTCACGCAAGCTACCTATTGGGAATGGTCCCTGCATTGTGCTAACTCCTGAGCTGTGGCTGCAAATTTGATTGGGGCGTGGGGGTGGGGGTGGTAACGTTATCTGGCAGGAGCCTAAAACCTTCCTCAGCTCTTCTTAAATTGCATGTTGTTTTAGGTAATGAGAAGTTTCATGACGAGGGACTCTGGGTGCGGGAGGGGGTGAGCGCAGCCAGGAGTGGGGCTGTGAGGGAAGCAGTTTGGCTCTAGCTGGCCTCGGGTATGATGCTGGTGACTGGCACAGGGAATCTAGCAGGCGTGTCCTAGAGAAGCGCATACACAAGGCTTTTCAGTGCTCTGGCTTGATCTCCCTAAATGGAGTATAAGGTCTTGGTCTGCTTAGTGTGCGGGAAGGGGAAGGAGTGGAGGACTGGAGAAGCGGTGATAAATTTTGGACGAAATCACAGGGAAGTGTCCTAAGGGGTTTGTCAGTTCGCCGTGTTTCCCATGGAGTGCGGACAGGATACAAGCCCAGGCTTGTGCATGCAGGGCCGATGACCAAAGAGCCTGGAGTACACCGCACCAAAAGGGAGCATAAGGCCACCAGTCTGGACTGGAATAAAGGCCTGTCTGGCCCAGTGCTTTGTTTCCAGCAGTAGCCAAAAAAACCCAGGGGAGAACAGGGCAATACTAATACTTCATCTCCCAGCCTCCAGCACCAAAGAGACTTCCTGAGCCAGATGTGATGTCTGTGTGTTTTGGAGCCCTTAGCTGATCTCTCTTCCATATTTTTTTTGCGGCACATTTTTGAGCCCATGGGAACTTCCAGCATCCACAGCCTTGTTTGGTGAGGACGTCCACAGGCTGGCTGGAGGGCGTGTGAAGGACCACTTTTCATTTTGGACTAGGATCTTACTAGGTTCCCTTAGTTCTCCCTAGCCCTTGTATTTGAAGATTAAAGGTAAACTGTAAGGGCTTGTTCTGTTTAGGACTTGGGTGCGGGAGGATGGGCTAGTAAAGGCAGATTTTTGGAAGAAGTCATGGGCAGGTGGCCTTAACAGCTCATCGTTTCTCTTTTCTGATACAGAAACTAAGAGGCACCAACAGGAGGCACCAGGAGCTGAAGAAGGGAAGGGATTCTTCCTCCAGGCCCACAATCTTCCCCCCCCACCCCCCATTTGTTGCACTGCTAGTGCTGGCACAGACCAGAGACTCCAGGCTCAGTCGTTCTCTCTTTTAGATCCCTCCTGTAATCCCTCGTAATCAGCCTTCACCCCTATAACCCTGAATGACTCAGCATTGTCAAGAGAAAAGAGGCATCTCCGTGCACAAGGTCCGTGGCGGGTTCACGGAGGCCCAAGGGGGCCAAGCAGCCAGGCAAACCCTAAGGCAGCTGGATCCACACCACTGTTTCCCTCACATCCAGCTCTTTGCCAGAAAGAGTCAGAGATGTTTCTGCTGGCCGTGGAGTTTGCATGATGGGATAGAAGCATATTTTTAGCCTTTTTTTCTATTCAACAGGCAATTTCGCCATTTCCTCTGCCCACAGCTTTGGAAAGCCAAACAGCTAGCAACACACAACATATGGTAGAGGGAAATCTGCCTGCAGCACCCGAATGAAGTACAAGATGTTTCTGCTATCTGTGAGGGAAGTGGCCACAAAATACAGATGCTAATCAGCCTAAAACCGTGCATCTTCAATCCCCTTCAATTCACCATAGGAAGGTGGCAGCTGAGAGGTCACCGCTGAGCTTTAGGAGTGCCAGCTGACAGCAGACCATGCTCGTGTTAGCAGTTAGGCACTGTAGGAATACTTGACTGTTACCTAGTATTTGGGAGAGTCAGAGACACTCCCAGGTCTCACTCTGTTCAGCCTGGCTTTGTTCTGGCCAAGAGCTGGACCCATCCTGCCTGCTGGCTGCTTCTTCTGCCCTTCCTCTGGATCCTGTGTTTCCATGACCAGTTGCAGGCTGACACCATTCTTCCCCTCTCTGCCAGCCTAACCAAAGCATGCCAGTGAGAGCGAGCTGTTCACATGACAAGGAAAAGAGAATTAATGCCGGAGACTTCCTGGCGTGGTTTGGTTGCTGTAAGTAGTGCTGAGTCTGCTGCGAGCTGGATGCTATCCCAGCTGGGTGGGAGGGCTGGCAGGAAAGACCTGGCGGACCGCATGGTGCCAGAGAGAGCATGCGTCTTGCAGCTGGGGCTGCTCCCCTGCTTCTTCCTTGAGTACAGCCATGCCTCTGGGGATGAGAGGGAAAGCTCAGCAGAACAAGATCTAGTCAGAGTATTCTTCATTAGCTTGACTAACCTTCTATGAGAAGATGACCTGCTCAGTGGATGAAAGACTGTGGATGTTGTCTACCTGGACTTTAGTTAAGCCTTTGACACCGTTTCCCACAGCATTCTCCTGGAGAAA
>JAVKLA010000057.1:7364614-7418347 GCA_034782735.1 Sagittarius serpentarius
AGTAACAATCAATAGGACGAGAGGAAATGGCCTAAAGTTGCGCCAGGGGAGGTTTAGATGGATATTAGGAAAAATTTCTTCACCGAAGGGGTTGTCAAGCACTGGGACAGGCTGCCCAGGGGAGTGGTTGAGTCACCATCCCTGGAGGTGTTTAAAAAACCTGTAGGTGTGGCACTTCGGGACATGGTTTAGTGGTGGACTTGGCAGTGCTAGGTTAACAGTTGGACTCAATGGTCTTAAAGGTCTTTTCCAACCTAAATCATTCTAGGATTCTATGATTCATCAAAGTGCTTTCCTTCTGAAATCTTCTAAATCTAGCAGTCCTTTGCCGAGTTTCCCTGCTCTTCTTTCCCTACAACTTTTCTGTCTCTCTTTCTCTTCTCTGCACTGGCAGGCAAAGGAGTTGGAGGGGAGAAAGGGGAGTCTGAAAAGAAGCCAGAACTTGGGTGGTTTTGCTGAGCCACCTCACTGCCATCCCAACCTGACTTACCACACTCCTCCACTTGCGCCAGCCCCTCCTGAACAACACAGGAGGTCGCGGAGCTGGGTGTAGCGGAGCTGGGTGTAGCAGAGCTGGGTGTAGCGGAGCTGGGGTCACCACCGCCAGCACAGTAAACCTTTATTTTGGTTACCACTGGTTACCCGGCTCCCCTCGTTGCAGATCATCTAACAGGAACACCGGGCTGGCTTGTCACCCCGTCCTCTCTCACCTTGGCTTAGCTCTCGGCTCTTGCACGGGCAAAAAGCCTGCTGCCTGCCCTGCTCCGAGCCAACCCAAGGGCCTCCCCCGGACCCTACCCCGTAACTGCTCCCAGGCACCAGGGGAAAGAGCCCTACAGCAATCCTTCGCGCTGCGCTGCGTCCCACCGACTCTGTTCCTGCCAATAACTTCATGCCTTCGAGGGCTGTACAGATGCAAGTATTTTTCCTAGGCACATTTGTACAGACAGTTACTGCCCGTATGTTCTGTGTCTCTCTGGGAGTTTCAGTATAATATTTGTACTCGGGGAAAATTCATCTCTTTTCTCCTTGGAGCCAGGAGTCCCGCGCGAGTTCCCAGAAGCAGCTTGGGAACAGCCCTGCAAACCTGCCTGCATCCATGCATCCCGCTCAGCAGCCAACGGAGAAACTCGGTCCCTGATCGCTCCTGGAAAGAGACACTGAGGATCCTTTTAATGCTTCATTTCTCTTGCTAGATTTTTAGATAGGAAACCATGCCTGGGTGCAAGGCTGTGCCTCTGCTTTTAGCCACACCTGTGAGCACCCGGTGCCAGATGACTGAAACCATCTTCCTGTCCCTATAGCTACTGGGAGGTAAATACATTATCCTGCCCCATGCTGCGGGCTGCTGGGACTGAACCGCAACCAGCTGCTGACAGAGACTGTGTTATGTTGCAATCGCTACTTATTATTGTGGTTAAAATATACCCAGAGCCTGTAAAACATGAAAGAATCCCTCCCATCTTTCTGGAGGGCTCTGAGTGTCACTGCCAGCAATGACAGCAACAGTGGGACTCTGTAAGGTCTCGTGGCTGGAGGAACAATCCTTCCCCCCACAAAATTTTAAGCCGCTTGGTGATTCCAGCAAGATTTCCCAGAGATACAGAAGTCTCGGTTCTTGTAACTGATGAAAACTGGTGGCCAAGCAGAGGAGAGAGATGACCTTAATGCCAATTCCAGTTCCCGCTAAGGAAAAAAAAATCTGCATTTTTAGATACTATCGATCAAGCAGAAGAAACAAATATTGAGAAAACTAGGCTGGGATGGTTCTGAGAGCCCTGGGAACTACTTGTGCTAGTAGTAAATCTGCCATGTCATCTCGTTCCCTCGGAGCATGACTAATCCCTACCGCACGCAGCAAGGGCCTGGCTGTCGCTCTGACCCAGCGCCGATTGTAGCAGGCGGCCCGGCAGCAGGTCTGGGCTTTTGGCATGTTCGTCTTGTGCTCAGGCCACTCGGCGAGGCGCTCCGAGCTCCTCTCTGACCCTGCGTCGACTGCGCCTGCCCGCTTTCTTGTTAGCAAAGGTGGCACTGCAATTTTAAAGCTAAACAGGAGAGCAACGAAGAGCAGCACGGACCTCGTAACTGCTGGCAGTATCACGTTTCTTTGGCCTCAGTACCTACGAACAAGCCTTCCCTTCTTGTCTCTTACAGTCAGACAGACCCCGCTTGTCTTCTCCGGCCCTAATTCTGCTGGGCTTTTCCCCTCTTCAGCTCCCACGCAGCCTCTTACAAGCCTGGACCGACTCCCCGAGCGCCAGCGGGCGTTCCAGACATGAGCGCAGGAATTACATGTTGTACCGCTGTTTTCTCTCTGCAAACGCGCTGCCTTTGGGGAAGGAGGGGTCAGTGTGACCAGAGCAGCGTGTGGCCTCTGGACTTGTGAGTGACTCAGCGCTGCTGTTATCTTTGTAGGCCCCCAGGCTGGAGCCTAGGGATCCTCCCGCTGCATCCCTCCTGCCCCCTCGCCCAGGCTACAGCAGTTTTCCCTTTAGCCTTTTGCCAAGCAGCGGGACACGGCGATGCTCCTCTGACAAAGGGGTGTCACCCGGGGGTGCAGCGCCCGGATGCTGGCCGCACGCTGGTGGCACAATTTAGCCCAGGAATCATGGGGACACTGTGTCTCAGCCTTTTCTCAAGGAGAACTTCATGTCTCAGACATTGTCCAGGCAGACTATTATATTACTGTAAATGACCGTGCATCACTTTAAGGAAAGATAATTAAACATCTGAAGGCCAGAGACTTGGATTAAGCACAAGAGGGCTCAATCAAAAGCTGTAGGGACAGTGACACTGCCTAGGTGAAATGCTGATCCCCTGGCTTGTGCTGCTGCCACGCTGCTGTTTCTGAAGCTGGAAGGAGACGTTTTGGAACCTGTGGAAATTTTGAAATTATATTAAGTGATGAATGTTAAGAAGTAATTACAGAAAAATAAAAACAGGCAAGATGAACAGTGGGGTTTTTTTCCCTTCCTGCTCCCTGTGAAACGGTAATGGAATATGGTCTCCTGGTGGAGTATAATGCTTTAAGTACTGTGTGTCCCAGTTTCACAATGCTCAGTACAATGTGTACAAAAACAAATACAACTGTGTTGTGGTTAGGCTGTTTATCAGCTATCATCTGCTTTGCTGAATATATATTTCTATAGTTGTGCTATTTTCACTGTGAAGTAACTGTATAAGTAAAGGAAAGAAAAAAATCCATTACCAGCCAATTAAATTTCACAGGGTCCTGCAAAAAGCTACAGAGGACTGTCAGTGTCAGGAAGCTAAACTATTGCATTGTTTTTATTTTATTTTTAAAGAATTACATCATTCTTCTTTCTTTCCTTTTTTTTTTTTTTTGTGTGTGTGATGTTATTCATGTTAATAAGTAGCCCCTGGATAAAGAAAGCAACTACAGCGTCATTTTGCAAAGCTTGCTGTGTCTCCTATGCTCTGCTATAAGCCCTTTGATTATGGGATTATTGTATAGCTTTGGCATCATTCAGCCAGTGCTAATAACTGAAATTGTTGTCATATGCCAAAACTCCATTAACAAACACTGGTTCCCATTTCAAATGACTGCTCATTTCAGCCAAGCATGTGCTCCTTTTATTTGCTGTTCATGAAACAGATTGCTTTTTTACATAAATGTAAATTGTTGCTTATGTCTACCCCATGATGTATACGGAAGGAGTACTTATTCTTTTTTCGCTTCATTGCATTCTGTTTGCAGTCCCTTCAGGCTACTGACATCATCATGGCACTTTGATTCTTCACCTACTGCAGACATGGACTGGTCAAAGCAAAGACTCCAAAAAGCTTCTAGGCTCAGTGCCTGGTGTACGCTTTGCAGATTTTCCCTTCCATGACCTCCAGCCCAACTGCAGTTGTGCAGAGTAACCATAACCTTCTTCAGCCCTCCTTCTGCTGGCAGGAGCAGGACAGCTTCCTCCTCTTCCCTGATGGTCAAAGTAGCCCATCTCTGCATTTGATCCTCTTTTGAGTTGCCGTGTCTTTAATATAGGTGCCTAGAAATGCACATTGTATTATATTCCACTATTTCCCCACCTGTATGGGACATACCTTCCTCAAGGCTGAATCTTCCCCTTCATGAATTCCAGTGCCGTTGGCGGGTCATGATAAGCTCACTTTTTCTTTCTCTCCTTTCATCATTTCCAGGTTTCAGTTCCTATCTTCCAGATAACTTTTCATTGCTAGTTCCCAATTATATTTTGCATGATTGAGTTCCACTTCAATTCAGTTCAGTCCTGTGGGTCTTCAGGCACAAGGTCCTTGTCCTCCTCTGCAGTGATGCCTTTCAGCTTTGTAAAACACTCCCAGGCTTGTGTAAACCTCAGGAGTTATTAAACAGGAAGGACTTCTCCCAGGAGTGACCCTTGAGAAAAAACACTAGGTATTTTTTCCCATCTCCAGCCACATAATTCCTTTCCAGCTTGCCGTTAGTGCAACCCATAAGCCTTATGATTTGTCCATTCATCACCATCTCCTTGAGCTTTAATTGCTAGGATCCCATGTTGAACTGTGTCAAAACCAAATGAGACTGATTACTTTCCTAGGCCAAGGAGATGCAGCAGTCTGGTTAGTCTCTGTTGATTTTATCCCATTTTTCGTTTAACTTCAGGTCTTTAGTTATCCTTTCATTTCGGGACTGCTCTAAAGTCTTGCACACTGTTAAGGTGAGCTTGATAAGCTTGTAGGTACCTAAATACCTCCCTCTCTTCTTAAATATTGGTATTACAATGTTTTCAGAAGGTGACATTCCTAAATGGGTAGATACATTAAAAAAAACCCATCCACCATAAAACCAAATAGTATTCATTCGCTCTTTCAGGAGTAAGGTAATTTGAGATCTCTGTAGTTAAGTGAAGAGAAATCCATGACCTTTTTTTCTGTGTTTTAAGTCTCCTTATCCATACCACATTTAACCTCTGGTGTACAGCCACATCCTTACTGAAAATTATAACCTTACCTAGACTCTCTCTCTCCACCATCCGTAGCCACTAGTTCCCTTTTCTTCTATTAATTTTATTCATGAGGTTAAAAAAAGAAAGAAACTTTTCCTCGCTGTTGGCATACCTTTTGCGAGGTACACAGGTTTTGACGACAGAGGTCTGGCAAGTCTTCCAGCGACAATTAGATGTTGGTGCCCCGTGTTTATTCATCCTGTTTTTCTGCAAAAGCTACCAGCCCCTTTAGCAGAGTGTAACTGAGACTCAGCTGCTGTGCTACAAACCGCAGGCCCTTAGCTAACTGCAGACCAGACCTCTGCCTGTGACTTTGAGAAGCCATGGCATGAGGGCTAAACCCAAGTCTAAAATGGCACGACATCCAGCTGGAAACCAAAACGAGAGGTATGGTACAAAACATCCTGTGACACTAGTCCGAAGATACCTTTTAAGTCTGAAGTAATGACTGGTCTGAAAAGGCTTTGAAGACAAAAGACAAATTGGTTAGCCCAAGTGCGGTTATTACTGACTCATTAGAAACCAACTTCATGGTTAGTGGCATTTTTAATTAAGGAAGCAAAACCAAGCTGCTTTTGCTCAAACAGATGTAACGGCTTTAATTGGAAATACCAAAATCTGTTTGTGACTTCTGGATACGGTAGAATGCTTAATTAGTAAACCTAAGGCCTATCCATTTCTTTTTTAACTCTCTTCTTCTAAAATAATAAATTATATGTACTATTTTCCTTTCTGACTTAAAGATCTGGTACACTGAAATTAGGGGGCTAGTCATAAACTTGGCCAAAGGAGAAGGGGCTACCTTAAATTGGTTATTTTTTTATGAATGGTAACAAATGTATTAGAAATGCCAAAAGCAGATCCAAAACTACAGCCAGGTTAAAATAATTTGAATTAGAAAAGATTTTCGAAATTTCCACAAGAGGTCACTGTTATCATTAGCAATAGATAAATAGACCTCATTTTAGGACTTGAGAGCTGGGCATCATTTCTTCCTTAGAGAAAATGTAAGGTCATGCAGAATAAATATTCCTCACAAAGTATCTCTCTCATCTGTCTTTCTTGTAAAATGAATCTACTGAGATAACAGCTTTTCATTCCTAAGTTCATCGTAAGAATCCTAGATTTTAAAGATGCTGAGACTATCCTACGTTTTCCTTGTCAAAGAATGACCTTCGCAAATCAAGACATTTTAATTAGGATTTACAAGGACGTGTTCATGGTTCTGTTCATGGTTTCTCAGGGTACTACAGCAAAAAATACAAATAAATAAGCATCGAAATTCTGTCTTTCTCAGGTTGGCAGAGGATGGCAGCTTCACTGTGTTACAGGTTCCTTGTCCTAGCTGGGGCCTTTTCTTAACTTAAAAGACACACGGACTGGGGAAAATGTGTGAAATTGCTACTAGAAGTAAAAGCATCCATTAGAAGATCAGATCGATAAATTCCCTTAGGGAGAGGTTATACGAGATAGTAACCTGATATCCTGACACTAAAATTTGGTGGTAAAAAAGGACCAGTTTTGACCTGGGACCTCAGGAATGCCACATTTTCAATCACTGAGAAATACAGGGGCTGCCTGTAAATTCCACCATGCCAAACACAAGGGGAAGAGTGGGCTCTGTGTTATTTGAGCATTCTCCTCTTTCAACAAAATTGCTTTCTGTTACCTTGAAAGAATTGCCGAAAAGCAGCATATTTGAATGATTACCACGCACGCAAGGCTGCCTTTCCTTTCTAGGTCCTCATACGAAATGGCAAAGAAAGGCAGGGAGGTCACCGTAATGTGCTGTAGACGGTAATTCGTAGCAGCGGCGCTGCCTGCTTAGCGTGATCGCTTCAAAGTGTTCTGCTGTCAAATGGAGGCAGTCATTCCTCACAAAAACAGCCATCCGCTGCCCCAGAGGGAAACAGGATGGGAAGAGCAGAGGGATATTACGTTAGGACAGATGCAGATCAAATGAAGCAGTGCTTTGACTTGGGCTTTCTGCCCGAACAACAGTGTAACTGCTGTGTTAATGGAAACTCAGGAGGTGGAATGAATATGGGCCCTTCTCCGGGCAGGCAGTCGCTGGACCAGAGTAATTCTGTACTGTGATTGAGGCACAGACGACAAGAGACAAAAATAGACTTTGCTCTCTTTTTTTTTTCAGCACCAATTGTGCACGTACGGAAAGTGCTTAGGTAAAATCTTCCACTCCACACCAAAGAAAATTGCTCCTTAACCTCCAGGTAAGTTGGTCCAGGAGCATTTCTAGTCAACAACACCTCTACTGACCTTCTCTACCTGAGCAAATTGGCTATAATAACTGCTGCAGAATACATCATCTCCCAATAGCTGCTTGGGAGCAGTTCCCACTAGGGCATGCTATTTGAAGAAAAGCCACTGTATTTCCAGAGGGCCGTGATTATTCAGGAGAAACGATCTTTTTTCAGGAAAGCAAAGCCACCTGGTGAGCTATTCCAGAGCAGCGATAGCAGCATGTTTGTTTTGGAATAGCTATTCTGGTCTAAAAAGGCCGGAGGATTACCAGGTAACCTAATGTTCACATGCCCTGCCCCAGGCTGGCTGGGACTGTGCAATTGTGCACCTATTTAGGCAATTATGTGGATAAATCATATGGCCAGGCACTGAGAAGCGGTTACGTGCATGACTTTTCTTGCTAGCAAAGACGTGCTCTGTATCCAGGGTAAAATACTGGCCAGATTTTGTAGTGCTTCATACGTCGTTTGGACTGTCTCATGGATAGAACTGTGTCCCCCCAACCGAGAATACAACTCAGTCGTGAAGGAGGGGAACAAGGGAATAGGTTGTTAACAGGCAATGCAAAATCTCTCTCAGATGAGCCCTTTTCATGTGACTGTCTCAAATAGTTCAGGCAAAATAATTTGTATTACTGGCATGCCTCAACCCATTGTGCTTTGGCCCTTGGCTATAAAATATAAAGCTGCTTTTGTTATTGAAGTGGACAACTTCTGTTTTTCCCTATGTATCTTAAGATCTTTAAACTTTCCTTTTGACAAAGATCTTTGATATCTGTGACTTTTTCCTGTGAAAAAAAGCATTATTACAAATTGTGTCTACCACTATAATTACTTGACAGTGGCATGACGTACTGCTTGTTTGTGAGCTTGCTCGTGAGCAATTTTTACAGTCGCTGGAAAGCACGGCAGCATCTGAGCGCAGGCATTGCAAGGGTAAATCTTGTGAGTGAGAGAGGAGCAGGGACGGCAGCACAGCACAGAGCTGGAAACCCTTTTGTGGTGGTTTTCCTGTGGCAAGTGAAGATATTTTCTGTTGAAACACCATTCAGTGAAGGACAAATGCTAAAACTGGTGCTTTGAAAAATGAACGTAAACCTTTCTAGGCCATCTGTTTCCTAAATCTGGGAGGCAATTCAGTCTGGAAGAGTGTTCCCAAACACCTTTCATGGTCAGCAAGGGGTTTCTCCCGCCTGAAGCTGAAACCTTTCCCAGGACTAGGTGCCCAGTAGTGCTCCTGAGCTAATCATATTACCTTAGGTAGAGCTAAAGGACAGAAACCCGAGTGATGTTTTTTTTTTTTTTTTCTGATTCAACTATAAGGAAGGGAAATCTGTGGGGTGCACTCAGACATACCTTGTCATTGAAATCCACATCTGTGACACAGTTTGATTCACAGTCACTGAATATTAGAACGGCAACGTTCATGATAGTGATCAATATATGTGCTGCAGTTAATGATGGCTGTTCAGGTAATTAGGAAGGACGCCTAGAATGAAGCTGGCATCTGAAACCTGCAGGTTTCCCTTCAGAGAAAGACATAAAGGAGTAAAGCAGAGGGAATTAGCAGATTTGTCTTTCAAGCCCTGTGGAAAGATCCTCTTTGCCAGTGGCAGAGGCTCTATCCATCGGAGGAGGAAAAGAATGCCACCTTTGAACCTCTTTGCTTTCTTACCCCATAGAGCTTCGGATCATATCAAAAGAGGGATGTTGGCAAGGATGTGTGCACACACACAACAACAGCAGGTAAGGGCATTGTAGCCACCAGACAGAAAGGTTTCTTCCATTCAGCCCTTGTAATCCTGGGCAGGGCTTTATTTAGATGTTTCTAATTACCACAGTATGTTTAAATAGATACCCAGAGGAATCAGCAGGGAGCAACAGCTCTCCTCACTGCCTGGCAGGGCTGATGATGACAAGGGTCATGTAATGGCTTAATATGATGCCACTTAATATCCTACTTAAGCAATGTAATTATGAGGTTTATTTGATAGAGCAAGAAGGTTTATCTCCTGCAGAAGGCATGAATGAGATTGCCAGATGCAGGTGCTGCTGAGTTACAAGATTCATTTTTTATATTATATAGTTTTTACAGCCTTGTCCACTCTGGTGATTTTCATTTTCTAAATCCACCACAGTCTGTCTCTTCAGTCTGTCTCAGTGGTGCCCCTGTATAAATAAGCCACTTTCCTCTAGTAGTTGGCAGCTCTCCTTACAAATATTTTCTGCCAGCTGCTCTTGGAAGATTTCTTTATTTTAGCTCTTCACAACAAAATGGAGATCTCAGACACTCATCCCATGTTTTCACATAGTGTGCCTCAAAGGAAGTGACTCAGTCTTTGTATACAGTCTTAGTCGACAGCAAAGTTTTCATGCAGGAATATAAAAAAGAGATTTATGTAACTAATATAACACTGAAAACAAACAAGCCCTCCAACCAAGTTCAAAGCACCAGGTTAACACATGCTTTCTAAATAAATACGGTCCTTTCAAATTTGTCTAGACCTCCTGATCCAAATCTTAAGATGCTCAAAGAACTGGGCGGGGGGAAGGGGGAGGCTAAAATGCCATCGGGGATTTTCTGTAAGAATTTGCAAACGCTGAGCTCTTTCCCCATCTTCTGAACGACTGGAAAAGGAGAGGTAAGGTGCCTATCGTTGAGGGCAGGGGGCAGGAGCCTCTGGGGAAGTGTACACCCATCAGTGCAACACCAATTCCTGCAAAAAATACTGAAGCAAATCATCAGACACCTGGAAGGGAGCAGGGAAGGAGTAGCTGCCAACGTGGATTTGTCAGACCGGTCTTATTTCCTTATGTGACAGGGTGACAGATCTCGCTGACAGAAGCAAATGCATGTCTGGTCACGGCGTCTCCCGCAGAGCGCTCACAGGCAAGCGCAGCAAGTGTGTGGTCTAGACAGATCTACTGCATGGTGGCCACAAAACAGGCTGGAAAACGTTACTCAGAGAGTACTGGTGATTAGCTCATTATCAAAATGGAAGTTTTGATCAAGAAGGGCTCGGCAGGAGGCTGCCATGGCCCTGTGATTGCTCAGTGTCTTTGGCAGCGAAGCCAACAGTGCCGATGACGGACTCGAGAATGAGCCTGTCGCATTTACAGACAGCAGCAAGGGTTGAGCACCCTCTGTGGTGCTGGGGGCAGGTTTCAAATGGCATGATATATTTGAGATATGGCCGCCCAAAAAAGAAAAAAATATGTAATTTAACAGGGAAATGTCCAAAGTACAAACGGGAAGTGCCAGAGAAGGACCAGCTCTGCAAAGAAATAAATCTATAAATCAAAAAAACCTAGAAACTGTAGTGGGTGAGAGGCTGAATGCAAGTCTACTGTGTCATGCTGTAATGAAAAAGATAAAACTCACATTCCTCCATGTACGTAAGAACACATAAAGTGACATTTTAGCTCTATTCAGCACTGGCATGGTCTCAGCTGGAGGGCTATGTCAGGTTTGGGGTACTGCACTTGAAGAAAGGTGAGACCCAGCTGGAGACAGCTCAGAAGAGGCCACTGGAAAAGGCAGAACCGAGAAAACATGACCCGTCGGCCAAGTCTGAAAGAAATGGGTGCAGTTTAGCCTAAGGAGAGACAGCTAATCTGCCCTTCGTGCCTCTTGCGGAAGAGGCAACTAGGCCTGGACCAGTGTTTCAGCAAAGGCGGTGTAGGTTAGACCCAACACAAGCCCTCCCTGGCCCTGGCAAGGGCTGTCGGGAGAGGTGGTCGGGCTTCGTTACCGGTGGCTGAAGAAGAGCTGAGACAGGCATCTCTGGGGAGCAGCCCGCATGCAGCAGACCCCAAAGCGGGTCAGGGAGGTGGTGGGTGACCCTGCAAGGAGGGTCTCTCCCTGGGAGTGACCCAGCAGCTGCCGGCACCCATGCGTGGGTTTAAAGACATCCACAGTTTTGCTGAAACTGGTGGTCAGGGAGGTCACCCTTCTTCCAGGCTAAGCTCTTACACACCGCTTGCTCCCCCCCACTAAGTGATGGGAAAAATAATGGAAAATGCTGCTGAAAGACATAAAGTTGTACTTGGCGCCTGGGAGGTGGCTAGGGCCAAGGGGCTGGCTGCAAGTCGGGACCTTACTGTGGTGCCTGCCTTGCACGCGTGTCTGTGCACGAGTGCTTCTACCTTGAGGTCTGTGCGGCAATAACCTGTGTTTGGGTCAGCACCTCTCTCCAAATTTCTGAACCGCTTCCCCGTATGTTACTCAAACAGCACAATTACAACAATTTACAAGAAAGAGCCGGTTAAAGTATTGAGCATTCAAAGAATTAACTCTGGGAGGGAGAAGCCAGTGAGTCATGGGCTGTGTGGAGTCCCACAGTTTGAAAACCTCAAAGGTATTTAGGTATTGCGGTGAGCTGAGGTGCGGGGTCTTGACATCTAACCTATCTTAAAATAGGCAGTCTCTTGCCTTGCTCCCTGTAATCAGAAGGCACATTCACCAAACATCTTAGGCTTTAAAGGACAGCAATGAAAAGAGCCTGCTGCCAGCCTCACCTCAAGAAGAAACAGCTTTCTGTCCCTGGGGAGAACACAAGTTTGTGACAAACTAAGGGGAAGGACGTCCCACTCTGCCTGCCAGCCTTTGAAAGCCGTATCGTGCCCTCCCGGTTAGCACGGCCAAGGAACCGGTCCCCTTCATGTCTGTGGGGAATTAAGTCTGGCTGAAGGAACACAGAAAATCTGAAGCGATTCAGACAAGCATGACTCAGCCACCCTGTCACAGTAAGTTTATAACGCTGAGGAAGAAATTTACCCTTGAACATATTTTAATTGACACGCCAGATTATATACACTGAAAGAATATCTTTCAAAATAAAAGATGACAGACTTTCAACATCTGGTCTCATTCCCTGCAACTATACTAGCAGATGTAAACTGTTATGTATTCTATTAGCAAATATTCTTCCTTTATTTCCTTTTTCTAAGTATGTGAATGTACTTGTATATATTTTTATTACAGCTATAATAATCTGTGTTAATTTTATATATTCACATTTGAATTCTGGATTTAAACAAAACCTGCTCATGGTGCACAAAATTCTGCTCATAGAAATGGGTAGGAGTTTTGCTAATTACTTATGTGGGGCTAGGATTTTGCTCAATAAGATTATGCATGTCTCAGGAGTTTCCAGAAGCAATATAAACTCTGAGACTGAAGCTCAAGTTGTGTTTATAGGCACCATAATTGCGCCAGAAAAATTCTGGTTTTGTTGTTGTTGTTGTTGTTGTTGAGCTTTTTTGCATTTTTTTTTCTGGAGCTGATTGAATGAGGACTGCTTGTGAACCCTTATTTTGGCTGTCTCGCGGTGATCAGAGGATGACAGAGTGGAAGAGCTGTGACAGCTTTACTCGCTGCACCCTGTCCCACGAGCCCTCGCACGGATCCGAGGGGTGGCTCCCACGGCTGGGAAGTAAAACCTGCCAAGCTGCTGGTTCAGCTGATTTTTTTTAATTTTTTTTTTTTCCCCCTGCCTGCAGCAGTTCTGCCCAAAGAAGATGCCTCGCTGCTGCCGCCCTTGGACCCGCCAGTCCTCTCTCCTGTGTGCACTCCCTAATCCCCCTCAGCCTCAAAAGCTGACTTAGCAGAGACCTACCATTTCGGGCTCATTTTCACATAGGTAGCTCGGCTGGAAAATTCGGGGGGCAGTAACTTCCAGCAAAGCAGGGGTGACAAGTACTTGGGGCTGGTGACCCTAGCCACAGGAGCAGAAGCAGCCAGGACAGGATGTGGCGCATCCTTTGCCCCGTCACCCACTACAGCCAGCGTTAAAATCCCTGCTTTTCTTGACCACGCAGAATTAGTTTGGTAGGGCGTTGCTCAAAGCACCTAGCACACTTCACAGACAAAGTGTGTTAATGGAGTGGGAGGGGGAAGCCAGCCGCCGAACCAGCAGTAGGCTGTCAACAGATGCATCGTAGTGCTCATTCATCCAACATCAGCCTCTCCAAATAGCTAAGTTTAAAAGTAAGCTTTGAAGCCAGCCTGGGAGGTAAAAATTGAAGGAGATGAGAAATTTGCATCTTCTTGTGCATTCAGCCAAAACTGCTCCTGCAAAAATACATAAAAGCCCCTAACCATTCTGGATTTGTATATGCAGATTTAGTTCTTCAGCTGCTTTATGGTAAGACACAGAAACCTGTCAACGGAAGGACTGTCGCTATGTTCCATTAGCATGTATTTATTTACAGGACTATCAGAAACCAACCACTTAAATAAATCATTGTTAGGGAAGTGGACTACTTAAAGAATGTGTGGCCCATTCACCCGTAAAACACTATTATCACAGCAGCACCTCTCCAATGAATCACCAGTAATGAGACACCATTATGGAAAGTATCAATTTTCAGTGCAATGCAGCCACACTGTACATGGTCAAGTAATTGTACCAAAGTGCCTAACAAATAAAACTTTTCCATGAAAATACATTGTTCTCTGAGCAAAATCATTTTCCACGAGGGCTCAGTGACTTTTTTTCCAATTTATATTATGAACAAATATCACCTCGATCCGTGTGTTGCTTATTGCTGTTTGGAAATGTGAGTAGCTCTTTACTTACGACAAGAAGAATTCTGTCAAAACCAGTCATCCTCAGGTATGAGATCACTTTTGTACATCTGTGCTGCTTACCAGAAGGGAAGGAGATTCACAAGGCCTTTAAAGGCAAATGTAATGTGATTTCATGATGTGGATATGCAAATGAAAATATTCTCCGTCCAATACTTGTAGCCACTTCTTGGTAGCGTCCGGAGGCAGTGTGTCTTTGTCATGAGGCAGACAAAACAGGTTTTTCAGATTTCCTGAAAGTCTTCATAGGATTCCCATGGGGAGCGTATTTCCATACACTGAGGGGGAGAAGAGGAAGTTTAATACTGGTGCAGAATGGGACAAGACTTTGATTCATGGAAAAAAATCTGCCTTCACTGAAAAGCTTCCTCCTATATATATTAATGAGACAAAACAGGTCCAGGCTGATTATTTGTGGTTAGTACTTGCCATGGGGGCTGTAGAAAAGAGAAGATACTACAGTTTTTCTGATTCTTGATCTATGTGCAGGCTGAGGGCCTGTTATAAAGAAATATTCAACGATGAACGCGTGGCATATTTCCTCCTGTCTGCTCCAGTTTCAGTGCCTGGTTTAATTTTGAAATGCATTCTTGCAGAGGTATGGATATGGGCTTCTCCCGCGTCCTGTGAGGACCACAGCTGCGCACTCACATGCATCACAGTTCTGCATGTCTCATGTACACATCAGATTTCTCGGAAAAAATCAGTTTTCTGGGTTGGTCCCTGTGGGATCTGTCACTAGGCGACAATTTTGGTCACTTTTTGTGTTTCCAAGAGCACCTCCTCAGTGCCCGTGGGATGAATGTACTGCTTTTGTCTTGCAACTCCTACATGAAGTAGCTTTTGGAGGTTTGCTCTTCTGAGGGACCCGTGGCTACCTGTCGTGTGGACGGGAACGAGGTAGGAGGGCATTTACGTTCTTCCTGTGTTTCCTCAAGCAGCTGTCTCTTCTGATCCGCCTGTGTGAACACTAGTTTTCCTGCCTTAATCAAATCTCCTTCCTCAGGTCTTCGTTGCTAAACATCTTTTTGCTTTCTTCTCCCATACATATGTGTGCCAAGGATATAGGTGCATCATAAGAGGATGGGTATTTACTAGTTTTCCAGGCTGAATGGACACTTAATGGGCATGCTGCTTGCTTCACACCAAAAGAAGTATAGGCTTGGGAGCAGGATATTATGGGGTCTGATTTATCACAGGCTCATTTATGGTGGGTTCAAGCAGATGGCATGAGGCTGGAGCGGCGGGTGCTCGTCCTCCAGCGCCCAGGGCTCCGTGGCCACAGGCAGGGCAGGCCCACGGCTCTCACCCAGGTCCCGTTCACGGGTGCTGCCTTTTGTGGCCACTTAATTGCTCCTGCCACAATCCAATGTGTAATTCAAAACTGCTGGCGGGCAGCTCTGCTTTTGGCAGGACAGGAGCCTTCTCTGATCCATGAAATGCTTCTGGCTGTTGACTCCATGCATCAGGTTTCTCCCCGCAGAAACCCCAAGGCAGCAGAGGCCGTAGACTTTGTGGGTTGGTTTTTTTTTTAACCTTCGTTTCTCACGTAGCTACCCCTTGTCAAGCTTGGGCCTGGTCCAGGCAATGAAACTTACCCCACATTCTTAAAAAACATCATATATCTTCTTTTTGAATTATACACCCAAGTGAGCTATAAATGGAGAGTAACTAACTGCCATACGCAGGAACAAAGGGGTTTGCTGAGCAGTGATAAATAATAAATTGCCCAGAAAAATGCATCCCCTACCTTGGGTTTTGTTTTGCTTTGGCTTAGCACAATTTCCACAAAATTTTGGCAATCACGCTGCCATTATCTTTTCATGACGGAGGCCCTAGGAACTTGTTCAGCCCACAGCGAGAGCCCTTTATGTACCTACTAATGTGTTGGTTCACAGACAGACGGAGGGAGGCTGCTGATCTGAATAGCAATCAGATGCCAGCGTATGCCGCCTCTCTACGAGAGCCATGGACATTAATAACGTCTCTGGGGAGTGGCTGCAGCTGTAATAAAGAAAAGATATCTGCAGTGTTTGCACAGCTCTCTTCATTCATCCTGGTATGTAGTGAAGTGTGGTAATAAGGACTTTACAAAATCTAACTGATAGTCTGGGGGGGGGACGCATTCATCATGGGGGAAAAAGAGGGAAGAAACGTTTGTTTCTGCTAGACATAGTTGAAACACAGGGACCTTTTTAAAAGTGACCCTCTGGTTTTTGGTGTTGCGTTTTGTTTTGTTTGGGTTTTTTTTTGTACATGAAACAACAGTCACAACATGGTCCTTTCTGAATATAACCTAAGGGGGTTTGATTTGGAGCTCTGACTCCAGGAAAATGTCACGTCACAGGCCTGTATGCACACTTTAACCCTCCGTCTGCAACAACAGTCGTGATTAAAGCAAGCTTGGAAAAAATGACTGCTTTTTCTCTGAACGCCCAGGTACAACAAGGAATCAGTCACATGGCGAAAAACTAAAACTGGCTGTCTGATGGTTTTGACAATGTTACAGACCAGCTCCTGCGAATGCAGCGTGTCCCAGATCGAGCCCTTCGTGCCTCCTCCAAGACATCAGGAGCTAAGCATCAGCCAGCGTACGCAGGTGAAACGCTGGGGACCTGCGCTGGTGCGTAACCTCCTGGGCCTTCAAGAGCCGCTCACCTTCACCGAGCAGAGCAGCAGCCCCGGTCGGTGCCCTCCTGAGAGCCTCAGGGGCTGAGCTGGGACCCCCTCCCCAGGCTTTCCCTCCCCAGGAGGCGCAGGCAGCTGCCCACGGGTCAGGTCACAGACTGGCTCCGGGTCTCAGAGTTAAATCACCCCTTGCAAGGGTTAAGCAAACACAAGGAGAGACTCGAGGCACAGCGAGGCTGACTTTGCGTTATGCTTACAATCCAGTATTTTTCTTTTGGTGGCTTTTGGGCACTTAACTTTTCATTTTTAATGTTGCAGCAGCATACGCTCACCTCCTCGCTCCAAAGACGAGGCAGAATTCAGCAACACCAAGACAAAAGTCATTCGCCAGCTCGGTAGCTCACATCTCTGACTTGCACAGCAGGTCTGTCTGAGCCCCCGCAAAGAGGAGGAGACGCATCTCTGCAGCGGCAGCCCGAGGAGGTGGAGATGAGAAGGCACCTCGAGGTGCTCGGAGCACCAGAGAGTCTCCTTACAGCATGGTTTAAAGTGCCTAAATGTTGGTTTCAGTGCAAACTCTCCAGTTTCCACCAGCGGTATTGCTGGGCACCCCTGAGAACTGGGGGCAGCTCCGTGGCCTCTGTCACGGGAGAGTTCTTTGGTGATAGTAAATGCAAGATGGGAAAGTGCCTGTGGATGACAGAAGTGCCGCTGTAATTAAATGCAGGAAAACTTACGTGAATACAAACGTAAACATGCACAGTGTCAAAAAATGCAAAACTTAATGTCTCATCGCCAACTCTTTTTACAAGTTTCTGGCTAATTGAGACTTTAAAAAAAAAACTCCGTTGCTGGAGACTTTTGATGATGGGAGAATCTCATCTTTCACCTCAAATAAGAGTTGGACTGCTAGTCCTTTTGGCTGAGTATAAATATCTTGAAATTATGACTTACGGACTCAGAAACTAAAAGACAAATAAAAGGAGCCCCGCATTTATTAATTTTAAAGCTCTTTTTGCTCTTAATTCAACTTTCAAGGCCTGTGTTGCAGTTTGGTGAACGCTTCAGTTTTAGCTCATCTCAGCCTCTCGAACACACTCAATGTTCAAGATTTTTCTTCATGTAGCAAGTATATGACAGGCGTAAGGGTAGGAGTAATCCTGCATGCGCATATTAATGCCTTCCTACATTTTTTTAAGATATCAGGAAGGTGGATGTCAAAAAAGAAAGTCCCTAAGTAAAAAAATGTCAGTGGTTTCTTGTACGGGTTTGTTGTTTTGTTTTGTTTTTTTTTTAGTTTATGACAAGCTAAGATGCAGTGCTGGGCACGTCTTCAGCACAAGTCACCAGGCTGCCTTTGTGCCGCCTCGGGCATAGTCTGGGGCAAGAAGAGCAGCTCAAAACAAGCTTGAGATGAAAACTGATGCTCTCACGAAACTGCGAGCTGCTCCACCGGCCAACGCTCCCGTCTGGAGGGCAGCAGCCCTCCACCGCAAATGCTTTTCTTCGCTGTCAACAAGCAATTCAGCGAACAACATGATCCCTCCTCCGCTGGCTCATGTTTGAGTTGGTTCCAACTCCCAATTATCCAGGCTTGGCTTAATTCAGAAAGTATGTCTGAGGCGCTCCACCAGCAGCAGTAACAGCAGCCGGGCAGCCGGGCTGGATGAGCGCTGTCAGTCGATAGCCCGGCTGCGCGGCGGGGGCCTTCTCCCACGCTGCCATCAGAAACATCACCGTCCTCTCCACCACACAGAGAGATTTCGGAACAAGACCAGTAAGGGCTGGGAGGGCGCGGGCCGGAGGCTGTTTAAGCCGTGGTAAAGGGAGCTCTCAATGGGGTGCCATAGGCAGCAAGCACAAATGAATAGCGGGATGCCAGCCCATCCGTCTTTTTTTCGCATTTCCCGGCCTCGGAGACAGTAACTGCTCTAATCACAAGAGAGGGTCTGCAGGATGTGTGGCAGAAGGGTTGGTATTTGCTTACATTGATTTTTTTCAGTGGGTGGAGAGGAGCCGAGCAAAGCCTCGGGGCCCCCGTAGTCCTGCTTAAACCCGAGCAGATCTCAGGGCTCGCGCCGGTGCCTCACTCCAGGTAAACGAACCTGCACCTGTGCGGGTCAGGAGGTTGCCTTCGTGCTTTTGCGGCAGTGAGGCGTCTGTCAGTCCTCCAATATGTGCTTCAGACCTGGCTTATATATGTCTAACTGATTAATTAATCTCTGCGCAGCAACTGGAAAATGTAAAGTGCGACATAAAAGATAAGTATTACTATTACTAAATCTGTACTCGACAAGTGTGACTTGACATAAAGTGGCAGGTTTTATCTTACTCATTGCTACTATCTGAAAGAGGCCATTGAGAGCAAATTTCTGGAGCGTAATTTATTCTACAGACATGGTGGGATAAGTGGTGCACGCGAGCAACTTACGCTGCGCGCACCGCGGGAAGCGCTTTGCCAACAGAATGCACGATGATTTTTTTTCCACACGTTGCTCCACTACCTGTGACTCAGAGGCTCAAATGCAGGGGCATCAGATGGGTACGCTGTGCTCCCTCGGGAAATTTGGACTAATAAATCAATGGCAGCATATGGTTGCAGAGCCCCCAGCAAGGCGCGGAGGGTGGGGTGTTGCGGGAGCGTGGCAGACTGTAACGGCAGAGGCGTGACTGGAAAGCAGCGACATTTGGGGTGCTGCCGAGGGGGTGCTGGAGAGAATGAGGGGAGATGGGCAGCGCGGCTGCGGCCGATGGCGTGGCAGGAGGGTTGCGGTGCTTAACCCTCTCCGGTTGGGTGTTTCTTACAGCGTTCATCGGCTGGGCAGAAGGAAAAAGCGTGGTCGGGAAGGCAAGCTGGGGAGTAACGTGACTGGTAAATACGTATATGAAGTAACATTTACATCTCATGCCCTTGTGGAGAACCTAGTGCTATAGGGAGTTGATCCTGACTGTTCCCTCTGAGCCGTATGGTAATATGAATATTTAATAATAACGATAATAATAGAAAAGAGCTTTGAAAATGGAGAACTCTGTAGGCAGCTATTTTTATTAATAGGAGTATGGAATATTTGTGACTTAATGGCTGCTAAATTCTTTCAGTTGATTTGAGTTGAGGAAGCCAACCTGAGCACATACACAACATATCACGCCGGTGCTGCTCCAGCAGGAAAGCAGGTCAGAATCCCGCTCCTGGATAAACCCCCCTCGTTCTGAATGAAGTAGGTCACCTTTGTCCAAATACTCACTGTGTCTTGGATCTGAAGTAGCGCAAAACTGTTTTCAACTGTGCTTAATTTGTCGGTATTCAAAGAAGTGAAACACAAAAGCAATTGGAACACAACCTTATTAGTTTTAATGGGAAAAACCAGGAAGGGTGAGAGTTCCTTCTGCTGACATTAAACTCCTGCAGATACCCAGGTATGTCCCAAACTGTCTCTGAAGGAGCAATGAGATGGTGATGCCGCACAACCTGAACTCCTCCACTCCCTGCCTTTGCACTGAGGTCTAGCAGCTTGGTGTCCCACCTAATTTCTTTGGATTTGGTCTTCTTTACAGAGAAATATGTGTTACTGCTGCTGGCTTCTCTTTTGCTTTTTTCAACCTTTCACGTTTCTTGGCTTCTTTTCGCAAAATAATGAAGGAACCAGCCCGGGTGCGTTCGCGCACAGAGAAACTGCTCACATGAGCACAGCCTCTGACTTCTGCCCTTGCCCCGGTTTCTCAGTCCCTGTAGCCACAGCCTAACAGCACGCACATGTTTGACGGCTGTAATGTATGCTGGGGGGTGTAAATCCACCTGGTTAGTGGTTTACACCTCACTTTCTTAGTAAGGCAGGTGATATAAAGCTCTGCTTAGGATTAAGATCCCCCCCGCTAACAGGTGCAGGTTTTTGTTTCAGCCTTCAAAGCTTTTCCTAGCATTCTCTCTGGTTATTCCTGTTCCTCATCTTCCAGGGTTTCCCAAAGTTGTATAGAAAGTACCTCACTTTTAAAGGGGTTTAAGTTAATAAATGATAAATCCAGCCACTGTCAGGTAATGTGTCATAGCCTAAGGAAAAGAGAAAGGTCATGAGCAAACCTCAGACACAAAATATGTGGTTTCCTTGCAAAGCCTCAAATGCACTGGGAGAAATTTTTCTTCTTGTGCCAAGCAAGGTTTCTGGACAAGTTCCCGAGCATCACTTTCTTGTGGATCTCTTGCAAAGTCCCCAAATCTGCACTTAAAAATTTAGCTGAATTCACAGGAGAAACAAAAGTAAAGTAACTGTACGGAGAAGGGGAAAGAAAAAGCCTCTGAGAAAATGTCTCTCTTTTTTAATTCTTATTCAAAGCTAACAAGGGTGTGAGTAAGTGCTGCGTAAAAGCAACGAGAGCGGGCAGGGAGAGTGCCAAGTGGAGGCAAATGCAGGGGAAGAGCGAGGAAGAAGGGAATCTGTGCTTCCAGCATCAAACTGGCATGCTACTTCTCACCATATTCCACATTTTTTTTCCACGTTAGCTTATTTGGTTATCATCCTAGTTGTCAGCAGCAACACCACACAGGATTTGCTTGGCAGACAAAGCTGGTTATACCAGGGAAAACTGGAAAGAAATTTTGCGTGATCCAAATTTAGCTGATGCACCAGAAACGCTGGCACGCTCTGAAGATGGTGACCTGGAGTCACTCTAGGGCCTTAGGTGATGAGCACAGAAAAGATGCTTGTTTAACCTGGTGAAGGTCGAAGGTCAAAGGCAAGACATGCCCTTAAGAAGATCCTAATCGATGACCTCATTATGCAAGACCTTGAACTTGATCCTGAAGTTCATGCCAGGGTTTAATACAAAGCTCACTGACTGCATTTAGTTTTAGGTGAAACTTGTGGTATAAACCTCTCATTCCCTTAGAGAGAAACAGCAGATGTGGCTCCAAGCTTCTCAGCCACCGAGGTAGACTTCTCCCCGGGTGGAGCTACACTTGGCCAGGCCACTCCTTTAGCAGGAGGAGACGGGGGAACGCAAGACGGAGGGCAAGGACGAAAGCCTGAGTGAGGAGGGCTCGCTAGTCCCGCTTTTGCCACTGAGAGGGGATGGAGAAATTGGGCAGCTTCTTTTGTTGGGCACCTGTTTTCAACTCCGGTTGCAAAATTCCAGTTTCATCCCCTTCTTCCTCCTTGCCATGACGTGTCCACTTGTCCAGCACTCGGAGGAGGGGAGACAGTGAGCTGTGGGGGATGACAGCAGGCTTGCTGTCCTTGGCAGCCTCCTGCCCTGTGCCCGTGCCTGCAGCTGGTCGCTGCCAGCCCTGCCTCCCGTGACGGGGCAGGAGGGGAACGCTCAGCTCTGCCTGCAAGTGGCTCACTTGTTCCACAGCCCTCCAGCCTTGCATCTCTTCAGGTGCTGTTCAGGTGTGCACACAGGGGAGAGATTTTTTAGCTGTCTCAGCATCCCAGAAGATGTTTGGGTTGTGGAGGTTTTTTATTATTATTTTGGAAAGTTGTCGTTCCACTGCTCAGTTCATTTTTTTATAGTCAGTCTCTGTGAGTGCATCACTAGCTCTCAGTTTGCAATGGACTGTAGGTGCTGTAGAGGAGAGTTATTCGATTCAGTATCGAACTGTGCAATATAAAATTATTGAGTAGTCTTATTATTGAAATAACTCTTTGGTGTCTCTTACATTCTGATGTTGGACCTCTTCCATTTATTTCTGTATAGTCCCGCATTTGGAAGTCATTTGTGTCTTGGAACAGCAACCTGAAATTATTGGCCAGCATTGTGTATAACATAATGAGTGCTAGACGTTTATAAGCTTCGCGGGTTTGTCAGGAGAATATCAGCTTCCGCTCCTCACCCTATTACCAAAGGTGTTCTGGCTGACCCTACAGTTGCCCCAGAGTTTTAGTCATCTAGAAGTTTTGGCTTCAAAATCAATACAAGTTTCAATTATGTTTATATATCTTCAGCCGTAATAGAAAGCAGTGGTCTCTGCATCCATCTGATGTGGGAGGCAATGTTATCTAACAGCTGACAGAGCAGACAGGAGCTCGTCTGGCTTGGGCATGCTCTGCTGAAATGGATTTTGAGACCCTGAACAGAGCATTTAGTTTTTTGTGTTTCTTTTGTGGTCTGTAAAATGGGTGAGGTGGGTGTGAAGAGGATGGAGGAAGGAAGCAAGAAGAAAAATTCCTTCTTCTTGAGAAGCTTCATTTATTATTATTTGCACAAAACTCTGTATGAAGTGTAGTTGCACACATGGCAAATAGATGCTGCTATAACAGACACTTGGAAGACAGTCTGTCTAGAGGTGGAGTTTTGCACCATACTTGGAGACCTTCCTGATGGCAGATGAGAGGCAGGATCTGTTGTAATCCATGCAGTACAGACGTGCACAAATACTTATTAGAAAGCCAGAGAAGCTGTGCCATGGGCTCAAATGCCCATCGAGGGGAGTGTAGCTGAAGAATTCAAGCATGACATCTTGCTTTAGCTGGGCTGCTTCCAGTGATACAATGCGTATATGTTATTTAGACACAACATACCAAAAAAAAAAAAAAAAGCAAACAAATGCATGCAAAATCTGATAACTGGTTCACTTCTCCAGCGTGGTTTATTCAAACTAAACAGAAGTGCTCCACTTTCCAGAGAAATCTCCATTTCTTGTATTCACAGTTTGAAAGGCACTTTGACCATACAACCAAGCCATTTGATGTGGAAAAGGAAATGTCAACGGAGAAACAGACTGGACATTGCTTCATTATAGTTCTCTAAACATATAATAGTCATTGACCTACAAATACAATAGCTCTTGCCTCAACAGCATTTTTCAGTAGCCTAGAGAAACACTGCTAGTCAAGAGTTGGCTTTCTCGTTGGGTTCTGTTGCGTTTCCTGGACAGATGATGGCATTGTAGCCCTGCTGTATCCTGCAAACCCAGCCAAGGTACTCCCAGAGCGAGATCTTGATTTGATTGCGCTATGCATGCTTTACCAGCTTAAGATTTTGCCTTTTGCTTTTCATGTCTTCAGTGAAACAGATGAATGCTATAATAGCAGTACTTTCTAAAAGGAAGACATGAAATTCCTACATTTATAATAAAAAAGTGTTACCAACCTCATTGTAATTCAGACTTGAACTGTTCACCCTGTGCACGTCCAGAAACTCATTCTCTAATACTAGATGCAATGATCTCTGGAGGGAAGTTTTCCATCTGTTTCCTTATGATGTTAAGCTGTTAGTGCTGTTCATTATTTATTACATCTACTGGTGTATGTTAAGCTATGATTTTCTTCTTGTCTGGTATTAAGAATTCGACTTGGTTAGTGTAAAAAAACCCCTAGGATTTGCATATTACACATTGATATTTAGCGTATTTGGGGTGGGGGAAGATAGGAGACTGTAATTGCTCCCAAGCTGCTTTTGTGCTAGCAGATAATTTATATTTAATTCAGTGATACAGAGCTAAATTAACCACTTAAAATGGAGATAAATATAGACGTGCTATATATAGGTGGAATCTGCCACCCATACTCAGATTGAAGAGCATTATCTCTGCTTGATTTCAGTAGGACTACTGCAGGGTAAGATGCCTCTCAATATGAGCAAGGTAGGCAGAATCGGGCCCATCATAAATACGTATGAGTATGTATTTCACCTATATGAACGAAAGCACGTATGTGAGAGAGAGGGCTTTTAAAATATGGGTATGTAGTTACCAATGTGCATATTATACAAAAGCTCACATGCATATGGTTTATTGTCTGTATTTTCTCATCTTCTATTACTGGAAGGTTCGGAGGACTTTGTTTATTATGTTGTTCTGTATAGAATAAATGACTAATTCTCTCTTTGGGGTGAGGAATGGTTCAGCCCGATTTTCTGTTTCTTCACAGAAATTACTACCTTTTTCTGGAAACAGAATTCTTGTTGAGTTTATCCTATTTCATCGCTGCTTGCATTAAATACTAACAACAGTTTAGGTGTCACAACATAGCTGGGAGGGATAGAGTTTGTGTTATTATTTGCAATTATTGTATTAGGAACAACTCTTTACATTCAGCATCTTGCTCATAGAAATACCTTAGAAGATGTACAGAAATAAGATCAGTATCTTATTACACTGTAATTAAAGTATCAGTTTGGGCTGTGAAACATTATCTAGATCAGCCATTGAGGTTACTCTTAACAATACCGATTCCTTTGGAATAAATATATGTGTTTCCAAACTGCATAATGGGAAGTTTTAGCATATCAGTCTCACATGTAGTGTCTTTTGATGTGATGGAGAATTGTAGATGAACTGAAATGTTCGCTTTCCTGTCATGTAGCTGGTTCTTTATCATAATATAGATGTTATTAAGATAAAATCTGTCTCTCCATATTGTAGTAGTATAAAATTCAGAATTAGAAATGCTTTATCATTTCTGAAGAACAAAGACTACGACTGCTTTAAGCAATATCAAAGTCAGACTACCTTTATCGGGGGGAACATGAAGGAAAGCACCAGTATTTGCCAAAGAGTAAGTTAATTCTTGTCAGACTGAACACGCGATGTTTGCAATTACCAGGCAAAATAATCACTGAATGATAAAACAAATAAGCTTTCCTAGTGCTTTTTTAGCACTTTTATTAAGTGGTAGCAGAAATCACCTACCTGGGAACAAGATTGCCTGACTGTACGTCTGTTCTTTCGACTCCCGAGTCAGATGCTTATGTGGGGTAAATCAACACTGCTTTGACAAGCCAGAGGAGCTACGGTGACCTACACTTTCCAAGCTATATGTATAGGATACTAGACTGGTAAATATAAAGGTACCACTAAGGTGCCCTGGGCACTGGAAAAATTCTTGCGTTTGCACCCACTGAAGATCACCTCTGTAAGACCGCACCCATGGGAGCCATTCTGGAGAGAAAGTTTAGATGCAGTTATTGATAGACAGCAATCTATCTTCTCACAGTGCCATCATCCAGCAGTTTTTGGAAAAGGACCTGGAAAAGCGTGGTTAGTTCCCATACAGCCACAAGGCTCTCTTGTAAGCCTCAAAAGTTATCCTTTGTGCTGAGGATCTCGAGATCATCTCGGTAAGACGTCTCTCACAGAGACCAGCCTCCCTCCCTGCTCTGGCATTGTTTGCTCTTCGGATGGCTTTAAAGGGAAGTTGTGGCACTAAATGAACAGAGGGGTGGTGAAAGCAAGCAGTGGAAAGCCAGGAAATGTCGGCACTGGGGTTACATGTGCAGTCACTGAGTAACCGTCGGTAACTGTGGGAGTAACTTCTCATGGCCTGTGAGCAGAGCATTGCGATCCTGATCTACTTGATTAAAATCTGCAGCTTTACTAGTTGTTTTTCAAGCTATGAGTTTTGCGTTAAGAGTTAGAGGCACTGCACATGCTTGGGGATAGCGCGTTGCTGTGATGCTGCCCCAGTATGCGACGCTGCCTGTTTGCAGGGAGAGCCGGCTCAGGCCTTCTTGACCAAAAATGGTTCTTTGGGGTCTGACCCAAGCTCCCTTCACTGTCGGGAGAAAGAGCTGGTGAAGAAGAGGCTGATTCCCATGGCTGAAATGCCTGTGTTGGGTGAGATGAATCGCTGCCCTTTTCTGGGTCTATGATGTTCATTCCATTAACTATAGGGGAAGGTCAGAGCAATAGCTTAGAAGGAGATGTGTGAAACTGATACCTTCTGCTGGATTTCAGTCCCAGTGTTGCAGGAAAATCCTGAACCACATCTACCCACACTTTGCTCAGGCCAGCGCTGCTGAAGCAAAATGGAGCTCGCAGCCTCTCTGCTCCCCATGCCGGGCTGCTGGCTGGATGCGGAATTTCATACCGACCTCCCAAATGAAAGGCACGGCCACTGTCGGTGCTCTTCCTAGTGCATACACATCGTTATGGCCTTGCTGCACCGTCATTCTGCAAGCAGCACGTTTGGTCCACCCAGTCAGTTAGCTTATAGTGGTGCAGTCGTCTTCTTCAGGTGTCCTTCCACCGCAGCTATCTTCTCCCTAAGTTGGAGACGTTCTTTAGCCCTGTCTGGGTATTACCAAACCCTTCCAAGGGTTGGCAGCCCACCGACAGGTGCTCTGCGGCTGTGTTTCTCCACGCTTTCAAGTGACTGTATCACCGGACAGTCATGTGTGACTGTCTGGTTACTGTGCAGGGGTGGCCCAGGCATCTCCGGGTCAGGCATGCCCACGTGTCCAGGCACTATGGCAAAAGCAGTGTTCATGTCACTTCAGTCACGGCCAGTTTCTGGAGCCCTTAAAATTAACCTTTGGTATCAAAGTGAATCAGGTTTTAGTTTAAACGTCTTTGGGGTTTGGTTTCTTTTTTACCACATTTTGATAACCAGTTAAACAGACAAATGTAAGCGTCCACAATTAATAGAGTAACAAGGATTCTACGGTATGGTTTGTAAGCTGCTCTTTCACAACAGAAGTGCATCTTTTGAGCCTCACCGAGTTTGCCTGAAAACCTTTTAGAACATTTGATGTCAGGAAATGACGTGTAAAAGTGTGGAGGCGGCTTCCCTGCTGCTAACAGGGATTTACAACATAACCCATGGCAATTCCTGCTTGTTGCCTTGTATTTCACTGGGTATGAAGCAATGTGACCTAACCACAAATTAAATGATTTTGATATTGGTTTGGAAGGTTTCTTAACTACCCTTAACAATAAGATTCTTAACAATATAGATTTTCACTTTTTTTTTTTACAGTCAGTTCTTCGGTATTTTCAGTTCATCCAAAACGTTAGCTCCCAGAATCATGTACTCTTGTAAAATCCCACGTGCCAGTCAAAGAAAGAGAGAGAGATAAAGAATGGGAGAGAGTAAGTTGAATGTGTAATTCAACAAGTTCCCAAACAAGTAGACAGAATCCTTAATGGATTCTAATAAAAATACAAGATTTTTAACCCTTACAGTTTGCAATGCTACATGATATACCATTACTTCAGAGAGCCGAGCACTTGCTGGCAGCAGCTTTGATGATCTAAAAGCACTTTGTTCAGCCCCCTGCAAAGGTGGAGCTACCTCCCGCTGCTAATTAAAGATGCAGCCATGTCGCCACGTTTGTAGACGCCGAGAGTGCCCTGGCTTTCTCAGCCTGAAGACGCTCAACACGTCATGAGTTCCCGACCATGTTGAGACGGGGTGGAGGAGGAGGATGGGCTAGCAGAGAGGGGATAGCCAAGAGTGTGACAGTAAAAGAGCTAGATGAGATTGAGCGCTTCACCCACAAACCGGCCAGGGAGGCTGAAGCAATTAGACAGAAGTTATCTGAGACAACACACTACTGAATGCTCACTTTCCATTTCTTCAAAAAGACATCTAGGAAGACCCAGGAATGAAAAGCCTGAAAATGGAAACCCCCGACCCACCCTTTCCTCCTGCTGCTTTCTAAGCAGAGAGCGTGCCAGAGCACGACCACTGGCTCTGCTCAGGCAAAAAGGTTTGATAACGCTGCACATCATCTTTGCGGTGGTCTTAGAAGACACATAAATATGTGAGAAACTTGAATGAGAGACTCCTTCAGAGCTTCCCAGGAAAGTCCACTGTAAGGACTAACAGTTCTGGATTTGTCAACTATATACTTGTGCATATCTAAAAAGGTGTGTTTATTTTATCTTGTTAAATATGCTTTTAGCAGGTGGGTTCCACCATCATAGCAGTAACACTCTGAAACTGCGACTAACATGGCACTTATGTTCTAAACCCTTATTTTCAGTCACTTATAACTTTCTGAGAAAAGCAGCTTTTGCATTGATTTATCATGCTCCACCTGGGACCAGACACGATCATTTTGCAGACGAAAGGGAAGTTTTATTAACATCCATCCAGTCACTTAGCCAATTCGCAGTTGTCTGACTGAGAAAAAGCCTTTTTTGCTTTTAAATCCAGCACATAAATTCTGGGGGCTGAGATAACTCCGGACTTGTTCCGTTTAAAAAAAAACCAACCAACAGTTTCACCTGGGTTGAGTGGAGTCTTCATCTTTTCCCTTTTCTGAAGAAGAAATGAACAAATTTTAAAATAACAAAATAGCATCGTGTATGTCCATGCTCACACATCTGTGTGTGTGCATATATGGGCCAATTTCAGAAACAAATTTGCACAGGCAACATCTTGAACACGGGTCCCAGGTATTGAAAGGATCATAAACACGTGCCAGTCTTTAATCTTCTCCTCCAAACTGCCCCCACACAGAAAGTGCTTAAGTCTGTGCTAAACTGGAGTCAGTCTGTGCTAAACTGGAGTCTTGATAACTTAAAAGAAGGGAGATATTAATTATGAGGGTTGACAAATCTCCTTAGCTTTTTGACTGTTACCTGCACAGCGGCTGATAAAATGTTCAAGCTAATGGTATAAAGAAGTCAAATAATGATATTGCAGACTTACAGGTTTATCCTGGGATTAATAAATTACAGGAGTCCACAGTGAGTTGTGTTTGAAGGGATAGCAGCTGGATCCTTGAAAACAGATGGCCTTCCTTGTCTAAGTAGGCTTGATCTTGTCTAATCTTAAAAGCTAAGCAGGTTTGGGTCTGAAAGATCCACCAGAGAATATCTGATGCTCTGGGTTGTTGCTTTTCTATAGCAGCAATTGCTGCTCATAATGTGATATGAAATTTAATGAGAATTTTGTGAAAATAAATAAATAAATGCAAGAATTATAACTTGATTTTATGTTTTTCATATTATTTCTGGTAGCGTATTGCTAGAAATTTGCTGGGTTCTCAGGATGATAGGAATTTAATACGAGCTTCCTTTGCCTTAGTACATGATGCTTTGTTCAAATGGCAAAAAATTACCAGCCTGTTGCTGTGACCTGCAGCACGAATTTTGAGAAAGATTGCTCATGAACTGGAGAAATTTAAAAGTTCCTAAAAGCCCCAGTATTTAACTCTGTATTTACAGTATTTGTTGTTTCATGAGCAGCATTTTTGGCTGCAGCTTTTTTTTTTTTTTTTAATTGTTTTGAATGTACTTTTCTTGTAGACTTTCTTAAAAACCTGAGCTGTTAACACACTAGAGCATGACCATTCAGTCGCAGTCACTTAACATCTGTGCACGTAATAGTCCAGTTCGCAGCTACCTATTTCCACTCGGAGCCGAGCTGGGTACGGCCACAGGAGGCTGCAAGGCTCGGCACAGCCCGTTTCGTTTCGTGGGTGCCAAGGACGTGGAGAGGAGGTCAGGGTCCTCCTCCAGCTCCCAAACCCCTCCCGGGCGGGCAGGCTCCTGCCAGACAAAATCACATGCAGTCGTCCTTAGGGAACTCCGCGATTCAGCTTTTGAGGAGCAAATTCCCAGCTTAGCATTTTGTATTTGTTTTTGTGGGAAAGCGGCAGTTACTGAGCCAGCGTTACTTGATTTTCTAAAAGCCGGGATCGGTAGAGATTTTGCCTTTGGCTTTGGTGGGAGCGGCATGAAGCCCTACGGCAAGTGGGGAGCGTTTATAGGTGACCGCTGTAGCTGGCTGCCGCTGGCTGCTGACTGCTCACATGACAAACACTGGTGTTCAAGACTGATCAGATTAATTAGTCTGTCAGCATGGAAGGATCTGGTTTATAGCCACTTAGCTATTTGTTATGGGGCTTTTTCTCTGAGAACTGTTAACCAAATACAAATGCTTGAAAATTGCACTATTCATGAATCAAGTGAATACGGAGAGAATAATTGTCACTTCCTTAAAATGCAACAATCCAAAATGCTTTATATAAGCATCTAGGATTAGAAAAATGCTGTTCTTTTCTAGTAATTTATTTTATATTGTACTGTATGATAGTCAGTGTGGTAAAGACCTATATCAATTATAGCATTTCATTACACAGTAGCACAAAACATAACAGTGTATAATAGTTTGCTTGCTCGAGAATAGGCAACTCTATCTCAGACGGTAACCCCCCCCCCCCAGAAATCCACAGATAAATTACATCAAGTATCTCATACTGTTGCAATCAAAAAAAGCATTTTTATAAAATCCAATTGAGCAAAATTAATTACTTCCACATAAGCCAGGTTTCAACAACAGAAAATTTTACAACCAACCTAAAATCTTGTAAATGCTAATTTTATGCACATCATAGAATTTCTGATGACAAAATGAAACTTTTATCTTACAATAGGTCCATACTGAATTCTTAAAAAAGACAGGCTTACAAGCAAGGATAATATACAAGTATCTATATAAATGTATTTCCATATCCCCTAAATACATAAGTGTATATAGATGCACAGGCCCACACTACGTGCGTGTGTGCGCGCGCGTGATCGCTTTCCCATTGACTGCAGCGTTGCTTGTAACCCATTTGCCCCACAATGTCCATTCAAATGCTTTCTAAGAATTGCGAGTCTCTCTGCAGATGGTGATAGCATTATACTAGCTGGTAGTGGCTTGCAAGACCTCATACTTGACTTGTGTGTGCCTTTATTTTTGTAAATATTTTTGTTGCTGTAACAGAAGCAGTTTTTACTAAAAATTGGTGTTCTTAAAAATCATCAGATCCTGTCCTCTGAGGTGATGTTGATGGATTTTGTAATTTTGACCTGATAAGATAAAGGGGCAAACAATAAAACAGTAAAAAACTTGCAATTCTCTCCACTAAAGAATCTCTTAAAACTATAGCTCACGTAGGTTTCTGTTAGAGAAACACTTTCACAAGTACTACACAAACTACCAGATAACTCAAAGCTGGAAAGGAGCTTTTTACAAGGGCATGTAGTGACAGGACAAGGCTTTCAACTGAAAGAGGGTAGGTTTAGATTGGGTATAAGGAAGAAATCTTTTACGATGAGGGTGGTGAGACACTGGAGCAGGTTGCCCAGAGAGGCTGTGGGTGCCCCTCCCTGGCAGTGTCCCAGGCCAGGTTGGACGGGGCTTTGAGCAACCTGGTCTGGTGGAAGGTGTCCCTGCCCATGGCAGGGGGGCTGGAACTAGATGGTCTTTAAGGTCCCTTCCAACCCAAACCATTCTGCGATTCTATGATTCTGTGATAACTCCAGTGACTGATGAAAGCTTACACATTAACAGAGCGGAAAAGTCATGCGTGGAGTATCAAAAATATTCCTCAAAAAGAAAACCTTTAGTAATTTCCTTAATTTTCATCTTTGTGGCAATGATCAGTAGTATGGACCAGGTCAAGTTATGACTAGGTACTAAATTGTCATCTGATTACATGGCCAATTTATAAAAAAAATGTTTAATAATAAAATCTTCGTGTCTGCTCTATGTATAAAATAAGATATGACAACAGTCTTCCTGGGAGCCACAGAGAAAAAAAAAAAAAATCGTAGCTACGTGTTTTGCCTCCAAGACAAAAGGCAGGTGACCCTGACGGCTCTCAGAACAGCTGTGGCAGCAGCACTTTGCATTTCTACAGAGCTTTTCACATCACAGTTTCAAGGGGAAATAAAATAGCGTTGTTTAATTTATCCTCCCCTTGGGTGCTAAGACTTGTCCCTATCGCTGAGGAAATTTTTGAGTGCTCATCGGAAAGTTAAAACTCCTTTGGTTTTTGGGAGCCCGGCTTAAGCGGACTAGCCCGTATGTTCCGAGGTGCGAAGGTCCTGTGACTCCCCCCATTCCACACATGGGAAATGGCGTGTTCAGCGCTTCTAAAAATCAGTCTTCACGAACTAAGAGAAAATTAATGCCAATTTCAGCTCTAGTCAAATTAGTAGAAAAAACAAGTAGTGAAAGCAAATGCACTGAACTCCATTTTTTAAAATTAATTTTTGAGGCCTTCTTTCCAGTGCAATCTTCATTCACTTTGGAATCTGGTGGAAAAGGATTTCAGAAAGTGCCCCAAACCTTGCAAACATTTACTGGTCCATAAGCCTTCCTAGGAGACCAGAACGAGTCCCAGCCCACTGAGGCAGCAGCATCAAGTCCTGCCAGAAAAGAGGAAGGCTATGAGGAGGGTGAAGGAGAGAGAGAAACGAGTCGTCTGAGGGAGCAGGTAGGTTTATCAGCCCCGAGACCAGCTGCCCAGGTGCTGTTACAAGCGCTGTGTGGTACAGCATTAACAACTGCATTTGCTGCTTCCCCAAAGGGAGACCTGGATATACTCGTTTGTGCATCGGTGGAGTAAGCAAATATTAAAATTGACATATTGTAAGAGGGTTTTCTCAGCTGCACTGAATAAAAGAAAGAAAAAACCCCCGAAGCTTTGTCAGGTTGAATAAACCACTAGGATGAAGGGAGCAAAGTGATAAAGACCTAGATCCAAGCTATAGAAACAAACATGAAAACACTTTTTTTTAAAGCGAATGGAGTGTTGGGTCAGCCAGCCAATGTGCCTGAACTATGTTTTTGAATGAGTGTGTGATCTTACAAAAACAGCTTCCCTGATGGAAAAAATGGGGGGGAAAGCTGTTGCACTTTCTAATGCAAAACAGCTTTGAATGGCAACACCAACATTGGCATATTCATTTGATCATAGTTCAATGATTTTTTTTTAAATAATTGATGCAAAAGGATATAAATAACTGTTTTCAAAATCAGATTTGTACCTAAAGAAGACTATTCTAAAACATAGGTAGCATTGGAAAAAAATGTCCCTGATTTTGAACGATTGGCCTACAAAATAGAACCGTGCTATTGTTCGCTTACTTTAGAAGGGGAATCATATGTGTATATATATATATATATTTTTCAGTCTGTCCTGTATGTTGCCATTCAACTATTTTTTAAGTATACATAAGCACCATTTTAAAATAAAAATATGTATTGTTTTTTTTCAGTTGATGGCTTGGTTTTTCACTTTCAACTGGAAATGTGAAAACATTTCCTATATCTTTGGAAGTTATTGACCAAATGGTAGGAAAGCATAGCACAAGAGAGTTACGTTTTCATGGTGTTCTTCTGTGTGCTGCTACCTCATAGAATAGTTATTTGCCAACACTTCACTTGCGTAAGACTTTATAACTGCCAAGATTATACTTCCAGGAAAGTCAGTGAAAAAGTTGGTTTCAACGGGAGAAAGTTAGCGCAATGTTTAGCTTATTTAAAAAACAAAACAACACCCAAACTGCCAAATCCTGATTATTTCAGAACTTAGCAAAACTTATAACATTATTTCTCTTTTTTGTTCATGGAATTCTACTGTAGCTCTTTCACATGTAAATTTGACTTGATGACTCCCTTCTCTGGCTAATTAACACTGGCTTCACCATTCTGCTTTAGGATTATAATTGGCTCACCTTGCACAGTGAGTTTAAGAATATACTCATCTCTTAATTGTTTGACTTCATTAAAAAACTCAGTATTTAGCATTGTTTTCCTTTGCTAAAGAGGTAAGTAAATTTTGGGGACATGTTCCAGCAAATCATTTAAGTGGGTTCACACCTTAAAATGTGTGAAAAGCCCTGTGGGCCTCTCCCATCTAGGTTATATTAATCACTGTGATATTTAAATGCTAAACAAATTTACTTCGTAACTTTGCTTTCCCTTTCCGTCCTTCCTGCTCACCTTCTTCTCCTCCCCCTCCCACGTACTAGGTCTTCCTGCGCTTTACCGGGAGCAAGCTCAACCCAGTAAAGCATTTTGTTTGGAAACCAGCTGAATATACATGGTAATCTTACCGGTGATGCTGTAGGTGTAGTGCTCATGGGGTAGCACGCAAGGAAAGGTCCTACAGAGAGCTGCTGCCTTTTACTGCACCGCTCAACGTGGCTGGGAAACGTGGGCAAGTTTTCAGGCTCCCTCAAGATCCCCGAGCCCTTTGCCCACCTTTTCCAGTGATAGCCCATGTTCAATAGAGGGAATCCCCTTGTGTTTGTTAGCTTTGGGATCGTTCTGGTACCTCTGAGCCAATTCTGCCAATATCTGGGCCAGCCACTGAGATCTGGGCCAGCAAGTGTCTCCAGTACGGAGCTGGTGCAACATGGCAGTGCTCTGAGCTGAGGTTAGGATGGGCCTATGCTGTGACAGGAGAGGACTCTCTAGGCTCAGTTCTGCTCACGTTACTTGAACAAGCAAGGATAATGAAGGAGATCTGACCCATAACACATCTTCAAAGGTGCTGAGAGACCTTTATATGATGTTGCTTTCACAGTGTTCCTTGGAGTTATTATTGGTTCCACCTACACTAATTCACTCTCACGGAGCCTGACCCAGAAAAGAACTAGTCCATGTTTCATCTGACACTATGCTCAAAATTAATAAAAATGAGTGAAAAATAGCTGAAGAGGTTATTTTCTAATGTCTACCTTCAATTGGAAAAGGAAATTTCACTTTTTTTCTTTTAACTCCATCTGGTGTTTTGCCAGGTGTAAGTCTTAATTCTGTTCATTGAAAAAAAGTATAATACTGTAATATCTGGGCACAAAAACTGCAAAGTGGAGCAACCACATCTGGCAGTCTTTACTTGGTCTTGATACAAAGGTCCTTGTTAAAATGTCAGTAAGGCAATTTTAAAAGAACCAACCAAAGGACTGGGTCAAGTTAAGGTATTTTGGCATCTGCAAAATAGAACAGTGCTCTGAACGCTCAGAAAAGGCTGTTGAAGCTTAACAAGCAGCAAGATGTTGTGTAGGTGTGTTTGTGAAAGAGAGAAGCATGTAAGAAAGTGCCCAAGGAAGTCTCGCTTGCCTGGAACTGGGAGCAGATTTAAAACCGTCTGGGGCTGACAGACTCAGCAGGATGTCAGTAGTCTTAATAAGCCTGGAAAAATACTTGCCATGCTTACCAAGCCAAATCGGCCTCTGTTATCTCCTGGTTCCTTCTTGTGTCCACTTACAAGGTCTAAGTTTTACACCCTCATTTCACTGTTAGGATGGAGACGTGCTTTATTATACTGAAAATTCTCATCAGCCCCTATTGCACACTTCTTTTCTCTGGCTGCGTGGAGCGGTCACAACCTTGTTGCCTATCCGCAATGGCTAAAGATAGATTATGTCTGCTGCAGGAAAAACCAAATCAGGATCAAAGCAGTTTATTGATTTATTAACAGCACCTAATTAAACAGCAATCAGTGAACAATACTTTCGGGATCAATACCAGCAATACAACGGATAATCCACGGCACTAGACTCTCCCACATATGACATAGCATTTACATGACCTCAAGCATACTGCCCTGTCAGAGAAGCTGATACAGAAACGTTTTACTATTTTTTGCTTTTCCTTGCAAGAGCAACCTTTCAAACATACTGACCTGTGTAACTCCAAGTCCAAGCCACTTGTAGATGCTGCGATTTTGGGGGTGGGGTGGGGAATTTTTCTGGAGTTGGGGGTAAGATTGCTCTGGAAGTGAATGACTTCTGCAGAGCAAAGGGCCAAGGGATGCAAGTGATATGGGGAAATTTCGAATGCATGTTCTTTCATCTTTTTCCCAACGACACCACATGGAATTGAATGACACATCTTCATTTCTTTCTGTATTGGCATAAAACCTCTTTACCCTTCCTTTTCACAGTCACTTTCTTCTAGTGATGATGAATGTCTTACAAACACCACAAGCATAATAAATCCGTTCTTAATTTCCTTCTAGCTGATCTTGGATTTGGCTGGTGGCTATAAGTGAAGTAAATGTACTAGAAAAATAAATGGTAGGTTTTGAAAATAAGGATCTGATTGTCATAGCCAAATAGTCATTATGTGTGTTAATCACCAAAACTGAATTCCAGTGTATACTTAACTGCACACCTGTCTGACATCTGGAAAATTGAACTAATCCATTTTCTGAAAGGAACTCCAACTTGGAAATCACATTTGCACTTGGCAGTGTTATGCCTACTATTGTTACAAATAGCCCTGAAGATGATTAGAATGGAAAGGAAATAAAGGCAATATCCTTTGTTTTGCGGTCTGCGTATTTTGTAGCTTTGACAGCATTGGGAGGGACTTATTTGCCTTGTTTTATCAGCACATAGCTCAGACGCCGCACCGAGAGGGCTCCTGCACCGCTTGCCCCAGGCTCTGCAAGCGGGTCGTTACACAGCACGGCTTTTGGGAAGGCGAAACGGCAGAAGGATCGGCAGCAGGGCTGGGGAGGGGGAGCGAGCGGGGACGGAGGAGCGAACCCCACCATTTGGTGTGCTGCTTCATGCCTTCCAACTGCCCTGGCCAAAGCAGAGGGAACTGGGGAAGGCTTCACGCTGTGCCTTTCGAAAGCGTTGAAAACTCCTCAGGAAGATTTTGTCAGATTAAAACAGCCAATTTGTTAGTGGCACTGTTTCAAAATCTTCAAAATTGTCAGGTGAGTTTGTCTATCTTGAACAAAAAGGGGAGAACTACATCTCATACGTCACCTAGAGCTTCTCAGGACCCCTTGAGCCCACCAGCATCCAAATCCAGCTTTTGCTGGCAAGCCATAAGAGTCGTGCCCAAGACTCAACGTGCCAGAGATTAAAGGAACACATTCATCTTAATGTGAGTTCATCTTACATCAGCTACTTTTTACTTTCTATAACTGCTAATTCTTCTCCCTCTAAATAAACCAGTATATCTTCTATCACTGGTAGTGGCAGTTATTATAACATAATGTTGTATTTTCTTTCTTAAAAAAAAAAAATCTAGAGAGTCTTATGGGCCAATCTATTTCTTCCATATGTCTTAGTTTTTTTGTCATAATAGCAGTAACAACTAAAAAAAAATCACACATTACAAAAACTGAATCAGGCAACTGATTTTAATTTTGGATTTTTTAGTCCTCTCATAATGTGTGATTGAAAGTTTGTGAGGTGCTCAGTGTGGTTTATAAAACCCTGTCAAGCGCTTGTAACTTTGGCAAAGAAAGACTTCTTAATACACAGTTTTTAATGTGAAATTACCATATTTTCAGTTAGCAAGAGAGGTCTTTTTCAGCAGCTAAAATTAACTGTTGAAAAACGTTGGAAATGTGCATGGTAATGAGTTCATTCCTGTCAAAATGAAATCATTAATATTAATTTTTACCCTCCTCTGAGTGACTCCTGCACCATTTGTCAAGTTAGAAAAGAAGTTAACGAATTTGCAAGACCGTTTCCTGCAATACAGGGTTAGCAGGTCTCCCACCACCAGCAAAAGACTATTTTAAGTCTTGACTTCTCCTTTGGAAACTTCTTACTTCAGTGTTTAACTTTTCCTCTGATTATTTACAGGCAAAACCACCAAAATTACTGTAAGCCTGTTTACTTCTAAAACACATAGCATGTACAGATCTTGAGAGTGCCATAAGATGGTCTTCCAAAAGGTTTTGGGTTTTTTTTTACCAGCTTAGCAGGGCAATACATCTCAGTTCAGACTGTTCCCAAAGGACCTCTTTTCACTGAAGTCAATGGAAAAATTCCCATTGATTTTAGCATGGCTGGATTAAGTCCAAAGTTCAGACATTTCCAAGAGGTCTCCAAGTACAGTAAAAAATAAGAGGATTTGAAGGCTCTTGATTCACTGCAAGATTTCAGTAGGTATTTAATCTACGCTGATTTAATTACACTTAAATGTAAAACTAAATATAAGCATGAATTTAAATGTCTTTGTTTAAAAGTTCTATTTATTTTTAAAAAATCACACACCATACTACAGCTGCGCTTACCAAGCAGGCAGGTGACATGGAGTCTCAGTGAAAATAGCTCTTAACAATAAACAGGTCTCGTTTCTGTGTTCAGAAAAGTACAATTTTAATTCCACAGTACATGATAAAACTTTTAAAAGATGGCATTAACTGTGGTATCTTTTCAATTTAAAAATGTCCTAGTATTTTTAACTGGATGTACCTTGTTGGCTTTTGTTTTAATTTTGGGGAAGGGGAAATGATCAACTTTTATCCTCGTTTAATGCTAACTAAATATTCCTTAGCTACTGAAGTGACTTAATGACATGAGTATGTGGTCTTATCAAAGTCCCATTATTGTTCTGACAGTATCTCATTTGTATGCAAATCCACTTGCATGCAACTTATTCTTTGGCAAACGGTGCTAGCAAGCCAGCGAGTGTCATTTTAATTATGTGCATGTCTCTGCGTAGTATATTTGTTACTGCATAGGAACATTATGCTGCTGTAACAAGTACTGTACCTATATCATGCTTATGAACAGTGGTGCAGATCATCCTGCAATTTTTATCGTGAGTGATGATAGACATGCTCTGTCAGCCGCTGTCACCCAAGGGTAATCGCAATACATAAGGCATCCTTTTAAATAAAATATTCATGGGGCATTTTTTTTGTGATTTCCCATCTTTCTCATAATGATGCCCACTGGATATCTGTTCAATGGGTGCCTTATCTTCTCTTACTTTGCATATTCTTGACCATTAGGAAAAATTAATGCTGTTAGACACAAACCAAAGGGGACACCCCCCCGCACCTGTACAGTAGAGGACAGCTTTTGCTTAGTGGACGTAGGCTAGCATCCGGGGACAACCGGTGTCCGCAGGTGTGCAGTGGGGGAGAGGAAGGGGGTGTATATGTATACCTGATAGTGGGTGTCTACCCCAAAATCAGGGGACTCTGCTAGGTGATTTACAGGGCCCTTTCTGATACCCCTGAGAAGGGCTTCCCAGGAGATGTGGCCCCTCGCCATGTTTCTGTAGTCTCCAGGATGGGGGAGACCATCCTTCTCCTGGAGGCCCTGTAGGCAAACCCATCCTTCTCTGTGCTTCATCCAGCTCGCAAGACAATGCTCACTCTGCTTTGTGTCATGAAGCCAGCTCGATCACTTGTGATACAATCCATGCTAGAGAAACACTCTACGGGGATGAATATTGTCAGAGTTGGAAAAATGGCTTTAGGACTGCACAATTTCAGAAAAAAAAAGAAAAGGACTGCATCAATGTCCCAGCTTTGAGCCAGGGAAGTTTTATCATGAATCTTTGGAGAACAAAAAAGTGAATCTATCAGGAGAAGCATAATGATGCAAAATCAGTCAGCAGAAATGCAGAGGCATAGAGGAAGTGTAATGTCCTCCTCTGAATGTAGCCTCAGCTTATATGGTTAAATGTATGTGGATGTGACTCTACCGCACACTTACATGTGGTGCTGCAGTTTGATCTATTTAGGAAGACAGGGCTGGAGGAGATGTCTAGGTCATTATGTTCTGTGCTCTGCAATTGCACACATCCCTGTGTAAGTTTATGTACCTCCCTGTGCACAGGAAGCATAAAATCTGCACACCTACAAGGTTACCTGCATCTAGAGAAATATTTTCTGGCAGCTGGGAAAGAGAGGCTCTAGTCAAACAAGACAACAAAAGTTCTGCAATTACTAATAAACCTGACAAACTGATTTATGGCTGTTTTTCTTGCTGTGATTTGTTGACAGATTGTTCTTTATGCAAAAATTACGAAGGTTTAAATCTGTATCATATGGCCTCTAATTCAACTGACAATATGTTACCAATTAAATTCCGCTTAAGCTATCATCAACTAGCAAACCACAGACTGTGTTGAAGAGAATGACAGTCACATAGCCAGTAAAATCATTTGTGCCATGATTCTGAAGGCCGGCCTATAAAGGAGGGACGTTAAATAACTACACGGGAGATAAAAAGAGCGTGGTTTTTTGCAGTGAAGACGAAACTGCTGCTGGTTTTGCATTTAGTGCATCTCCTGTTGGAGTAATAGAGATGGAATTCCTGTCCTTGGGATCCCATCCTGTTCTCATATGCAGGACAAGTAGCACAGCAGGGTCAGTGGTTAGCGGGAAGAGTATTAATGAAACTTTACCATTTGCCCTTTCATTTGATCTTAAATTAGTCTTTGGCTCAATTTTGGCCCTTGGTCTTCAGTATTGCTGTTTTCATTTGTAGGGAGAGGACACATTTACTGCCAGGCAAAAGAGTGGATCCCATGGAAAAAAGAAGGTGTATCTAAATGAGTTTCACTTCCCCAAGTAATCTTCTTCTTCACTAAGGTGACAAAAGGGCCCAGCGCACAGAGTGACACTGAACGTCAGACAGAAGAATACGTGTTGCTCGCTGACCCCGGCAGCACACAGCAGTGGGCAGGGCACGATGCCTTCCTTTCCAAATTCACATAGGCAGCCTCACCCGGAAAAGACGCACTGTAAATGTTGCCGTGAGATTAAAAACTGCTACTTGTCAAGAACTGTGAGAGTTAAAAAAAAAAATAAAATGTGCTTTTCTGAGCAGCCATTAGCTGGGTTTGTTCCAGGAGAGGTGGTAACTTCCTCAGAGCCAGAGCTCTGCGGCGTGAAGTGGGCTGACGTCGGCTCTGCGTGGTGGAGGTGGGCTGGTTCGCTTTCCTGGCTTCAACGAGATGGTGCCAAAGCACGGGGTTTAGCCAGTACGGTGGGAGCTCGTCTGCAAATGCTTCATTGTATGGAGCTTCCCGCTGTGAGTTTTATCTGCCTCCTTATCTCAGCTTTAATGTTGTGGTTGTGTATTAAGTGCATGTGTGCTCCAGAGAATGGGTAGTAATCTTTGTTTAGAAAATAGAGCCTATCACTATTAACCCTAGTGAATTGAAAATTTACTCCTTTTCCCACTATATCATCATCACAGTCATTATTTACTTAAGAGCTTTTTTTTAATGTTTTGCTGTCTGTACTGATGACTGCGGTGTCCTAGGCAGGGACTAGGATTTGGGATCTTGTCATGAGGTGTCTCTAATGAATGCTTGAACTCTCCTTCCTTTCTGTACGGTGCAATACAACATTATAAGCCAAAAAAACCCCACTGAGAAGCAACTAAAATCATAACACTTTCAAAAATACAAACATCCCTCTTACCGAAGATTACAATGTAAATCAGGCATCTATTATTTCCGTGTCAGTATCATAATTTAAAAAGAATTTGCACATGGTAAGAGGCATCCTCCAAGGATGACAGATTAGGCATAATAAAACACTTAGGAGAGAACATAAATAAGAAGGCATTTGGGGCAAATCCTCTTCTTCCTCTGCAGTCACGCAAATAAACAGTTTGGGGGATATTTGTCCCTGCTTACAATATAATAGCCCGTCCCAGAGAGGCTGTTACAGATCCCATCAAGTCCCTTGTCCCAGCTCTCCTCCTCAGAAGGGAAGGAGGGGAGCAGCAAAGTCTTCGGTCTTCACCTTGCATCGTGACTTTGTGGTCACGCGTGTGAGGAATCGCGCCGCCATCTTACACCTCTCCGTGGTGGGACGGCACGCTGTGCTTGCTGTGCAGGTGGCGGGGACGGAAAGACCCAGGGTAGAACAGGCTGCCCCTCAGGTCAGAAAACTGAGATAATGGTTGCATATAAAACTCAGTCCATGTATCTGCAATGTTTATAGGCATTTCTGTGAGGTCTTCATCAGCTCTTGTCTGTACAAGAAGTGCAGGAATATTCTGGTGTAACGCAGCTGAACTCAGTTGAACTACTTCACGCGTGCTCCTGCATGAACTAAGAGTCAGTCCTTGCACCACTCAATATTAACTCCTTCATGCATCAGCATTGTTGAATTGTAGTGTTTTTGCTTGGTTTATTTTTTTATCTTGCCTGGTATGTGGTACTGGAGAAAAAGGCAGTCCTGCAACAGCAGGTGAAGCCCTTGCTGACAGCTCTGCTACAGTGCATTTGTCAGTGCTTTCTGCTGCTCTGCCATCTCGTTCGGATTTTTTCCAGCTTATTTTATGGCTTGCCCTGCAGACCATGTGGGAATGCAGATCACTTCTGCTGAAGAAGGCAGTCATGAGGGATGTCACACCAGGAACAAGGATAGCTTTCTCTTCTCCATTTGCTCGTTAAGAAGCTCACGCTGCAGCAGCCCTGTGAGCCTCCCATCACTGCAGCCTGGCTCTACAGGGTCTGGCAGACTGCACGTCACCTCTGGATTTCTGTATCGCTCCTGGGTGTGCAGGAGTAAGATCTGCCATCCTACCCCTCATATTCCCTCCTGGCCCCCAATTTTCTCTCCCACGGACAAGCTCAGCCTCAGAGTGTAATGTTCATTTATGGGTGAGAGGGGAGAGAACAGCGATCTCTCCTCCGTGCAGACAGGGTTTTATTACAGGCAAGAAGAGGACAGGATAGAGAAGTTACAGACCGCTCCTTCTGAAGAGCTGGGTGGTCACTTGGGGGTCATGCGCTGCTGACATGAGTCATGGTGGACTTTGTTGTAAATCAGCGCACCCTGGCCCCAGGATTAGCTGTAATGGCCCCTCTGCTGAGCCCCATCTCAGCGCGGCATGGGCCAGGCTTAGCCCTCCACTCCGGCTCTGGAGGGGAACGTGTGTTTTGGGCTGCTGCTGCTAAAGTGGGACATACGAAAACCCCAATGGGAACCTCCCTCCTTGGCTGTTGTGCCCCACGCAGGGGCTCTGCTTGCTGTTGCAGAGATTGCCACGGTTCTCCTTACTCCAGGTCACCAAGCAGATGGAAGGGCATGGTTTTTTATAAGCCGGATTGATGGTGGTCAGTAGCACAATTTAATTTGAATACTTGGGAATACAAGATTGCCACCATTCACAGAGAAGTGATATAAAACCACCAGGACTTCATGAACGTCTTGCTGTCTTCTATAGCAGCTTGTTTTCCTCCTCGCTTGGTTTTTCAGCTGAAGCTAGATTTGTCCAGAGGCTCACTGATAGTGAATGCACGTATTAGTTAGACATAACGAACAGCAGGCTGCATGGTATTTTGCAAGACTTCCCTTCCAGCTCTACCAGCAAACAACAGAGATAACTGCTGCCTCCCGAATTTCCATACTCTGTTTCTTTCTGGGCCTGGTCCAACTTGCACTCAAGCTAGTTGGGAAATTTCCACTGATTTTCATGGACATTGGACTAGTCCCTTTTCAGAGAAAAAAATTAATTTGTACCAGAGGTGGAAATTACCTAGTGGCATCTAAGCTGCATATGCACATAGGAAGGATATAGGGAAAACAGAATCTGCACCATCTAAAATGGTGGCACCATCTAGTCCCCAGCCAGTATGTCTGCTACATTTCCTAATTTATGCAGTGATTTAACATTGCAGTGGGTCCAGCTCATTGAAGCAAATTTATATGCAGGAGCACTATTTTAATCTTAGACTTAAAATAATTTTAATTAATAATAGCTTCCTTTTCCAGTCTGTCAACATATCTCCACCTCTTGACTTTTTAAGAATTAAAGTAAATATAGAAATAAAAATACTAAATTATTACCAGGCAACCAGAACAAAGAAAACATCAGAATCCTCAAGTCTAGAGATGTGAAAAATGGCCTAGACTTTTCAACTCTGTCCTGTCTACTCAACACAACTATACCTGGTTCCATCTTATTTAAGGATTGCTGATTTAACTAAATATTGAAATGAAATAATGAAAATACTATAATAGACCATCTCATCTTTTATTCTTTCAGTCTCTCAGGTGCAAGGTTTCTTTCTCAACCCGCAACTGCTAACAAATATCACTTTCATGACTTTGCCTGTGGCATTTATCCTTCTACAACTGTAATTTTGCTTCCTCTTTGCTGGAGACAGCTGCTCTACACGGGTAGCTCTTCTGCAGCATAGTAGGACATCATCAAAAAGCTTATTGCTGGTGCTAATGGAGCTGGACTAGCTGCTGACACAGAACATAGGGCTTTATGGGATCTCAGATCCAAAATGCTGACCCCTTCTTCCGGGAGCAAGGAGCACGGCGCTCTGGAGGACAGGGCTCAGCCACCTCCTCGCTGTAGGAGAGTGAGAGATGTACGGGCTATTTCACTCCCCTTGGCTCAGAAAGGAAAGTTAGCCTGTCTCTGTTTGCCTCATCCAACTTAAAGAAAACAAACCCCAAAAAGTTGTGTTCAGAAATCACCATGCCGGTTCCAGTAGGGTTAAAATTTCCCCAGCACTGTGTCTTTTGGAAGTTTGAAGTTTTTTAATATTACTTGGATAAAAAATAAATGAGGATAAGACACACATTTTTCTTTTTCTAAGGCTGTACTCATTTAATGGTGAAACTTGAAAAGGGGCTACTAGAAGCATCCTGAATTACAGTTGAAATGAGTTTAAAATTCCAGTTGCTTATAGCTTAAAAAAAAAGTGTCTTAAACCAAATGGTCTCAGTGGGGTGATGCATGGGCAAAATGTAAAATGACACATAATGAAATAAAGTCATTTTATTTGCAAACCTGTTTGAAAGGCTGGTACAGAACATAACAATCAAGCAGAAGCAGTCTGGCATTTCTCTTGGTGTTCTTTTGCAGAATTATGTGACCCAAGAAAGAAAACATTAAGATGTTCTGATTTCACCCTATAGGACAGAGAAATACGCTTTGGTTAATGCTTACCATAATTCTATCTACTTGGCTCAGACAGTTATATTTTTATGAATCTTACGTTACTTTCTGTCACCCTCTAGGCAACAATATAGAGTTATTACAGTATAAAGGAAAATGCTTCCTGTTGAGCTTATACTTGAACAAGTCTTAACCAAGTGGAAGCTCTTAAGAAAAGGGTAAATATACTAAGGAATAAACAGGTAGAGTAAATAAAAAGGAATATATGGGCTTTATGGATGCTCAGGTTGATGGCATAGACCAGCAAAACACAGAAAACTCCAAGGTAAAGCCGACGTGCTAAGGTACATCAGAAATCTGAGGGAGTTAGAATTTTGTTAAGTGAATTTAGTGCTCATTAAGGGATTTGCGGTGTCAGCATTATAAAGCAAAGTCCTCTCTCGCCCTCAGAATTGGAACAGCACAGCGTAGCAATATTAATTCCACGGCCGTTCCCTTCTTGGCCTCTCCAATAAAATTATTACCCAGGGACCCAATTGTTCGGCACTGCTTGGCGAGTACTCCTTCATGAGGAATTGAGCTGAGATCACTGGCTCTTTTAACGTGGCACATGGATTGTTGTGCCCTGTGCCACACCGCGCTTGAAACATGGGCGGCTTTCACCTTTAGTTTAAAGGAAAATACTGTGAATTATTCTTGTTGCTTTCTTCAGGTCGGACGGTGGTCTGCGTCTCCCTGAAATACCCACACAAATTGTTTCCTTCTGCTTCACATCTCTCTCCCATCATTTTTTCCCCTTGTTCTCAGTCCAGTTATTTTGACTAGAAGTTTATTTTGCATAGCATAGGAAATAGAGATCCACAAATACTAACCAGACTTAGGAAAAAAAATCAGTGTGTAGGTTTTCAAATTAGTTATGTGGAGCACAGATCTAGTTGTACAGAAAACACTGATGAGGCTGAAAAAACTGTTTTTGCTCCCTCTGTTTTGGTATCTTTCTCTCTTAGCCAAAAGCCTGCTAGATACAGTTTTCATTCTACTGGAAGCTCTTCATAATGAGTATACACGTATATTGCAAACCCTTTTTCCCTATGGCCCCATGTGGCTTTTTAAGCCCAGATATTAAGCCTTCCTCAGCATTACCTTATCCTTTCATCCAGACATCATTCATAGGTACAGTTGACTTTCTAAATTACATCATATGTAAGTAGATTTATTTTTCCTTTTCTGCAGATATAGTTTAATTTCCTTTTCCAATTTGCATGGGTGCACACTCATAAATTTTAAATATATTTCACCTCTTTTCAAAAGATCCTTTGAATTTCTCCAAGGTCCATGCCCTTTAACTTGGATACACAATCTTTTGTACTTAAAAAACTTACTAAGACGTCCAGGAATATTGCTTTAGACACCTCGCTGCCTTCCCAAAAGGCCCTTTTTTTCCCTCATGAAACAAAACATTCCCCTGAATGACGCTCCCGGTAGCCCAGAAACGCGGGCTTCGGCTGAGAGATGTTTGCTGGGGCTTTGCTGAGCACGCAGTTCATTGAGTATCAAAATAGCGAGGGAAGGTCGGAGAGGCCGCCCTGGACCCAGATGGCGATCCCGCAAGCCCAGGCACCGACCAGCGCCCGCAGCTGCTAGAGGAGGGGAGAGGAAACATTCCGACATGGCAGCGAAAGGCTGACCTGCACCCATGGCAAGTCCTTTGTCACCTCCTGAGGCGTTACCAATTGACGAACGGATGCCACCTAAACTGTTGTTTTTTTGAAGTGCCTGCTGTTTCTCCATAGTCGCCTTGCCACCCAGGCAGACCATTACCACCATCATCTCTTGTTCCTCACCATCAGATGCCCCTTTCTAGGCGTAACTCCCCCGGGAAGTCCAGATCCACACCTGCCAGACGATGATGCTGGACTATTTCCTTGACTCCGACAAACCCTTGCCACTCAAGGCAAGGCGGGGGAGGCAAAGGACCTGCCTCCCAAGCCGAGCGCCTTCGCTGGGCTGTGAAGAAGAATAGCTGCTGGGGACTTCTATTCAAGCCAGATGGTGGTTGCAACCTCCACGCCCGGTTTGGGTGGCCTGCCTGGGACAGCAGGCAGGGGACAGCCCGTTTTGCACACCAGAGGAGGTGACAGGGGGAACAAAATGGGCAGTGATGGTCCCGCACAGGAATGTGGTGCTGGCCGTGCACGTGTCCCCACCCCAGGCCCCTCAGCAGGTCTTGGCTGCTGGTACCGAACCCCAGCTCACGGCAGCGCCAGAGACCCCCAGAAAGCACACATGAACCCCCGTGGTTGTTCAGCAAGGACCACCTCCTTGTTTTGGTTTATAAGTGTAATTATCCCAAGACATATATATATATACACACACACATATCTCACTGTAATCTTTCTCGGCGCTGGCTTAGCTCAGGGCTTGCCGGTGCGGTGCAGGCAGCCGCTCGAGATGGGGAACATGCAGAGCGCAATCCCTGCACGGCGCGGAGGCAGGCAGGGACCGCGCTGTGCACCGCTGCCTTTGTCTCCAGCTTGCCTCTGCCTGCTCGATGAAGGCAGCCAGGCAGCAACCTCGGTCACGCGGAGGTTTCCTTCAGGGAGCTGCTGCTCCAAGACGTGCTCTGAAAGGATGCAACCTTAAAACCGACGCAGGCACCGAGAATTATAATTACAGCATTTATTAAAGCCGTTTACAAGGCAGGAACATAAGACAAAAAGAAATATATAATAATCACTTAACTGAATCTGACACACGCTCACAAATTCAGATATCTTTGGAGGAAAGATGAAGGAGAGGTTAAAAACCTTTCTCTTTCGGGTTCAAGGGGCATCATGTGCCGCTGGCAACGGTGGCCACCTCGGGTCTCTGTCCGCTGCTCCCTTGGCCACTTTGTGAGATGGCCCCTGACATCTGTTGGGGGGGTGACTGGCAGGCATGGGCAATTGGGAGCTGTCACTGGGGACACCCTCTTCACTGCCCCCCATGCCCCCGTGCCTGACCCCAACCTGCAGACCCCTCGCTGGGCTCTGCTTCGGAGGATGGCGTGTACCTGCCGTGCTCATCGCCAGCAGGTCATGCCCTCCCCATCACCGAGAAAGCCCCAGCCAGCAAAAGGGCTTTGTTCGACCCAGACCCCAGGGAAAGCCCACTCATAGCGTTGGGTTCAGTCCTTTTGTTTCCAGGTTCAAAACTTGACCTTCCCCTCCCCTGAGCCCGAAATGGCCCTCGTAGCACTTCTGTTCAGCAATTACATTTTCTTTTTAAATCCTTCCTTGGGTCTCAGGCGACAAAAGGACTTTCATAATATAAATAGGTCTCAAAGCCTTTTGTGTGGGGAAAAAATGATAGGAAAGAGAAAAACAAGAGAAAAAAACAAGTCTCTCTCTAATTGGCATAATTCCTTCAGCCCTGGCTCATAATTTAAGATGGATCAATTCAGCAGCTGACATGATAGATGTTGTCATCAATACTCGGAAGCAGCGATTTATATTTCTTCGTTTGGGGACACAGCCATCCACCTACCTCTGTGGGGGTCCTGTGTGTGAATCAAGAGCAATATGTGGCCAGTAGACTAAGACTTGACATAAGACTTCCAGCCATGCAACTTATTAAAATAATAAATATTTTCATTATCCAGAGAATCCATTATAGTTCTCTGTTTTAGCTATTGTTAACTAATAATTTGGATTAATTACCAAGTTAAATCATTAAAAATTAAATCCATATATTTTGCTTCTTTAAAAGAGCGATAGTTTGCAACCATTTGTGTATTACGCATGTTAAGTGGGAGGGCGATGAAATATGTTGTGTTAACTTAACTTTGACAGCATCTGTATCCATGCCATATTACACTCTGGTCTTATCAAATCTCAGAAGCTACAGTGTATAAATAGACTGTGATGATATTTGCAGGAGAGAAATCATTCACAATATTTTTGGCATCTTCTGTAGTGACTAGAGAAAAAAACACCTAACGAATATAGCATATAATAATGCAATAAAGGGGTATATAAGAGCATGGAATGGAGGAGCACTTACGTGCTGAGTCAGAGTTAAGGTTAGGCATATGTTAGTGATCAGACATAAACACAACTTTCATCCTAAGGAATTTCAAAGCAGATTGCAAGTTTAAATGAATTCAGAGCTCATTTCACTCTCTGCTGAAGCAACACCGGCCATTGTGCTGGAACTTAGCACTGACTTAATGAAACATTATCAGGTTGAAGACATACAGATACAGGGGGAAAGTAAAGCTATTTAGAGAGTAAAATTATTTACGAATGTACATTTCATTATGTTAAAAGTACTAAACTATGGGCTGTGCAACTGCTTCAACTGCAAGTTCCTGAGCTCAGTATGGGAAAAATAGTGAAACTGGGTAGGCTGTGATACAAGGGTGGCTAGACTAGGCAATTCCGTGGGTTTGCCTTGCTGTAAACTATGAGCTTAGGAAAAAAAAACTACATTTAAAACTCTTTACACTTAAGTCTATAAGTATCTAGTCATAGTGGAACACTGCATTTAAATTGAAGTAGCAAACCTATTATAAAGTATATTCAATAGACTACTTCAGAGACACCTGGACAAACAAAACACATCCTAAAGCACTGAGGGACTGATTCTGCAACACCAACTCTAATTTGGGATCCCTTGCCCCTGTGGAGCCAGTGCCCAGCTGAAGTAGGTACCGCTCGGTATAGTGATGAGTTGCTGAAGCAAGACTAAACAACGCTTCTTGGCTTTTTCATCCTTTGGAAGAAACTTGTGCCTGGGCTTTGTGTAAACACTCACTGAGGAACCCTATATGTCCTATCCCAGCATATACAAGAGCTCAGAGCAGTTGCTGGAGCTGCCCTGGTAGGACTGCCTTGCAATGAGTGCTAGAAGTGCATCACACACCAAAAAATGTGTGACTGCTCGGTAGCCCTCCCCTTGAGCAATGTAGCAATCTGCCCTCCGAAGGAACTGCGAATGGATTAGGCTGTTTGGTCAAGAGCAGGCATGGATTTACTGGAGAAGTGGTGAGATGTAACAGCCTCCATTTTGTCCCTGAAACCGCAAGGTGCAACACGCACGGTCTAATCCTGGACCACGCTGCATATACACGGCTGTGCAGCTGTCCCCAGCAACTGCTGAAATCCCTGGGCAAAAAACCACGGTCTGACCGTGTCCCACCACCTCTGCATTGGTGTGTCAAAAGTGGGGTAAGACGTAGAAAATCACATTCTTGAGACACACTGTACTGATGCTAAGGAATTTCCTACACTGGTCGCCTCCAGAACTCCTTTCTTGTTCTTTGAAATCACTCAGCTAAGGTCTTATGAACTCACTGGGAGTTCATCTCTCACTGGGTACATGTTTTAAAGGTAGGTTATACCGAAGAGATACTATGGCGATATTTTTCATAGAGGATGTTGACTAAGAATGTAGTATTTCTCACCTCCCCCTTATTTTATGTTGCATTAAAATTATCTTTACTCTTCCTCAGGCAATTGGTATGCCACACTCAAGACAGAGAGTCAGAGAAGTGGGAAATGTCAACTTTTAAGATGATGTTCAGCTTTCTTGTTACATGCATTCTTTATGTAGTGGATTTGAATCACATATTGTTCCTAGGCCTTCAGCTCTTCTTAGACAGTCTGCTTGACTGGGCACAGTTGCTTGCTTACTCTTAATGAAGAGTTGTTAACAGAGGAAAGAGCACAATGAGGGGGCAAGTAATGTCTACATGAATCATTAAAAATATATGTACAATGAGCAGGATTAGATAGCATGCGGCATATTTTTATTTAGATAACGCCATGCTTTCCTAAAGAGGCAGGCTTCACTCCCTACAGGAGCTGAAAATATGTTGACAAGTCACACAGCAAGGGATGACAGGGGAGAACCGGTGGCTGCGGGGAAGCCGTGGGTTGCAACAGGCAGCGTGGAAGGAGTTCCTTCAGGCATGAGCTTGAACTCCTTTTAAACAGTCTGTGTTAATTTACTGTACGTTACGGTTATGATCATACCATGCTTGGTGATAGATGGGACATTTTTAAGAAAGCAGCAGGTGAGGTTACTGCTTGATGGCTGGCAAGCGGAAAGGATTTGAACGAGTGAGACTGCGGAGCACAGAGGATGCTCTGGCCACAGGGACCGACCATGGTGTTATGCCGAGGCGTTAGCAGAGGGGCACAGCAAAGCCCAGCTGGGCACACTGCAGAGGAAGCAAAATCAAGGGTGGAAGGTTAACCTGTAGGTGAGGTCTCACACATAAGGAGTTTCAAATACGCCATCAAGGCCAGGGGAAAAAAGGGGAAACTTCCAGCTCTTGGCAGCTAACCAAAGCAGTTGAGATTTTCAGTTGCCATTAATTTCAATGCAATTAGTCTTGATGTTCTCTGCTCCACATGAGAAGAGAATCATGGCCATGATGGGAAAGAAAAGAACACCACAATAATAATCTACACATAAGAAATGTGGAAAAAAAAATAAAAAATCTTGTGTGTTAAAACATATTAAAAACATAAAACATACTGGCTATGTTGCTATTATTATGTATTAGTTTGAAATTTAATTCACTCAATGCTGTTCATGTTTGTTTACTTTTTCTGTTGATGAATTTAGCCTGCAGAATTTCACTTCCAAGTTTCCATGCATTTGTGAGCTGCCCCCTCCGAGGAGCGCAGTCCACCTCGCGCTTTACAGAATGACCTGCGGTCAGCTCCAGCGCTGATGTCAAGGGGATCTACCTCTAGTGATTTAGTCCGTAAAGACAGCCTAACCTCCCCTGCCCTACATACCGTTTCAAGGGTGATTGAAGCACTTCTGCAAACTGCTGTGTAAGCTGGGACTCAGGGAAAGAATCAGGGCCATACTGCAATATGGGTTGCAAAATCTCCCTTGAAATAAGAAGAGTAGAGGCAGCACAGACCGTGGCTTAAAAAGGTCGATGTAAATACGCTGCCCTTCGCTCCTTCATACACAAGTAACGTATTTGTTGAGAATGCTACCTGCGTTGCAGGCTCAACCTTCAGCCGTGCTAAGCTTTACCCAGCTGACAGAAAAGGCCGTCTTCAGGTGGTTTTATGTGTCCATGAATACTGGACCAAGCCTGGCATCTGAACTGGCCTGATTTTTTTTCATTTCGTCTTCATTTGCTTTGGTTAGACAGAGGGCTCCGCAAGCCCTCCCGACCCGGGACACGTCCTCGTCCATCCCGCTGGGGAAGGTGAGGGGGACAGACCTGGCAGGGGCCGGCTCCCGTGGGTCCCTTCCAGGCTGAAGATGTGCCACATCCAGAGGGCCGGGGGACTGCTGGCAGCAGGAGGCAGCACCACCTTGGCTGTGCAAGGGAACAGAAGCGGCTCTGGAGTGGCTCGGGATTTTCAGACAACTCGCCGAGAGCTGTGTACTAAAGTACGGATTTCCAAACCTTTCCCTTGGGGCGCGCCTGCGCTGCAGCCAAAGGTGCGGCCGCAGCTTGCGCAGGGTTACCAACCCTAAGTTACATCGAACTAACTCAGGAACGAATAACATACAGCCACAAAGCCGGTCCGTGAGCCTGCGCAAATACTTGAGCCTGTGCACTGCTCGGGGCTGCCAGGGCTACACGCACGTCGGGGTGCCGCTCGTCAGCCGCAAGCCGGGTTGGGTTGGTCGCCAAGAGCAGGCATCTCCCAGTGTGGGATCGCCCTGTGGATATTCGCCGTCGGCACTGTCACATGAATAGCCCCCTCTTTTCATCACGGATTTTGCACATTTCTTCTCCCCGTCTGCGATGACATGGCACTTCTCTGGCAGCTACTCACTGCTTAGCTGAAAAGCCCAGTATTCTGGAAAGTATTTAATGTGTGTTAACCTCTCTTAATGTGATTCAGCAACTACAAATCAGCAGAGCCTGCCTCCCCTGGCCAGCCAGATACCGCAGCCAGTGCTTCACGTAGGATGGACAGCGCGAGGGGTCTTAACTCTCTTTAGGTGGCGAGCACCGATGATCGATACTTTTATTTTTGAGCCGAGATTACTCATTTTCAAAGGCTTCACGTGGACCAGGGATCCTTGATCTGCTGTGCAGACCCAGGTAGCCCTGTGTGGAGATGGAGCCTGGAGGAGCTGTGATTTGCACAGGTGCAGCTTATTACGCATCTAAGGCGGGACCGGGGCAAAAATGCATTAGCTCAACCGCCGACCCGGGCAGAGAGAGCCCGCGCTGGCACCCCGGGCTGCCGGCTTCCAGCGCTGCGGGGCTGGGGCCACGGCCCGTCCCACCGTAACCCTCTCCCAATTTCTCCCCGCTGTTGTCTCCATCCTGGCGTTCCCGACGGGAGAGCTGCTGGCCAGCCCACCCGTGTGCCGAGGCCCACCCGAGGGCACCCAGCCGGCCGGTGCCCCACGGGGCCGAGGGGCAGGGAGCACGCGTGGAGGGAGGAGGAGGAAGGGGTGCGGGGGGAACCCCCAAACCCAACTTCGGCCGGGCAAACCTCTCAGGGCGCAAGTTCCCTCCAACTACCCCCCCGTGCGGAGGGCTGGGCCCGCCCCGCTCCGCGCGCGCCCCCCCCTCCCTTCCCGGCATGCCCCAGGGCAGCGGGGCTGGCTCTAACGAATTTGAATGAAGAGCCCTGCTCTTTCGGCGCCATTTTCGAGTGATGCCCGATCGCATCGCTGCCGCGGGGGAGCCGCGGCTCGCCGGGCCGCCCGCCGCCGCGCCGGCTGCCGCTAAAAGTCGTCTCCCTCCCCGCCCGCCCCCCACCCCCTCCCACCCGGCCCTCCGCCTCTCCCGCCGCGGCTACCACCACCGCCGTGATTCGGAGCGGGTGCCGCCACCGGCATAGGCGGTAAGAGCCGGAGGGACCGGGCGCGGCTGGGGCAGCGGGAACTGGGCGGGCGGGGGAAGCCCGTCTTCGGAAAATGGGGGCAACCTGTACCCCGCCGCCGCTGGCCGCCGGGAAAAGTCGCCTCAGAGAGCCCGGCGGGCAGCGGGCGGGAGGCTCCCGGCGGCGGCGGCAGGTCTCGCCGCTGGCTGCGGGGCGGATCTGGCACTCGCGTCCCTCCGCTTCAGCGGGTGGGAGCGGGCGGGAGCGGCTGCCTCCTCCGGCAGGTAACCCCGCTCCCCCGGGGCGGCGGGCGGCATCTCGCCTAGGCGGGGATCCCGGGAGCCCCGCTTACACCCCCGGCGGCCCGCCCCGGGGAAAGCGGCGCGGAGGC
>JAVKLA010000057.1:7419305-7454208 GCA_034782735.1 Sagittarius serpentarius
CGCGCGGCCCCGCCGTGCCCCCCCCCCCGCCCCCGCCCCGAGGACATTCGGTGTCCGCCTTCGCCGGCGGGGTGCCCTCCCCGTCGGGGCCGGCTGCGCTCCCCCGGTGTGCGGTGCTGCCGTCAGCCGGGGCCGCGCTGACGGGGGCCAAACCGGCAGTTTGGGGAGCTGAGGTTACTTTCGCCTGCAACCGGGGAACGGCATTTATCTATCTATCTATCTATCTATCTATCTATCTATCTATCTATCTATCTATCTATTTATTTATTTATTTTCTGTTAACATGTTAGGTGACCTATAGCTTCTGTCAGTAGGGTGCGCGTTCGACAGCGCCGGTTTATCTCTTCGGTGGCAGGTGTAACAAAATAAGCCGGACCAGCGAGTGCCATTCGTTGAGCCGCTTCTTACAAAAGACCTCAGGATGATGAGAAAAGCTTGCACGGCGTAATGCGGGTGCTTATAAATGCATACATTGATAACATCCAGCCCAATAAAACTTTTATATTGCTATGGGAACTTTAAAGAGCACATATAATACAAAATTAGTTACTACCCCATAAAAGTTTTTAATTACAGTGTTTCTGCCTGTGACACAAGTTAAGGTTATGTCCTCGTTTCAATTATAAATACCAATATTCAGTTTATATCCAAACCATAACATTTATCTCTGGTCTGATTTTAAGTTTTCAGTCCGTATGCACGGTTTTACAGTGAAATTACATGTTTTTTCTATTAAAGAAGAGCGGGAGAAGTAGTACTTTCACACATTTGAATGCTTTACCCTTTCTCCTTGAACGGAGACAAACTTTGGGGGAATTTTCTTCTTCCAGCAAAAGCGTGCTGTTCATTAGTCTGTTCTGCAAGCTGGCTATTGGAGTTAATACTGAATTTGAAAAGCTAACAACGTAACTCTGGAAAGCTAGGGCTTTGCGCTGTGTCTGGCAACTGCTCCTTTTCGTAACCTCCTTAGGATGCTTTTCGGCTATTGTGGAGCCACTTTCAAATGACTGTGGTCGCCATAAAGCTCCCGTACGGGTCCAAAAAGACGTCCACAATTCTCCAGCTAAATTACCTGCTTAAAAATGTCTGTATTTGCATTACAAGCGACCTTCCGGTTTCATAGATCTTGTTGTTTGTTTTCCTCTGTCGTTGCAGTTTAGAAGGTAGGTTCAACAGAAGGGCTTCAAGTAACGCGTTAAAAGCCGTGCAGGCCTGCATTCGTTGCTGAGCTCACGCCCCTGCGTAGGGGTTGAACCCACAGATGTCCGGAGCAGTGCCTAGCGGGGGGATCACACCTCCTTTAAGCCGAGCTCATCGGGGGAGCAGGGGGTTTGCAGGTGTCCGCTGTCGCGCGTTTGTGTCCTTTTGGGGCACTGGGTTTCGCTGACCGGCTTTGGCTTGGAGTATCTGAGATCACGGGCTGGAAGTTTATCATCAAGCAGCTGTTTTGGCAAACGGTTCGGAATAGTCATTTTGAAAAGTCGTACGAGCAGTATTAAATAAAAACCTGCTTTCCCGTAGTGAAAGCTTCCGTAGTCCGTCGTGAGGGCCGGCGGCGCCTGGGTGCTGCGGCGGCTGTGGCAAAGGGCCCCGGGGTCGGTCTCCCACCGCAGGCAGGGTGCGTGTCTCACGCTGCCGTCCCCCCGCTCGCCGACGGGCGGGTCACGGGCGTTCTCAAGAAACCTGATTTGGATAGTGTACTAAACTGACCAAAGCTGGTGTGTTGATTCTAAGCTCCGAAGGCTTGTCAGGATGCCTTCAGAGGACTGCAGTTGTTGCCAAAAAGGGAAATAAAATATACCACATAGATAGGAAGTACTTCATGGCAAAGAGCAACACTTAAAAGAGACTTAATTTTCTCTGCAGCGAGAATGAATGTTGTCCTTTATTCTTTTGAATGTAGTCATAATGGCAATTTGCGCACTTAATTTATGACTGAAAATCCACTTTTTGCAGTACTTGGTGAACGTTTTGCTTAAAAGTGCAGTAATTAAATATTAACGTGCTGTTCTAAAGTGCCTTTTTTTTTTTTTTATTTGGTACGTTCTTGGAAAATCAAAAGGGGTTTCCAGACGAACAGCAGCATGCTAATCAATTCTTGTTGATTGTTACTTTTATACTATTAATGAATTTGCTCTCCAATTAGTATGTGCTACGTCTTTTACTTTGCTGTAGCATGGAAAATGTAATAATATATCATGTCATGGCCATAAGACAGTATTTAACTAGTAAACTGCAATGGGAGAATATTGTAAGCTGTTTTCTACTAAACAGTAGTTTTTCCAGGTTGTATTGATGCCAGTAACACTTCTGCTTCCCAGAAAACTACTATAATTCAAATAGTGAAAGCTGAGTACAAACTCAAATAGAAATTTTAAGAAAACATACCAGTCTGTGGTATAAACAAAACTCGCGCCCATTTGGTAAGCCTTTTCTGGAACACTTTGGGATGATCAGCCCAACTTAACTCAAGGTATCGTTACTGCTGACTAACACAGTTATCCCAAACACACGGCACTAACGACTTTGAACCACAGCCCCATCTCCTGTTTTTCTTTCTCCATGCATTTATTTGTACGCTATGTGTGTAGTTTTACTTGTCCAGACTCAAGGATGCGGCTTCTCCAGTACCTTATAGCTTTGTATTTGTTTACATCAGGCAAAAAGAGATGGGAAATCTCAGTTAGAGGTGTTTTATATGCCTCTTGTACCGCAGAAAGCATACTATACATGATGGAAAGCAGCAAATGCGCAGACCAAAGGACTTAATTGGAGTGCCAGGACTAGTTCTGCATTACAGGCATTCGTGTTGTTATTTGCCTTATTTAACAAATCTAGAACAAAATCCAGCCAGGTCCTTAGCTCTGTGCTTAGGTTTAGGCACAGCGATAGCCCTGGTGAAGGCCACTTAGTAAAGGCTGTCTTCACGTGCTTACGTAAGATACACGCGTAGGCGGAGTTTTCCCCCATTCATTAAAAACAATTAGCAGATTTATTAAAGCACGTACTGTGTTGTACCAAACAAGAAAATAATTTTGAGTGTAAGATGTTGGCCACAAACAAAACAGTGTTTGCTTAGGTAAAAGAAGCCAAGTACGTATTCGGTTTATTTGGTACTTACCTGATACTTCTGGATATTTGGAGTTAGCACCAGTTTTGTAGGAGCTGGATAGTCATGTAAAAAATGTATAGCTGTATAGCTTCCAAGTTGAGATCAATATCAAATGCCACACTGTAAGGTGGCCCAGTGTGTTTTACAGACCATGTATTGAATTATTAGTTCATTTGCTATCTTTGGGTCTGTTCCTGCTCCATTTGAAGTCAATGAGAGTTTTGTTTGGAAGTTGCTATTAACAAAAAGTGGCCAGACATCCAGCAGTCTTATAAATGAACCTTTTGTAACTTCTTGATCCCAGGTTGTCTGGCTTTTTAGTCACTACGTTTTATATTTGTGTAAGTCAAGATTTTTTCTCATGTTGTGTGGTGTTTACTGGAGACAATTTTAGAAAGCTAATTCTACAAATGCTTCTTCAGTCTTAAGTAGAATATCAAGATGTTTGTTTTCAGATAACAGTAGGCAGCTACTTTGGGGGGAGAGGGGTCACTCTGACCGTTGTCTCAGCAGGTTAAGAGGCTGGTCCAGCCTATCCTTTTCACAGACAACACACAGGAATAATACCTCCCTCTCACAAACATTTAAGTTAGTCTCTTCTTTTATCTCCTATCTCCTTTACAACTCTCCTCCAGCCTGTGTCTTGGACATTGCCCCTTATTTCTTTCCTTTTAGCTCTTGGCCTCTTTCTGCCAGTAGTGCTTGAAATCCTATTTGTCTCCTTCTTATTTCTTTGTGGTGTTTCCCATTCTGCCTTCCTCCCAGTGTCAGCTCGCAGTTACCACCTTCCCCTCATGGAGATCCCATCTAAAAATTTGCTCTTTCTGTGATGATTATAAGTTGTGAGCAAACAATAACTCGAGTAATAACTACAGACTGTTCCCTTCTCTTGCTTTCACAGCATGTTCTCCCTTCCTGATGCCTGTTTTTTAGGCTGGAAGCCCTTTGGGTCAGGAATTACTTTTATTGTTTGAGGTTTTTTCTTACAGCACTGAACAAATGGTATGTGCTAAACATTATAAATAATAAGGATAGCAAGCTTTTCACGGTCATAATACTTTATAAACGTCAGCTGAATAATAATATTTTAAAAATACGTCTGCTGTGCCATGTGAGTGCTCATTTTCTGGATGTAATGTACCACATCCTCCTCATGTGGTTTAAGTCTCCACCGAGTCCAGAGGCTTTGCCGGTTTATATCAGATGAGGATCTGGCCCATCATCTCTGATTTGCAGTACTCAGCCACATTTTTTTAAGAGTAATTATTTTTTTAAACTTCTGCTTTGTTTTTCTCTGATAAATGAAATTTTATACACCAGTAGGACAGTGAATGTGCTTTCATCTCTCTCCCCGAGGACTGTTTGAGCACCTGTGCCCAATTGTGTGGTGCAGGAGGAGAACAGCCCTTTGGGCTTCCCTCCCAACACTCAGACTTGTAGATTTGTGCTCCTCTGGGGATGTTTTCCATCAGAAGTTGAGGCAGGAACCTTACCAGGTTATTGGAGAAGGATTCAGAAGAGAGCATGAGGTGCATGCAGCATTTTCCATTCTATCTGAATATTTCGAGGAAAATACCAAGTTAACTTAAAATTAGTGGAAGAGAAATATGGGCTACTAAGCAAAAAAAAAAAAAAAAGACACAAAAATACTGGCTGTGGGAACATCTTGTCATCCACATATTAGCAGTAACATCATACTCAACTCCACAACACTCTCATTAGAGAAAGCAACTGTTTAATTGCAAGGTTTTTAACCTCATATAACAAATTAATCCATTTGCATCGTATTTATGACTAGGAAACAACAAAGCATGGATAAAAAGAATTCCAGCAACTATTCACAGCGTATGTTCAGAGATACCTTAAAGTCTGGTTATAACTTTATTAACAATAGGAGTAATAAAGTAAAATCAATAGAAATTAAGAAAAACTGGTATTACATACAGCTAGAAAACAGGGAGGTTAAATTCTGTGTGAGATGGTGTCTCATCTAACAGACTGATCAAGTTGTAACTTTGAAGTGACATCCTCACAAAATCAGATTACAAAAAGATGGTATTTTTTAGGAAACCCATGTACAGTTTCTTCGTACAGGGGCTGGGTAGCTGTAAGGCTAATTCCAGTGGAAACCTGCAAGTTCTTTGCGAAAAACTGGAAGCAGGAAGAGGGAAAGCTGTAATCAAGCTTCCTTGGTTTTGAACAAAACTCTCTCTTCGCAAACCCTGCCCTGCTGGGGAATGGGAATTACCATTTCAGTGCTGCTGCCGCCGGGGGCTGGATTTGCTGGTGGCCGCTCCCAGGGAGCCCGCTGGTCCCTGCTCCAGCTGAACCCACTGTCCTCACATCGTTACCCACAGGGCTACTCACTGGTCTTCTGTCTCTTAAAATCAGTGTTAAGACACCAGTTATGCTTGCTGGTGCTGCCTAAGGCCCCAGGAGAGCAAAAATGGACACTTGTAGTTTAATACTCAGGTAATAATCTGTATAATTTCTGAACAATTTGTGGGTAACTACGAATTTCTGTTTAGGAGAAAGAGTGAATGAACTGTACTGACAGTTAAATGAACCTGACAGCAATTATTAGTATTCTGTGCTAAACGTTTTCTATGTCTTCAAAGGTAAAAATGCGTAACTTGTGTTCCTCTCTTACAGCTTGGTATCTCAGCTTTCCTAAAACCTTAGGCAAACAAAAAGTAGTGTTAGTGACTTAAGTTGACTGTGTTTTATCCTCTTAGGAAGACTTTAACCTGCGTGCATGTACCAAGGACCTGGATACGGATGTATCTTGGGAAATATGACAATAGGAATGCAATTTAAACTTATCCTCAGAGATCCTTTATGTATTTCTTAAAAAATAAATTAGTTCCAATGCAGCAGTGGTGGTCTCAGCAGTCAGGAAACACTTAAAATTATGCAGAAGGGACCAGAAATCTTTGCTAAGAAGCTTTTTGTTGCTATGTTTTGTTTCTCAATAAAGATGATCCACAACTGTAAGTACTTAAAACTAAAAATGAGGGTTGTATCTGACAAAGCCGCACAACTTCTTAATGTAACCCAGTCTTTCCATGTGGTTGTTTTCACATGTCTTGAACCAAAGAAAGAGTCCTTTGTGGCTCGGCCTGGTTTGACTGAATGGCAGGAGTGGACAAATAGAGGATGAAGGTGGTGTCTTCTTACACTGAGTATGTTTTGAGTTCTTTGAGCTGTGATCACTTCTTGTTGCATGCATCACTTCTGAAATCCGTTAGGGAGAAACTGGTGGCCTTCCTAGTCCATGCGTTGCCATGATGGTGCAGTCTAGGTGCCAGGGTATTATGATGACTTATGGTGGTATGAAAAATGCAAATACGACAGACAGATGGATCAGGAGGAAAAAGCATTGGTGAAGTATGCATTTGCAGAGTTCAGATTCAGAAGCCATTCCAGCAGTGGTCTCTCCTACCATCCACCTCCCTGTTTCTGTCCTTGCCTTCTTCGCTTTGGTCACTGTGAAGGTTTTGGGGAGCCTGTTCTGATGTATGGGTGCTGGCAGATGTCCTGAACCTTCTCGGGGTGGGGGGGGTTAGCTTTTGTTCTGATGTCGCTAAGTGGTGCCTACCTCCTAGCGATGCACCAAGAGAAAGTTGATTCTTTCTGTCTTTGACCGTTTCTGATTGACCAGGAGGGCTCGTCTCTCAGGTCTGTCGGTTTTAGGAGGGAATGACGCGATTTTGATGCTTTTGTGCTCCTTTGTCTTAGAACAGCAAGTGCAGTAGGTGGTTGAACCTCAGTCTAGAAAAAGTAAACGGAGTTTGTTGACAGAGGGACTCTGGAGAAGATAATTATATTGATATGCATCCAATAGAAGACACTTTTTTTACATTTTTTGTTTCTGAAGTAGTCAGGGAGGGAACCTGTCATGTCATGGCCTGTTTTTAAAGGACAAAGTAACAATAAAAGCTAAGTGTGCATTTCTTCATTTGTGTTTGGCAAGGAGAGTGTAACATTTTCTGCAGGATGATGACCTTGAGTTAACTAAATGTCACCAGTTTAAAGAGTAAATTAATGTTACAATGTGCTTTGTTTGTGGTTAGGCCTGAAGACTGTCAGGAATTTCTTAGTACAAAAGGTGATTGTGTGCTAGTCTATTTACTCAGGCTCCCTGCAAGAAAACAACCATGATCCCAACTGGTCTGAATTGGTATCACCGCGTTGCCTTGCGTGTTTGGGTATACCAGCGTGCCTGCAGCTAGCGTACGGAGCTCTACCCCTTTCACTGTGTAGATGGGTCCAAAAGGGCCGCAGGTTTGTACTCTTCTCCTAGGTCATTGAGTCAGACTGCTGCTGTCTCTGATTAAAGAACCTTTTTCTAAGAAGGAGTGAATCCCTTCAAAACCCAGTCACGCTCTATCGTAAATGTGGCAAGGGGTCTGGGTTTGGTTTTCTTTGTCACTGCCACTGGCTGTGAAAATCTCTTCCAAACCGATAGCATTGGTAGGAAAAATGTACTTATTTCCAATATATGCAGCTTAATGTAACCCTGGCCATTTAGTACAGTCGATTCTGCAACACCTGAGGTAAAATGGTGTTGCGATAACCCTAACAAAGGCAAGCACAGATAAATGCTGTTGCTGCTGGACCTGCCTTGGCTTTTGTAGATGCAACCAAAGTATCTCTTGATGGTACTCTTCAAGGCTTTGCACTGCACAAGAACTTGCTAGCTTGGGTGCATGGCTGTGCAAACATGGTTACATACGATGTGGTAGAAATGCAACCCCTTTTTTTTTGTTGTTCTTAGAAGTATATAAGTAGCAATATCTTGAACTAATTACAGCTGATGTAAAGCACATTTAAGGAAACCCATTAGCGGAGAATTAGAACTAGAGCAGATTAGCTATTCTTTAATGGCCTTGACTGTAGATCTTTTGATGCCTTGGTAGCTTTTCTAACACTCATTGCTCATCTGTCTTGACTAAATGACCGAGAAGCTTCTTTCAAGTCACAGTCTGGTTGTAATGTGAAAAAATCGCTGTTTTCAGCTGAAAAAATGATTATCTGGAAAGGTAAACTCTACTGAGTTCTGTACGGTATTTGTTGTTGAGATTTAAAGCATTATTTTACTGCTCAATGTGACTGTATTATAGAAAGAGCAATCTCTAATATGCTTCCTTGGAGCTATTAATTATTTACTTTCTTGAAATACAGATCACAGACAATTCTACATGACTTCCCTTCTTACAGACTTGTCTCTCTCTTTATTTTTGTATGCTTTGCAAATGCCTGTAAATTCATTTTCACCGAAAGGGGAAATAAGTAATTTAGACTATTGCAGCTGTTTCATAATTAATTAATTTCAATTTAAAACAATCAAGCAGTGCCCGTCCATTGTTCTGTGTGCTTTTCTGAGGCATTAAGATTCACAATATCAAAAATAAGTTGCAGATGGAAGTGCATACTTATAATCAGAGAAAAAAAAAATCTGGTTTTGTCAAAAACCTGGAGTCCTGCCCTGATCAAAACAGAAAGGATTACGCTTAAGCACATTTTTCAAGTTTTGAGCCATTACTTTAAGAATTACTTAAAAGCACCCATTTGAAATGTTATATAGGGCATTAACTTATAAATAGAACCACAGAGTGAGAGAAACAGTGATGTAGGACTATTTATTCATTTGTTTCCTCAAATGCTCCTGGCATCTGTTAAAATGTAACAAGGCTTAGCACATTTTCCCATGTTTGGCACTCTGTTTTCTATGATAAAGAGAAATATTTGCAACGACAAATCATCTCTTTGCTAATAATCAATAAATAACACATTCTCCAGAGGAAAAAAATTACGGTAAAATGAAATGAAAAATATTGAGCAGAAGGAAAGATGATCAAAATGGTACACTGAGAAAGTCTGTATGTTCCTATACTTTAATAAATATTAGGGTTTGCAGAAGAACTTTTAGTGTGGCAGTTTGCAATAAGAATAAAAAGTCTTTTTTGAACACGGGAGACACTTATGTAAGAGGCTTATATTATGTAAATGTTACTGTTATTGGCGATACCCATTATAAAGGAACACTTTATATTCAGAAAAGCATTTGCAAATAATGGGATAGATGCAGCAGTCTGTAGTCCTGACTTGGACAACTTTCTCTTTGAAGTCAATGGAAGTTTTGCCTGAATAAAGGTGGAAGGAATTAGCCCATTCATTATTATCTGAATTACATCAAGAGCTGACTGCTAAACAATAAAATCATGATTCATAACATAACGGCTTCACTTAATTCTTTTGTAGTCTTAATATATCTCATTATATGGTACTTCTGTTCTTTCCTCTCTGTGCAGTATTCAAATTAATAACAACCACCTTTACATAACTGATGGTTAGACATGTTTTGCTGCCTTAGCAAGATCAAAGGATTTTATATACCCTTTTTGGATAGATACCAAGAACGGGGTGATCAATGTCTTCTGTAACCATTAAGCACAGTGTAAATATCTCAGGGTACCCAATTAGACACAAGTGGTTTGCCAGATGCTCAGAGCATCACCAGTTGTCAAGAGCTTCCCAAGTCTGTTGGACAGTCCAGAATTTATTAGGGATTAGTGTTGGTCCGAGTTGTCACTCCACTGATTTGTGCTCATTCAGCTGACCCCTGCCGTAAGCAGCCTGCGTGATACGTGGAGATAAGGTTCAAGCGACAGATACTTTGCTTCCCTCCAGGCACCTTTTGGTGGGAAGGAGGCAGGGATGGATGTTGGTGCTGCAGTTCCTCTCCTGTGACCGGAGAGGAATGGGGGTTATAGTAAGTGAGACAGCAAAATTAGAAGGAAAGGAGACTGAAGAGAACAACCCAAGAAAAGGGACCCCCAAAAGGCTTTAATACGAAGCTGAAGTTAACCCCTCACCAGGAAGCCATCTGCAGCCTTCAGGCTTTAAGAATTCTTTTTATCTAGAGATGTAATTGAAACAAGATGTGTAATAGCTGCAAGATGTCAGGTTTGTCAAAGTAACTAGAAAAATGAGTTCTGTGACACACTCGCACACAGCGAAGTAACCTATAGCTAAAAAAATAAAAAGGAATAAATTATCATATGGGTTAGAAAGAGAACGGGAAAATAGTAAAATAATGCAAGTTTCAGTTAATTCTGGAGCATGGATGATTTGAAATTAAACTACAATGAAGGTTTCCCAGAAGAGGAAACATCCTAACTCTTTACCCCAATAGAAACAATAGTGAAACTCCTCATGTTCCCGTCATAACCATATTTCATTGATGGACTGGAATGGCTAGTGCTCTGCACCGACTTCAGGAGAGGGTGGCAGACATGTTATTTTACCCTTCTGCCTGTTGCTGTTGTTATTCCGGTGCATTACCATTGGACTTTGCATCTGTAGGTAGGAACCCAGATTTGCTGCACTAGGTGCTGTTCCGACGTGGGACAGAGAGCCAGTCATGAGACCAAAAACTTTGCAGACAAAGTGAAAGACAAAAGAAAATTATAGATACAGAAAAAACTGCTCAGAAAGAAAAAAGAGTATTTTAATCATCCACATAAACAGTGGTCGCAGCAAACGGCCAGCCTGACAGTGCTGCCAAATGCATGAGTGTGAGCATGATGGGAAAAACCAGGACGTTCTTTTCAAGAACCTCAAAAACAACAATGAAGCGATTTTGTGCTTGTTTATGAGGGCTCCTCCCAAGCATGAGTGACAGCACAGGGATACCCTGAAGGTGTTAGTTGGAAACTTGGAGAGTGAATTGCCCTAATGGGTCAAGAGAACACTAGAATCAGCCTTTCCGTAATAACCTGTGGTAATGACTTTTCATAATGATGGGGATAGGCCACAAAGGGCCTCCGTGGTGAGGAAAGTGGGAACCAGTGAAGAGCTATAAAAAAAAAAAGGGGCTTATCGTCAAAGCATTCTGCCTGGGAAATGCTGTTAGCTATGGCATCTCAGCTGGAGCTGGCTCTCACCTGTGAAGTCCAAGTGTGCAAAATGAGGTATGTGTAGCAGCGGAAAAATGCCCTTGCCCAAAGGTCTCAGTAGATGGGTAAGCTGAGTCTCAGTCAGTAACGCACTGTAGTTTAGAGCTACTATAATCCCAATGTGTTGAAGTTCTGCAGGTTCCCTGGTGTAGGATGGTGTATCTCAGTGCCAGGGAGTTATTTGTGGGAGGGTTGGGGCCTGAGGTCATAGGCGAGCAAAGGCGATGAGTGCACTTGAGCAATCTCCATGACCTGACGCAAAGAAATGCCGCCTCCGTGCACACGATACTGAAACCTGCAGAATTACCTAAAACAACTGCTTCGGAGTCAGGCTGAAGGTAACAGGTTCAGCTGCAGGAACGGCGGGGAAGCCAGGCATTTGTGTGGTGGAGGCACAAGACATTGTTCTGGGGGCAGAAAGCCACGGGCTGGGTGAATGAAGCAAGCCCCTTCCTCTGGGTAGGATCAGGAGGGACGGTACCTGAAGAAGTGTCTCGGGGGCGTGGGCTCAGGGGTGCAGGTAACCTCTCTCTTGCCTGGGAGCCCTTCTGCAATGAGCGAGGAGAGAGACTCCTCAGGGCTCAGCGTACCGAAATGCTGATAGCTATTGGGTATTCTTCAAGGCACTCCAGCACCTCATCAGAGTATGTGTGGCACCAATGGGAACTAATTAAATATACCTATTACAGTACTACTATGGAGTACTACTCCAGTACTGCTGCCTTGGATCAGAGCGAGTCTTGGAGCCCACACCTGGGTGCCAGTCAAATATACCCTAATTCCTACTTTCAGAAATGACTTGGAAATGTACCTCTGCTTGAAAGTCTTAAAGAAAATGGAATTCAGATTTTTTGAACAAATATGTAACTCAAGTGTTTTCCTTTCCTCAACTCATATTCACATGCAAAAACAGCTAATAAAATTTCAGTGGTGCTTACCCTGTAATTTGGTTGGCGGAAGAAAAGTCATCTGTTAAAGCTGAAGTCATCATAACTCATTAGGTGCTAATGTATCTACTGTGAGGTAGAGAAACAGGCTAGCTCCATTGAAATGCTGCTCGTTCGCCCTTATCCGCTCACAGTTCCCTCTGGAGGATTGAAAAGTACAAACAAGTTTTCTCACAATACACTCTAAGAGTATGCTAAAGTAACTGTGTTTACTTTACCCCAGAAGTCTGTCTCTGCCTGCAGACAAGTACAGAACCAAAGTGAATCCAGAAGTTTGAGTATGGTTCCCGTATTTCCTCCTAGGAAGTCTCAGGAGAAAAGGTGATTGTGTGCGCTCGCAGATGTCCCATGTACGTGCAGTAAATCCAACATGTTCTGAACATGCTGCTGGCCTTGCTGCACCTGGTAATAAACCATGGCAATAAATCAGGTCATCTGCACATGCGTAATAAATCTGATGCACCTGAATGCCGGCATACAGGATGGACATGCTGTGCACAAACTGGCCGTTTTCCAGGTCTTCTGGATGTCAGGCTTCCACTGTGACTGGCTTGCCTGGGAGTCCTGGCAAAACTGCTGACTTCCTCTTTTCACGTCAGCATTTCCAGAGCGTGTCCAGGGAGAGTGGGATGTAGAGGAGACTAAGGCTTGAACATTATTTTTCAGTGTGCCCATACTCATTCCAGCCAGGATACCACCCTGAAAACATAATCGGTGCTGCACCCGTAAAGACGCTCTTTCTGTCAACAAGCTTTTTTTGCAAATTCTACCTGAAATCCTTACAAGTTTAAGTCTGTTCTCCAGTTTCTTTGCACGAAGGTTTTGTGTGTGTCTGGTGAATGCTCTTATTACTTCAGGGCATCAGCATCCTGAGTACCCTCTCAGTTTGCACCGAAATGTTTACTTTTGTAGGACAGCTGTAGCTTAAGAGCTGTGAACGCGTGAGGACCTTCCTGAGGGCGATGGAGGGCAGGGCGTCTCGGCTGAGGAGAGATAATAGCCTGACAGTCCCGTGCTGTGATTGCGTACTCTCCTCCCTCATCTGGGGATGTTCAGAAGTGATGAACTTCAGGCCACAGGGTTGCTCTCTGCCTTGTAGGCCAACTGGCTTGGCAGAAAATATATCCAGGGTGGCCACATGCAAATTGCCTATTGGAAATGCTTCCTTGCCACTTGGCTGTTGGGAACGCTAAGTGTAGGCCCAAGGGTTTGGGGGTTTTTTGGTCTGAGTGGGAGCAGGAACAAGGCCCACTGAGAAACGGCAGCAGAGAATCGTGGCACTGACCAGATCAGTGCTTCCTTTAACCCCACCTCTGCATTCGCTTGAGAGGAAAAGGACCTCAGCCCTGTAAGACTGGGTGACTGATTTTATAAAAATGAAAACATTTCCCTCTTTACTTTCTCTGGCAAATGAGCCTTCTTTACCGTCATGATATGGGCTGCATAGAAATGAAGCTGGGGACTGCACTGGATTGTAAATCACTGCACTTGTGTTTAAATAAGGAGTATATTCAGAGCAAAGATGCTACCATGACTTCAATAAACAAGCAAGTGTTTGAGATATTACTAGACCTTATCAAGTTATAGTTGCGCGTCTCCCTAGGACTTTCTTGCAGTGGTTTTCTGTGCCTATTCAGGACACTGCCTTTAAGGTAATTAGCAATTCTGAGCAAAGTTGGAGAGAATTCATGTTTTTCTTCGGCTGGGCGACATGCTTATCAAGTCAGCTACCCCCAGTCTGATACAGCAGGCTGCCAACAGACTTGTCACTATTTATGAAGAGGGTTTGTGGTAGAGATGGAAAGTATAATGAAAACCACATCCACCAATTAAACACCTACATTTCCTTTTAGAGTCCAAACAATGGACGGCTTTCCTTTTGCAAAAGAGATTTCTCAAATAAAAGCAACTCATAGAAGAAATATAAATTAGGAAGGAAGCTCCGAGTAGATCTTTAATGAGTTTCTGGCACAATGACTTAGTGAGGCGTGACACATTCATGAATATGATCTACTTGCAAAGATTCAGCTCTCAGCAATCAAGCAAAAGTAATGCAACCAAATATGGGACATGTTCGGGTCAAGTCTTTAGTACATGTGATATCAGTCTTTTCCTGATAGGTAAAGAGTACACCTGATGCTTTTCTTAGTGTATGATACATGGTTTTAACACCAGAAAAATTAGCATCAGCCGTATTTTTACTAAAAGTGAACAGAAACTGACCTTTTATTAATAATGGCAAGACAATAGAAAAGGATCTTCGAAAATAACTGTGGACTTGTTAAGCTGAAATAGAGGATGAGGTAGAGCCTGGATAGGACACATTCGGCAGCATGGCAGGTAGAGGGGTAGCAGCAGGAGCCTGGAGAGCTATTTTCTCTTAAGAAAATCGGTGGTATCAAAACATTTCATTCCAAGGACACAGAACAGAACAGACGCTTCAGAGAAAGGGTGTCAAAATTAATTTTACATAATTTTATTGACAACACTCAATTACCATGCAGTTGATATGGGCCAGATGCATTGAAAGACATTACAAAAATACACTGGGTGATGATAAAAACAAATTATATTATTATTATTAACATTGGGGTTGTATTTACCTCAAGTGACGCTCTGCGATATTTGGCACCAGTTGCACTGAACGTCTCAACAGTAGGTCTGTAAACAGTTCAGCTGTGTTCACAGGGAACAACATCTGTGTTCATCAGCTTTGTCCCATGTTTCTTTCAGGAGGCAAGACTATCTATTTTGGGCTCAGCAGCATGTGAGTAACAGCTATGCCTCTCCTCGACGGAAGCCTAGAGGGCTGCACGGTGCTACACGTGCAGCGCCGCTTCAGCCTGTGTTAGCCTGGGGATCTCTGCCCCGCTGTGCTGTGTACGCATGCCCAACGCTTCCTGCACGGTGTGGGCCGGATGAACCTTTTTTTGTGGGCACAGGCACCTGACAGGCTTAAAAGGAGAGGGGTGGAACCAGACTTATCTGTGAGACTATTTTCTAAGCACAACGGAAAGCAAGTAGATTGCTCATTGTACAGTACTTCACACAGTGATGCATCTAAACCTGAAGTCTGTAATCTAAGGTGTGTGGTTACTGAGAAAGTCCGTTCGGTTGAGGCAAAAGACATAGTTTTATTGCTTATGGGGAGTACAGAGTAAGGGAGCACAGAAGAATCTTAGGTCTCCAGTGTAAAGAAAATGCATGCAGCTCTAGAAGGTCAAAGTACAGCAAGTAATCCACTAAGGATGCTCGTTAGCAGGCTGGAGACATACCTAGATTGGAAGCCGAATGCGATACTAATGTACTAGCTGCCTATCTTTCCGAACCACTAAAAGTCACTTTCATTATATCTGTCGTTTAATATGCCTAATGATTGCCACATCAGCCAGAAATTCCTCTGAGTTATTCGGAGACTGGATTTTGATTTTGTTCGTTGAACCAAGCAGTGCAAGTTTATGCCAGGAGATTAATTTAGCTGGTTGTGTGCCACCAAAGCAGATACTTAGTTCAGTCTTTACAGCTCTTAAGCAACGTGCAACATAGTGGTTTATGTGCACAGTTTAGGCAGGATTAACATAGCAAAGCCCACAATCCAGAAACCCCACATAACCCAACTAGGCACCCAAGATGCCCTCGTTTTCTGGCAGAAGCACACTTAGACCTTATCTCCAGCTTTGCTAGTGCACATGCCTAGAGGCAATTTGGGGATTAGCAGACTCGTTAGCCCAGTACATAAGGGCCTGGAGAAGTCCAAGGTACGCTGTGGGCCCACGCTGTCTGTACTCCTTGCACATCACACATTGTACAGCTTTGGGATGACGGCACCGAGGGAGGTGAGGGCTGAAACTCGGGACTCCCCCTTTTCCAGCTGAATGTTTCAGCCATTCTCCTCCTGGTCCCATGATCCCTCCATTCCCAGATCCATAAGGGCTTGTCACCCAGAAACGCCTTTGGCCTAGTAAGTAGTGCGTGTTCCTCAAGACTGAATCTATGGATGTGAACCCCGTGCTGGGGATATACTTGGAGCTTGGCTTCCCGTTTTCTTACGCTGGTGTTTTAACCACTAGGACATTCTCGGAACAGTATGCTTGGCTGTGTCCTTTGGTTTTCTTTTCAAAGGCGTGCCCCTGTTGTCTGACCTAAATGCCCAAGAGGACACAGGGATGGGACTTAGGCTTTCCTGAGTCCTGCTTTCATGGTGGAGTCTAATCACAGCAAAAACATAAGTTCTCTTCGACATTTTCCTTTGGCAGGCATCGGGTTTGGCTCCCAGCGTAAACCTCAGCTTGTTGTTGGGTGCCAGCTTCTCCCCATCCTCAGTATGGGGAGCTTTGGCACCCAGTGCAGCACTGTGAGATCCATTTCGGGAGCTGGGTGCCTAACTCTGCACCCAGCTGTGCATCCCTGTACCCAAGTCTTTTAGGAGAAGGTTTAGATCTTAATGTCATTACATTTATTAAATTTAATGTTATCCCACCAGATTAACTGAAGCCAGCTGCTTCTCGCTAGCGAGGACTGGTAAACGTTATTTCAGCGGAGACAGGAACATTTGTCCTATCTTTTAGTTTTTCAGAGAAAGCATGTTTGCGTGGAAGATATACCCAGTTTTGTTGTTAACGCCAAGATGGTCTAAAAGGACAGAAGATAATTCTCATCTAATCTAATCTATTTAGAGTATTTCTGGAGAGCCCATTACTGGTGTCTGAGTGACAAATGAAGGCCTGGATTGCACCTGCCAGGTATGTGCCTGGGGAAAAGGCATGTGCAGCACATAAGGGTAAAAGCATGCGTGTCCTCATGCTCTCATGCAGGAACTATCCTCTATTCAGCATTTTCTGGTGAGACGTATAATAATTCCCAGTAGACGGCAGGTCAGATTTCTAAAAGAATATCAGTAACTATGGGATTGCCTATATGTGAGCAAGCAAAATACATGAGGATGTAAACTGAGTAGCCTGCTGTACAGTCTGCAGGGTGCTGGCATTGGTATGTGGAAAATTACACACATATGTGCAGTTATTTAACTGAATTTGCTTGTATAGATTTAAAATATAGCTAATGTAATGCCCATACCAAATTCTAGGCATTTCTTTCAAGAATGAGAAGTACCACTATACGGTAGAGCAGTCAAAATTAGCCGATGCTATCCAAATTTTGAAGATAGCCTTTATCTGTAGTTGGCAACTTCTGTCATTCTCCTCAACCTGGTGCAGACATGAGCACGATGCACAGATTTTGGTGTTAGCAGTAGCAGATGATTTCCTTCCAGAAAGAAGATGGGGGCAAGTAAGCGTCCTGTTCTGTTCCTGTCAGCAAGAACATCTCTAGCTGTTCCTGCTGCAGTTGCTCGTTCCTCGGGGCCACTCACGCTAAACAACACCGAGCAAACCGTATGAGATTTCACGCCTAAGGCTTCATCTGTTCTCTGCGACCACCTCTGGGCTGTCACAGCGAAGTCTCTAGCTGGTCCGGCTTTCTGCTCCCTCTCTCAGTCTTTCACATAAGCTCTGTCGACCATGAAGGGCTAGGACCAAGTCTAGGACTATGTTGTGGCGATCAGGTGTGGCCATAGGTGAAAAGGAGGATGCAGTGTACAGGATTCCCTGTATGTGAGAGAGAGTGGGAATGTGACAGTGGGAAATGAGGGTTGGTTAAGGCCAGGCCACCACCTAACTGCCTCAGAGACTGGCAGGCTGCCCTCCTTAAGGGAGATGAGCTCGGCTCCTCTCCTGCTGCCCTGACCATGCAGGAATGGCATGGTTACAGAAAGGGTTTATTCAGGGGAAGGAGAAAGAAAAAAGGCTCCCTACGCCCTTCAGGATGCTGGCAAGTATCACTCGTCTGACAAACAGAGAACACGTGGGAGTGAAGGGGGCTTCGGGTTTTACACCTCGTCTCTCTTCTCCTCAGGCTCAAGGGTGGGAGGAGAGGATGGCTGCCTGCAGAAGGTTAGTTGCCCCTCCTGTCCCTCACCTGCTTGGCCCCAGCAAAACCGAGAGTTTCACAAGGGTGGCTGGAGCCCAGTGGAGAATCTTGCCCATTGCCGCTGTGCTGCAGTGTGCCCCTCGCCTCCCACCCCTAATATTCAGTATTTTCTCGTCAGTGAGAAGCAGGGAGGGAGCTGGGAAGCAGCAGAGCTTCCTCCTGGAGCTTTGTGCTGTCAGAGGGCTTCTTAGTGCAGCAACCTTTTTTTGCTGATTGTGTCTGGTCTCTCTGAGTATACAGCAAAACAGGGAATCTGGCTGTGTGCATGTATCCTCCCTAGACCCCAGCCTCCATTCACGGACGCCGGTTATTTCTGGAACCGGGTACAGTGCAACATGTATACATTAGCAAAATCAAGTCCTTATGCTGTTGAGGAAAATTTGGCTCTGAACTGTAGAGCTAAAAAAGCTATCTGTCTGAGCTACTTAGAATACTGCACAGTTTTTGCCAGCTGAATAAAACCAATAGCATTTCTATGAAGAGAAAGCTTTTGACAAGAGTCTTTGAATTATGAGTGGCAAGAACCATTCTCTTCATTTTTAACTTCTAACCCATGATGTATAACGTAGCTCTCATTTGAGGATAAGAGGTTCGTATCTTATTGACTTGGCTTTAAATTGCATTTCATTGTATTAAAGAGTATCTGTCATTTTTTTTTTTCGGTGGAGAGAGATATACTGTAATGTGTGAAATATTTGACTTTCATGTAGCTGTAAGGCTAGACTTTGGAAAACATTCAGCTACAAAGCTAAGATGGTATTTAGTGAAAACATCCCAGAAAATTATGATTTTACAATTACCTTATTGGTAGTTTGATTTTAATGTAGTTCTGCTGATAGCTACCTTTGTACTTAAGGAATGTAAATTAATTAGACATACTGCTTCATCTACTCAGGAGGCAGGAGAAGAGCTGAGCTAATAGCTATGGGAGTGCTGTACCAATTTGAGACTGAAGCTAAAATGACATGATAGAGGGAGAGGTTAGTCCTCTCCCAAGGTTGTCACTCCTGGTCACATTTTAATGTGAATTTATTGGACTGAAAGAGGTTAAAGAGGTAATTCTGCACAAGAAGAGAGAAATTTCTAACATAAAATGGAACTCATCAATAGTCCTGGTGTCTATGGGGAGTTGTCAGATTCCATAATATTAACCATGTAATTAACAGGATATATAAAGTGATGTGCTTTCAAATAATTTATATTTCAGATGCCTTTCGATGGGCTAATAATACCTCTTTTTTTTTTCCTTCAGTCTCTTGGAATTGCTGCATTCCTTCCCCCCCGACCCTCCCCCGCCCCCGTCTGTATAAAAACCCTTCACATCTATCAGAGAGTTCTAACTAGTGCTCGTTCCCAAGGGTGACTTAATGGACAAAGTATGGATAAATCCACATGACAAATCCACTTTACAATATGGCACAGCTGGCATTCTCTGCTCAAGTTCAGCTCACAAATAAACTTGTATGGAAACTGCATCAAGGCAGAGTGCAGGTCAGTGCATATTGCTTCTTTGTGTCCTGGAAGTGACTCCTCATACGGGTGGTGGTGAGGCACCAACTTCTGCATCCCCCTTTCAGGCGAGTCGAGGTGCGAGGGGTCATTTGCAGAGTGCTTTGCAAGAGAGCGTGTGCTTGTTGTTGGCAGTTTTGTTGCTCTTCAAAACCTCGTTTTTCCATCTTCAGTGATTAGGCTTTGAATACTTACAGGGTCTAACTGATAATTGTTAGAACTCAGTTTTATTACTGTTACTAATTACTATTACTATTACTTTAATATCAGTCATCTAGGTAGGAAAAAGAGCTTCCCTGAGCAGTAGAATTACCAAAACTAGACCGTAGTTTCGTGTCTTGTAACCCAGCAGCCCCACTGCATAAACTCTTTGCCAGTGACTGCATCTCCCTCATGCTCCTCTTCGTTGACCTGGGGAGAAAACACCCACAGCTGGGGCGGTTTCAGAGCTGTGCCTGAACTGAACGGTGCTCGCCTGCTGATGGACGGCTGGCTGCCATCAGCTGGCACGGACAGAGTACCGAGTTATTAGCGCTGCGTAAACAGCTGCTGATTTTCAGTAGGACTTTTTTGAAACCTCTGTCAGATTTGGTTGAAATCGATTAGCAGGTTCAAAGTAACAGCCAGGGGAAAGGGAGTAGATGATGGGGAGACAACACGGTCTGACACTCTGTTTCCCAAGGAAACCCCGCTGACCATGCAATACATAGCAGTCTGTGCAACAGACCTGGGTTAAAAAGAAATTAAAAAAAAAAAAAAATCTTTTGTGTTTCAAAACCGTATTTACTTGGTAGATGGAGAAAAAAGTGCAGGTTGAGTATCTGGTGCGGAGCCCAAAACACATACTTGCAGGAAATTTCCTGCTGGAGTAAATGAGGTCTTTCAGGAAAGGTGGTGGGGGAGGTAGCTGCAGTCTGTGAAGGGCAGTCGCTGTGCCTGCGCTGGACCGCTTGCAGCATCTCGCACCAGAAGAATCCTGACCTCTGGTATTTACAGCTAAAATGATATAAAACTACAAAATGTTGAAGGGGAAAGGAGGGTGAAGCCTGGACCTCAGTCCCAGACAGGTCCACTTTCCCAGTACGTATTCAGCAGCATGACAAGGGCCAAGCCAAAATCTATACCCAGACACCCGCGTGTCTGAATGTAACATACTGGATTTATAAGCTGAGTTCGTTGCTGGATAGTCTGATGATTACATTTCACTGTGATTGAAGAGGAAAATGCCTGGTCTAGTTGCAGGACGCTGGCCTAAACATGGACCCATGTAGGAACATGTTTTTGCTTAGTAGTATCTGAAGGGTTTCAAGCTAGTTTACCCGGCTATTTATAAGAAGCATATGGGGAAAAATACCATTTCCGTGCTCACTTACCATAGTAGAAACATTTTTCTCTTATATCCTTAATACACATAACTGATAAACATAAGGCAATGGCATTTTAGACATCTTCTAATAACTGAGTGTATTTCTGTCAAACATTGTCAAAGAGCAATATTTTATAGTAACAGTTACAGCTTATTAGAAATTGAAGCGTTTTCTCCTCCTATGCCCTGGCCATACCATTGTGAAAATTCACGTATACAATCAGTTACAGCAACTGAACAATAAAACTTTTCCAGTCACCCTATAAGTTCATTTTATAATAATTTAAAACTGCCCATTACAACGAATAACTTTGGTGCTGGAAACCAGTACAGCAGTTATAAAGTCCTGGTTTTATCACAGCCATGAACATGCAAGTGACCTGGGGCATAAAATTACCGCTCAAAAAAAAATGATCTATCTCCAGAAAATGCTCAGATATCTACTTATAACAATTACAACAATGATGATTTCACATCTGTTAGGCAGACAGTTTTAATCTGTAAAAGGTTAAGTATTTGACAGTTACTTGTTCTTACATACAGATTAGCTGCTTGAAGGTTTAACCTTTAGATGTACTTAAGCAACTACTCTTTAAAATTTATTGTGTAAAACCACCCAAATAAAAACGGTCTCATCGCTTGTAACTAAAGAATACAGAAGGTCTGGGATATTTTTCCCTCCCTTCTTACCAAATTGCTCAGCTGGCTTTGCTTCTTCCTTTGTGCCTGAAAATATTTACAAGCATGCTGCCTTAATTTCGACAGGCACCACTTCGTAATTAGAGGATAAAAGGAGGATTCTGTGATTAAATGTGTGGAATCAGTTATTTTTACTCAATAAAGGAGTCTGCTGAAGAACATGATTATTCCTACGCATTGAAGTGCCCTGAAAAGCTGGGGAGGGGGAGAGGGAAAGAGGGGATGAATCTTCACGTGGCCTTTGCACTGTCTCGGGAGCGGAGGCAGGGGAATTATTTATGTAGTAGCAGAAAGATCTCTAGATTTCTGTAGGCTTTCATTAATAAATCCTAAGTATCATAAAACATGGGATGTTTTAAACCTCTTGCATGGAAATGAATTCAGTTTAAAACTATCATGTGGAACTGGGATGTTGTTTTTTTTTTTTCTTTTCAGGCTGGTATTTACACAGCTACAGTGTGTCAGAGGGAAGGGCTGTCTCATTCACAGAAACACGGCTCCCAGCCCTTGCTTTTTCTTTCAATAGGCATATCGGACTATCTCAGTCGTCCCTTCATGCTTCTCAAGTCATGAACTTCTTGTTCTCCTGAAATGGCCAGATTTTGGATCTCCACGTGGGATCCAAATGGCCTTGGTGGCGTTGCAGGGACAGGTTTTATGGAAAAGAACCACCTTCCTGAACAAGGTTTGCAACATAGTGGGCACAAATATGTAATTGTTTCTTGTCTCAGGCACATAAATGCTCTATATCTGTGATTTTGGGGGGGATGTGGAAGCAAGAGACAAACCCTTCTTGTGGAGAGTGCATACAGACCCGCTCCTCTCCTCTCCTGCTGCCTACACATGCTTGTAGACCTCATTTGGGTCATCTGCGCTTGTGGAGGCTGGCCCTTGCCTGTGCAAAACCATCGGTAAGGATACAGGCTGGAGGAAATGGAGGAAGCTCTTTTTTTTTATTCTTGCAGTGGCATTGGCCATTGTGTTTTTATGCCCCCGCTTGCCTTGCGCCATTGTAAACGGGACTGCGGTAGGTCTGCCAGCCCCATACTACTGCAGACCATTTCAGACCCATTAAGGTCTAATGGATATCTAGTGACTGCAAGTGTGATGTGTGCCAATTAGAATATTTAAACTGGGCAATAAAAAGGAGTTAATAAAACCACCTTAGAACTTGAAAATGTGATTGAAGGTAATGCACTGTTTTTTCTTCAGGTGTTTGAACGATAAGATGGTTTTTAAAATTGATCTGTCATTTTTAAAAGCCAAGGAACATGCAGAAATACATCTTCTTTCCCTATTTTCTCACTGTATTTTAGTGTACATTTAGCATCCTAGGGAGTCTTTTCCCCCTCACATTATAATTAACTCTTTCAGAACTGATAGCTAGTGGACTCATGTGCTTAACTATAGGTTTCATTCCATATATAGTGCAAGAACTTCACTGAAGGTACAGAATGCCAGTGGCGTGAATATTTAATAGCTGCACTTTTAAAATTTTTTCATCCTTCTTTCTCTCTCTGGGATTGCCAAACCCATCTGTCTAGCCTGTAAACCTGTATACAGCTATCTGCACTTAAAAATAAAAAAAACTTCTTAGCTGCAGTTTCAGAAGTTTAAGGTAAAAGTGGGGGATGCTTATGCACCTTAAGAAATGCACCTTATTTGTTAACCAAAAAGTGAACAGAACAATTTCTTTTTTGTTCTTTTGGATTTCTGCTGGCGTGCAGGATACTGTGTTTCAGTTCAATGTAAGAGATGCAGTTAGCGGGGAGTTACAGGCCAGACATACACTGGTATAAACTGGTAGGGTTCCATTGAATTCCATGGAATTAGACCTGTTGGTTGATGGTAGCTATGGCTGCGGCCTACATCTTCATCAGAAATCACTAAATTTATACGTTAGCTATAGTTGTCATGTATGGAAGCTATTATTTAGTTTAATTGAATTAATTAAAATAAATATTTATGTTTTAAGCAAAACAGTTTATGTTCTAATAAGATAACAGACACATTTTATGCATCTTTTTCTTTGCTGGATTTTCTTCCCTACAGATAATGATCTTTCAATCTCTGTTCCATAAATATGCATGTCATGTTCAGGTTTCTATTTAATGCATGCATGAGTAAGTAGCACTGAATTTGATTAACTTCATTAACGATAAATAATGAAGAATACTATTTTAACTATTTTAGGACAAACACTTACTCACCTGGCTAATGTTACTTGCTTGAGTAACCTTCTTCATCCTAATGGGATTGCACACAGGGGTAAAGTTACTCACATATGTATGTGTAGGTTCAGTCTTCTGTTATGTAGCAACCTTTAAAGCTTTTACTATCTGGCAAGCAATCATTTATATCCTTTTTAAAAAATATTTATGGCTTCTTTGACTAATTGCTTTTTACATGACTTAGAGCCTTTTGCGTTGGTACCATTTGTTAAAACACATCCAGAAGCAGGCAGAGCAGAATCATTTTTCAACTTTTTAGTGTCATTTTTATAGACAAATAACACTTGTAAATGATGGATAATAGCCAGCAGAATGCTGTGTTGTATAAAATGAGCATGAATTATATTTGCTGGGAGATAGAAGGTTAACTTGTCTATGAACTAATTGAGGAGCCTCATGGTAAATGCAAAGTGGTGAATGCCCATTATAAACAAGAGCTGACCTAGCTAAAAGGGGGATTTAGGTTAATTCCGTATTTCATTTATTTTTTTGCATTCTACCTGGTGTTTTCGTAAAAAAAATGAACCCCCAAAGCCCTAACGAATCCTAATGAGCCTGTAGAAAGCCCAGAAGGAGAGATGGAGCAGGTGTGTTTAATAAGATGAGATGTTAACCTGTCACAGTCCTGAGGGGGAAATCTTGTGCTCCTTCAAGTCCAGTGCAGGCTTGGTCACTTCCATTTGCAGTTTTGACCTGAACATTTGTTTCTTGTCTTGTAAAATACTGCTTACTTGGCCAGTATTTGAACAAGTCATTACATTTTTTTGTGTTCTGCAGTTCATAGTTTACACTTATGCTGTATTTTATGGCAGAAATCAAAATAACTGCCTTTCCTTTACCCAAGTAATATATGCAGTTGCATATTACAAACGTGTGCAACTGAATAACTTTTTTATAGGAGAGTGCTTGATAGATGCCAGTTAACGTCAAGGGATACAAATGCTCAGTGCCAAGCGATGGCAGGATATACAAATCAATCTGGTTACAGAGATTTTTGCATAAACAGTGCAAGCCTGTGACCTAAGAGGACCGTGTGCAAGTGTTTAACTTGATGCACAGGAGGAGTTCCAGTGATTTAAATGGAATTATTCAAGTATTTTAAATGTGTGTGCTTATGTGTTCATGAAATGGGAGCTAAATGAAGTAAAATCAGAGTTCAGGCTTGCGGGTTCAACGGAGACCACTGTAGATGGTCTTTCACTTACCCTAAAAATCCAGAGATTATGGTCCCTTTCTTTCTTGCTAGAGGGGCTGGATCCAATTTGTTGGTGCTACCTTACACGTTGCGGGATGTTGCTGCAGAGTGGAGGCAGTCAACCTTTGGTCTGTCCACTGATTAAAGACTCTTCAGCTCCTTTTTTTTGCAGATTGTTACTTGCAGGCTGTTTACCTACCTCATTGCACTGTCGTCTTCTGGTATGAGAACCGAGAAAGCTGTAGACCATATAAACTGTTCTGGTGGTCTGCAGCTGGCTTCTGTCTCCAGGGTGGTCAGCATCTCCTCCGTGATATGATCGAACATGCCTCCAGCACAGCCAAAGCAAAGGCATCCTTCTTGCGTGACAGCCACGTGCCAGCTCCTGTGGTGGGCTGAGCTTTCTTGTACTGGGGCAGAGGTGGGGCCCACAATGCGGCAGGTGTAACCCGTCGCGTGACGGGGATGAGCCATGCGCCTGCTGTACTTGGTGGGAGCGGAGCTGCGCAGAGTCCTCCTGGGCCCGCCCCGGCTGCGGGGGCAGGCACCACTTCTATAAACTCAGTCATCGCAAGCCCTTCCTCGGGGGATCTGTGCTCTCTGAAGCCCAGCTCAAACAGGGAGTTTAGGGTGACCTCCGGTCTTTAATTCGTGTTCCCAGAGAGTTTTCTAGTACTTTGGTAGGGCTAGCTCGCCCTTGTGGGTCATTGTAAATACTTAACATTGTATTTACACATCCTGTCTTTAATTTTTGCAATGGTTTCAATTTAACTTTTAAATAAATATTTAGGGTGGGGATAGAAATTAAACAGTTGAGCTCTTGCCAGCATCCATTTTTTGTCCTTTTTCAAAGGCACTCATGGGACTCAGATGTAAAACTCTGGATAATATCCTTCCAGTTATGGCATCTGGCTTCTTGGCAGCCCCTTTGAGAAGTTGGCAGGCTTGGTGTTGCCTTTAGATCCCAAACTAGCTCGCTGGTAATTTTTTTAAGATGCTTTCTCCTTCTGCCTGTCATTTTTGCTTGCTTTACCTTTGATTCAGAGGCATTCATGCCTTATTAATCATTTGAGTCCATGGTGCTTGCCCAGTTTTCCATGCTAGCCAGAATCCTATGGTAAAAAGAGGTTTGTTAATGGTTTTAAGATGGACACATATATCTATTTTAAAGTGGCTTCCAAGTGTGTGCAAGAATCTGTTGAGTTCTTTTTTTTTCTCTGAGTGAATCAGGAATAAAGGTGATCTTAACTCCACTGGACTAGGGTAGCCTGAATGTTGTGTTTCAGTAGCTTCTTTATCACTACAATAGCACTCCGATCTATGGTTTTGAAGTGTTAGCTCTTTGGAAGATAAAGTAATAGTTTTAGTAAAAAAATCGTTTGTGTGGGAAATATTTGAGTACAGCCAGATGTTTCCCCCCCTTTTTTTTCTTGCCATTTCTTTTGGCTTGCAGGATCCCTGTAGACCCTGAGTATACCTTTCAGTCTCTTGGAACTTCCAATTTTCTTTTTTTTTTTTTTTCCCCCATGTTGTGCATAATGCGCAGCTGTGTATGTGTGAGCTGGTGTCTGTGTGTGAGCGTGTGTATGGAGCAGCATTGCCTCCAGATAGCTAGCCAGCCTGTGGAGGGGAGCGTGTTTGTGCACACACGCCCTGTGGACTGCTACTGATAGCACCAAGTTGGTGTAGTCCCCGTGCATTGCAAATATGCGAGAAATCAAATGTCTTTGTTTTAGTTTGTGCTACCCTGCTGCTCCTTGATGCGCACCCTTTACCCAAGTGGGTCTGTGAGAGGTGAATCCAGCACGGCACGGTTTCACCCCCGTCTCGGAGAGAGAAGGGCTTTAAGTCTGTGATATTTCCTTTCTGGCCCAGGCAGAAATATTCCCATGCCTAGGTCAATACTAATTGAAGCCTTTTGCACGGCAGCAGCAGGAGCGAGCACCAGGCGGGCTCCCCGGGCAGCAGCCTTGCCTTTCAGATAGTGTCAGATCACAGGCACAGCTTAATGGAGTCATCGCTTATCTGGCAGCTCTGAATCGAGGATGAGTGCATTTCCCCTTCACACTCTGTGTCTGGGACGGTGGGTTAAAATATTACTACTTTCTACTAGGAGTAATAAAGAACATATGACTGTGTCATGTATTATCTGGCTGTTTGTGGTGGTGGGTTTCCACTGGATGCAATACCTTTGAATCATCCCCTCCTTCTTTTGAAAAAGGCGGTCACATCTCAATGGGGTTTTTTTAGGGGCAAGAGGAGGAGAAAAAACGTGTAAATGCAGTGCTGCATAGCCAGCTGGTTCCCAGTTGCACCAGCAAGGCAGAGTGCCTGGGTGGCTGGGCAGAGCTGGGGCTGATGCGCTGCTTCCTATTAAGCAAGCCTGCGTAAAATTACCTGGTGGATGTTGGCTAAAAGTAATCAAAAAGCTTTGATCTGGGCCAGCATTGCAAGCATTGAGGAAAATACCAGGCTTTTCTATGTTTTTTTGTGTCAAAATATGTTGTGGTGGAGCAAAAAAAATTAGACCAGGGTGAATATTTGGTCAGAAAAGCAGTACCGTTGCTCTTAGTCTATTGTGGCACATAAGGAAACCCCTTTTGGGGGATCCATATTGAATAAGCCTAAAAAGAGCCAGCCCACGGTTAAAAGAAGGTGTATGTCAGAGGGGAAATATTAGAGAGAATCAATATATTTCTCTTATAAATTAAGATTCTTCTGAAGTCTGCTTAATTTAACACCTACAGGCCCCTTTTTAAAAGGCACGTGCCTGCTTTGCATGTATATATCCTAGCACTTAAGAACTCGGATTCATTACCATACAGGTACATGTAAGTGTATTACTGACTTAAGCAAAATAATTCAACCGGCATTATTTCAGTTTTAACTGATGATGCCTCTTCCCTGCTGCTGCAAAGAGAGTAACCTAATTACAGAGGCAGTGAGTAACAACATACCGTGGTCGACTTTTCCTGACAATGCCCCAGCAAAGATAACTTAAGTCCGTCTCAACAGTTTCTTCTTTGGGAAAAAAAAACCCCAACAGTTACAGTAATTGAAGTTTTCCAAAAGGAGAGATATTCAAAACCAAGACACTTGAAGAAAGGCCAGAATTTGCTTGTGTAGGGGCTTGGTCATGTTACAAACCACTGATTTTGACATTTTAATTATTGACTTTATAATAAAGGCACTGTTCAGAAATTTTGACTAATTACATTCATTTTCAAGTCCCATTTCTTTTAATTAGTTATGACTCAGACTTGATTTGTTATCTTACACTTCATTATTAAAGATAGTTAGCTATTAGAAGTTGGCAGCGCACTTTGTATAACCTCCCCTTCCCCACGCCCTGCATGTAAATAAAAGAGAAGGTGCTATTAGTGAAAGGTCAGAGATGGGGTCCATTAAGTCAGCCTTCGTTATCAGCGACAACGCAGGGTGGATAAAGGCAACGCCAGAGCAGGGGAGGCACTAAATGCATGAAGTCAGTCTACATACCTTAAAGCATGTTAAACCCCTACATGAACATGCCTGGTCCATCCTCAAAGTGATCTTCCATCAGTACAGTTGATCCCTTTTTCTCTTGGCGGAAGGCTAAGCTGCCCTAATATATGTTCATCTGAGTGGGAACCGACTTCGTTCCCTCAGTTGATGTGCCTTGACTTCCCTGAGAACCGCTGTGAAGACAAATCTTCAATTGCAGCAGTATTTCTCTCCTCTTAACTTACAAAATAATTGCCTCAGCTGAGATATGTCTCTGTTAGCTTTTTTAAAATGCTGACTTTTTAATACCAGCTTTTTCTGAATTACATCAGGTTTTCTATTTATATACTGTTTTCTCTTCTGCGTTGCAGTGGATTAGGAGGAGCTAGGTTTGTGATCTTTGGCCGCACAAGATACTGGCTTAATTCTTCTTAGAAGTGCAGATTTTCATCATTCTTCTTACGCTCTATATGTTAAAGAGAAATTTAACTGGGAGTGAATTCCCTTTGTGGTGGAAGGTATAAAATGTGGCCCAAGCAGTCCGAAGTGTGATGATCTAAATACATGCATTTGATCATTATAGGTAGCATTGCTGATACGCAGAGCCGTTGCACATCATTCCACAGGCAACGGTTGCCCCTGTTTGGGAAGCTGTAGCCCTGTCGTAGCCACTTTGACAGCATCAGCTGCTCTCTTTGAGTGTCATACAACTGCTGTGCCCATGCAGTGACAGAGAGAGAGCGTAAATGCATTAACCTTGATGGCTGAATGGGGCAGAGCGCCTTGCAGTGTAGAACTCATTGGGGTTTCCCCCTGGCTTGTACAATTTTATCTTCAGTTTTATTTTTCAGAGTACTGAATTTTGTTATAAATATTATATAAGTATATATTATATAATATTATTCGAAAGCAACAGTATGTCGTACTACCTGCCAATATGATTTACATAGATTAGAAGCAGCAACTATCAATTAGAAACATAACCCTTTTGTTCTTTTTTTTTTTTTAATCCTCACTTCAGATTTAAAGCATAATACTAGGAATGAGCTTCAGGGAAGTCATTTGTAAAGAATTTTTATGGCTCTCCTTTTTAATCTGTGAGAGTGGATAGATAATACAACTTTCACTGGAAAAACTACTCAGAGAGTCGTATTTGTAAAGGATAAAGACATTAACTTTTTGTTCCCAAGAAGTTTAAATTGCACTTGGTTTGCAAATTTATAAAGCACTCTGTAATACATAAGACTAGCTCTAGAGATCAGTGGATGAGTATCGGTGGTAGTTTCACATTGTGCGGGTTACTGAATGAGCTGAATGCTTATCTTGTATTGATTCTGAGTTTATGAATGCTAAAGATGGTTCTCCATGTCACTGGTTTAAAATCTTTGATTAAAAGAGTTGGGCTCGTTGTTTAAATAAAATGTCATTCTGGTAATCTGCAATTACTGAATAAGCATTAGCAAAAATGGGAGAAAGCAGTGAGGTCACATAGAACGTGATACCCAGTCACCATATGTATTTATTAGTGTCACCTATGAAATTTATGAGGCAAAGTAGTGCTGAAAGAATTTGCTGTCTTTCGAAGCAATGCTCATTTGAGGAATTGCCTAAGATAAATGGGTTTGGCTAATTGAATCATACACTTTCATAGTGTGCTACATATAAAACTAGACTAGGAAATAAATATAATTAAAGTAAACATGCCCTTCTAATTAGTAATTGTTTCTGCTGTTTTAAGCAAATTTCAGTGGCACAAAGTAGCTGTTCCAGTGTAAACCTAATAATGGAGGCTGTAATAACAGGTGTAAATTAACACAATGGAAAACATTTACAGTGTAACATTCTAAATTAAAAATGACATTAACAAGTCTGATTTTTAAAAAGCTGTATAATTAACATTTATTCAACCCCTGACAAATTAGTGCAATACAAATACTGGATGATTTTATTTATAGCTTATAACATTTTTCATGCTTTATTTTTGTTAAACAGTAAATGGAGAAAATGTGGTTCATTTTTCCAAGAACATGTCATAAAAGGGCACCGACAAAGGAAAGGCAAAGAAAAAGAGAAAGCAAAGATATCTACCCAAAGGCATTATTTTTGTAAGTGATGTGCAGAATTGTTTGAATACTTAACAATATCACCGCAGTCAGTGTTCTTGGTTATGTATGCTAAGAAATAAAACATAGTGAATGGTTTAAGTTTGGAGGAATGCAAGTACAAACAGAATAATATCTATTGTGCAATAAAATACTTTGATTCCCCCAAGTGCATCCTCAAAAAAACATAATGTACTGCTAAGTGCTTAGCATTGATGTTTGTCTCTACAAATAAATATTGCCAACAGTATTTTCTTTTTATGATGGACCTAATAGAATGCCATGGACAGGTAAGCAAAAATATCCAAACTATTTAAAAAAAAAAAAAAAAAAAGGTTTACCTTAACTTCTGACAAAAGATGCCATAATTTTCACATTACAGAAAATGTCTCATCAGATCCCAAAATAGGGTATAGTATATCTGCACCATACAGACAACTTGTTTTCCTCTTTCTTGATTTTTTTTTCTTAAACTTGTAAGAGTAAAAAAAGTTTTCTGGTGGGGGGCGGGGGGATTTGTAATTTCTTTCAGCTTGCCTATCAAAAGGAAATCAGCATTGTTTATTTTTTTTGTACAATGCCTTCTGATGTGTCATAAATTGCAACACATGGTAGGAGAATTCGAATACCATGACTTCCTATTCAAAAAATGAATTTGTTAGACTGTATTCGCCTCATAGTTGCAAATCCAGAGAGAAAGTGAAAAAGTAGTCCTTTTCGTGTACAGTCTACAGTGAACTTAAGCTCCAGGACTCAGCTTTTGAGGCGGTTAGCTACTTGCCATCTGTGGTTTTCAACCACATATCCTGGGTGTCCCCGAAGTCCACACTGATGAGAATCTTCCTGAGCTGGCTCTGAATGCCTGGTGCTTAGTGTTTGGCTTTGTATATAAACAGTTGGGCATAATTAAGATCTTACTCCATTCTTACGTGGAATAAATTAAAATAGCACCCTTGACATGAGTAGAGTTACACCGTTCACGTCACCTGAAGATGTTAGGAGTTTGAGTTTGGTGCCTGAGGGAGCAGTTGTGATGTTTGGTCACAAAATCATTTTGCTTGCCCCTTGCCTTTCCTGTTGTTATAAAAGAGGATTCAGCTTTTTTGTGCACCACAGAGTCTGAGGGATCAAAAGTAAATTTCTAATAGCAAATACAAGCTGCCGTGAGTAGGAACCCTTCTGGAATTTTTAGTGTCAGAGATTGCTTAGAGTTCTTGGTCACCAATGCAAGATATTTTAGAAAAGCTCTATTTGTTTCTTGCATGTCTCCCGTTGCATGCCTCGTGTGTCTCTGTAGCAGCTAAACATGGTTCATTTGGACATGATGGAAAAGGCGTTGCTGCTCTCACATTTTACACATCAGTTTCTGAATTCAGTGACTGAAGAAAGGAAAATTTCTCTGTCCCTTAGCCCATGTATTAAGAAAAATCACCCCTCCCCAAATTATTCCAAATGCTGGGCTGCATAGAACCCTTATTCCATCCCTTGCCTCTAAGGCAGGACAAGCACACCTAGGCCAGCCTGACAGATCAGAGTCTAAACTTTATAGCCCATATGAGTCCCTCAGGATTGTGGAGCGGCTGCATAGGGACTTCCGTAGTTCCCCAGCCCAGAAATAATCTGTGTTTGATGCATGTTCCTCACGGAAGAGTATCTTCATTGTTGGGGAGAACTAGTCTTAACTTTGGTAGGTGCTAACAGGAGGAAAGGCATCCCATACGATACTGTAAGGCACTGTTGCTCATGTGGAAGGAGGGAAGGGAGTTGTATTGTTCAGTGGATGAAGGTTTCCTATTCTTGTTTGTTTTGTGTATTAAACCTGGCTGAGAAGGAACAATCTGAACAACAACTTTCTGCTGGTGGGGACAGGGTTGGGGTAACGACTGACCAACCTGTTCTGAAATAAAGAGGCCATGAAGGAGGCTGTGGAGTAGATAGCCAGCCTCTTCCAGCCCTTCTTTTTTAAGTTAGATAGCATTTCTAGAATCATATCTAAATCTCCACTGCTGCAAATTAAGTTGCATGACCTAGCAGACAGAGAACACAATTCATCATTGTCTGCTCTGCAACAAGTTTTTATAGGTGGGAAGATCATTATCATGTGTCTCCCAGTCTTCTCTTTTCTAAACCAGACAAACCCAATTTGTCCTTTTTCATACCTCACTCCTTTATCCATCTGTCTCTGCTCTTCTGGGCTACACCACCTCTTTCCTACAGCAGACGTCCCCAGGCCAGACACTCGGCTCACTGTGTGCATATTCTCAGTGCCCAGCTGTGGGTCAGTTTGGGATGAAGTTTGTTACCAAAAAGACACAGGCAACAGGAACAGAGTGAAAGGAAGACCTGGAGGATAGGAGGTGTTTTGTCTGTTAGGGTTGCTAAAATGGGACTATGAATCATTCAGCTGGTTCTGCTGCTGCAGGATACTTTCTGGGTCACATCAGATTCAGGGAGCCTACTGCCTTATGCCTCCTCCCTAAGACCGATGTAACTTTACATACCTGTTGTACTGTAGCATTAAGCTCTGTGTGGCTTTGAAGCTGCATACCAGAGAGACTGCTCCTCCTTGCAAGCTTTCCTCACAACGGACATGAAATAGGCTGCACCATGCGGTGGTTCCCACATGGGAAGCGGGAGGTTGTTAAGTGTATAAAGTGCTTTCCTCTTCGGTTTCAGAGAATCTGCTAACGTTTTAGGGTTATACATTTTCACAAGCATTTGAGCAAGTAGATTCATTAAGGGAGGTGAAGCTTTGGAATTTCTGTTTTGTTTAATTTGGCCCTGGGGAGATACACAGAGCAGCATGGTTTTTCTGTTTTGTGTGTTAGAATGAGACATGTCATAAGATGGTAAACCTAGGCTTTTAAATGGTTAGAGAACAGATTAATTTGAAATGAATAAGTTTAAATAGTATTATCTTCAGCTTGGTACTTACATCTACCCAACTAGTCAATTCCTTTGAATTTAGTGCATTATCCTTTTCATGTTTTCTTTCCTGAGATTCTAATAAAGTTTTCTTTTTCTTTCTCATGGTATGTCATTAATATCAAATTAGGTAGGCCGGGTATTCCCATGTCAGGAATAGCAAAATGTTCTTTAGGATTACTTACAGACTTAGAAGTCTTTGACAAACATTGTCATTGAGTTACCAAGATATTATTTTGGTTCAAAGCAAAATTGAACATGGGTATTACGGTTATTTCAGTTTCCCAAGAAACAGTTCCAAATTTAAAATTGAACAAAATCACTGAGCTTATTTTCTTTTACTTGTAGTAAAAAAGCCAAATGGAATATCTTTACATAAGTCTTTCGCTTTCCATTACCTAGAAGGAAATAATTGTCTGCCATTTCCTTTGTTACTGAGAAGCTCCATCAGCATTGCTACTTAGGAAAGTTTTAAGGAAGGCTAAATGTAGTGGCCCTTCTGTGCTTAACACGGTATGCTAGCAACAAAATATTCTCTTGCTAATAACAGCTTCTGTTTATTTTTTGCACTGGGATATTCCAGTTACCAAGTGAGAATTATACCATGCTTTGTTTGGATTCAAGTAAAAATCAAATTCATCCGCAGCGGTCTAGTTTCGTGCTCTCTCCCACCCTCATCCATGTCATTTTTTTCCCCACAGTGGGTCCATCCAGCAGGGTTGGGAGGGGACAGCAAGCAGCTCTTTCACCTTTCTGTACGGTGCTATTTCAGGTTTCTGCTGGCAAGTAACACTGATGGAGTAACGGCAGCGTTCACTTGCGTCACAGCCCACTCCGGGAACACCGCCTCTCCAACATTCAGAGATGTGTTGGCTTTTGGGGGGGAAAAAAATGTGCTTTTGGATCTACCAGAGTTGTCCTGTGTCTTTAAAATGTTAAACACCTTCCATGAGGTTCAAATGTTGCTTCTTAACAAAAAGTTGGGTATCTACTGTGGGGATTGTCATCACGTTTAAGACCAGAGAGCCTGAGCACGTGCGAGCAGCTAAACCCAAACTGCATGATTAGCATTCTTGTAAGTGCTGGATTTTTAGCAACGAGGACATGAGTTTCAGTGAACTTCATGGATAGTGGTCAGGGCAGAGCTTGCCTTGACTTCAAAATCCTATCCATTCCAATCCTGTCCCATCCCCAGAGGACTGTGGGATGTTAGGCTGATAATCTGCCAATACAAAGATGCAGGATGGGTTCCTCCTGTGTGGATTTTTTTTTTCCATTGCAGAAGATCTATCTTAAGCATCACCATTTTGTTGGCTTTTCTTAGCTGGAAAATCAGGGGAATTTCGTTTAGCCTTGTTCTGCGCCGGGGGGGGGGGGGGGGGGGG
>JAVKLA010000057.1:7454308-7523150 GCA_034782735.1 Sagittarius serpentarius
AAGATCTATCTTAAGCATCACCATTTTGTTGGCTTTTCTTAGCTGGAAAATCAGGGGAATTTCATTTAGCCTTGTTCTGCACCTCCCCCCCCCCCTTTTTTTTTTTTAACATGTGGTTTAACTCCTTTTGGTTATATTCTATTATCCTAGTGAAACAGGAGAAAATGAAATTCTGGCATTTTTTATGCGCAACCTATCAGAGAAGGATTTTAGTCCTTCTAAGTTGTTCCCATGAAACCAGCTTCGGGGAGCTTTCTGGGAGGACACACAAATTTGATGTTCTTGAACACTGGAATGAGAGGAGGTCAAACTGAAGTCCAGTGGTTTGAAACATTTAAAAAATTTGCAGGAAAAATGACCCAGAGATTTCTAAGCTTCCTAGCGTAATAAAAGGGGATCTTTGCTACGGAAGATTCAAATAGAAATGTAGACATCTCCCAAACCTGTGCTTTTAGAACAATACATACAATTTAGATCCCTCCTCATGCTTTTACAACAATATATAGAATTTAGATATCTCTCACCACTTTCAAAATGAAACACTGAATAATTTTACACCTTACACTCTACAGGTAAATGATATTCTTATAATTTACTGTGACATGAATATGCATTTATGAACTCAGACTTCAAATAAAGTATGAAGTAAAAATAAAACATTTCTCCCTTAAAAGCTTTTGTTGTTGTTGCTAAAGCTAAAATTTGCTGAGAAAAAGTAGTCAGGGCAAGGCAGCTGTTACATGTACCCAGCTTCGTCAAGTCACTCGCTTTGCCACTTTGGCCTGGAACGGGGCTGATCCCCTCCAACAGACGGCATCGGCCTCTCTGGCACCGTCCCTGCATGGGCATCTCTGGCATGGCTTCTGTATCTGTCGCAGCCATTAAAGCTTCTGGGTCATCTTTTGTCATTTTTCCATCATTTCCTTTAGATTAGGAAATATTTAAAGAAACTTTAACCTACTTGAAAGTGAGGCAGTTGAACAGTCGTGCTGTTTCTGCGAGTTAAAATACAGGAGCTTACTTTGAACTTTACTATGTTTAGGGTTTTGTATTCCTGATGTGTTACATTTTGCCTTGGATTTGTGGCATGGCCATGTCACCACCACTCTTGAGCAGAAGCAGAGTGCCAAGAGAGGCACAAACCCCCCAAAAAGAGATAATTTTGTTTAAAATGTTTTTCTTTTTTTTTTTTTTTCTCTATAATGAGAGATAAAATGCCTTACTTCCCATTGCGTGTCACTTAAGGAAGGGAGCGCATGGGTGCTTCTCTGTGCAGCCCTGAAGGTGGGCAGCATAAGTTACGGTGCAGTCGTCTTCGTAGGCAGAATGAATTGGGACTAGCACGTGTAAGAAGCTTAAATGAATTACACTTTTTCATTATTTTAACATGTATGCATTTTTATTCATGTATGAACATAAATTATTCTTTTATGCATGTGTATGCTGGTTTTGGCTAACTTCTCTTCCTAATTTTGATTGCCTTGGGGGCTACGTGCCGAAATACGACAGAGCCGCACAGGGCAAGCAGGATATAACGAGTAAGAAACTCAAGTCCTATGGTCAGTGTGCTGCGCACTTTCCTTGTGCAGGTTCCAAGCATATGTAGTGATACTGTTACTTGGTCAAGCATAAACCTCAGGTCCAGTTTATGTTCTCCATTTTCAGAAGAAAGAACTGGGAAAGAACTTGCATATTGCCGGAGTTTCAATGTATACAATGTATTTTAGAGAAGCTAGCTAGCTGTAGGGTGCAGTGCAGTATGTGTGGCTAGCACTAGTTTCTTGTGAAAGGAGCGTGAAACATCCTCTATATAAGCCTTTTTTCACTGTTTGTAGCTTAAAGTTATATATGACCCACAACTTTCTTAGGTTCTTGAACGCAGACTTCTTACAGTCCTTTTTGTTCTGTGACAGCAAGCTGTCTATATAGGCATTAGGTAGATAGATTTAGATTGTGATTTAGGTTTAGTTTTATCTCTCTCTCTCATTCCATTTTCTAATTGTTCTTCCTCAGTTGAGCAGAACGAAGATGGGACCTCGTAATTCCCCATAATAAGATTTTATGCTTACAGACTCTGATACAAACAAACTATTGCTAAAAACAATCACATTTTCTTTGTATAGTGAGCTACATTTCAGGTGTTCCTATAAGCAAAAGCACAGGTTTTGGTGGATTTGTTATTTGGGCATATAGAGTGGCTGATTCTTTTTGTATCTGTACAGCAGGCATAGGGTTTAACTACTTTGGTTGTTGCTTTATCTGCATATTCAGTTATTAATATCGTCCAAATTTATTTTTATGATGTAGACATGCTAACATACATCTGTTTAAAACTCAGTTCAGCCTTATCTGTATGTAGTGATGGCTCCTCTGTAATATATAAAATGCTATAATAAGGTCTCCATCTATCTATAAAATATGAAAGAAAGATAAATTAAAGCAAGGCATCTCAAAACATATCGATTCTATTTCTACAGAAACCAAACTCAGTGACTGTCCGCTGAAGATCCCAAGAAGTCATTTTCTGCGAATACATAAAAATGTGATGACTTATGCACTGACTTGTTTATAATTTTTTTTCACACTGGGGCTGTTGTGTGTTTTCCATAATGCTGTAAATCATGATTAAACACATAAAAAAGATCGTCGCCCAAGATCCATTTTAAGCCAAGTGAAACATAATACAATATAAAATTTACATCATTTTCTTGATTAACCCTGATGAACTTTCAGTCATTATCCATTATAGTAATAGCAAATTGGAAATGTTGCTTTGTTAATAAAACATGTATAGACATTTTCATGAGTCATAGATTTGATGGTTACTAACAGCTGACACATTCATAATGAAATACTGTACTTTGGCTTTTCGTGAAAGTACCGTACTGCATAAAGCGGCAGTCCTCTGTCCTGTGCTTCAGTGCTGTATTTCAGTGCCTTTTGGACATCAGATAATTTTGAAAGTTGATCTAAAGTGAAGTGCACTGAATATAAACACAGGCAAGAGTTTTCACAACCTTTACATTTAGGTACTGAATCTCTGTGGGTCTTTCACTCATGTTTGATAGGAGTTCTTAGCGGCCCCCAAAGTGTTTAACAGCTTAAATTAAAACTACTGGTCTTTGTCATCCATGGAAGTCTGTAAAGTTTTGCTCCTTTTGCTACCGTGCCAGGAATGTTTTCTAATAGACACTGCTGTTATGTCTGTAGTGGCAAAGTGCTCTTAGATCTGCCCTTAATGATTCATTATGGTCTTTGCTTTTGCTGCTTTAAGTCAAGTTGCACCACAGTGAATTGCGTGGTAACATTCTTCTACCAGTTACAGAGCTTTCAATTTTTGTGTGCTATGTGAAGTATACCTCGGTGTACTTCTCAGTCCCGCAATTAGCTGTGGGTAGATGGATTACTGTTCAGAGCCCCATGGAAAGAATAGGCTGTTTAAATTGCTAGAGAAAAATGGGAGCAAGGAGGTGGGTTTTTTTGAAAAAAGACCTTTTTTCATGAAAAAGATCGTAGAGGCAAAACATAATTTTTCACAATTTTCAAGATACTTGTTTTCATTTTTTTTACTACTGAAACTGGCACTGAAGATCTTTATTGACTGAAATCCAGTTTTCAGCAAACACATCAATAGGAAGCTCAACAAACATTTTAAGTAAAGTAGTAAACACTTGCTGCAAAATGTGGAATAGATTTTTAAAAGGCCAGATTTTTTTCACTGCATTTAAAATGTTCGGAACATCCCTAGAAATCACGTAGCGATAGGAGTAAATTCAGTTTATTGCAACATTCAGTCTGTAAACTCCTCAGGATCTGCACCAAGACTATATGAATGATTTGCCTATGTGTGCACATCCTCTACAGAGATGAGCCGGATGGCTGATCAAAAAACCCTTATCATTTTTGACTAATTATGACTGTAAGGAGCCTAAAGAAGAAGTTTCAAGGAAAAAAACCACCCAGGCTTGGCAGATGATAACTGGAACAGTTTCCCGTGCATAAGGATGCCATGGAAAGCAGAAATCATTGTGGAGAAAAACAGACAAGTGGGGCGTTGTGTCTGACATCTCTGGCAGGGAAGCAATGTAAGAAGAAACTGGATCAGATACAGGCATCACCAAGTGAGGTGAGGCCGTGTGTAGCAGCCCAGGGAATTCAGCAGTGTTAGGTTAGGCAGGAAAAAAGATTCCTTACTGATCCTCTCAGCTGTTGTATTTTTGAATTACAACATAAAAGTAACATTAACAAAATCAAATGAAAGGGCTTCACTGTGCTTTGTCTGGTTTGTGCTCTTCAGTCTTAGTGATTTTTTGCTCTCCACTTGGAAAATATGGGTGAGGATACAAAAGGAATACTTTCTCCTCTCTCGTCTACATGATCTGTTTCTTGACAGCTAAGATCTCCATTTAATTTCTGGAGGTTTTAAATATCATTTTGGATTGTGGAGAAAAAGAATCACTCATTCCACATGTAAGATTATTAATAGTGGTGAATTTGTAACTTGTGAATAAACTTGCAAACAGTATATTGTTAGAGCAGTGCAAAATTAAAAGTAATAATAATGTTCTGTTTCTAGCTTGGCTCAGTGTCATTATTAGATCTTCATCCATCTTAGGTATTTTTGCTAGTGGTTTTAGGGTTATAAAAAGAGAGCACCAGCACTTAATAGCAAAAAGAAAATAGTAAGGCATTGAATATAGGATTACCCATTAATATGGAATGGTGAATTTTTTGATATCTACGTATACTGTAGGTATGGACTGGTAGATTTTTATCCTGTGATGAAGTTATTTTTCCTGAAACAAAAAAAAAAATTTAAAAATTGGAATTATGTCTCAGTTTCTCTCATCGGGCAAAACTTCACTGAGAGAAGAAAATGTACACGTTTTGTCCGTAGCAGAGCTGTAAGAGGTGCTCTTGTAGAAGCAGATGTCGAACTAAATTGGATTTTTTTTTTATGTTCCTCTGTTGTGATGTTTACTGCTCTGACTCAACAACCTAGATCACAGTCTCAATTGCAGCCCTAGGTGTTCTCAGTATTTCAGTACATATTTAAAATTCAGTCAGGTTGCATGCAAAGCACTCGCATTTTGTGAATGTCAGGTGTGAATGCCTATAAGATAATAACTGCACCCACAATTCGTCTTCCCTTGGTTCCTTCCAGTTGCCCAGCGTGAGCCCTCACAAGACCCGCCTTGAACGCTCAGATGCTGATTTTGCAGATACGATATGTATATATGCATTCGTTTGGTAGATGCGATATATCTGCCCCTGCAAATACAGCTCCTGCTTTCAGACTTGGAATTTCCAGGCAGATAATTAAAGCAATCTCGCACCTTCCAGCCCGCACCTGCCACCATGCGAGTGGCCGGCCCAGCTCAGCTCCCCCCGATCATACTCATGTTTGGACAGTAGTGTTTCATGGTTAATACAAATCATAAACAGGCTGTAAAAGCTGAAGCGTCAATGAATCCTAGCTTTAAAATTGCTGGAAGCTAAAGTTTTAAAACTGATACTGCAAAGTGAAAAATGAAATTTAACCAGGCATTTTGGTAAAGGAAAAATAATTTATTGGATGTAAGATGAAAAGCTGTGAGAGTAAACATCAATCTCATCTTAGACACATGTCATTGATTGATGTTTGCTCTGTGCTGCTGCCTGGAGGTAAACTCTTTGAAATAGCAAAGTAGGTACTTTATCTGTCTGTGGATAGGAGCACAGTTTGTTAAGTTACTGCTTTTTTGAGACCCTGCTACATCTTTATGTTCAATCAAAGTGAAAACAGTAAATCAGAGTAATTGCTTTACCCTACGGCATTCCTGTTTGTAAATGGGAAAAAATACTGTAAAAATCCTCAAATTAACTTCTGCTGTTTAAGGTAGATAAAAAGTCTAAAAAAGTCGGTTGCAACCTAGGAAGGTATTTTATCGATTATGCCACTTGTTCATCAAAGGCAGCCCCTTTGTTATAATCAGACTGATAGTTCAAATGTCATTAGGGAAAACATTTAATGCTCAAATATGCAAGGTTGCCATCTCTAAGAGCTCCCCATAACCCATTAGCAATGAGTTCCCAAACAGGCATCGTTTATACTTAGCTGGAAATGGAACTAGTACCAAGAAACTGGCCAGCAAAAACCACGGACACGAAGGGTGAAACAGAAAACAGGCATTACATGATAGCACTTCCATGTTAAGTGCAGCAATTCAGCAAGCAAAATAATCTGAATTGTAATTAAATTGTCAGAATTAAGACTGTTTTCTAAAAATGTTTGGGGCTATTGCCTTTATGAGGTCTCAGACTGGTTAGTCCTTTTGTGTTTTAAAATACTGCAGATACAGGAATGACGGCGCATTTAAATTCAGAATCCAATTTCCATTCTGAATTCAATTTCATAATCACTGTCCTGCATCGGGGTTGGACTGTTTTTTCAATGTGTTGTATAAGTTTTTCCCTTGAGTTACTCTACTTAGCTACTTTAGCATAAATGTGGTAATTCAGGGGAGAATTAGATTATTAAATATTTAAGAAAATGTCCTCACTTCAGCCTGAAATTTAGTATATTGACTTGTGTGCCAGATTACAATTTGTGGGGAAATGTTGAGAATAATCAGTAAACTGTTTTAAAATTTATTTTCTTGAAATATTGCCTGTTTTTCATGGTTTTGAATCAGTTCCAACTCTGTTCATAATTCAGAAATGATCGTGTGCTAAAATTTAATTTCAAAGATATATGTGTCCTCGTAGAAAACTTATGCACGGTTCTAGGTTTACTCTTGAAATGCACGTATCTTTGAGTCACTTCTGGTGCGGGTTGTGGTTTTGTTGGTTTTTTTTTTTCGTTTGTTTGTTTGTTTGTAACATGATGAGCTCTGTACGCTCCCAGGGGAGGGATATTCAGCGAGTGCACCTGGCAGCTTGGGGATGGTATCATTTCCATGAGGCTGGGAGTGGGTGTTGCGGTCTGACGGCATTTTGTATGGAGCCGCTTAATCTGATTATGTTAGAAGAAGGGTCACTTGGGCAACAAATGGGGAAGTCGACAAAATCTGGAGAAGAAGCTCAGCCATTGCAAATGGGATCTAGGTCTTCCCTAGCAATGGCCTGCCAGGAGCCTGGGGGAACTGTGTTTTTGCCAATTTAAGAAATTCTTGCATGTTAGCGTGAAGCCTCAGCTCTGCTTTTGTTATTAATATGTCTAGACTTCAGGGTCTGAGAGTTTTGTGCAAAGTGCCACACGTAGCTGCTGGAGTGAAGGAGATCAGCCTCCCGGGTCAAAAACATTAACTGCAAATAAACAAGCTACTCCTGCTAAATCTGTATCACAACATTTATGTGCGTGGGGAGGTAGAAGGAAGGTGTGTGTGTGTGTGGCGGTGGGGGTGGTGTTGCAAAGCCCTCACAATTCAGAGAATAATGAACTAAGCTTTGGACTGGAAAATGATATTGGAAGGTCTGGAAAGGCAAAGGCGAGAGTGCAGGTTACAGTAAACTATAACGAGTTCAGTAATTGTTGCCAGGTGCGTGTATACGCGCGGTAACGCCTTCCTCTGTCGTGCTGGTAGGGCAGCCTGAGTCACTGCCCCCTTCCTTTGCCCAAAAATAAACTGATGCGAGGCAAGGGGAGCACCAGCGATCTCGCCCTCAGTTTACCTACCCGTGTCTTTTGCAGCCTCAAGATGCCAGCTGTTTTGAGGATGGTGATCTCATAGCAAAACAACAGTATCCTTCCTGAATATCCCCTTAGTGATGTGGCAATTCTGTGGTTTCTGAAAAGGTCAAGCAGCATCATTAATGCACACCATACATCTGCGAAGGCGTGTTATTCCTCAGCGAAGGTGCAGTGCTTTAGGCTTGTAGAAAAGGACATCTTCCCCTGAATGCAAAACTTGGGCGTTCCCTAAAACTGAAGGGCAAGAGAATATGTTGGTGCATTGTCTCCACCCAGTTCATCATGGAGATTAGGCTTTTTCGAGTTGTTCCAAGTAGTGATGTCTGAAGGAGGTAAACTGAGTCAGAAATAGTGTGTTTTAAAAAAATAAAGACAGAAAAGGACACTCGTCAACACTTAAAACTTTAGGCTTTTTATATGATTGCTTTCAACCTAGCCTGAGACTACATAACTCTTTGGACTTGGTAGGAGATTAAATCCAGTCCCAGTTTTTTCAGGTAATGTTATTGCTCTGCTCCTGGGCTGTCCCCTGAGACGCCTCCGTCTATTTCTAATTAAGGACTAAAGGAAGCCGTTCCCTCTGTCAGGAGCAGCGTGAAGAAAGCTATGAGCATTTTTGTCAGTACTGTGGGGAGGCTGGTGCCGCAGCCGCCCTCCCGTCCGGCACCAGCGTGCCTGGGCTCTCCTCTTCAGACTGGTCTCACGGGGAGCACCTAGCACATGGCCAAAGAGTGGGTAGCCATCAAGGTAATCGTCCAAAAGGCGTCACAACGGATCAAAATTTACCAAACATACCTACTCTGAGAAGTCTGGCAATCCCTTGGTATTCTGATCGGTAAAATACCTGAGAGTGAAATTATTCAAAGTATCCCAGAAGAAGCAGAGAAGGTCGGGCTGCTGTGACCATGCGGTGGTGATGGCGTGCTGAAGGTGCTTTGAGCCTGAGGCACTGGTATTTGGACATAATTAATTGACATGTCCAGTATGTCTCTTGTCTTAGGACTGAGATAAACCAAAGTGTGTTTTTAAAGCAGTGTCCTAAATTTGAGATAGTGTAATTTTTATCATACAGCGTTTATTCATGTGTAACTTTTGCAAGTATTTGACTTGGTACTCATGCTTCAGTTCATGTCCTTTAAGCATGAATTTGAAACAGGTGCAGCATTTAAAAAATAACAATATACCATTTAAAAACTATTTAAATTCATCCTTTTGGAGTTTGACATGTATGAAACAAATATAATGACACTGACCTTTGAGAGATGAATGGTTGCATGTTCTTTGCTTTCCAAGTCTTGCAAAACTGCTTCAACATTTTGGCCCATACTAGCAAAACTCTTAATTAAAAAACTGATGTGTGAGCATGCATATAACACACACATATATACACATACATCACCCATATAGGCACACATGCCCCAATGGGGAAAAAATTCGTGAACTTGTTCTTCCTGGCTTAGCTATGGAAAACACACAGACTGTAAACAATTAAAAAGGTACATGTACATTTGGGATCATTTTAAATTACAAATTTTTAAAAAACAATGAAGCAAGAAAACTATTAAAAAGAATAATCTTCCATTAACTGAAGTGTTTGCAATAAAGACAATTACAGCAGTTGGAGTATTGTCCTCAAACCAAAATAAATAAATACATTCGGTGACATACATTCAAGGAAATGTGGTTGTTGCCGTGTTCATGCAAATAAGGAGCAGCCTCACAAATGCTAGAGATTTTGCCATGTGGTATTACCAAAGGAATAGAGCTCTCAACTTGTAGCTCTTCGTAACTTAACTGCTTATAGATTACATACTAGGCGTTGTCACACAGTTTTGCCATTTGCATAGTCATTCTGAATTATTGCAGGTTGTGCATTGCATTGCCAACAGTGAACTTCTCATTCGGGAAGGGGTTCAGGGATCTGATGACTTGTATGTCTTTATCAAATATGTCTCCGTCAAATAAAGGGATAAAAATATCCTACGACTTTAGGAGTATCACACCAGTGCATTTTTAAATGTATTTGAGGCCTAGTGAAGAATGTGGCACTTGTTTACTTCCTAGAAACCGGGTAGAGATCGGTATTATAATGAATCTCAGAGGAGCTGCCCATCTCTATTTGACTGCAGGCTGGAGTCCAAATGCAAAGTGTCTCAAGAGTCAAGAGGTTCTGGGTGGGGAAAAGTGGTTGAGGATGAAGTTGCAAATCCTGCAACTCCAGGAGAACCCAATCCAACAACAGGTCTTCAGGGTGGCAGAAAGTCTACTTTAGACACAGAAGTTGTTCTTAGAAATTTTACTCTGACTTAATTGATGGGAGTACGCTCAGATAACACGATGTAGTAACTGAGGACCATCGCTCACGTAGGAGTAAATGACAGTTGCTTTGCCTCTGGCCTTGGCAGTGTGTGCAGCGGATGATCTCCACTCACAGGGACCCCATGGGGAGGCCTTCGCTCTCCCCTCCTTCCTGGAGGAAGGCATTTTCCATGCCCAAAAGTCCACCCCTACGATTGCCTCCTCATTACACTGCTTTTCAAAGAGAGGTTGTTGATGTGAATAAGACGCATTGCTCACGGAAAACATGGGATAAAACCCCAAAAAACTCAACCCCCTGTAAGTGGACTAAACAAACGGGTGTGTGGAAGCTGTCTCCAACCTGCTGTACTGAAACCCTGTGTTCTCAATAAACCCCCGGTGTTTGAGAGCCCTGCTCAGCGTTTGGCATCTGCCCTCAGATGCCCTCCGACCCATCGGAAGGGTACTCGGTTTGAGTTAGCAGCGTTAACAAGTAAACATAAGATTTTGTGTTCGTTTGGTGACTGCTAAGGCATTGCTTTTAAATACTAATGGCATCTAACATATCCTATATATTTTCAACTTTCTCAGGTCTTGAATTAGAATCAGATAGCTGTTGGCCTTTTTACTGCCTTGCCTGAGGCGTACTAGGTAACGTCACGTGGGCAGCCGATGCAACATATGTTTTGCTAACTGGGAAGCTGGTTAGCAAGACAACCTGTTTTTTTATTAACACATGGTGCACTTACATGACATTAATACATATTTCTGCTTTTCAGATTTACGGTGCCAGAAGAAAGGCATTAGCTGAGCTAATCAAAATAGGCAATCAGCATACTCGTCACATTATCCTGAAATAACACGTAAACCTTATTAGACACATTGGTTTCCTGTGTGAGGAGAATAAACCATAACAGACTGAAATGTGCAAACCTGTGTTGTTCTGTGGAAAATCAGGGAAAAGATTCTCTGGTTTATGTTGTTGTGCATTAAACTAGAGTTCTGGGGAAAAAAAAAAAGTTAATTTTTATTCTGGATGTCTATATTGAAGCCAGACTAGTTCATTTCTAAAAATTAATACTGTTGTGTAATGCAGTGATTTTATTCTCTCTCCGGCTACACTCTCCCAGCCATACATACACTATCGTGCCAGTATTCATTTATTCATGCTCTGAAGTTGTGATAGTGTCAAATCCATCAGAAGGAGGAATTGTTTCAGTGGTAGTTTCACGACTTGGCTGATTAACAGAGATCAGAAGAAGCAGCCTAACTGTGGAAACCACTACAGCATGTAGTTTTAACAGCTCTTTAGGGAGCTAGTTAATGAAAGAATCACTACGGAAACACATCCGTGTGAAAAAAGGAGCATTCTCATACAACACTCAGAGGATATGTCATAAGTGGAAATATGTTCATAATTTCTATTTACTCATAGCTGTAATTACCATCTGCCTTAAGAGTACTTTCAGTCTTTGTCAAAGTTGCTTAGATATTTCCTTTGTCACATTTCAAGCAGAGAAGTTCTGCACAGACTAGATCCTGCCCTGTGATTTCTTTTTTATTCTTCTGTAAGAATTTAATTATCTATTCTCTGTGTGAAGAAAGCACCAGCATTCCCAGAGACCTGAGCATCCCCAGCCCGCTTGGACTGGCATTCATCTGATTCATGTCCTTGCTTATTTTTGCCATCTGTCTGCAAACCAGAGTTCTTCACTTTTAAATTCATGCTGGTTTATATGTTGCCCGCTAATTTTTAACTCTTAAAAAGCTCTTCCTCTTTTTTGCTGCAGTGTCTACGAGCCAGATAGAAACGTGCTGCGAAGGAAAGAATGGGAAAGGAGAAATCAGGAGGCCCAGCAGGAGGATGGCGCGTTTAACACAAGTTACTCCCTCTTCAGTGAACCGTACAAGGTAGATGCTTCCCAGCTGGGTGGCTCTTTGTTTATTTATTTATTCCACAGTGCAAAAATGCAACCTGCAGAAGGCATTGTCCAGGTTTCCGCACCCTCCACAAGTGCTAACCTCACAAAATTCACAGAGAACATTTATGGTTCATTGAGAATCGGATTTTTTTTATATATATATATACACACACATATATATACGTATATAAAAACTTCTTATAATGTTCAGCAGCACACAAGAATGAAATAAATTAGAAATATCCTAACAGTATTTGAGATGGAATTAAAACTAGGAGGTAAAGGTGACGGTGCCCTATTTTTGCAACACTTACAAGAAAACAATTGTGTTAGAATTGTGTGTGAAGGTCAAGCAATACAGTAAACATTATGCTCTGGCCAAGGTTAATGCAATGAAATGTCTTGGTGTTTGCCTTTTTTTTTTTCCTATAAGCATTACCAATAAAATTTGTCTGCTAGACATGTTTTGCCCTCACCAAAGGCAGAAGTAACTTATGAGTCTCAACTCTCTGTTTTATTTTTCATGGTAACAGTAGTGTGATGAGGCACAACTATCTCTCCCCACTCCCTGTTAGAAGGGTCAAGCAGGATCTTCTGCACTTTGCAGAAGCCTGCAAACCAAGCCCCTGTGAACAGGACCAGAGCAGTATCCCATGGGGGCTGCTCCTCTCCCCCAGCTAACCCAGTGACATTACCTGTGTGCATCAAAGCATTACCATGTATGACCTACGGTGCCCTCCCAGTAATGTCCATGTTACTGTTAAAACCACCACATTGTGAAGCCTTTCCCTCCATGCAGCATCACTTGTCCTTGATGCTTTGGGTGCTTTAGTGCCTCTTTCCAGGAGTCCCATTTGGGACCTGGCACTTGGCTTCTGCACCTGACTTCCATGCTCCCGTCTTTCAGCCCGTGCTCCAGGGTCAGCTTTTAGCTTGCTGTTCTTCCAGATTGGTGTTTGTTTCTAGTCCCTAATAAAAAAGAAAGATCTACCACTTTCAAACCATGTCCCTTGATAGAAGACAGCTCTGTCTGCCTTGAAGCTGACCTCTAGCTGCCCGAATTTCAGATTCATTACAAAGGCATTTAGAAACCATGGGAAATGTCTTGAACTCCTCAAGGCTCTACTTGAAAAAGTCTAGTGTGAGACCAGTCAAGGGCTGGCTAAGCCATGGAAAAAGCCTGAAAAGCTTAAGTCAGCTGTGTCTTGGCATTTCATGAGGGCTCTGCTGCAATGGGGACTTCATAATTTTCCATTGGGTAGGTCCAATCACATAGATCCCTCACAAAAAGGGCCTGTCCTTCTGCTAGGTCCCTGATACCGTTTTGTCTGTGATACCTGAAGCAGGTAATACTGAAGTTCAAATCACTTATGAAAGTGGTATAGTTGGAATATTTTGTGCACTTTATTACCTGTGTGCCAATGCACTGTCATGGCACAGACTTCATGTATCATGGACACACCAGTAGTTTCTGAGCTATGATGTCTGAAGGCACCTCTATGCAACCACAGTATAATTCCATCAACTTTAATAGGAGTGGATGAAAAATCATTGCCGTCTCTAGAAGCAGAGGGGATACTGAGCAGGTATCCTATGGGGAGATCAGAATAATGGCTCCATCCATGCTTCTTATCTTTAAACGTTATGTCCCTATTTTGGACAAGCGTGTAAAGAAGGTGCTGCAGAAATACATCCTACAACTGGCTTTGTCAAGGGAGCATGGAGAAAGGCAAAGCCCAGGACAGCAGTTTAACTCACCCATGGCTCTGTCGGTGTGACAGTCACAGCTGCTTGGGATGACCGGTCATTCTGACAGTATTGGACATCAAAACTTCAGCAGCGGCATACTCTGAATGCCGTGTGTACACTGACGGTGAACCGTTGCGCTGTCTGAACTCATCCAAGCACTTGTGAACCTTCAGTGTGGGGATGCAGAGCTGTGGCTTGGGCTTTTTGATCTTACTGTGGAGAGAGGCTGACTGCAAAAGAGGAAACCTTTCTGCAGAAGCAAAACTGAAACCCACTCTTACTGTCTTTAAAGCTCAGGTTGAAGTTTGAGGTGTTTCCAGAGGGGAGTGAAGTTAGAGCAGACATACACTGCAAGCTCTGATTAAATTCAGCATTCCTCTGCACAGCTTGAGAAACGCGAGCTAAAGCCAAAGGATTTGCCATTCAGAAGGCCATATCTGAAAATCAAAGACAGGCTGGAAATCTCTTAAATCTTATGTCCTCTCTCACCTTGACATGTATCACTGCTCCTGTAACATCAGATTTTCTGAAAAATCCTGACTCTTCAGGTTGCCCCTTATGCTGTTCAAAGTATCCATAGCAACCCTTTATGAAGGATTATGGGAAATCCAGTATCTTTACTTAAAGCGTCTTTTACAGGGGGTAAAAAGTAGGAGTTTCATTCCGGATATTTCCTGGTCAGAATACCTTGCCTCATTAACCATATCAGTGTTTTTAATGAAGAAAAAAATTCTGATGACCTTCCATGCAACCATCAGGTTTCTTTTTAGAAGTGTTGAATCTTGCAGTCTTCAAATGCATGGATACATCTTGCATTGCAGAAGAATATCAGAGCACCGTAAGTTAGAAATGTTTGCACAGAATGCTTTTCCTACTTAACTCATTTTGTGGTCATGTTTTCCCTATGTGAATGATTAAATAAGGCCAGCAATATTTCAGAGCAAATAACAGGACAAAACTGTTACATTTAAAGCTCATAACAAGTTACCTCAGATCCCATCTTGTTCCCAAAAGGATGTAGGAGAACTCTTCTGGATGAGACCAGCTCAAGACGAAATCTTCTCACCTCAGTTCGTCCCCAGTGTATCCAGAAGGAATAAACAACATTGACCAGTTGCCAGCGTGTGCCGTGGTACAGGCATTGCATTGGTTTGCTGCAATTATTCTTGTGGTTATCTCAATACGAGGTGTCTCTGTGTGACCTTCACATCACATCCATATAGAAGGCAATCTGCTAACTTCTCTGGGCTAGTGACAGTCTACTGATTATCTGAAATTAGGCTTTTAGTTGCTTCCCATCCAAACAGCAGCCATCAGAAAGAACGGACTGTCTGTTAGGGAAGTTGGACTTTTCAGGGGCAAAACATGCACGTAAGTTCTCTTACCATCATGGACCTGGAGGCAGCCAGGTGGAGAGCTGCCCCACGAGCTGTTTGTGCTTTAGGAGACTTGTGGGTGTCAGGAGCCCCGTTCCATTTGGTGGTCCTTGTCGCCGTGCTCCTGGCAGGGAAGGAAACCTCTCCCCCGCACAGGCTGGCTGAATCAGGCTGGGTGCAGGCCCAAGGGCAGATCTCCCTCCCGAGAGGGAAGCTGAAAACACGTCTCTCTACAAGGTGTCTACACGAGATGGAGGATCCACTGGAAGCACTGAAGAGATCCACTGGGTAAAAGGATAATTTTCTGTGCCTTCCAGAAGGTAATTCTGCTGGTCAAGGCAGTGTCTGAGTGTAGAAGCCATTTCATTGACCCCAGGAGACACACGAGTACGTCTCCAGCCTTCTTTCTTTTCGGACGTATGTGATGCTTCCCTCTTCTGAAGCCTCATTAATAGTTTCCTCTTCTTTAGGACATCGATGTGAATCCTGTGAAGCAAAGCAAAACACCCTTTTTTTAAGCCACTTGCTGTCTGTGAATTAATGCTTCGTATTTCTTTTCATAGAATGTTACTGTCCTTGTGACGACAACAGCTGCATATACAGAGAGATCAGGCTGTAGAGGCTGAGCCGTCTTACTCCAAGTTTGCAAAGCAATGTTTCAAACGCAACACTTTTGAGTTTTTCCCCTCCTGTTTCCCTTCAATATATACTGTTGATATATATTCAGCTCTGTTAGCATTGTAACAAATGCATATCAGAAAGCTGGCTCTAATGTATTTTACGTAGTTACAAGGTAGTGTCCTTGAAATTTGAGGAGACAAGTTTCAAGCAAGATAGGACTGCTTCTGCTGTCTGACATAGGAATGCTTCCACTATAGTCCTCTGAAAGTTAGCATGTGGCAAGCACTGAACTCATTTACAGGGCATTTTTGCTTGGATTCAGTTTTTTAAATAGGAAACCCTAAAAAAGAGACTCTGAGCTAGGGGAGTTTCCCTTACAGTTTTGTTTGAGTGGCTCAATTTTATTTGAAGGCTTAAAACCAAAAATACCCGCAATTTTCCAGAGTAACTGATGTTGCTGCTCTTTCGTAATTTTTATATAAATTTAAGGGGGTCTTCTCCACTCCCTCTACTCCCTTCTTTCTCCTTCTTTCTGTTTTCTTCTAAAACAGAGAGTCATGAGATGAAAGCTTGGCCTTCTGCAGCCAATGGGAGTGTTCCCATCCAGACCCCACGTCTGGAAGAGAGAAAGAACACCACCGGCTCATTACTCTCTTCCTCTGAAAATGTAAAGCAAAGAACATCACATGCCTGAATCTTGGCAGGGTTCAGAAAAATCTCTGCTGCATAAATGCTAATGATACACCCTTTTGCTTACGGTGGCTTTTTAAAGCAAGAGTTTTCGATCTTTTCCAGTACGTTTTATTTGCTTATTTTATTTCTTTGTGGAGCTTCTGCCTTTTCAGTCAGGAAGTAAATGGATAATTTTAAAGACAATGATTGATCTTAGAGGAGAGGGAGCGTGGCTGTGTTTCCCCAGCCGCACACAGCAAGCGCTGAGCAATGTGAAGAATTTGAGGGGTTCTGTTCACTGTTTTTTTTTTTAAAAGAGGAGAGCACCCTGGAGCGAGCATCCTGTCAGAGTATTTTCAAAGAAGGGACTGTAGTTTTCGCACTGTCCCACAATCTGTCTTCAGGTCACCTCAGAGTATTTGGTTGGCTTACACTGGTGGGTCCATTCAGTGCTTACACTGGAAGTTGTGTGGCTTCCCAGATGCCATGTGAAAACTTAGGCAGGAGAAGGAAATTGGGAATGCATTGTTTTCATTCATGGCTGAAGGAGAGCTTGCACTGGGCTATAGGAAAAGTTTTATCATGGTCAGATTTAATCCAAACCATTCTGTGTAGTTGCAATAATAAATTTTCTAGTTTCCAGGTAATATACTTTAACTACAGCATGATACCAGTGATAGATTTCTTTTTTTATATACTCTAAGGCCCTTTATAGCTTTTCCAGTTCAGGGTAGATTTAAGATGTTGACAAGTGTCTTCAGAGACAATAAGGATTTTCGATTTCATCCCTCAACGCCGCTGCTGAATAAGGCAGTGCTACTTCAGTAAGGATTTCAGCAGAAGCATGCAGGGAATTTTGTTTTTCTTACATTGACTGTTGCAGAACACTCAATTTTTGTTTTGCAGACTAACAAGGGGGATGAGCTCTCGAATCGCATCCAGAATACGCTGGGCAACTATGATGAAATGAAAGACTTGTTAACTGATCGATCAAACCAGAGCCACCTTGTTGGGGTTCCAAAACCTGGGGTTCCTCAGACGTCTTTTCCCAAGCCCGATGAACATCTTATTGCAGACTCAAGACCGCCGCCTCCTCCTCCCATTTCCAGCACTACTTCTTCCACACCAGCAGCCCTACCTGCCCAGCAGAGCAAAAGCACCACAATGGGTTGGCAGAAGGCCGGGCACAATGCCGCTTCGGATGGCCAGCAAAGAGCGAGCAAGCATGGACACCGGTCGCTGGAGTCACACAAGGGTGACTTAAAACTGGCGAACCAAAAATCCAGCCTGGAGAAACTCAAACGCTATGCATCGAGTCCGACCTCCTCCTCCTCCTCCTCCTCCTCCTCCTCTTCCAATGCTGCCCAGCAAAGCTCTCTGAGGGCCACGCTAGGAGACAACGTCAACAGAGTGCAGCAGCCGGCAAAGCTCAGTTGTAGCTCGGAAGGAGGAGCTCAAGCGCAAGAAAGGACAGCAAAGCATGGTGGCGGGCACTGCGTCCAAAACTTCCCACCCTCTCTTGCTTCGAAGCCCAGTCTGGTTCAGCAGAAACCGACAGCTTATGTAAGGCCAATGGACGGTCAAGACCAGGCTCCTGATGAGTCTCCAAAGCTGAAGTTACCAGCAGAGACAACCAAGTCGTATAGGGGAGTGCCTTCTAACAAGCCTGATTCGGCCAGGACCAAGTCAAAGATAGCCAAGTTCAGCATTCCTAAGCAAGAAGAGGTAAGCATTTCTATGCCTTTTATGACATCTCCCCTTGGATGGATGATGGTGGCTTGGAACTGCAAATTGCATCTGTCTGTTTACACATTTTTAATATATTAGTTTGCACGTTTAATTTTTTTTTAGATAACATTGATATAGTATATTGCAAATATCAGCCTCACAGTAATACAAAGATATCTCGACAGTGAAATGCTCACTACCTTCGGGACTACCCCATCTCTTACAATGGCACTAATAGTATATTATTTCACTGACTTTTTTTTCCTTACTGTCCACATATAAAGTCAAGATACTTTTAATTCGGATTTTTTTGCTAGGTTTGGGTATTACTTCTAACTGTACATATTTTGTTGACTTTTTTCTCTTTGACAATGATTAAATGAAGTGCTTGTGATCAGAAGTAGTTCTGCCATCCTCAATGATGTCAAAGTAGTTTCACAAGCTAAATAAATTACTTGAACAATATGAGAACTGTGGAACAGATGAGAATATAGCAATGAGACTCTCCTTTTAGTTCATAGTATCTGTTTCTGTTTCAAATTGATTTTTAAGAAAATTGAGGTTTTCTTCCTAAAGAATCACCATCTGTAGAAACCCAGCCACCTTACAAGTATGAGAATATGTCTGAAAAAGCTTCTAGACATCATTTCTGTTATCAGCAGTAGATATGGAAGATTTCTGCTTGGACTCATTTTATGTTCATTTATTTCACATGTTTATGCCAGTAGGACACCTTGCTTTTATCACTTACACAGTCTGTGATTTTCTGGTTTTGCTTTTTGGATGGGGAGGAGATGACTGGTTTTGGCAGAAAGAAGGGTGATTTTTTTTTTCCTTGGGTGTATTCAGAGGCCTGTATGCCAATACAAAGATGGTCACATCATCCTCTTGTGCAAATTGGTAGAGCTCCCATGACTTAAACAACTTATAGTATTTATAGGACTAAACAACTTTATTGGCTGAATCACTGGGACTGTCTCAGAGCAGAGATAGTGAATGTTTACTCTTATTTGACAGCTGTGGTGTGTCTTGAGATGTTTTTAGTCTTAACATTTTTGTTTCTGGCATTGTTAAAGGAGAGGAAAAATCTAACTTTTGGTGGAATTCTCTGGCCTCTTAATGCCTGTTTTTCAGAAGTGGAGTTGAGTGTTCTATTCCCCCTTCGGTTCGCTTTGGGAAAGAAATCTCTGTGGAAGCAATTACTTCTCCCAGCTCTTTTAGGCATTATACCCATGTGTTTTTTCTCTAAGTTAAAGTTCCGTCAGTTCCAAACAACATGTAGGTGATATGTTGTTCCTGAAAAGGGGTTGTTTTAGGCTCTTAAGCTGGATTTGATAAGCAAATTTAGCATGCACAAACTGCTGTAATTGTGCAGATAGATCAGGTAATGGCAGATACTAATACCCATTTAGCTATTATTACCTCTTTCAGACTCGTGCTTCTATCTGCAAGTAGAAAGTACTGTTAGAATTAAAGATGCCTGTGGCAATTGTCTGGATCTTTCAAATTTTCCCCCTTTACATGTATGCCATACTCTAAGGACTAGTTTGGAAAGGAGTTTTGATAGGCAGTCATTTGTTTGTCTGAAATTCAGGATTTACCATTTGCATTCCAAATTCACCTACCTCAGGAAAGAAAGCTTTCATTTGTTGTATGTAATCCATGCCGATGCATAAGGGTAGAGTTATACTGCAGTTTCTAGACATGCAGATGTATTTGAGATTGCTTTAAACTAACTTGCTTAGATACTGATGGCAATGTAAGCTATGGTAGGAGAGAGTGGACTGCAGGGTAGCTGCTAAAGCATTCACCAACTTCTCACAGCTTTTATGGGATGCAGTATTAATGAAACAGTATTTGATAACATAATATAAACGTTTAACTGAAGTTGAAGGAGGTGGGCAAAGAACATTGTCTGGTAGGTTAAAAAAGAGCTAAGCGATTATAAAAAAAACAGAAGAAAAATAGGTGTTGGGGTTTGAAACTGAAGCTAATGGAAGACAATGTTTAGATCTCATGTTGGAGGGTTGAGAGTCCTGGTGATAAAAGTACCCAGCTTTTTTCCCTTATCCTGACATTTCCTTTGTTCTAACATTTTCTATCCCAAGTGGCATAAGATGAAATTGGTAGCCCACTGGTATTGCTACAGGGAGAAATACTGACCAAGACTGAAAGATTTTTCAGTCAGGGTTGCCTAATCCAGCCTCCCTTTGATTTTCAATCATACTTCTTTTTATTTCAAAATGTTTTTCCATTCTTGTTATTTATATCATACATCTCCTTAGTATAGTTTTGTAAGAATTTCCATGCGTTTTTTAAATTTCTGCTTTCGAACTCATAAAACTTCTCCTTTGCATCAAATGTTCACTGTCCCCTCCCGGGGACAGAAGTTTTAAGCTGCTCTCAGCACAAAAGCTGTCATGGTCCCGTGAACATTTGCAGGCAAAATGAGGCCTCTTTTGCTCAGGGTGGGGCTAAAGGCAATGGCCAGGAAAGACCTGGTGTCCCCAGTGGCCATGGGGAGAGTAGAGGTGCCGTATAGGATGATCGTGAGGGAAAGCAGGCTGACAGGTAGGCTACAACAGTGTCTGGGAAGCTGTACGGAAACAGAAGTGAGAGTGGCAGAAAGCTGCCTAAGAGCAGCCAGGAGAATATGGGAAGCAGGAGAGGGGCGGAGAGCTTGGGGGCAGGGTATCTGGCGTGCAGGTGGTGGAAGGAAGTTCTGTGTCTGCTAAACTGAAAGGTGTGTGGCTGAGATGGGCGAGGTAGGGCGGTTTGTGTGCCCTGGGGGTTAGCGTAGGCAGCACCGTGAGGTATTACTGGCTTGTGGTCAGCTTGTTGTCCTCTGGGACCCCCAGGTCCTTCCCTGAAGAGCTCATGTCCAGCCAGTCAGCCCCCAGCCGGTGCTGGTGCTGGGGTTATTCCTCCCCCTATTCAGAATTTACTTTTCCCCTCATTGAACTTCTTGATGTTCCTGCCGGCCCATTTCTCCCGGCTGTCGAGGTCCCTCTGGATGGCAGCACGACCCACTGGTGCATCAGCCGCTCCTCGCAGTTTTCTGTCAACTCCAAACTTGCTGAGGGTGCACTCTGCCCCCTCATCCGGGTCACTGATGAAGGTGTTAAACAGTACTGGCCCCAGTATTGGCTGTGGGGGTACACCACTAGTGACTGGCCTCCAGCAGGACCTTGTGCCACTGACCAGCACCTTCTGCATCCCCTTCACAGCCTTCCCTTTCTGTCTGCAGGCCCAATTTTGTCATTACACATCTTTTTCTGCTCTCAGCTCTTGAAATGTGTTCATAGTGATACCACGGTCCAAAGCCTATCCTTTTCAACTTGGCCTGGACAAGTTCTACAGCTGCTTGACTGAGCTGAAGACTGAACTGCAGGAGGCTGTAAGGGAAAAAGATGCAAATAGGGGAGGCAGGATGTGAGTGCAGGGTATAGGTGTGAGATCAAACATGAGACTCGAAGGAGGAAAAATTGGGGGGCAGGGGAGAAACTGCCTAACCTGACCAAGTAGCGAAGTGAATGGTGAGAAATGACCATTTCCCCAACTCTGCTGCAGAGTTGGGGCACATGAAGTGATGAGCACTCTGTGTGACGTTTCGGTTTTATTTTGAACATCACGTGACTATAGGCAGCTTCAAGTTCCACAGAGGAAACCAGGAAACGAGAATATATTGTTATAAATCTCCCGATTTGCAAGTCCACTTACTAATGCATTCAAGTTGAGTCCTCTGCTTCCATGCACTTGCGTTTAGCTTATAGTACTTTCCAGAGTCTATCAGTATATCTGATATCTATGCACTTTCATTTGTGTTTACCAGTTTGAAGGAACCGTCAGTGGAAAAATAAACACATAATGAAACAAAGTTAAGCCTGCCTGTAAGAACTGAAGAATAAAAGCAACATCATGCAAAGCATGTGTGTCTTCAGTAAGATACAAAATCCTCTTCTGTACATCCCTAGAGGTGTTCAGAGAAACAGGGCACAAAGTTGGCTGCAGTACAATTATTATTCACTGGAAATAAAATCACTTGAATACAAATTATAGACCATTACTTTTCAATACATGAAAAAGGTTGATTTTTAATGTAGTTCAATACCTCATTTAATATTTTTAATCAGTTTTGGAAGGCCTTCAATATCTTGACACAGACTGAAGCTTATAATTTTTTAAAATTGTTTTAATGAGAATAACTTGGATAGACCTGTGTGTGGAAAGGTAGCAGTTACTCATTTGGGAATTTAATCTTTAGGAGCCAGGTTCATCAGTGTTAATTAGAATCCATACCCAACCTCCCTGTCCTTCCAAAATTATCATACTGCTCTGTAGAAATGATAACTCGTCATCTCAAGTACTGCTATTTCACATTTTGAACTACTTAGAAATTATATTACTGTAGGTAAAAACCTACTGTACTGGATAGAAGGGAAGAGAAACGTGATACCAGGGTATAGAGGAAAAGAGGCACAAATACCAAGTGCCTCTCTTCTCTAAAATTTGTTATGAGTGAGACAATGAGAAAAACCTAAGATGGCAAATCATATTCTTTATATTTGAGTTCTGTTTTTTAATTTCACCTTACAGGCTGCATGCTGCTTTTTTTTATTACTTTGAAGAAGCCTTATCTATCGTCCTTTGCTTACTTCTCTAAGGGTTATGGAGCAAGGAAATCGAGGTTGTATTCAAGAATGACTAGCAGTCTAATGGTAAAAAGGATAGATTTGGTTCTGTTAAATTTGGAAACATGTTTATGTGAAATGCAGATAAGGTCATCATGAGGACATGTTCTTATTCCACTTCACGGAGTACTTACACAACTTCTTCTGCAGCAGAAGTAATGCCTGATAGATTAAATGTTGAATTTTTTTTTTTTTTTTCATTTTTGCCCTGGCCTTACTCAGGCAAATTCCTATTTGCCTGGCTAAGATACTCTCTGCAGTCATTCTCGTTTGAGCGGCTATATATAGCTATCAGCATCTGGCACATGTGCTAGCAAGCGTTCTTTAAATCTGCAATCTTTTTCTCGCCTATCAGTTCTATCCCCATATATTAATGGAAAGCAAAAAAAAAAACCCCACAACTCTTTCCTCCCCTTCTTCCTTCTGAAAAAAACCCTCCCAAATATGGGCTTAATGTCAGTAATTTGTTCAAAACCAGACTCTTTTAAGGAGAGCTTTGGTGCATAGCACATACAGTAAGTAGTTCCAGTTTAAAATTGAAGGTGGAAGTTCAGGTGTGAAAGAACAAGTGCAGCTACATCTCGTTTGACAACAGAAGCACCAGTGTGGACTAAATTGGGAAGATTGTCATGATCAGTGCATGCTTCCCCTGGAAATACCGCATATCTGGATCTACAGGAAAGTAGAGGGGAGACGGTGTCTTACGAGAAAGGAAAAGGTTTTAGAGGAGATCTGAATAAGTGCTTTTCCTCAGAGGCACAATGCCACTTTCCCCTTGCTCTGACTGAGCCTGTTGAACTGTTGCAGGACTAGGAGTTGAATCCAGGTTTTTGTTCTCTGTTTCCCAGGGTGTTCTGTTCTGTCCCAGAAAGGCAGAAATGAAAACAGAAGAGCAGTTGAGATGCTTTTAGATAAAAAGGGAGGGAGAGGATGAATGCATGAGCAAAAAGGTCCAGGGTTCTTCCGGCATCATTCTAGAACACGTCCAAAGAGGCTGGAGACAGAAGCGCAGAATTAAGTGTGTTGATACTCCTCTACCATTTATCAACTTTATTGAAGAATTGCAGTGCTTGAGAAGCCAGTTAGCAATCACGGCACTCGAGCACTGTAAGTACTGTTAAGTATGAGCCAGTTGTAGATGTTTTCTTTCCCAGATGTTCATGGGAACGAGTTAGCAAGCTGCAGTTACAAGAAGACACAGCTCAATTCATCCCTGTAATGGTACCGCTGACCTTCCCCACAAATAAAGCATGTTTTCCCACGTTAAACAGGAAGAACTGGACAACAAGAGCAGTGTGGTGCAAAGATCCCCGCTAATCGTAGGTTATTCAGGACCTTCGAGTGTGTCTGTGGGAGGCCTGTACATAACTGACTGTTTTTATGTAGGAGAGTTCAACAGACTAGGCCTGCAAAGAAAGAGTGCATTAAATAGACAGAACGGTGTTTGAAATGCTCTGAACAGACACAGCAGAGACCACAATGTGCAAAGATGGATTTTTGGTATAGTTTTCAAATTGTGACACACGCTTCTGCTTTTCTCGTGTTGTGCAGTCGCTGAGGCACACAGCGACTGTGTGCGGGCAGTTTCACGGAACACGGTGGGCCTAGTCCCTCCGGTTATTCTTGCATGGCAGCTCCTGTAGAAGGAAAATACTCTTTAGACACCTTTACTTGACTTTTAGAGCTCCCTGCTTTTACTGTTTCTACCCTCAGTGAAACAAGTTTCTTCTCCCTTTTGAATTAAATATCAAAATCTTTTTCTGGGAAAGCACTAGCTAAACTTATCTATAAGGTTTTTTATAGTTTTCTATATGGATTGATTACCATATGGTACGTGCTATGCATTTGTTGCTATGGTGAATCACTTGTTGTTCCTCATTGTTTTTCACTGGTAGGATGACTATAATCAGAGAAAAATCTCTTGAAACTGTATGTAAACTTATGACTGTTAAGGGAATTCCTTAATGTATGCACCTGCCTTTTTGCAAGTTTTCCCCAGGGTTGTTTTTTTGCAATTATGGAAAAAACATTTTGAGCAGTTCATGGGGGTCTCTCATAAGTCAGATCCTCCCTTTGATAAAACTGGGCTTTGTCTTTTCAAAAGTTGGATAGGGAACAACTTTTGGGCTAAGGAGAGCTCAGTGGGTGTAAGAATATGGTTCTCTGTGAGAAAAGGGTATTCCTCTCACTTCCCCCCTCCACGTCGAGTGGATGGTTTGGTTTATGAATCAGCTCTGCAGTTGATACAAAAGTGCACACAAAAAAATGTCCACAACCCTGTATAATTGCTGCTTTAGTTCCTTTTGGTAAGCACTAGTAATTGATGAAGGAAATAACATTTTAGAACTACAAAAACAGTTTTTAATTGCATATTTTGTCTGATTTTTTGGAATCCATTGTAGTGCTTATGATGACGGTAACTGGATGTAATAGAAGTCCTCCCTACCAGAAACAAAGAGGCCTAATAGACCTTCTTTGTGAAATGCGTCTCAGAAGTTATATGGCATCGCTATCATTTTTCCACCTTTGGCCCCATTAACGTGGATTGCTCCCAGGCCTGTAAGGGTATTCAGCGGCTGGAGAAACTGGTCCTTTCTGGACGTGGCTGCAGGAGCTGCGCGCTGCGGCATGGCGCTCCTGCACGCACAAGAAGCTGCCCCCAGTGCTAGGTTTCAGCTGAGCATCTCCTCCCCATCTGCTTCGTGGCTCCTTAAACAAAGGAGTGCTTAGAAAGGGTTAGGGGACGGACAGAGAGCAAGGGTGGGCTTGCTGTGGATTTCAGTTTACCAGTGAAATACTCAGGCGCACTCTGCTTCTCGGACCTTACATTGCACAACAGTAGAGCATTGTGCCAGTGTGCAGTCAGGTGTGGAGTCCAAGCCCTCATCGCTCCTGCAGAGCAGTTATTAATGCCAACTCACATTCTCCTTTCCAATAATTATAGCAGGGTAGAGCATTTCTGTCTGCTCTTTGTCTTCACAGCAACCTACAAGGGATCATGTTGGATGTAAAGGTGGCTTAGGACTTTTTAGGAATTTTTTTTTTTTTAAATATCCATGAAAAATATTTTACTGCTTTGTTCTGTGGTTTCCCCAGCCTTTCATGAATCAGAGTGACATGAAACTGTCACCACTGAACATACTCAGGGAGTCAGTTATGACTGATGAGCAAGAGAACCAAAGGAAAATACAGCGAGCTTCACAGATCACTGTTAATTCCAGCTAAATAAATAATGTATATGTGCCACTTGATGTATAAGGTTAAAGAGGTCAGACCTCCAGTAATTGTTGTAAATGCATCCAGCCAGGCCAGAAGCAGTTAAATTCTTTATTGTTGGTCACATACTCATTTACAGTAAATGAAGACAAATATACCCTTAAATATCTGCATGTAACATACTTTATTCACCCCGCACATCGTAAAGTTGTCATTTCCGTAGCACTTCTGAATGTGGAAGACCTATCCCTGTGGTATCACAAAATAGCTTCCTAGAAAAGTAATTAACAGAAGGCTTTCTTTTTTTTAAGTTCAGAAAAGATAAATAACGTAGGCGTCTGATTTCCTGTCACTCTTGGTTAACTTTGTATGAAAATGGATAGCTTCCAAATTAAATCAGGCACCGGCCTGTCTGGAGAAAAATACATCTGTAAAGAAATGTGTACATTACATATTCATGTAGTTCCAAATCTCTTAATTGTTTTTTATATATAACAATCACATGTTCTGAAATACGGTACCTTCTTTACTTCGTGAGTTAAAACCAACGTGCCAGAAAGGCTGAGGTTGCTTCTTACACGGTTTAGGATAAGCATTTCCTTTCCCAAATTCCCTCGTACATGCCCCCCTCTCTTTCCTCCCCGCCAGTATGTTTCTCTGAGCGATGGAGGCTCAGTGTGAGATGGCTTTACACCACATTTTATTCAGAAGATAAATACAGAAAAAGCATTCAGGCCAGTGAGCCACAGGACCAGGAATATTGAGATCCAGCATTTTCTCGCAGAACCAAAAATTGCTATTCATATTCCTCTGCATTTACTGCAAATGGCTGTAAGGGAAGGTTGTATAGCTTGAAAAAGAGGAAAACCAAGAGTATTTTTTGTTAACTCTTATCAATAACACATGTTTAAGGAGAAGTGGGATTTAAAATGCTCTGCTTTGTAACTATTTTGAAATGAGATGTTGAAGATGATGGGTTTTTTTCTTGCACACGCTAGAGATTATCAGTATTCAAATACCAGCAGCGTAATCTATTGTTAATCAAATTTTGCATTTATTTAAAGCTAGTTGTACAACTGCATTCAGATGCAGAGGCAGGTACAGCTTTATGTGACTGCTACGACTTCTAGACCTGAAGTAGAAAAGGGGAAGACAGCTGCAAGATTATTGATTACAAACACGGTCAAAACCAATATTAATACAAAGTATCTAGAATGGCCATGATTTGTCAGTTACGCATTATTTTCTAAGAGGCCTTATGCAATTTTAATTGCAATATCAGGGACATCTGATACAAGAAACATATTAGCTGGTTAATTTCTGATTTCATGGAAGTAGCAGTCCAGAGTGGAAGCACGCTGCGTAGAAAAAAGGCATGGGATGGAGGACCAAGTGCGAGGTGCGAGGGAGAATTTGAAGAACACCGTAAGCAGATAATGAATGTCTTTCTTGCACCAAATTGTAAATGTTTAGCATGCAGGGAAAAGTTAAACATGCATAGTTAGAGAGGACATAAGAATGAGCTGGGCCCCATAAGAGTGGAGGAGCCTGAGAGAAGAAGTATGTGGGAGCCGAGGGAGAAAAGAATGAAATTATGCTTTGAGAAACCCGCCGAAAAGGAGGGGTTAGTCACAGTCTAAATTTTTGTCCTCATGGGAGGACCAAGTGCAACGTGAGATGGACAGTTTGAAAAATACCATAAACAGCAGTCATAATTTTATGATAAAGTCTGCATGCAAGATCTTTCAGTAGCTTAGAGATGGCTGAGCAGGTGCCAAAACTTCAGGGGTTTTGCTGCAGTGTGTTTGTTCCCATGAGGAAGCCTTCGGGAGCGCCCTTCCTCACCGTGCAGTTCCTGCTCCCAGGTAGGAATGGACCTATGTCCAGGGGACACCCCTGACAAAGAAACGAACTGCACGATTGCAGTTACTTCTGAAGAAGCTTGTACTCTCCCATGAGGACAAAAATTTAGACAGTGGCCGTCACTTTCTTCACAGATGTGATATCACTGTCTCGGGAGGAAAATGCATTACCCATCTCCCCCCGTAAGCAGTATGGCAATATGCACAAATCTGGGCTTGGGTGCAGACCTAGCTTCTGTTGGAGGTGGAAGAGGCGAAACCTCACGCTCACATAGGATGTGCCGAATGTCTGTGAACAGCCTCTATACAGAGCTGACATCTTCTGAAACACGGCAGGTCTTTTTTTTTTCCCCCTACTCGGAGGGTTTATAGCTTCTGATTATACCTGGTTGCATTCTCATCAATAAACGAAAAACACTGTGTCTTTTACTACTGTGATCTCCTCCATTCAGGAGTTTCAAAGCTCTTCATAATCATTAATGACAACTCTGAAAAGGATGTACTAAATCTGGTTCCAGAGGAGTTAGCCGAGGTGCAGGCGGATGGGGACAGCATTCTCGATGGGGCCGCCAGCAGCTACGCCGCAGACCAGGCGTGCTCCCCTTGGCCTGTTTGCTGGTGGTCCGGGCTGAAGAACCAGCTTGCAAATGATGCAGGAGGCTGGGGCAGAGGACAGGATGGTGCACCTAGATTGTGCACCTTACCCTGTCCCCAGACCAAGGCTGGACACGCTCATGGCCGGCCACAGGCCCAGAGCAAGCACAGCCAGGGTGAATCGGTGTCAAAGCGGAGAGCAAAACTGAAGAGACTGATCTCCCAGTTCTGTGTTCCGATGCTTGCGCTACAGCTTGCCGTGTAGCAGAGCAGCGCATGAAACTCTTCCATAACCTTGTGCTGGAAGTGGAAGCTAACGCAGAAGCATAAGTAAAGGCTTCTTGCTAAACTCTGAATTAATGTTCCTCACTGTAATTCTTCCTATCATTTAGGTCACTTGAGGCAGAGGCAGTTCCTGAGTAATTATGTCACTGACGGTTTACCACTTCCATCTGAGTTACTCACTGCACATGCTCCACTAGAAGTTAGTAGGAGTTCTGCCATTGCATTCAGTGGTAGCAAGATCAGGGTTTGACAGGGATGAATATTTCTTTTCTACATTGTATGAACTTCCTTTGGTCAAGAAGATATTGCTTGAGGGAAGACGGTCTTTTTTCTTCAATCTTTCTTTGTTTTCTTCCAGAAGTGGAGATGCAATACTTGTGGTTGTTTTTTGACATTGTTATTACTTTGAAGAAAGTCAGCAATAGTAATACAGAATAACAATCAGTGGCAGAAGGTGGCATTTGAATTCAGAAATGCTATGCTGCGTTAATCCGTTAACTTCAGGACATTATCTTTAGAGCATCAAAGGAGCTTCTGGACCAGTCTGAGGTGCTTGAGTCATTTTTTCTCTCTTGTAATTAAAGTTTCCAGCTCCCTGTTCAGAATCAGTTTCCTCACCAACTCTTCAGTGAATAAATCTACATGAGTGATTTCCTGACAGTTGTACATTAGGAATTATGGCATATCCCTGCGCATAACTTAGAGAACTATCTCAATACACAGAGAAGAGACCGTAAAACATGCCGAATGGGGATTTCTCAGATATGCTAATTGCTGCTATATAAAGAGCACAGGATGAAGAGCTGACACAGAGGAAGTTCAGCTAAAAAGTACCTGCCACAAATCTTTGAAGGTTCACGCAGGAGCGAATCCTGCTGCTGCCACTTCACGGCGTCGCTCTGCTGAGCGAAGCCTTTGTAGCTTAGCGAGCTCAGGCTCGGAGGGCTGGCAGCGGCCTGCGGGTCAGCGGGGGGGCCAGGCAGGGGCTGGGACAGGGGTCTGCCGCCTCCGGCAGCTCCTGCTGGCATCAGCGTACCGGCACGGGAGCAGTTCCCACCTTCTCGGCTCTTCGCTGCCTGGGTGCGGTGCCCAGGCTGGCTTCTCATCTGTCCTAAAATAGACCCAAAGGCAGGCCTAATTTAATTCCCTGGAAATGGACTGGATCGCATTTCCCGCTCCCATCTTCTCGCCTGTGAGCTTGGCTCTCAAAAGAAAGCTGCTGCTTTCCTTAGACTGAATTTTTGTGTATTCAGAGCGTGGGCTGGTCTAACTAATGGACATCCGCTACCTCTTCTGTGAAGCTGAGGTGTGCCATTCAGTGACAGGAAGATGATGTCCACGTAGATGATCCCCCACATTTTTTGCAAAATTTGTACTAAATTGACATCCACGCCAAACTTCGCAAATGAGCTCCATATTTGTAGAGCACCGCAAAAGAATTTACAGCGGAGAGGGGGAGATACAGTTCAGCAAATGTGCTACAACCGGGCGTGAGTTATACTCCTGTAGCTTTTTTAAATGATACATTTTATGCACTGACTACAGATAGGTATTTTTGCACTCAGTGGAATGGGGCTGGATCACTGAACTGATTTTAAGTAGGCCATTAAACGTCAGTGCTCAATACAGATTTTTAGCCACTGCACTTGAACCCTTTGCCTTAGGTTGATCTGGCAGACAGAAATTGGAAGTGCTGCGCCCCAGCAGCTAACAGCTGCTCTGCTGCTTCTACAGATACACCGATACAGTTTTTTTTTTTTAAACAAGTTTTCTGTACTATCTGTGAAATATGCGTCCTACCAAAGATAATAATTAATGTGGAAAGATGAAACCAAATAGTTATTATTCAATAACTTTAATACAGAATACTTTTTTAAAATAAATCAACTAGACAAATCAAACAGTATAGAAATGAAATGCACCTTTGCAGGCCCTGTGGGAAACTCAGCTAATGCGCTGAAGAGTATCGGTTTCTAGACAGGCAAGAAAGTCTGCTTAATTTAAATAAATAAATTCAACTACTTGCCTCCTTATTTTAAAATCATGGTTTTGGGCATGATTGCATAATATGAACAAAGTAACTTCAGTGCAGCTTGCGTGGTCTGAAACACCAAGGAAAATACAATTAACTTTAAAATGGCAAATTGTAATGCTATTAAAAAAAAATCTTCTGCCTTCCGGGTGTGACTATCTTTTAAATGTGATGATGTCACCCTGTGAGCTGTTAAACCGTTATCAATGAGCAGGCTGTGCATTTTCTAATGATTACTGTGGAGTTGAAAAAGACTCTATAATGTTCCTTCAGTTTGTTCATCATTTTTGTTTGATAATTGTCCTAAAAATCAATGACAGCTACCGAGTACAGAAACTTGATTGAACCAAGTATAAATATAGGCAGCAATTTAGGCTGTTCTTACTCAATAGGAAAATGTCTTTGGATAATAAGTGGATTCCTATCTAAATTCATGAGTTCTTTTATGACATTTTGGGTTAAGCCTGAAATAGATTAATCTTTTTCTGATAAAGTTGCATAAGCTGTGATTTCTCCGGTGACCACATTTAATTGGATATTAAATAAAGTGCTTATCTTTACACCAACAGGTTTTATAGGCTGGATTTTTTTTCCCCCCAAACTGTATTTCACAGATTAAGTAACAAGTAGTAGGCACACACAAAAAATTACTGATCAAACCGTGATATGCTCAGATTAAAAATTAGACTGTCTTGATTCAGGCAGGCTTTTGAGGCGCATGACTGCAACTGAGGGTTAAATGCACAGGACAGAGGGAAACCGCAGGATGGTGCCAAGAGCCGTGAGGACAGGTCAGCTCTGCGTAGTCTTCCTTTCCCACGTATTCTTCAGCAAACGTACAGCAGGATGGTTTTCTGTTGGGTTTGACAAGAAGCTGAAATTCCTGATAATGTTTTTGAAAAGCTTGAGGTCAGGATTCATTATGCAAGGTGCTGTACAAGCACACAGCAAGAGGTATCCTGTGATAGAGCCTATCAGCCCTGGAAAGGCAGAGGAAAGGTTAACAGAAGCCTGGAAAGTAAATTAACCTATCACAACTGAAGAAAGGAGATAGGGACAATGCTGAGGGAAGTACCCAAATGGAAAAACATAGATGGTGTTTGGGAGGAGGAAGTCTTAATAGGGTGAGCAAAGACCACACGTGGGAGGAAGAGCAAGACAAGGAGAGGACAGAGAAGGTGAAGCTGAAGGCGCAGCCCGGCTGGTACGGGAGACGCTCGTCTGGTACTCCGCTCGCTGGAGAAGGTAGACCAACAGAAGGGCTCCAAAGGGGCAGAAGACAGTTAAGACTCGCAGCGTTTCCTTTAATGATAATGAAGGACACTCCTTGGAGCTGAAAGGACACTTCTGGTCCAGAGAAGGGCAGGACACGGAAGGAATCCGTCTGGATGGCTCGGGCGCACGTGTGAGACTGGTGGAAAGAAACGCAGCAGCAGCTGCGCAGAGTAAGACAGGAGGGGAACCACCAGTGTGAGTCGGAGGCCTTACAGGGGAGGAAGTAAATGAAGACGTGTGTGTCGAGTAAGCTGTGCTAAACCAAATGATGTGGAGCTCATGCAAATTGCCATTTTTTCCGAACTGGTATGACATACTGTGAATGTGAGAACAAACTGATGCCTCCCTATGTAATAAAACCCACTTTTGACTCTCTGCGCTGGGAGCTGGCAGCCCTCTGATCACATTTTCTTGTTTTTCTCCTCATATATGGGAGAAGAGAATTGCAGTAGCGCTCTGCAGCCAGCTCAGGGGCTTGGACAACCCTTTCCTGGTGGATTTATTTTGACTTTGGCAAGATCAACCAGGAAGAGGTGCAGTGTGGGCTTTTCTTTTTTTTTCCCCTCTAAGTAAAATTTACCTGTTGCACAAAGCGTGTAATTGTTCCAGAGCTAATGTCAGGCTCGGAAATTGTAATGGCTCACTGAAGGCAGCTCACTTCCTACAGCGAGTCGGCAGAGGCTGGCGGTGCTACAGGTGCCGTTGCCGCACAGGCTGTGGTGACTCCCGGCTGCTGGCATCGCTTGGATGAGATTTAAGGCACGAGGTGTTAAAAATCTCAAGTGTGTTACTGAAAGATAAAAATGGAAAGTAGTTCCACTGAGTAATGGGGACATGCATAATGGCGTTGTGCTAATTTCAGTCTGGGGTCACTGAGCCCTCTCTTTTTTGCATAGTTGAAATAGCTGTGTCCAGATGATAAAGATGTTGACAATTATCTTCTCCATCCTCCAGAGACCACACAAAGCTAAGCCTTTTCCTTTTACTTTCTCCTCATTTTCTTTTATTCCCGGCTTGTCATGACTTCTGACATTGGCATGAGGCTATTTTCTAGAGGAATTTCCTTTGCCTTCTTGGCTTTCGGTAATGTAAGCGTTTTGTTAAGAATTTTTTCTTTGAAGCCGTATTTTTTTTTGTTAAGACGTTTTAGGATGGTGTTCTCTTTGCTGCCTCTCACAGAAGCCAGCTAGTAAATTAGCAGCCATTATTTCCCCCTAGGCTTCAGAAAAATGGTAAATTACTTAAAGTTTTTCTCTGACTTGTTTTATTTCCAGTAAAACAAGCATTTCCAATAAAACACCAGGAAAGGGATGACAAGCTTCAGAGCTTGTGTTGGTTTTGGAGGCCAAGAGCTGGGTCAGAAGCTCCATCAGCCCACAACCACGTCCACTGGTTTCTGTGGCGAGGAAGGCTGAGCAGGGAAGTCTGGCGGCAGCCACAGCCCGCCCTCAGAGACGAGCCGGGATGCATCCCGGTGCCCAGCTGGGAATTCCCAGGGATGTCTGCAACCTCTGCGGTTAGCAAGCCGGTGGCAGCGCTCCTTATGCGGTCGAGGCGGTGGTAAAACTGTTAACGTGACCAGCTTGCAGCCTCCGGGACTTTCCTCAGCAGAGCTGTATCTGGTTTTAAACCTTGTGCAAAAACATAGAGTACCTGGGTAAGCACGTAGCGTACCCTTAGAGGCATGGTTTGCAAGGGAGCTGTTTGTGTGTAGACCACCTTTCTCTCCTAGTAAGTAGACCTGTGGAATTGTTCCAGGCGAGGCAGATTTCTAGAAATGTCTCTGCCCTGTCAGCGTGGCAGTGATTGAAAAGGCAGTATCTAGACTAGCTCAAAATGTACGCATGTTGCATTCGTACATACCATGGACTAAGGCTTCTACAGGTATAAACTGACCTCATGCCACCAACACTGGAGTTTTACCTCTTGCTGGTCTCTCATGAGATGTAAAGAACTCACCCAAATAAGTTCTCAGTGTCCATGCACCCTAACAGTAGTTTAATCTCTGGTTTAACAGAGGGTCTTTGTAAAATTCATGTACGCAGATACAGCGTTTCTAAATTGCCAACACAACAGCAGAAGCTTAAGTGCAATTTTTATTCCAATAAAGATGTGATGAAATTATGCCTAATGGTCTGCAGACTGCACTTTTATATGCACTTGCAATGCTCCCATTGACTTCAACGGCTGTTGTCAAGGTATTTCAGTACCACTGAGCTAAGGATCATTACCCTGTGCTATTACAATACATTAAAATAATGCTACCATTTTTCCATTATAACAACAATACCTGGCGACTGAAGGCTACCTCCGACCCAATAACTTGCAATCAAATATTTGTTTCAGATTTCAAAATGCATATAAATTATGAGGCTTGACAAAAATGTCCAGATTTGACTAGCCCATACCTTCTCCCTGGTCTTTAATTCTTTGCATACAGACAAAACAAACTTGGCACTGATGAACAGTTTAGAGATACTAATATTGTTAAGAACATGAGAATTGTAGTTTATAAGTTAAATTGAGCAAAACTACATTTGAACTAAGCTTTCATTGACTTTCTTGCAAACAGTGTTGGAATGATACATGTAGACTGTACTTATCCCAACGCCCAAAGCTTGTGTCCTTCAAAAGCAAAATGCTTCCCTGACTGCTGCTGATGCAGCATGCACCAGGGAATACTCATACAAGTCTCCTGTAGCTGAGCTCAGTTATCTGATTTCTGATATTAAAACCAACCCACCAATTTTTCCTGAGTCCTGTTTGCTCTAATATAATGGAAGTGCTGTGGGGAGACAGCTTTGCACAGATTACTTTACTGGTTACTAAGAAATTAATAATTTTAAATACATAAAGGAAAGCAAGTTCACTGATTATATAGCCTTTGCTACACTTTCTGATTGTTTGCTACTTCTTTATCTTTTTTTCACTGCCTAAAAAAAGAAAACAATAAAGAAAAGGAACAACTGCAAAAGGCTTGATCAGTTGACTGATATTACCTTTATGATAAAGTAGACCACAGACTAGATGAAAAAAAAAAGAAACCATGACCCTGAGTTCCCTTGGAAACCTCTGCAAACTCATCTTAAAAATGTACACACGACATCTGCTAGACAAACAGGAATGAGGACTTGATAACCAAAACAGAATCCAGATGTGCACAAAAATGAGCTTCTTGCTGTTTCTCCTACGTCACTTGCACTGCACATCTACAGCTAAGAGATATGCAAAAACATAGTTGATTCATATAGCATGTCCTTTTGATATTGTTTACTCCCCCAAATCCTGGAGTTACTAGTTTATTGTTATGTGTTGATTGCTATTAAGATGGGAAAGGCCCTTCACCATATCTAAAGTTTTCTGTACTCTTTTCCTTTTAAGAACCATCTTTTAAGAGCCATTCTTCAAGATGAAAATATTGTTATGAAAGAACAAATAATAAAGTTATGCACAGATCTGGAAAACTGTGTTTTTCAAGACATCAGGCCAACAAGTTTCAGTGCAAAGGTATTTCATGGTTCAAACACAGGGCTTATTCTAAAATGCCAAAGAATTTTGCTTCTGGAACAGATTCAGCCTTGATTGCAGAAGTCCTGCTTTGGCCTTCTTTTTCTATGCATGCAAAGTTACAGGTACAGAATCAGCTGCTTGTGCACCTGTCCATCAAGCCTGATGCCCGCTTATTTTAAGTGACAGATTATTGGCGCATAAGGTCTAGTACCCTGCACACCAGTATTGGCATCATAGATGTGTTCAAACATGACATTCATTACCTGGACAGTGTGGCACCTCTCATGTCCCTTGCTGAACAGACAATGAAAAGAAGAAAGAAAAGGACTGGCTGGTGCAGGACCAGCGTAGTCCTGCGCAAGAGGACACTGAGTTGCAGTGCTGGTTAGGTTCAGAAGGCCTGGGCTCTGTTTCTGGTGCTGTCACCTCCTGGTGGGTATCATCTCCCACGGCCTGTGGAGGGCACGGCCAGCTCTCTGTATTTCCAGGGAACAGCAATAGAAAGTGATGAGCTGCGATCCTTGGGGCTGCACAAATCTCCTTGTCAGTGATGCCACACTGGGCGAGAGTGGTAGAGGCAGCTGGAAGGTTAAAGGCAGTATCTTGTATTATCTGGAGGCCCTTACCGCAAAACACAAACAAACCGTACATGTTAAAAAACCGTACGTATCAGTACCACCCTGCTTTCCTGGCTGTGTAGCCCCCTCATTAATGGAGATTTCATCTGAATTCTTTGCACACCAGTTTGCCGTTAAATCTTGACATTTACCATCTGCAGATAGTTATATACTTCTGTGAAATAGCACTGATGATGCAGTGGCATTTAATTATTTGCCTTATAAAGGTGTCCACTGTCTAGAAACTGGTTCTCAAGCAATAACCTTTTGTAAGCATGCAAAGATGTGCATGCAAATACCTACAGGAACACTTTACAAGTCTCAACTCCTCCATGTGAAGGTGCGTATCACTAAAACGTGCGGATTTTAAATTCCACTGCCTGTAATACACAGCGTATCAGCTTCTGAAATGGGTACCAGAAGAGGAGGACTGGGGACATGGAGGTTTGAGTACCTACAGTAAAAGCTGTATTCAGGCTTCTTTGATCAGGCATACATCTGTCTGCAAAATAACTGTGCTCCAACTTAATCATCTAGTTCTGCACAATACTTAAACAAATTTATTCTAGAGAGGGATTTAAACTGAACAAATGCATTCACTAGGGAAAGCAAAGGAGCATGACGGGATGGCTTAAAACACATCTAAGGTGAAACTGTTCTTCAGATTATCAGCAGATCGGCAGATTTGCTCTTTAAACAGTCTATGGACCTTGATTATCGCATTCTTTCTTTAATTATCATAGATGTACAGACAGGAAGCGATTCCAGAATACTGTTATGAGAGTTTGCATAAAACCAGCTAGGTCATTTAGCCATGAAATAGCCATAGCTCAGAAAGACGTGTCTTTGGGGTGAGGAGAAGAGCCGCTAGAGAATCTTTTTGGGTTGTAAGAGAGGCTCTCAAGGTACTGCATGCAACTTCTGATGGACGTGTTGTAGTTGTGAGGGTTCAGTCACTGTTGCATTAATAATCCCACCCTGCTTTCACAGGGCACGATGCTGTAGCCTTTTTACTTTAAAAGGGTTGCATTTCTTCTCTACTAGATCATGCTAGGTGACCTTTTAAAATGTGTGGATAAATGAAGGAGCAATAAATTTAGTGCATGTCATGATTAAAAGAAGTCACTCTCACATTTTCCCCTTTTTTATCTTCTTTTTAAAACATGTCATTTACAAATAGAAGTGCTACAGGACAGTTCAGAAAGTGATTTGAAATTGTGTTTTATTGGATATGATAACAAATCTTGGTATTGGATCGCACAACTGAAATGCGGACTTATTAGGTATTAGTGCTTCATTATATTTCATATAATGACTGAATGAGTTTGATGAGCAAAGACAGAGGATTAGCATGCAAACTACCCCCATTGTTTCATATTAAAAAGTGAATATTTAAGAGCTGAAAATGCAAATTTGTTTCAGTTACATGGCACACATTTTTCAGTATGCAAATGTGCCACATCTGTGTATTTGTTTTGCTGCAGACACAACCAGCAAGAGTTTAGTGATGAAATCTGTTCTTAATTATGATAGCAGCTGTTGGAGCAGGAGCCATTTTTTTCCTCCTGATGTGAAGTTGCCTGATTTACTCATTTTTGTCTGCATTTGTCAGGGCTGCCAGTGCAGAGAGAGAACTCTTTGTGAGGGGTTGCAATTTGTTTTCTGTGCGAGAGCCAGTGAAAATTGACTAAATCTGCACAGCAGGGTAGTTTTATCTTTTCTTTTCCTGCATTGCAAGCTGTTGTACCTCTGCTCCAGCACAAGAGGCCTATAAAACTACCAAACAAATGAGGGAGCTGTTAAGTGTTCCAGCAAGTATCTTAAGCAGCAGTTCGTGTAAACGAACTATGCCTTAATGAAGAAGGAGAAAAAGGTCTGACATCATAGCTGTGGGACAGATGGCATTAATATAATGTATTGATAAACACTTTGGAAGCTTATTTTTCCTTCCTCAATTATTTCATTTCTATATATGAGCCCAGTAGATTACTGAAGCTTGTAAATGCCAGAAAGTTTAATACTCTATTTCCTCAATATTTTGATAATAGGAAGAAAAAGAAAAGAGTGGGAAGATTATGAAAGGATGATAAAAACCCTCCTTTCTGAATATGTGATCTCTTACAGTAATTTGTTAATGAGGCAATGCTGTTGCAAATCAACACAGAAAACGACCAGGAATGCTTCCTAGCATAACAAAAATTTGGCCAAAAATTGCAGTGCAAATGAAAACAAAATAAAAAGAAGACATAAGTTATTGATACTAAAACTTCTGTGCTAAGAGCCTACTGAATGAAACATTTATGGTGTCCCTACAATCACAGACTAATAGTCTGTTTCACACTGGATTGTTTCCACACCAATATTTTATGCCTTGTTTTTTTCTGATCGAGGCAACACTGAATTTGAACAGATTTCAACCCTGCTCCTTTTTCGGTTAACTTTTTGATGCTTTATCCTGCATCACTGAAACCAATGCAAACTTGGCCCCAAAATATAGTGAGAGCAGGTATAGGTAGGCCTTGAAAGAATGTGCAAAATTTGACATTCTTTATTGCAAGAAGCAATTTGCTTTTGCTTCCACAAACAGAAAGAGATCAGTGGATTGTGTAACTCTTCACTTAAGAGAAAGATTCTCCCTTTATTTTCTGCAATTCAGCATTTCCTCTTTCTCTTTTGACTTTTAAATCTTGCATTTAACTGAAAGAAATGCAAGATCATGAGAAAACGAGAGGGTGCAGGTAAACTTTACCTTAATTATAAACGAAGGATATCTCGAAGTTAAGCTATCTGAGGTAGTAAAACTAAATATAAAATTATTTGACTGATGGATTGTTTCTCAGTAGAAGAATATGCTTAAATATCATGGGGATGGTCATGCTGGGAATTGATGTATGGGCATGGATAGATGGGATAGTTGTCAGGTAATCCTGTCCACAAGTAGTTGTTCATTTAAAAAGAAAAAAAAAAAAGAGAAAAAAAGAGGAAGAGGATTATATAGTGGATTCTGGTGAGGAACTGGGATAGTATAAACACGTAGTAGATAGGCAAGAAGACACACTGCTTTATCCAGTGATGGGTAAAGCATACTGCAGTAGGGCTCACCCTGGGGTACCACTGCCTGTCTGCTGCCCATGCAGCCACCCTTGTGGTGGGTGACTGCAGGGCATCGTCACTGGAATAAATGGCATGTCTTACAATTTACAGATTCCTAGTTTATTTTTCTGAGCTTTCCAAGGTGCCTGTGCATGGCCAGTTTTACCCTTTTGAGCTGCATATATTGTTCACATTAGCCCGAGTGTTAGAACACAGCCATGAATCTCTCCGGTTCCCTGTATTTTCCTTTAAGCGTGACTTCCTTCAGAAAGGTACATCGTCTCCTGTCAGGAAGCCCAGGTGCTATTGCTACTGGAATATAAAAAGGATTTTGTGTACTTCTTATCTATGTCACATGCGTGTTTCCATGTCGTGCTTCTTTTCATGAGAAGGGGAGTTGGGAGGGCAGCAAGAGTCATAATGAAGTTACTGGAGAAGTGAGAAAGGTCTGGATTTTCCACTGAAGTTACATTTAAAATGTGTCTTCTCTGACTGTTTCTTTTGACCATTTCTTGGCTTCTGGGTGGACCTACCATTAGATGTCTCCAATAGAGACGTGGTTATGTGAACTAGTGACTCAAGGCTCCTGTTGCACTCAGTTGAAATAAATAGGCTATTTTTAGGTGCAATTAATTTGACCTGCCCAAATGTCATTTAGAATAAGATAAATCCTTAAAAGCATGTAACCTTCTCCATCAACCAGCAAGGGAACGTAGAGCAGTTAGCTTACATGTAGATGTTTACAGTTAGTCAAATAAATCTCTTGCTTTCTGTGTCTGTTTTCTATTGCTGCTGTGCCAAGCATGTTGCATACCTAAATAATTACTGTAGTTTTGAACAGTAGTCACTGAGCCTGTAGCTGTGAATTGCATATTATTCACTTAGTGGATTTTTTTTCCCCTCAAAAAAGCACCATTTACAAGAGGTTATAGGTTTTAGCAAGGTGTCTTCACACTTTAGTATCGTGATTACAGTAATAAATATACAGAAATGTTGCTCTGTAGCATTATGTCACTGAAATTTGCTGACACGGTAAATTGAAAATGGGATACAGTGAATTATGACTTATGACTTCAGCATATGTTACAGAGGGTACTTTAATAGAAGAGGTGCATATGATACTAATTACACTGTGAAATCACACTATAATAATACTTCAAGTAATCACACTTCAAAGTGACAAAATTTTCTTAGAAGGCATCTTCATGGAGTTGCTGTCTGTTCCAACTTTTTATGCCTTTTCCTTATTACAAAAAAAGCATTTACTTTTCTGTTGATAAATATTTTCAGATATATTCTGTATAAAACCAAAGGTCTGATACTGCATTTGGATCAATGCATGGGGTTGTAAAGCACTTGAGGCAGCGAAATCTTTGATCCTCCTAATGACTTGGTGTGAAAATAGGGGAGATATGGTCTTCCCATTTAGGCAGAGAAAAGATTTAAAAACGTATTATAGATGTCACCTCCTGCTGTCCAGTAACTTACTGACTGTCAGCCAAGATAAGGGAAAAAGAAGCCCTATATTCAACACCCCAGAACCCAAACGGTTAAGAAGCGTGTTCCGCTAGGACTTTGGAGAGGAAACCATGCCCGGTGCCTGCTGATCCGAGTAGCAGCTTGGTAACAGCCCCCCGGGGCTAGGGGTGAAAAAGTGGGACATTTGCTGCACTCCTGCTTCTCCACCCCACTGCCCCATGTTCCCGCAAATAAGACACATTTAAGGATAAAGGAGACAGCCTTGCGTCCCTGATGTGGGTGCACACAGAAATACCTTGGCACTGACCTCCAGCATCCCACTCCATGCGGGATGTGCTCGTTCTTATGACGTTGGTTATCTTGTAAGCTCCAGTGCCGCTGCAAGATGTTTGTAGGGATTTTTTTGTTTGGCCGACATGAGTTTTTTCCTTCCAGATGATTCACACAACTACATGACTCCTGGAGCTACAGTTCAAAAAATAACAGATCATAGAAGAGTGCATAATACATAAAATCTACATCAGCATAGCTTAAAAATTCAGAATAGCAGGTTTACTCTCAGTCTTTTCTAGAAAAAGGACATTATCTTTGTTGCGTGGATAAAGACAAGAAGAGAAGTCCTAGCTCCATTGAAGGCAAAGGTAAATTTGTCATGAGCTTCAAGGGTTTTTTTAAGAAGTTTGGCATATTTTTGATAGAGCTAGGTTAATTTTCTTTTTGTGAATGGCAGATTCTCCAAAGCAGTAGGTGTAGAGACGAACAGAACTAACTGCTTTAACTGAAGAAAATAAAAAAAGAGAAATATTGCAGTAGTTCCAAAATTTGAGTCAAAGGTTTCAAATTTTTAATGTGAAAGAATTCCGTCATTTCAAAATTTTCCTTCATTTCTTACTTTTTCAAGGGATAAAATTATCATAAAATCAGAACGTTAGGTTTCAAATCAAATAAATTGTTTTGATTGGTGTAGTATAATTAATTTACTATTCGTTCTTTCCTTTTTGAAGATACAACAAACCAAAAATATTCAGCTCAAACCAGAACAGGGTTCCTTACAATTTTCACTTCAGCTACCAACCCAGAAAATCCATTATTTTCACATTTTTAATTCATGGTAAAGTCTTCAGAGCTATTTTGGCCTGTCACTTGATGGGCATATTGCATAAAATATCTTAAATATTTATGAACATATCAAACTCTATGACACAAGTAGTTTGACTATCAGATTTGTTTTTTGAAGTAAACTTTACAGATATAAATCTGTATAATGAAGAAAGTCTTGCTTAAACTGATGTCAGAAACATTTCATTATAAACCAGATGGTTTAAAGTAGAAGGGGGGCGGGGAAGACCCAGAAGGTATTTTTTGTCCTTCCTATCTTGGGTCACTGTAGACTGAACTATACTAAATGTTTAATTCATGGACAAGAAATATGTGATTTTTAGTAGGTTTTCCTGCTGGAGTACAGCTCTCTGTGACTTAATTGGAAATTTAATTTAATTTAAATTGAAAAGTGTTTTTCATTTTTGAAGTATTCCCATCAGAAATCTAGGATATCTTGCAGAATTAAACTCTGTATCATTGTTAAACTCTTACTTGACTATTTCCCATCCATGTTCGCCCATAGTCAAAAGTCTCTGTGTTTGAATTTGCATTGTGTGTATTTGATGAGACATTCCCTTCTTTAATGCATCCATTTTTTCCTAAAGAAAAAAGTGACAATGAAAATAAATAATTAACAGAGAAGTTGAAGAGTGATTAATTTATTATTTACGGAGAAAGCATTGCAGTAAACCCAGAATATAGCTGTTTTGTATACTGAACAAGCTAACACGAACGGCCCCAACTTTGGCCCATAGGAACCCGCTGGCACCTTTCCAGGAGCATCGGGACAGTATTTGCATCGCATGGAGTGGACAGTAATTGCCATTTTCTTTAATACGGAGATAAGGGCTGCAGAAGTGGTAGTGTTTGGAGTCCGCCATCTGAATTGGAGTGGTTGCTGTCCCCTACCGAGGCGGAGCATTGCTTCTTGGGGCCGGGTGTCCTAAACTCCGCATCAGGCAGAAGACGCCTAAAGCTATAGCTGTTGAAGAGAAGAGGGGTGCGAGCTGCACGAGAGAAGTGTATGCCTTTGGTCACACTTCAGGAAGTCCTACGTTAAGCTTTAGGAGAAAACCAACGTTTACTCATCATTTAAAAAAACCTCAATTTCTATTTCAGTTGGCAGTGTCCTCTGGAATAAACTTAGTAAATCAAGTCCTAGCATTTTGGCCGCACAAATTGCATCCATCGGTGCACGTTACGTATTGTTAAGGGAGTGACGGAAGGGAAGAAGGAGAACAGGACAAAGTAGCAGGGGCGATTAAAACAACCACAACAAAAAGCCAACTACTACATTGCTGACTGGCCACATCCCCACTCAGATGGTCATTTCTGTCCTCACTGGCATTCCAGCTGCAGACGGAGGGAAAGCGTTGCTTACTGTCTCAGTGTGCTGGTGCCAGTTCAGTACCAGCTTCTGTAGCAGCACTGGAAAAGCTGGAGAGAGGTGGCTTTGCTCATGGGTTTGTACTTCATTTTCCATGAGGCTGGAGGAAAGGACGCACAGAGTGGTGGACCGACATCAATCCTAGCAGCACTTACTGCTGCATGACATCTGAAGACCAGGCCCAGTTTTTCCAAAATTGGGAAACTAAATACTCAGGCATTGACCTGATGTTCTTCTGTCGAGTCGTCTTCGCGCCCGGTGACCACTGCTGATGTGAAACAAAACTTTCTGAGGTTTTTGCAAAGAGCAGGAAATGCTTAGAGAGTTCATGTTTGGGGGGATTGCTGCTTTTTGTGTTCATTTGGCAGCTCTTGCTGTTCCTTTAGTTACTTGTAAGCTGGAGACAGTTTCTGTGGGTCTAGCATGGCCTGAGACTTCCTTTTCTGCACTGAAGAAGCACGGCCCAAAGGAGTGGCACAGCTGGAGTGGGGGGGAGCTCAGGGGGCTGATGAGTGGCCAGGCTCGAAACCAAGAACCGCCAGACCCTGCATACTTTGAGGGTCTAGTGTTGAAAGTCCTGGCTCAGGCTTTAAAAATAATAATCCGTTAAATCATTTTCCTAAGCATGATGCGCTGAAAAAACAGAAGGTGGGAAGTAGGTGGATCAATATGAACTATATATGGCCCTGTATTTATTTATGGTAAGGCCCCTTTGTCTTGCTTTTTATCTCCATTATAAAGAAGCCCTAAAATTAGTGTAGAAATTGCAATTTAAATTCCATTACACTCACTGTAAAGAGATTCACTGTCAGGATGAAGGAGGAGAGGCATGGTTTAGTGATAATGAGAATCAGGCCCATTATTCCCAAGAAATTCATTTTGTTTGAGTGAGAGAAGGGGAACTTCTAGGTCATTTGAGTAGTTATTTTATTCTGTAACAAATAAATAAAGGAGACTCTGTACCACTGGAAAATTTGATCTATAATGCCTCATGCACAAATCAGATTGTTCAAATGAACCTCAATGGCTGCAGAGAAGCGTAAGACAGACTGACAGGGAGTACTTGGTTTGCAGAAAATAAGTCTTTGCTCTGCCGCTGATTGACTTGCTCACCTCTCCTGTAGATGTGAGAAATGTACTTTACCGGAGGGTTTGCACATACCTACCCCTATACTTAAGTAAGCTTTTTTTCCTGGGTGCATTTGACAGACAATGTTTGTGTGTGGATATCCATATGCTCTGGGAAACACTGTATTTTGTTCCTCAGTGTGCTCTTCTAAACCACTTCGACTGTAGTTTCCTCAAGTCAGGAGCACTTACTGTCACTGATAAAGATGCTCACCATGTTTACCAGTGTTTCAAGGGCTTTCTCCCTGTTCAGAAAACAGTAGTAAGCTATACTTACTAACTTTTGTTCATGGCTTAAAGATGGCTTAAGGGATTTAACTGGAGCAACTTATCAGATAAGGCCAAATGTGAACCATACTAGCCCAAATGGTAAGTATTTTGAAAAGCTGTGAGCTCACAAAAGCAAGAAATTATTGTAGTGACTATTTTTGATTAGATGCAAGTAGATGACCCTTATGAAATCTGGTGATAAAAATCTAATTTTCTTCTCCCATTCATGACATATTGGGGAAAATTAATGGAATTTTTACTTTACCTCTTGTATGTACGCTAGCACTTACTGAAAAATATAATAGTTGCATAGAGTAACCTAATCCAGTGCTGATTATAACACTAGTGTAACGTATTTCTGTTACCATGCTCTTCTTGCTTTGCAAATAATGGCATGCAGATCCAAAAAAACAGGTATACCTTTCTGAGTTGTCTATTCTTTGCTTGCTTTTAATTCCATGAGGGGTGTTAATACAATTGGTTGGTGAACATAGAAGGAAGAACTTGCGTTAATAGTTTGTAGATAAGTCTCTCGATGTCCCTGGAGGATTTTATCTTCTAGCTACAGTAGTGTGATGAGGTATATGACTGAGTTTTGTTTTAATTAATGTTTTAGGCTTCTCATCCCAGAGAGTTTGGATGGAGGCGGTGTGATCATATTGCACCACTGTGTCAGAAGTGTTGAATAACACACTTATTTCTCTGCTTGGAAAGACTTAATAATGAGTTCACAGGTGTTAAATTAGAATGATTTCAATCTATTGTATAAAGTCAGGCACCAATTAATTTCTCAGTGTTGGTTAGGGCAAACTGAAGAATAATCAGGTAAAAATTTTAAAGTCCTTCTTTACTCCAAGGCACTGCAGCCCTATATCTAACAGGTTTTGTTTTTTTGTTTCTAAAGAAAGACTAGCCTTATAGATAGGAAACCCAATCGGTATATGACACAATAAATTTGACTAACTGTATCTCTCACTGTAATACATAAACATCCTTTCACCCCAAATCACTGCTAAGGTTGTATTCCTTTTGGAATCATATTTAAATGCAATGCAGAAATGGTGGCTTCTGGAATTAATGAATGTTTCTGCTGGTTTGGGTGTCTCTCGTGTTCTGATTACAGGACTTGACGCAAGGCTCTTATTAAGAAAATGTCTCATTAATACACTACTTCTAGAAGGGAAGAATCCTCAGCAGACATCCCCTCCCATTCAGCAGATCGCAACACAAGGTCTCTGCCACAGCCATTTAAAAATGAAATGGAACCAAGCAACCTAATTAAAATAAAATCTGCAGAAGCTCTATGTGCCACTGAAGACCCATACATGAAGTAATCATTTTCTGTAAAAGGTTTCATAAATAGAAAACAAAAGAAGCATCTAGTTTCAAAGAAAAGAAAAAAAAAATTCCAAAAGAGGGAACAAAATGTTTATTTGTAATTAATAATACTTCAGACCAGCCTCAATCAAAACTGCATTTAAATTAAGACAGAGAGAAGAAGATGGAGAGAGTCTCTGGTTTTGCAATATATATTACCCCAGGTAATGTTTTCCAAAAACGTTGAATGCTACAAAATTGTCAGAGGCTATCTAGCAACCTTGACAAGATCCAAACCCATGAATATACACATAAATAAGGACCAAAAAAAAAGTAGTGGATAAAATTCACCCTTCCCTGAGCAGAGTTGTGAGAAGGCCTTTTAAAAATAATTTTAAACCTGTTTAATCCCCCTGCAAAACTACATGAGACTTGTGCTGGATTCAGGCGAGGGTAAAATCTTCTAGCCTGAATTAGCAATATTAGCAGCACTTCAGCAGAGAGAGATGGGGGAAACGATCCTTTCAGAGCTTCTTTTAAGAAAGCTTGCACTCAGTGAATAAGCAGCTTCTGTTAATAGGGCGTCTATAAAAATCCTTCCTTTATCTATGTTTGCATTCAGTTAATACTAATGTAGAGATAAGCTGCAAAACAGAGGAGAGGGCTTACTTCCGAGAGTTGCTCATGTAGCTGATGACAAGAGATGATAGAAGTTCTGCCAGGGATGAGCGCGGGTGGAGGATGCTGAGAGGAGCAGGTTTAACTTCACTGAGCAATCAATATATGGCATCTGAAGGTCAAAGGAACTTCAGAGTGTTCGAAAAATATATAAGGTATGTCAAGAAACTTGAGGGGGTGGCAAACTGTACATCTTTCTTTGGGTCATTTTCTGGGCAGACAAAGAGTTGATGTGATTTTTTCACAGCGTGTGTAAGAGCGTATGTTGGTAATGATATTAAGGCCAGGTACGACAGTCATTACCACTTCTGAATAATGGTGCAGGTGTACTAACATGTTGCGACAAAGCAATTGCAGGTGGCTTATTGACTTCTTATGTGGCAGCACTTATTCTTTTCTTTGCAATTGATGTGATTAGCTTGGCCTTTTAAGGAGTGATACCTTAATTCCACTGGCAGAAAAAGGTCTGGAAATCTCAATTCATTCCTCAAGAGCACAGCAGAAATCCTTATCTCAAGTCAGTCTCTGTGTACCTGGTTGCAGTACCAAACTTGCGTATCTGGTTGAAGACAGGACTGGGTGAAACCACGAGTTTCCAGTTGGCAGTAAGTTTTGACATTTCAAAAATTCACTGGGCTCCTATTCAGAACAGATTTTTTAAACCCCCGATAACGTAGATACTCTATTGGCATATCCCAGCTCCTCCAACTCAGATAGAGGCAGCTCCCAAAGTCCCCGGCTCATCTGGAGGCCCAGTAGTGATCGCTCCCAGCTCATCTGCCCAGCAGCATTGTTCCCCATCCTGGTGAGCTTTTGGGGAACCACGTAGTCTAATGAGAAAACAGTCCAGCTTCAAGCAAGCCTGGGGACCCCCGCTTGGGAGACACATGTCTAAGGTTCACAGTTTTTTTCAAAAGTAATGTCCTATTGTGAGATAAGACTGCAGCACTCTGAAAACATGGTCCATCTTCGGATAGCCCCTGAGCTGTAGCTGAAGCTCGAAATGTACATTATTAATTCTAGTTGCCTTGTTCCAGCTGCTATGTACAAAACTGGCTCCATAGTTATTATCAAATACGGATGTACTTCTAACAGCTTCCTCTTAAGTGAACTAATGTCATCTGAAACATACTTACGTCTGTGTCAGATACCTGTGGTCGAAAGAGATAATTTCACTGAAAGTCCTAATGCATATTATTTCGAGTAGTGTTTTCCAAAAATGTTGCATTTTATAGATGAGCCAAAGATTCATCAATACCCTTCAGACCGTCTGTTTCCTTTCCTGATCACCGTTTCCACAGTACGGTGTGGTTTCTGTCCAGTTCCTTTCCTTCAGTTCCTTCCTTCATGAAACGGAGATGAACCCAATGGATCAGACATTTGCTCAGCTTACAAAGGCAAGTGTTTTGGAGGATCATTATGTGTAAAGTTCAGTGCCAGGAAAGGCGAAAGTGTGCTTTGCATATATACAGTGTATGTTATAGACGGTTGTTATTTAAAGTAAACCTGTAAAAGAATAATGTAAAGACATGGTGAGAATTTTAAAAGGTTCAGCACTGGCCTCAATTCCCACTGACTCAAATATGTGCGGAGGGAGGTTGAATTCAGCAAGAGTGTTCTTGAAAATCTCACCCATGTTTGTTTTTTTTTTTAAAAAAAGGCTAGATGGGAGATGGGAAAACAGCGAGCACGTTCTGGTCTCTGTCAAACGATGTTTGCTGTCACCGAGAGCAGAGAAAGTAGCAGAAATGGAGGGTATTTAGGGCATGCAACAAAAATACCTTCCTCCCCATCAGGACTTTGATAAATAGCATGTTCTGCTGTGTTTCTCTCGCAGGGCACCCAGAAGCGGTAAAATGACACACACACGCACACTCATTTTGTTTATATGACAAGTCTTCCGTTTGGAAAAAACAATGAATGAAATGCCGCATGTACGGCAGTGCAGGAGATCTCATTGCTTTTGAGGCTGGAAAACGCTTATTGTGCTGAAATCGCGTAATTGTGCGTGTGCGTGTGCGTGCAAGCAGCCGGTGGCTGCTTGGGATGGCTCTGCACAGCGGGGAGCTGTGCTGAGAAAGGGCAGCTCAGGCCTTTGCCGGCGTTGCCTGCTAACACCTCGTGCAACAAAGCGGTCGGGACGGCAAGTCCCCGGCCTCGCCACCCCGCTTCTGCAGGAGGGGTGGTCTCGCTTCGCCGCTGCCCACCCCCGGCGGCACCGTTGCCTGCCAGAGCAAACCCTGCCAGCCTCACCAGCTGCCATCTGGGCTGGACAGTGTCAGGGACCGGGTAGAGTTTCTCTGCAGCTGACTTGGTATAGGTGAAAGCATATTACCTGCTTTCAGGTTTTGGACTCCCGTTTCTTCCTTGTGTCACCCCACAGTTGGCTGATTGTGGCCCCTGAGCCACCTGCAGCTCCAGAGCAGTTTGCGCGCGGCTCCCAGGCTGGGGTACTTCCTATGGCCCCCCAAGGCAGCGCAGGCAAGGGGGGCAGAGGGGTAACCGAAAAGGAGTTACCCCACCACAGCCAGGTAGAGGGCAGAGGGCTCAGTCACACCAGCCCTCTCTGCCCGGGGGCCAGGCTCTCCCGACAGCTTCCCGAAGTGGGTGGTACGTGCCTGGCGGGTCAGCAAAGTGTTTTGTAGGTGGCCCAGAGCGGCAGGGAGGTGGATAGCACCGTCACAGCTTAATGAGCTCCTGCGTTTCATTTAGCAAAGCTCTGCGTCCAGCTTTGACACACGGCGTCGTAAAAGCACTGCCTAAATGTTCTGCTGCGTCGTCTCACCACTTAACAGACCAAACCTTTCTGGCCAGGGGACTTTTTTGCAAAGTGCTTGTCCTTCGTCTGGCAAGCATGCCCAACAACTCACGCTTCCTCCCAATTACTGTGCCAGGGACTCCTTCACACAGATCCTCTCCATGACTATCTCCTTCCTCATGCCATCTCCTGGCTGCCCATAAACAATTCATTTCAGAGGCTGGGGGTCCTTGCCTGGCAGCTTTCTCAAAGGTCCACATCTCTGTTGCATAGAGCAGGATGGCGAGCATGCATGCAGAACAGTTTCATTTTTGCATCACAGCAAAGTCCCTTGTCTTTTCACATAGACTTTGTGTTTCTCTGGGGCGGTGGTGCCAGCGCTGTCCTCCTCACAGTCCCCTTGGAGCAGTCATTGTCCTCCATGATGACGCTTCTGAATTAGACAAAGCTATCTGCATTTTCCATTTTGCAGCCTTCTATTTTAGTGTCTTCACTGTCTGGTGTTTTTCTGTTGTAGAGGTCAATGCCATATTGTATGCGTCTGACTGTGGTAAATTCCTTCAGGTTTAGGCCTGTTTTCTTTTGATACCTGTCTAATCATTAGCAGGCACATGTGCAGATGCACATTTTTCGTTTCTTTATTCCTATTTATGCATACCTCTTGCATCAGGTGCAGCAGGAGATGGGTGAGCTTTTGTCCCAGGAATGATCACAAAGTGTTGCCTATAGAAGTTTTGGAAGCTGACCCTGTAAACCATCTCAGCAATACCTGAGAGGGTGTGTTTGAGTATACTCACTGTGCCTGTGGTATCTTCCTCACAGAAGCTTAAATTCATGCAGGCGGATTATTTACTTGGGGCAAAGGCATGTTGGGTCAGTGAAGGGGGAAAGCAGAAATGCTGGGCAATTTCTTTCTGTAGTGTACTTGCTCTACAGAAGATCAGAAAGGCACTGATTTTTGTATTTCAGGAGCTTCGGTTGTCCCTCAACATTGGCTTCATGTTGTCCAGGATCAGTGGCACCAGCTCTTCTTTTGACCAATCCGTATCCAACACGACGAGGCCCCTCCTGGGCCGTGAGCTTGAGGCAACACTTGGTGGATGCACGGTAGCACCATGTGTACCACCTCTGCTTTCTCTCCAGACTCCTGGGAAGAGTTTAGGCCCATGGCAAAGGCCTGAGTGGTTTTGAAATTTTCTTCTTGGAAATGCTTCAGACTCGGCCCTAGCTGGCAGCTCTAGGTGTCTTGGCCTCACAGCTGTCAGCTAGATTCAAGCTGGAAAGCTCAAGCCCCCTCCTCCATTGCTACGGGAGGTTGCCTCCATTCCCCAACCCAAGTGTTTCTCTCTCTATGCAGCCTCCACATCCCATCCCACCCCAACAGGCCCTGCACCTCTGTGGAGGCCAAACACAACCCTCTGACGTGTGGAAATCACCTGCAGTGACTGTGCTCTCCTGAGAAATGCTTGGGGTGGGGAATGGAGACCACCTCTTGTAGCAAAGGAGGAAGAAGCTTGAGCTGTCAAGCTTGAAACTGGCCAACAGTCATAGGAGAAGCAGAATCAGAGCTGTTTATCGTAATGGCATCATCTGACATGAGGAAAGGAGCTGACTGATTGTGGCCATAGCATGAGTGAAATTATTTGTTTGTTTGTTTCAAGTGTGTGCTTATATTGTGTTACCTGCTACCTCACTTCTTATTTGTCTTCCTGCCTTCAGTCTTTTAAGAGTCTCAAACCCAGGTAGCATCTGCTTTTTGTTTGGAAAGTGCCTGGTGTCTAGCAAATGCTCTTGAAGTAAACAAATGAAGACAATGATAATGGCAGTGTAATGCAGAAAAGTTCGGAAGCAAAATTACTGATTCCCCTGAAGAACATCAAGGTCTGGGTCAAATTTGGCTCTGCTTACATCCACATAAGACAAGGGAGTGGAAGCTGCTTGGATTTGTGGGGAGGCAGAAATTTTTTTCTGGGCTTAGATTTAGACTGGAAGGAAAAGCAAGAGAACTCTGCTCCTGATTATGCTGTAAATCAAATTAACTTTACACGTCTGTTACGTCTTTCAAGTTTAGTGTTCTCTGAATTACTGCCTTCATGTTTACACTGTTAAAAAGTCTAATGCATTAGTAAGCAGCAATCAGCACAGCTTTGCTCTGCATTAGCAAAAAGCAAGGGAAAAAGAAAAAATGCTCTTTACCAAGAAGGACTGTCAGGGATTACTGCGTGTGCACGTTGTGACAAACCAAAGAGCCTCCAGGGTGCTTATCTCCGCTGCTGCTCACTTCATGTTTTATCCATTAAATGAACATGATGACGGTATTTTTTCTTATTTCTTGACATCACTTTTGCCGGACTGGTGAAATTTAACATGCAGTCATCTTGGCTCAGTATAAGCAGCAATATCATATAAATTAGGTTTGAAGAAATAATTTTCTTGTTAATCATGGAGTTAAAAAAACTCCCTTGTTCATTGGGTATATTTTGAAGAGGAGGACTTGGGTTCAGCAGGTTTAAATTTGGTGAGGTTAAGACAGGTATGCAAGGCTTTTCTCACATTACCAGATTTTTATTATTGCCCTGTTTTTGTGGGAAGTATATATGTTTTAAGCTTATTTCAATAATAAAATTAGGTTAATCACATAGAGAAGTCAACTGTTATTATAGTACTGCAGTGATCTATAGCTATTTTTAAAGGGTCATTCAAAAAGAAGAGGAATTGTTTGAGGAAATGAGTTTATTATAAATATATTGGGATTATGTTCAATAATGGAGTTGATGTTCCCTGGGAAAAAGCTTTCCCCTTCCTCACTGTTGTATGTCACTCCTTATTTGCATTTTTAAAATGTTTTCATTGCACTCTGTGGAGTTTCCTCACTTCTTTTAAGAATTTAACATAGCTGAAAGTGATATTTGTCTCCAGTTTCTCTGGGAAAAGAATAACAACTGCTACCAAGAAGACAGAGAATTTCTGATTGTTGTTTTTTTCCATAAAACTAATTACAAAATTGCATATTGCCTGGCATGATAGTTTTTGAGCTGCAGCCTTGGTTGGTTGTAGCAGGATGAGAGGGTATACATGCCTGGCCTGCCAGATGGGATTTGTATTAGCAGGAAAATTCTGGTTTTTACAGGGCTACCGTATTGCCCCACTGCTCGCCTTCCTCGGGATTGTACATACTGCTCTCTTCTTCAAAGACTGGCTCATCTCTTGTGCTTCTGATGTAGAAAACACATCAGACACAGCAAGAACTTCCCAGATCCTGAGGAGATTTCCCCTGAAAATCATTTAGCTTGCTGCCTTTATCTTCAATAAATCTTGGCAGCCAGACAGCACAATCCGTTGCCACTCGCGTCTTGCTTTGTATGAAAGCTACCCTTAACCTAACGGGAGCCATTTGATCTTTTAAAACTGCAGGCTATCTTTGGTGAGGTCCTGCTTTTCAAATACTGCGCTGTGGCTGCAAACAATTATTTTGCCCGTGTCGTCACCATCATCGCCCATTGTTCTTTTTTCCCCAGTGTACTTAATCTCCCATATCTAAATCCAGTCTCACATGTAAACAAATATAGGACAATTCTCTTCATTTGTTTGTGTATGATAATTAATAAAAAATGAAAGTCCTGCTAGATGAACATTTGGGAATGATACAGGTGCACATTTGATCTCAGACTCATTTATTGAATGAAGAAAGGCTGCGATACCTTCCTGACCACAACATTCTGTAGAAACAGACTTTTGCTCAAAAATTATATGTATCCTAGCGGAGAAACCACACTGATTTTGAAAAAAAAAAAAAATTGCTTCATTTTGTGGTGATTTAAAACATGTGGATATTATTAATGAGGAGATGTTGCCCATAGGTAGGGCTGGTTTTGTTGGGTTCTGTCCTCTAACCCTGGTGCACCTTTGTAGGGTAGAGAGCACTCTCATCCCTCCCGTTAGTGTCCATCCCTCAGAGGCATGAAGCACCCTTATATTTTTGGTGTGAAACCAAAAGATCCTGGAGTCAGAGCCCCATACTCTGGGGACCAGGGTGGGCCTGTTGTGTCATCCAGAGCTTAGCTCTTCTCTCCTTCCACAGCTCCATGCTATCAACATCCACCAGTTCACGTCCAAAATGTGCTCCCATGTATGTATCCCTGAAGTTATTTGAATGGAAGACACTGAGGTATCCTCAAGGGGTGGGCAGATATGACACAGGGTCTGTGGTACCCAGGCTTATCTGGAATGAGAGTCAGAAGCTGAGGGGACCTTCGGGTCCTCAGATGGCACCACACCCCACTAGTGGCCAACCAGGACCAGCACTAACTGGCCCAGGGACTGCAGCTGCCACCAGATCTTTTTTAAGGAAGAAGTGTAATATATTCCAGAGGAGTGTTATGCTTTGAAACTAGGTGAACTACATGAACTTAAGCCATCTAACATTAAATTCTTCATTCTGGGTTGCAGATTTTTCAGACTCATTTTGCTTTACCGCTCTGTCTTCCCTCCATCAACAAAGAAAGCACTTTAATTCCTGCAGCTTTTGAGTTCATAATTCACAACCTTGATTTGCTTTTAATACAGGATTTGGGGATACAGTTTGTATTTGTAATGTTCAAAATTATTTTTTAAATTAAGAATTAAAGCCTCAGTTTGAATTGAAGCTGTGTCATTCCAGATTGAATTAATTGAGAATTGGCTCCATAGGCCAGTTGGTAATTGTTCTTGTCTCTGGTTAGTTGGCAGAAGACATATAAAAAGCCAAGTCCATATCGGGTAGGAATGAAAGCTAGTAAAAATTTGGTTTTAAAACATTTTTTATGAAAAACCAAGTTTTTTGCCTAACAATATCATCTTTCTTCAAAATTCTTTGATTGATTCATTGTTTTTGGGCTGAAAGAGCGAAAGCCTGAAAAATACTTTAGGTGTTATATATGAATAGCTTAAGTCTTTTTCCAGAAACTTTGCAAGCAGTTCGAGTAGCAACACTAAGACAATAAAGCTTGCCTGGAATTTTGGATCATTAATCAGTGTTCTTTATACAGAAATGTTGCTTGAATTGGCACAGTCCCACACATTGATGGGAAAGAACTGCAGAATGAAGAAGTCCTTTTATTTAAAAGCGAAAAATAACACTCCAGAAGTATGACTAGCAATATTATACTAAAAATAGTTGCTTTCTTTGACTTTTTAGCTGATTAATTGGTTATGTAAGAGAAATATTTATAGCTTAGGAGCAGCCCAGCCTGCTGCATGCCCAGAAAGCATAGCATGACATGGAAAATTTGGGGAGAACAGCTGAAATAAAAAAGACTTTTCTTTACTTTCTTGTCATTCTAATGATGATATGATATGATACGATACGATACAATACAATACAATACAATATGACCTGACATGATATGATTTAGCACTGAGGCCAAGAGACGCAACCACAACCAGGATCCTTTTAGCCCCTTCAGTTGGTTCTTGGGATGGCACATTTTTCTTTGAATGAATGAGTGAATGAATGAATGTCCTAAAAGCAGAGCTGGTTGGTGGATGTAAGTTTGATTGTTGGATTGTAGTGAATTCAATACAGCAATGATAATGTCTCATAGTAATGACAGTTTCTCAGATGGCAGTGTCATTCCTTCATAATTTCAACTGACTTTACCTTGCTACATTTAATATTTTTCTTGTAGAACAAGTGAAGGCACCATATGCCCATTATGTTTCGTGTCATGGCATCTCCACCAACTCACAACAATATATTACATCTGCCTTAAAAATTTGACTCCTTTTTAGTAGTTGTTTTATGTAAGAATGCCAACGTTTTCTCAAAATGAGTGAAGTCACTAAATTACCAAGCTGTTGCCAACATACTAGCAGGAGAGAAGGAGTAAAGCCTAAGAAATATGTGAAATGTATTCTTTTTCCTCTCTAAAATTTTCAGCGCTTCTCGTTTCCTTGATTAAGGATAGGCTCAGGAAAATGAACTTTTGTGCTCTGCATTTTGTCTGTTTCTGTTCCAGCTCTTCTATTCTATGTGCACTAGAACAAAACTTTTCCAAAGGAATAGAATATATGAGATTAAATGAGAAAGATGAGAGATGAACAGCCAAATAACTAGTAAATTTTGGCCGCAGCCAAGGCAAAGGAGGAGAGAAGGCAATGCAGAGGGAGTGAATAAGGACTCCCAGAGTGAGAACACACAGAAGTGCTGTCTGCAGTGTGGTGTTGTCACTTGTCTTTGCAAAACAGACATGTAATCTTCAGAGTTATCATTTCCCCTTCTGATGGTGCCCTGCCCGTTAGCACTGCCCCTAACTCAAGAAGACTGCGTTCCATGTAAATGCTCAACTTTTGTTTTTCTTGAAGGCAAGCTAAGAGAACAAGCTCTTCACAAGGGAATGAAATACCTGTCCTGCACCTTAAAAGTAAAAGTTAAAAAAGCATAAAACTGTTTTTCATGTGCATCTACGTTAGTGCCCTGGTTTGGATCGGGAGTTGCATCTGAAGTCACTCTTTTGGTCATCCCCACTTACCAGACTTTGGTTCACCTTGCAGAGCAGTGTTAGTCTGCAAACTAGATTCCTTTCAGATGAAAGTAAACCAAGAATTAATTCCAGAAACACATCTAATGCACTCCAGACACTAAAGGGCACTCTAAGGAGAAGACTACGCGCTACTCAAGTCAAGCACCCTGAAATGCAAGTAGGGGGGCTCCTCAGCACGAACTGTTTCAGTCTACAGCTCTACCTCGGCCCCACTTGCCGATGAAATACTCTTCTTTACTCAGGCTTTCTTTCACTTACTGTGACCTTGGTTCAACCAGTCTGTGTCTCTCCCCCAGTTCTGCCTGCACTGAGGCTAGTTCTTTCCTTCACTGTTAAAAATCACCGAAGTGTGGGGAAGTGAGTAAAGTGCTGTAGTTTCACACCAGGTGAAGATCTCAACTCTCCTGCTTTCATCTGCCAGCTCTGGCTTTCTCATGCTTAAAAGATTCTTAGAAAGAAAAGCTGACGGCAGAAGGATGACTTGTTGGGACACACGCAGCAGCATTTTTATGACAGCCCCAGCCACTTTTACTTCAAATTTGCTTCAAGCAGCACTGCACCTTTGGTTTGATTTTTAGATGGTAATGTTTACTTCTTATTAATACCAAGACTGCCTTATAGTAGACAGTTTTGGACCAAATCTGTCCAGTGCTCGCACTCTTAAATAGTCACAAAAGAATTTTAAGAGTTGCCTATAAATTTAATTGCTTCATAGCAATTATTATGTCTGCATTACAGAATAGTATATGTTTTTTATTACCCTTAGGTCCCTTTTTAATAGGAGTGCTGTGCTTTGTACAAGTCAATTATTTTTGATAGTTACAGTAATTAATGTTTAATTATATTTTATTAGCCTCATTTTGTTCAACTACCTTGGAACCAATCCAAGCATTTCTAAATGCTGTACTTTGTGTGTGCATGTGTGCACACATCTGCGTACTCTTCATGTGTCCATATATGCAACCAGTGAGTGCCTTATTCTCACAGAGGGGGAAATATGAGACTCATCTCAGAAGACGATAGAAACATATGTGCTGTCCTCTTTCCCATGGATATCAATGATAGCCCTCATGCTCATCTCACAACTGCAAGCAGATCTCCCAATTTTCTCCTACACAGGCACATACCTGATGTCTCCCGGTAGCTATTTCTGATGACTTCAGAACTGTATTTTCAATGGCTTTCAGTAGGCACATGTATGAGTGACTTTTTCCCTATTATTCCTTTATTTTCACTTTCCCCTCTTTGTTGGCTTTCTGCCTCCTTCCCCTTTTATTTCTGTTTTCCCTGGGAATGAATTTTGCTACTCTTTATTTCTGAGCCCTCTTCTTTCGTCCTTTTCCTCTAATCTTTCATTGGTCTCTCCCTTTCCTTTTCTGTCTTTCTTCCCTGCTTCAAAGGCAGTAGGAAACCTCTGTCTTCCTCTGAAGTCTCGCTCCTAACTCTCACATCCGTGTCTCAGAAGGTGTACAGCTCTGGAATTTTGTACTTTGTTTCACTTTTTCTGTCTGGGGTGGTGCTTCTGTCCTGCTCTCTCTCTTTCTCGGTAGAGTTTTGTCTCCTTGTCATCTCTCCCCTCCTTCCTGAATATGAAAATTGTATTTAATTCGTTCTTTCAAAAATGCATACTTTTTAATTTCTGAATTTTCACTGAATCTTCGTGCCTGTCATGTGTTTGTCAATTTTCCTGTGAAATGAGGATAGCACCACAGAACTGATAGTAACTGTGTAATCATTTATTGGAATTTTTTGTTCTTAAAAGAAGATGCGACCGTTTGAATTGCGGTGACCAAGCGTGATTTCCCAGCAAGTTCAGGAGACTTGTGACCTTACGGATGATTCTCAAGTCCCAGAGAAGGCTCCACGGCCAGGGAAAATCTTTTGGCTACACGCACTTTACTATCTCCTCTCTTTCTTGTTTGGTTTTTCCTAATTTCCACGGTTGATCTTTTTGCAGCAGTGCAGCAGCTGTGACTGTTTTTTCTGAGTAAACGTTTGTGTTATGGAAGTATCCAAAGGCCTTTATCAGTCTTGGAGCTTCATAACCTGGGTGTTGTAAGTTCGTAGAAAACAAAACTCCTTCAGCTGAAGGAACCGCTGCTTAAATGGCTGCAATGCGAGTTTTGCTCTGTGCTGCTTTCAAAGCTAACCTTTCTAGCATATTTGCCCATACCACAGTGCAGCAAAAGGCAGTTGTGCACGACTTCTTGGGGCTGTCATTCCACTGCCAGGTGTTTTCTGTTCCCTTCGGTGATGATTAAGTTCACCACAGTGAATTTTGCACATAAATCAGAGATGAGAGTCATCGGTGAAGTGGGGGAAAGGGACTGAGTCGTCTCACTCATTAATTCCTCTTCATTGATATAACCATGGTAAACCAGTGCTGACATGTCAGGTTTGGGGGGTGGATATTTTACATGTCGAAGGACAGCCGGTGTTTCCTAGCCGTATCTGCCTGCTGCCCGTTCCTGCTTCCTTCCACTTTGCTGTGAACGTTGGCAATGCAGCGTGTAAACTTGGACAGAGACTCCACACTCCGGCAGGGAAGATGCTGCCGAGGAGTTAGTTATTCAATATAATCCTTCTCGCACTGGATTAATAAAGCTGATTGGGCATCAGTTATGAAGAACGCGCTGGGAATAATAAAAACAGTTATATACTGACCACATATTAAAGGACATTTTAGAACTGCTGAAAGAAAAGCTGCTCTACACAGTGTATTAGAGCAGTGGAAAGTGAAGAAAACTATCTCTTCTGAGAGATTAGGAAAAGATAAATCAAAAATTATTTCCAGCAGTATAAAAAGCATTGACAAATGCCACAGAAAGGTAGGGCTCTGACAAACAGATCAAATCTCAGAAAGACGTCTATGAGAAATTACGGATGGGCTACAGGACTCATTGAAGTGCTCCTAGAGGCAGACAGAGAGCAGTCCTGCTGTCCAACAGATACTGCAGCAGGAAGGTGGTACAGCCTCACTTTGAGACTTTTTGAAGATTTCTGTGATACAGAGATCCTTGCCTCCCTCCAGGCAGAATGCTTTCGCTAGTACACATTATCAGATCAGACCAGATACTTGCTCAATATATAAAAGTTCAAATTCTGCCCCAATAAAGCAGAGTAGGGCCTTGGGTGAGTACCTAATTAGTCATGTACTGCAAAAGCTTACAATTTTTTACCACAAGTCCATTGTGCCCTAAGGAACCCTTCCAAAAACACTTAATTGAACCCAATATGTTCCCGTTAAAAGCTTGAACAAATCAGCATTTTCCATTGCTTGTCATTGAAAGTTTACCAACCGGCTCTAATTGCCAAATCTAATTGCCAAATGCCAATAAACGTTTGTAGGGGGACTAAAAGCGAGCGCCGCTCATCTACCCTTACCCCGTTGCCTGAACAAAGACTGCAGAAGGCACAAACAGCTTTGGCAAAGGCACTGCTGGTCCATTCTACGAAAAGCAACCCTGATGGCAGCCTGCTCAGAGATGTTCACCACCACGTAAGGATGTGCAATGAAGTACTCGAGGGGGTTCTTCAGGCGCCTAATACCATCCAGGAATTATTCAGCCGACTGAAATGGCCCCTTCCCTCACTTCACTGCAGTAATGCTCACGGGCGTGACATTAAACAAACTCTTACCATGCTTCTAATTAAGTGGGGGCTGAGCACTGTATCCTTCAGTGTTTTAATGCAGAGTGGGGATTCTTCTGCTCCTAACTTGCATCAAGCCAGCGATGGCTGTTCTGTAATGAGATTACAAGATCTGGTAATAGCTCCCCAGTTATTATCTCTATGCCAAGACATTTGTAACTGTAAAAGGTATTACAAATAGGAGACTGGAGAGTGCACTCCAAAACCTTCTAACTAGTACATGGGAAGCAGCTTTAGAGCTTGAGCAGATTTACTACTTTCCCTAAAGAAATCTCTGTCTTCCAGAACTGAGAAAGAGAAATCGCTGGAGAATGCCCAGATGTGTTTGTGTGTAGCCAGTTTTGCTCCTGTCAGCTCCAGTCCCATGCATCTGCTTGCAGGCTTGAACCCAAGCAGCATTGATCAGATGAGTTGATATGGCACATGAAGAAACACCCATTCTAAAAAAAAGTGGGAATTTTGTAACTTGTGTTTCCCAGCAGAAGACTTTAAAAAAAGTGAAAACATTGATGTTTCCAGTGTGGTTGGTACTAATCAAAGAAGGCAAAGGCAGATTCAAAGAGATCACTAATTAGGAGAGATAGCACATAAAAATAGTAAAAATACCAAGCACTGTACAAACTATTTCTTAATCTTAGTAATAAATGTGGACTGTAAAATATTAGCAAAGATAATGACTAACAGATTAGAATTTATTATGCAAGACTTGATTCACCATAACCAAGAGGGATTCATTAGAAATAGATTACAATGTACAGTAATAATAACAGACAATTATCGAACATAATAGATCTATGTAAAGAGAGGGATGAGTTAATGTCTGTCTTTTCCATTAGAGGAAGAAAAAATTCATCTGATCATGTAAACTTGAGTCACTCTGCTCTTGCTGTCCTCAGATTTTCCAGCAAGAACAAACAGGTCTGTGTGACAGAAGAGAGCCATGAATAAGCAGAAATGGACTCTTGTCTCAAGGAGATGTTGCAGAAAGAGGCATAAGCTCAAAATGCCCCTCTCCTCTTTACTTTTCAATTGTTTTTTCCATATTAAAGTCTAGCGTTACTAACATAACAACCACAAATAAGTGGATTGGGCAAGGATAAAATAAATGACACTGGTAAATAGTGCATTAATATTTCTATCACAACCAATATATGCCATTTGTTAGTATTCTATTTGTTTTAATATTTTTCTTTCTTACTCAGTTCAGTTAGATGGTAAAAAAGGAGGTTGTGTGGGGTTTTTAACACTGCTTTAATTAATATTCAGAGCACATTGTGGCATTATATGTCTAATATTCGAATTTTGATGTTATTCTAAGTGTTTTATTGAAAAATTTATTCCAGTGGGAACTTCTTTTATAGTGCTTCAATATGTCAAAAATAACAATTTTTGTTACCTGTGGCAAGCTTTCTTCGATTCCACCTCCAGGAAACATCTGCTTTGTAAATTGTTCAAATAGCAAACAGTTCTTTCTAGGTTCTGTCATCTTTAGTCTGGTTTTCCTCCTGCCTTACCTGTACCATTCAGCACAAGAGCTAATCTCGGAATGATCCAGTGATCATGTTAGGCCATTTATCATAACCCTAACAGACAGCCTCCTCTGGATGTTTGCCAGCTGACTGTGTTGGGAGCCAGCATGCTGGACTTACTCATGAAGCTTCATGGATCTTAGAATCGGTCATACTTTACATCCAACTTACAGGTTACAGATAGGTGGACGCTGTCTTGGTCTTCTGCTGGAGAGAGCAGTCCCTGTTCCGCTGGCTGGTGACAAATAGTATTGTTCTTGTTATTTCTGTTATTACTGGCAATAACTGTAGTAATAAACATCTTGCTAAGAGTTACTTATTTAGACAAACGTCTTTCCTTCTGCTTTTTCACTAAATATGTACTCTCTCAAAAATGGTTGTGTTTTTTTTTTTTTGCTTTTAGAAGTTGCTTTCGTTTTAATGAGGCAGTCCAGAGCGGCTAGCAGATACTTACTGTTCCTTACAATGATTGACCTTAAGCAGGATGGAACATTCATAAATTTAAGATTAAAAAAATCTTGACTTTGAAAACCAGGCTCTTGATGCTATCCTGTGAATTTCAGATCTAAATCTAAATTTCTGATCTCTGTAGCAAAATACAAGTAAAAGCTGAAGAAAGCTAATAAATCACTCTCTGATCTGAACCGGGCTCCATTAGAAATAGAAATTTGTTGCTTATAATGTACACCTCTTGGCTCTCATTAAAGCCTTGTAGAAGTGATACACTGTATCTGAAAACCATAGATTGGAAAATAAATACATTTGAGCTGCATTGCTGGGCCAGTCCTCTGTATCCCAGTGGTAAACTTAGCCTATTAATGGCTAATGCTTTAAAGAAACACAAAAGCCCTAAGGCTAGACTTGTATTGCATTGTAGCTGCATAGTAGCTGCAAATATTAATCAAAGCTTTTGAACTTGTGAGGTAGCATATTGTCCTTGATCATCTGTAACTGAGTCTAGACCAACTTTTGACATGGTTTGGGTAATTGCTCCTGCCAAAAAGTATCTGCTATCTTTTCTAAAACAGCTTTATTCTCCACTTAACTGCCCAAATAAGAGACACGCTCAACAGGACAAGCAGCAGTGTTAGGCACTGGATGCTAGGGCCCTGATTTTGCAGACATAGATGTCCATGCTCATCTGCTCCATTTAGTTGACTTCAGGAAGCCCCGTGGAAGTCCCCTCTCACCACTTGCTCTTGCATCTCCTTCCCCACCTTTGCAGTGAGCAAAGAGCCTCAGCACGGGACCTGTCTTTCTGACTTTCTTCCCTCTCTCTTTCCCTTGCCTTCTTCCTACCCTTCCTATGCAGTCTTCATCCAAGTCTCCTTGTCACACACAGCAGTCTCTCTCAGTGCCTGCTGAGGCTAGAGAAGAGTATTTGCAGCTACGGAGAGCACAAGAAAGTCCTTCTCCTCCTTGTCGCTTCCTTGATAACAGAGCACAGGGCTCTGGGGGCTTTGCCAGGGTATTGACCCTCCCCAGAAGCCCCAGGCAGGGAGAGAAGGCAAAATCCTCTCCTGGCCTCGCTTTTTTTGCCGAGAACAGCATACACAGAGACACAAGAGGAGCTTTTCCTTCCACCGTGATGGTCTGTATGAAGCATACAGTGCCAGTGGATACCATCCTGCCTCTTGACTGGCTCAGTAGAGCCAAGAGCATCCATCAGTGCCCCTGACTCAGATCTGGGCTTGCGGGACCAAATGTTTCAGTCTTCCAGTTAGCTGACACATACATTGTGCAGCATTCAGAGGACCAGCACGTAGAACCTGGCATAGGGGACGTTCCCACGTTTTTTCCATGTTTCTGTACTTTTTTGCATAGCGTAACTGCATTGAAATCCTAACAAGCAGGAGTGTTTAGGGATGAGGCAGTCCCTCACTTCCAGAGCTTCCTCACGGGGAGTACACTTGCCACCTCGTATGTCATGAGCAGCTGCAAGGCTCTTGTGAATGAAAACTACAGTAACATAGAGAACTTGAGTTGCATCACTGTGAAAAGAAATAGCTCTAGTGACGTGAAGTGAGTCACCTCGGAGTGGCTGGCAGCTGATTGAAGGCCACGTTACGCTCCTTGGGAAAGTAATTGCTCAAGCTCTTGCTTTTCACAAGCTGTTCTTTGAGGAAGGAGGGGAAAAAAGTATTCTGTTCACTTTTCAGACTCCAGGAAGGATGTCAGTCAATCTGACCTTTATCAATTTTGAAAGACAAGCAGGCAGCCAAAAAGTTGCTCTCCCACCTTGATCTATTTGGGCAGACAGCAGGTGTCGGGTTCTTGCAAACCTCAGACTTCTTGTTCTGAGTGTGGGAGCTGTTGGGCTTGGCATGGGTCTTTCACTGCCTGGTTTTGGTTTTGTCATTGATTGCTCTATTTAAATCTGGTTTATGGGACTAAATTGGTGGTGGTGTTGCACTGTGCATTCAAACCACTGTAATGCGTTTCTCTTTAATTTTGGTACTGCTTGCCTTCATCTGTATACAGCCATTTATCTCAGGATTTACAAATCCACAGTGTAATTTGTCAGGAAACAGGAGTCACAGATTGCTGTCAGAAGACACAGACCAGTATTTTCAATATTCTTTGTACAAAGCCATTTTACTTTACTCACCCAGTGTTGCTTACATGGGAGAGTGATCAGAAGGGAGCTATGAGGGAATATGGTGGAAATTCAACTTGGAAGGGTTGCCTTTCACTAATTAAGGAGCGGCAGAGTTATCATTTCACCACCTTGTTCCAGGTTCTTTTCCAAGATTTAATTGTTTAGATTATGTCATTTTATTCAGACGTACAGCAGCAGTGTGTTGAAGATTCCTGTGGCCATGGCCTCTGCAGTCTCAAGATGAAAAGTTGGACAGTAAAAATGATCCACAAATTTAAGTTAATTTAAATCTATTCATTAGTAAAAAACCCCCAAATAATAAATATTCATAATGATAAAGAAAATCTAAGTAGAATCCCCAAAGGACGGAGCTTATATCCAGTATGACTGACTTGCAAATTTGCCTTTAAAGGTGTGGGGGGAATAAAGCTATTTTTTTAGTTTGAAATTCATAAGAAGAAGCAAGGTAAACCAGCAAATATATATAACAACACATGGTTCTGCTCTTTTGCAGATTTGTTTGAACTGATTAGGGAGCAGAGTAAAACCTATTTCACAACCTGGGGAGTGTGAACAAATGGTTTTTCAGAGCTGTAAAATTAAATTTCAGTGATACCTTCTCACATTCAAACACTTGCATCAGGCTTGAGAATAAACATAATTATAAGAATTAATAAAATTAGTTGGGGGACACACCATCTTACTGAAGTTCTCACTAAGCAGAAATATCCTCAGCTGGTATAAATCGGTGTGGCTCCATTGACGTCAAAGGCTCTGCAGCAGTCCGCACTGGCTGGGGAAGCAGTCTTCTGCGGCTAAGAGTGTTTTTCCTCAATCCAGACCCGCTGCTTTAAGAATTTTAGAAAGAAGAGAAAAATGCCTCATGGTCTTGTGACAATTGCTTGTTACTGTCGGAGAAAATATTGTACTCTGTGTGCCTCGGCACAGGCTTCCGGAACAGAAAGACACCTTCATTTGTGAGAATTATATCTGAGCACTTTGGACATTATTCAGTTTTACTGGGCTGTATTTACTTTAACTGGTTTTATTTATTTTCTTTCCATACAGGAATTTACTGCATACGCATAATACTTTCTCTCTTCTTTATGATTGGATTTGCTTTATCAACTGATCTCACTCAAATTTGTTTTGGTTATAACTGAGCTGTTACTTTTTACATATAAACACTGAAATGTAGGAATTGCCGTTCTGGGCAAGACCAGCTGTCCCTCTGCTCCAGCATCTTGCCTCTGGCCTCAAGGCAAGGCACTGAGGTACAAAATAATCTGCCTGGGGGGAGCACTGCCTCCCCAGTCTTGAGGATTCTGATTGCTTTATACACTGAAATGTGAGGCTTTATGCTTCTCGTTAAGAAAACTGTGTTTGCCGACTAAGGTAACGGAATGTGTTCTCGTTACCTATATAAAGGTCTGGTCCCTCTTTAATCCTGCTAAGCTCCGGGCTTTTCTCATTACTTTGTGACAGTGGATGCCACAGTTTAATTATGTTCCACCTAAAAAAAGTTAAATCTGTCTTCAGTGTCATCAACTTTTTTCCTTATGTTGGTATTGCAGGAAAAGGCAAATGGCAGCATCCAATTGACTTTTGCTGCTATAATCTGTGACCCATTCTTCCCTCAGCTAAGCCATTCAAATCTTTTCCATCTGTCTTCATCTGGACTTCCACCCATACCTCTTATCATTTTTACCAGTTATTTCAACTCCTATTTTCATGCTATCCTTGTTTGGTCTCTGTCCTAACTGTAGGGCAGTTGCGTTCCTCAAGGCACTTCACAGTCCTGATCTCCCAGTTATCAGAGGGATTTCTGGAGCATATTGTGGCTTCCTTTCTGCCTACATACCTACTTTTTCACTAGAAATGGTGCTTAAAAATCTAAGCAAAGGATGTTGCACAACTGGGCATAACAGGTCTTCTCCAGTCAAGACACAACCGTTGGGACCTCAGAGCTGACAAGTTCTCATACAACCCAGAGTAAGAGCAAGAACTAAAGACTGTATTTCAAGGACGGGCATGTCACTGACACAAGTCAAAAGTTGTCCTGCTGACACTTCACAGGACAGGTTTTGCTTGCCTGCCAGTACAGCATTACAAAGCCAAGGTCCTTATTTACAGTTTTCCTAGACACACAGACTTTCAGATTTTTTAGGGGCCCAGATTTTTTTTTAAAAGTAGCATTTTGTTCTGAATTATGAGCAAGGCTGTAAGGAAACACACTTCCAATCTCAGCTAAATTGTTGTTGGTTTGTTCTTCGTATGAGCATGTGTCAGGGCGAGGAGCAGGACTAGCACAAAGTCTTTTTGTCATTAGTTTCAAGTGAACCAGCCTGATCTCCTCTGGCTGGGAGGACGGAAGGGATGTGAGGATCTCACTAGATGTGACCTTTCACCTGTACCTTGTGAGATGTGTCCTCATACCTGAAGCTGAGCAAAACTGAATGTAGATCTGTGCTGTCATCTTGTCGTCTTCACGGCATGGTGGCTTTGTCTTAGGTATATTTAGCAAGCATACAGAAATTGGAGTGAATAAGCTAATAATATGATACATTCCATATGACACATATGACCCAGATGTAAAACAAAAAAAAATGGCCATTACGGTGAGATCAGTGTTAAAGCAGAATAGAAAATGAGAAGTTTAAAACCTTTAAGATTACCTAGGCAACATAAAATCCATAAAATGACTTGCAGCATTTGGGAAAAAAATACCAAAATCACTGTGCAAAATAAAAGATAAGTGCATGGCAGAATTATAGCCCTTTAGCCCATACAGTATTTATGTATATTGTTTTTACTTGTAACCATGTAAAAGAGAATAAATGTAAATATTTCCTTCCTTTTGATAAAAAAAAAAAAATCTCTTAGTATTGCCTTAAATTTGTAAACAACTTTTCATCGTGAAGGATCCACAACTGACAGGGGAATTGAAATGCAATATCATACTTGAGAATGCCATACTTCATATTCCTGATAGCATTGTTCATTTATTTGAAACAAAAGCTTCTTAAAGCTCTGTCTTTTCTACATTCAGTATAAGTTTAAAGTTTTTGGAGCTCAACAGGTAAAAATACCCAGTTGAAGCTGATCCCTCTTCTAGTCTCGGTAACTAAACTGAAGCCCAGAGAAAATCTGTTCGCTCAAACTAATGGCATCTATTGGTGTGTCTTGGGGGAAAGCCCTCCCTCTTTTGCAGAGGACAGAGTGGTTGCGCAGCAGAGATTTTCCTATATTCCCAGCAGAGCTGTTTAAAATTATGATTGACTTATGCACTTTGTCTGAGTGTCCCCTGCCCTCTCTAGAATGTAGCCCTCTTCCCCTGAAGCTAACGCTGACCACAGTATCGAAAAGGAGAGTATTCTTGAATGCCAGTTAGGGTGAGCGCCTCAATTTAATTCAGCCTATGGCCAGGAGGGAGGAAGATTTCCTCCCCTGCTGCGGAAGGGCTTTGGCAAGGCAGGGAGAGGCTGCCCCGTGGCCAGGGAAGTGCCCGAGCCTCCCCGGCAGTTCCCTGGCCTCCAGCAGCCTGGAGAGGAGGGCGAGCAACACCCGTACCCACAGCAAAGCCGTCTCGGGTGAAGACGTTCATGAGGGTTATGGGTAATGTCAGCTGACAGGTACAAAGGACTCTTCCTTTAGCAGTGGTGATGGCTGAATCATTAGGTCTGTGATAGGGACGTAGGTCTCCTCGCAGAAGAAATGGTCCTGAGCTGGTTTTTCAACAAGTGTAATTTTTCAGAAGTTCATTTTCTCACTTGGTCATGGGCCTTGAAATCTATTGATACTTAGCAGCGTTTCAGCAAAAACAATGTTTTCAAGACTGCATCTCTTCTTTTCTCTGTTTTCTCTTTATTTTCTAACACTGTCAGCTCACTTCTCTAAATTGCCAACCTGTGCTCTACGAGTGTCTCAAGTTTTGTTTTAACCAGTATTAATACAGACAGGCTGTCAGCAGCCTCATTGTGTAAATACTCCATTAGTTCCCTAAGGGAGCCATCTTGCTTTGAGCTACTTAGCGCTTGGTCTACTGGATGGCGGCTGTAAGGAGGCCGGTGTCCCTGTGGAACAAGGTTAAACAAAACCCCACTGCTCATCTCATCTTCGTTTTTCCCCTCCTGCCTTAATGAATGCAGAGTGCTTTTGTTGACGGCTGGGAAATGGATCCCTTACATAAAAAAGCAGCAGTTTCTATCACTGACGGCCATAAGGCTGAGTTTGCCTGGGAGAGGACTGCAGAAATAGTTATTGTGGATAACGGACCTTAGTTTGCATGTCAGAAGTGTACAGCATCAGCACACGTAGACTGTATCGTGCCTTCTCAGCATCTCCCCTAGTCTAACGGCGAAGCAGAAGCAGCTGTCGAGATTGCCAAGAAAATATATTGAAAAGGCAAACTGAAGAGATAAACGCACGCAGACCGTGCTGCTGGACTGGAGCAGCGCACCAACAGTAGGTACTGGCAGCCTAGTGCTACATTTCATGTCACACTGTTGTGCAAGCTCTCCGTTGCCTGCAGCAAATAAACTCTCAAAGCCGTAATAGTGGAGAAAGTGACAGGATGAATTAAAGAGCTGCAACAGCAAGCCAGTAATGGAAGCACAGAAATACTCATTGGGCACTAGAAAGGACAGCCAGTAAGGCTACAGCCAGCATCTGATGACAAAAAAGATGGCCAGGACCTCTCTGAAGAGTGTAGCATTATGGTCATAAAGTAGCATCCATGCGGTGTTATATGGGAAGCCCTAGTGAGCCGTCATCCTTTTGGGATGGTCCTTTCCAAAATCTTTCTACATGGGTGCTGTTAGAAAGAAATCAAGCACTGACTTTGAGATCGTCACATGCCTGTATGTGATCCGTGGGAGCTACATCTGTGACCACCAGTAGGACAGAAATCTGTGGGAGAAATGCTTGGATATTCCTTAGATGTTTCAGAAAGAGCAGAGTTGATTGAAGCTATTTGATTTCTACTAAAAGGTAGCAAACGTTGTCGAAGGGCTCTATATCCAGGTCTAATTAAAATAGATGCATTGTATATCACTCCAAAAAATCATGTATGTGGATGCATATATGTATGTGAATACATGTCTGTATATGTGTGTGAATAGATATATAGAATCATAGAATGGTTTGGGTTGGAAGGGACCTTAAAGACCATCTAGTTCCAGCCCCCCTGCCATGGGCAGGGACACCTTCCAC
>JAVKLA010000057.1:7552647-7599621 GCA_034782735.1 Sagittarius serpentarius
GGAGCAACCGCTACGCGTACTGAAGCCCTACTTCCCGGGAAGTGGCTGGACATCGCCGGCTGATGGGAAGTGGAGAAAAAATCTTTTGGTTTTCCTTTGCTTCTGCGTACAGCCTTTGCTTTTGCTTTATTACACTGCCTTTATCTTGACCTGTGAGTTTTTTTCCCATCTTATTTTCTTCCCCCCGGGTCCTGCTGCGGAGAGAAGTGATCGAGCAGCTTGGTGGGGAGCTGGTGTCCAGCCAGGGTCAACCCACCACAGCAGTTCAGCAGTTTTTGCTATAGTGGAAGTTATAAACCTTCTCCAAATATCCTTGTAGAATACAAAGGAATTAGAAGAAAATCCCAGCAAGAATAGGTAAAATGTGAACGTCGAAGAAGAAAAAAGATTTTGAGTGCTGCAGGATGCAAATTGACATTGGATATACTAGACTCCTTTTCCTTGACTGCTTTTCATCCTTTGCTTGAAACTTTAGAAACAAAATGAGTGCTCACAGGATTAAAACCAGAGGTTCTGCTCCAAATAATGTTCATGTAGTTAATTCAGTGATAAATGATGTCTGATAATATATTCCTTGAAATACTTTAAACATGTTTTCTATCTATACATGCCATTTTCACTGTATCTACTCTGTATCTATCAAAGATTTTTAGATAAGTTGAGTAATTGTATGATCACATATATGCATGGCCATGCTTGTAAGACATATATCTAACGGTCCTTAGTTCAGCCAAAAATATATGCTGCATTATTTGAGAAATAGTTCATGGCCATATAATGAAACATCAAATTACAATGCATAAATCTAATGAGAAAGAAATTAAGATTGTCATTAAGATTGCCATTGCCAAAATTGAGCTGCTACTTTACTTCTGAGAGATGCATTTTGAACTAGTTTTGTTCTAACTGGAGAAGTAAGTAAGCAGAAGGCAAGAAGCAGGTTCCGTCCCCAAAACACTTTGCCATTAAAAAAGGCACCGGGGACACCATGCATGGAGAGGAACAAAACATACCAGCGAACTGAGAGGACTGGTGACTGGCTCAGATTTGTCAGCCTTTTTGGAGTTTACTTTCAATGACTAAACATCTCCAGTGGATGCTGCAGGCTAGATAAATTCCTTGAAGATCCTGAATAAGGAAAGAGGGGTGACCTTGTGGGTCATTTCAGCAGAGATGCCCCATTGTCTGTGGCGGCAGGGAGAAGGGCAGGAGACGCGGTGTCCCTGCCGGAGCACGGCATTCAGCCCATCGGGAGCAAGGCTGGAGAAGAGGGCAGGAACAGACTTGTCAGTGGCTTTGAAGGGGAAAGAAGAAATGTAAATTTGACCTGGTAGAGAAGAAATGTGATGACGTAGCCAGAAGAATGGTGGTCTTTGTGAGGGGGTTTTGCGAGAGCAGAATGAGAAGATCTTGTCGTGACCCTGGAGATGACACACATTGAGCCAAGAAACAGGCAGGGCTAGACGTGCTCTGTGAAGGCAGGACCGTTACAAAGCATGGATGAAAGAGAAGCAGTACCTGGGCTCACTCTCAGGTGCACAGGATGAGAGGATGGGAAGAGTCGGGTTGGTGCTGCAATACCTCCAGCTGAAGTACATTGGAAACCTCATTTTTTTCCTGGCTGGCTTCCACTTACTGCCTGACAGATTGCCCAGGCTTTTGCAAACTAGTTACAGGATTTAATAAAAAGTATAATTTTGCCACAGAGTCATTAGCAGACCGAGTCACTAATATCTCCACTCCTGTTGAGCTACAGGTCATTCACTGAGCAAATCTATTTTCTCCCAGACATGACTGTACATGTGGCAGAACCTGACCCTTTTTAACGTAACACTGACAAAAGCAGAAGCATTTCTAATGTTGGCTGCGACCCAGTCCTACAGTCATGCTCATATGTTCATGCATTTCATTAAAGGTGATGCATGAAATCACTTAGTGTACTTGACTGCTTTAAATACCTTGACAGAGAGTTAGGTAAACTATGACTTGTTTTCTGTATAAGCGAGAGCCATATTTGAATATACACATTCATGTGTATTAAATTCATATGTATGCAATTAAAAGTAATTGTTTTTACAAATTTAATTGTATGACTCTTGTACCAAATATTTCACATGAAAAACAGGCAAGAGGGTAAACAAAATGGTATCAAATAGCCTATTGCCCGAAGACTGTGAAAAACAAACTATATGGGGGCTTTTAAAAATACAGGCAGTATTTTTGATAAAATTATATGTTAGTTCAAGGGCCACTTCCTTCTTCAGCGCACACAGTCAAGTCTTCTGGAATTCATGACCACTCAAAGCCTTTAATGAAAGCTGAGCACATTAGTCAGAATAAACTAATCACTCTGTCTTTGAAGATAAACTCAGCTTTTCTTGCTCATTCCCACATACGCTGAAATGCAGAGACACTAGGAGTGTCATCATCATGTAAGACACTTGCTATTAAATCTATTCTCGATACAAGGCTGACCGGAGGTATGTTTCAGAAATCTTTCTCTTTGTCTGCTCTAATCCATCAGAAACCTTTCAGCTAAAACTACCACATTTATACATCAAAACTGTATTTTTTAAGTAAAGCTGTCACTTTTAAGGCATGCATCTTTTCAGGAAAATGTCAGGGATGTTATACTTGGATGTCCTTCTGCCCAAGAGGCCAACGGAGCCTGAACAATGAAGCAAACAAGACAGCTAATCAATAGCAGTCACAGCACTATTTTTTATCCTCCAACATCTTCATTTTCAACTCAGTACACATCATTACAATAGGAAAACAGGACAGTCAGTCTCCATTAGGTTCAAGTACTGCATGAAAGAATTAATTTGGCTGCCTTAAAAATGATGATACAACTGCATGCCCTTAAACCTTTTAAATTTATTCTAAATTTACAGAAAATACTTGGATAGGCAGATTGCCTAGATATGAAGGCAGGGGCACATTGACTTGTTTTTCCTGTTGGCACAATATATTTCTTACTGTGATGATTTCTCTGAGCATTGGAATACATCCTGTAAATTTTTTTAAGACTTTGGTATAAAGCAATTTCACAAGTACCTGTGTAACTAATCAGATTGAAGGTTCATGATGGCAGTTTCTCAGAAGTATGTCAGTGGCCTGAGTCTCGTTGCTAGCTCTAAAAAATATCCTTTAAATTTGGGATTTTCAAAGGAGCCAAGGGATTTAGCTGTCCATAAGCCATTCAAATACGAGTGATGAGGAGCAAATTCCCTTTGGCTATTTTGACAAATCCATTTCAAGTAACTACTCATTTTCACGTTTAATTTGAGTTCAAAGGAGTCAAAGTTATGATTCTCCCCCTCCTCCACACTGACTGCTTTCAGCATCTGGCACTGAACACTGACCTTATGTCATTCACACGTGTATGCATATATGCATATGAATACACACGCAAACACATACAGGCGAAATCACTGAAATGGGCCAGCATATGGCAAGAAGCCTTGCTGGCGCTTCAAACATATACACTCGCACTTGCCACAGAGGGAATGGCGTAGAAACGGAAAGCATGCAGAGACTTCTAAGTCTCCCTCCCTGTACGTCTGTGAACATCCTTGTATTTCCTACATATACAGAGGATGGACACACAACAGCTCGGTCCAGTGCAACCTTTCAGCACCTGACGCGCTAAACTGCAGGGGGAACGCTGTTCATGCAGCCAGCATCAAAATAATTTTGTGTCCAGGGCTATTTCGAAGTAAAACTGGGTAGTCTTAGAGTTACTAATTATGATGTGGTTCTGCTCAGTCAGACATGCTGATTTTAACTGAAAGTGGAGAAATCTGTTCATTTATAAATAGCTCCATGTTTCAAAACTTCAGCCAATTTTGAACCTATTGGTAAATAGATTTTTTTTTTGTCTTGGGGTAGTAAGCAATCAATACTCAGTCTATAGGCATGAACTCTGAGAAACAGGACTTAAGTAGAAGAGAAAATATAAGGAATGTTCCTGTCAGAAAATTTATTCCAGACCTGCAATATCTGTGGTACTTTCCGGTGGTACTTTATTCAAAAATTTCAAAATACACTTGATTTTCAGCACATTTATAACTATAGGTATGACATTAGCGATATAGGACAGGCAAATAAGACAGAATTTTTCAGTGCTTTGGAGGAGCAGCACACCAGGAAAGGCCTCTGGGAAAAAGAGTATTGCAACATTTGGAGAGTAAAGCTCCATCATCTAGCAGCCACTCGAATGTTTTTTAGTCTATTTTCTCTCTTTTGTCCTCTGGCAAAATTTTTCTCAAGATTAGATTCAGCATGAAAATACTCGTAGGTGAGCCTCACGTACTCTGCCCTGCTTATAGCTCCAGGACATTACAATGACTGTCCCAATGTTTTTGAATCTTCTGGCAAGTTATCTGCTCCCAGGTCTTTCCTCTGTAAGGCAGTTCTCTTCTAGCTATACAGCCTGAGATAGGTTTGTGGTTTTCGTTTGGTTTTAGTATCATATATCCCCAATTATGCAAAGAAGTGAAGGTCATGATTAACCTGTGGCCTACATGAAGTTTATGCCATGACTAACTTTAAAACCATACATGCATTTTAGTTTTCACCTGGATCAGAACTTTTACTTAAAACTTTTCTGGTTTTCATACAAATTCTGAAAATGTGTTTTAATTATACTGTCTTTTGAAGGAAAGTGATTTTCTGGTTTACATAGATGTAATGAAGCTATGGAATTCTTTTTCTTTGGAGAAAATTAATCTTTTGGCAGGTCTTAAGAAGGAGAAAATGTACAGTGAGATAATTCTCTCTGGATGATACAATGATTATCAAGGGATGCAGCTAGAAATGAATGGGAAAAAAACCTTACAAAATGTATTTTTTTATATTAGATGAGCTTGTTGAACACTTCAGCACCAGAAAACAGGAAAGAATGAAAAGCCCTTGGACAGAATTTTATTCACAGAAGATCTGTGCTTTACTGAGGACTCATCACAGCACCTACCAACCGATGGCTAGAGCTTGTGCTGGCCTTTCACACCTTTTAGTCTACATCCTAAATGTGTACAGGGCCACTAAGCCGTATTTTTTTTTCCTCTTAATATGAGTGTTGGAGAGAAGTACATTTCCATTACGGAACCGTAAACACATATCATTAGTTCTTGCTGATGGCAGATTGTGTTTCTGTATGAGCGATGCCAACAGAAGCCAGAACAAACCTGTTCGAGATAAGGATTGAACAAAGTGACAGCTGAAGGCATGAAAACCAAGTTAGAGCACTCACTATCAGTTGGGGTTTTTTGTTAAGTTTGCTGGAGAGTGTTCAAGATTTAAATCTAGCTGTGGCTTAAATAACATTAAGGTAGTTCAGAAATAAGCACATTTATCCCAAGTAGAAAAGGAACTGGCAAGAAATAGCAACTTTTCAAACTTCAAACTATGGCTTGTTTTTTGCCAGTTTCTACAAATTTTTTTCAGGGCTCAAATGTTCTTCTACTGGAAAGGTCATTCTTCTTCCAAGATAACTTCCCTAAGGACATTCACTGTTTTATATAAGCATGCAGAGGGCAGCACCTCGTGCATATGCATTTCAAATTTACTTTCCATTTTTTATGCACAGGCGAGTAACATGGGTGTTCAGTAGTGGCCAGGATCCAAAACAGTAGGAAAGCTGATTTATACCTTGAGTTTTCCACTTATCCCTTTCATTCCACCTATCTTCTTCATCCTTGTCCATCTGCTCAGAAGGGATAGCAGAGTCACATGAAATCACCCAAGCCATGTAGTATCTGTTAGTCTATCTTTGCCAAATCCTGGGACAACTACCCTGCAACTCAGAGCACATGAGCTCGGTGTGGTCAGGCTGGAACAGACCCCTGATGGCCCCCTCCTGTCCCCCTGCGTCCACCTGGGATGAAGTTGCACTTCTTGGACCCTGCTGAACTTAGGCTTTCCAGACCATCTCTGTCCCAAACACTAGACTGGTTTGGGACTACCTGTCTTCCAAATTTTGATACAATGGGCTTCTCTCAGTTTAGCACAACTGAGGAAATAAGTTGTCCTCTGCTATAATCTGTCGAAACACTGTTTCAGTGAGATCCCCCAAACTGGAAACTCCACACTGCCCTCAGGAACTTCCTTGAATCTTACCTTTCTCGTCCAGTTTTTGTATGTTCAGGGTTCCAGGGATAAGAGAGAGAAAATTTTCTTCCATACGTGTGCATAATTCCTGTTAATGCTTGCAGGAGTTAGATCTGTTTCTTGGATGAAGTATATAAGCTGTTGTGTACTTTTTCATTTTCTTTCAGGTCACTCATCTCTTCCGTCCTTGTATCAAAATAATTTGTAGCAACGCAAGACTCAGAAACATGTTAGCTATCGCACAAAGTGGATGTCAACGATATCAGTATAAAAAAAGTACGTTATGCTGTTTCAAATGTAGAGATAGTATGAAAAAGAACACACAGTGGTGTGCTATGCATCATTTAAAACCAGACACACTCTCCTGTCAAGATCCTTGTCACTAACAGTGTTAGATGTGTGGTTTTTCCCCTTTTACTTTTTACAGGGCTTAAACTTAAGGCTTTTTGGTTTTGCTTTTGGGTTTTTTTTTTTGAAACAAAGGTCACTTACTTAGCTATAGATAAATAAAAATTCAAGCATCCCCAGAAAAATCAATAAAGGTACTAAAAATCTAAGTTGATAATAAATTTTTGTTCCCCCTTCACATAGCTCAGGAATGTCAGTATTTACTGGAACCACTGTAATATCAGATATTTCAGAAGAGTATTGATTTTGCCACTGAAGTGTGACTAAAGGGATAAATAAACTGCTCTTGGGGTCAATCGATCCATTTATCTTTGCTGTTATTTTATAAAAAGTCAAAGCAGCATAAACTTTGATAAATAAATGTTATCATGAAAGAAATACTATCGATATGAAGATTTTGAGAACAATGTGAAAATATCTAGTCTGCCAGCATTGAGCTGCAAAATCAGGATTATATTTATGCTGCTTTGAGTACTAACAATGAGGACAAAATATGTCTTTTCACCATTGATGCACGATGCAGAGTTTACCATTCTGAATGTGTCTCAGTGAATTAGGATGAGTGTTACCGTATATAAAGTAGAATATTCCACAAGATAGGAAATACTCACATGATGGGAAAAGAAAAGGGACAAGAGCCTTTATTTTCGTATTTGCAATGAATCTGAATCACAGTTGTACTGATGCATTCTGCTATTTAAAAAATAAAACATTTGGTAACAGCTGATGTATTCAAGTTGATGAGATAAGTGATGAGAATGCTCTGAAGTGACTATATGCAGCTTTAATTGTGAGCAGGATAATAGCTACTTCAAGAAGTCACAATGTTATTATAAAGATTACAGTGCCAAAGTCATGCAGAGCCTGCCACAATGTGATTATGATGTGAATTTAAGGTGGTAAGAGAATATTAAGACAAATACGAGGTTTGTGTAAGACATAAGAAAGTGCTGTCATGGTAAGAAACTATGAGTCTACTTTGTAAAGCTATATACGTAAATCAACAGAAAAAATGCAATGACATCAAGATAAAATGACAGAGAAGGTGTATAACCCTTTTTTATATTATACCTAGGTAATAGGTGGGTGTTACCGATCTGAATTTAAGTATTTAGAAACTAGACAACTCAGCTCATAGCTAGGCACACTCTGCTCTGCTCACAGTCGATGGAAAGAAGCAGGCTCTCTCTGAGAGCGGTTCATTTTCCAAGGTCTGTGCCTAAGAACGACCAGATGAATCGCCCTTTGGAGGTACCTGTTCTGGTCTTTTGACTATAAAAGGAGTCTAGGCTAGACTAGGACATGCAAATTTTAAACATTGCAAGTGAAGGGAAATGAATTCTACACAATGTACCAGCGATAAGAAAGACATCCTAAATTCACCAAAGTGAGAGGTGAGTAGCTAGTTGTTCAAAAAGCAAAGTCGCCTTTCATGTAGTCCCCCCCATCTGGAATATTGCGTGCAGGCCTGGGGTCCCCAGCACAAGAAGGGTGTGGAGCTGCTGGAGCGGGTCCAGAGGAGGGCCACGAAGGTGATCGGAGGACTGGAGCACCGCTCCTACGAGGAAAGGTTGAGGCAACTGGGTTTGTTCAGTTTGGAGAAGAGAAGGCTCTGGGGAGACCTCACTGCGGCCTTCCGGTACTTAACGGGAGCCTATAAACAGGAGGGGGAGTGACTTTTTACATGGGCAGATAGTGATAGGACGAGGGGAATGGTTTTAAACTAAAAGAGGGGAGATTTAGGTTAGACGTTAGGAGGAAATTCTTTACTCAGGGGGTGGTGAGGCACTGGAACAGGTTGCCCAGAGAGGCTGTGGGTGCCCCATCCCTGGAGGTGTTCAAGGCCAGGTTGGATGAGGCCCTGGGCAGCCTGATCTAGTGGGTGGCCCACGGCTTGAGGTTGGACTAGATGATCTTTACGGACCCTTCCAACCCAAGCCATTTGATGATTCTGTGGTAAGATGGTGCTGGTCATCTGGAACATGAGATCCCAATTTTAGTTATCTTTTTGATTTCTGAAGAAATTGCTAGTCAGCCACCAATATATTCTGTAGATTTTTGCTGTTTCGTATTTTGTGGGCAAACAAGTTATGGGAACATTTTGTAACACTGTGACCTGACTCTGTCCAGGTAATTGGTGGGCCGACAGAAACGTTTGGCTACTTTTTCCTCCCAAAGCGTGCTAGAGGTATTTCTGGGCACCAATAGCAGCCTGCTGTTTGGAGAGCTGCTACTGAGTCCTTGTAGACCTCTTCTCGGTGGCAGCCCATGGCCCGACCCAGCTGCTGTGAGTGAAAGCCCTGGGGATACTGCTCCAGCATGCACCGTGCCCTGTCTCCTGTCTTGTGAAGGACTGAGCCTGAGAAACCAGCTTGAAGTCTGCAGGCTTGATTTGGAAAAGCAGGGGTCTTGTGGACAGGCCTGTTTGTTTTCAGACAGGTTTTTAAGGGTTTTTTTTTAGTGTTTGTTAGGACTTTTCTTCTTTCAGTTGATAGCCTGATTTTCTGGGGGAATTACATTCTGCCTACCTAAAAAACTTGCAACACTTTAGACTAGAAAACGTACTCTTTGTTATCCTTCCTAAAAATATATACTGTTGCCCATATAGAATTGTAGCTGTATTCCATATCTAGTTATAAATGACACTACCTATGTAGATAATACATGTGCATCTGTTTACACACGTGTTTCTGATTGTGTGCTTGTGAAGTGCTTTGCAAGCCTTCATGGTAATGTGCATGCATGCAAAATGCAGATTATTGCAGACTATTCTCAATCAAGACATCCCCATTTAATCCCTTCCATCTGATCAAAAGGCAGGATATGCCACTTTCAAAAGTCACATCTTATGTGTTGGTAGCATTGATCGAGCTCTGGACTGCAATGAGGCACAAACTACGGGTGACTTTGGGTATGTTCACACGGCAGGCTCTGCGGTGGTTAGTGGTTGTACAGACTGAGAGGTCTGACACACGAGTGGGCACAGATGAAGACCTCCTGCCTCTGCTGTAGGGATCCATCAACTGTTTATGCAGCGGCAGAAACTGCATGACTGCAAATTGCCAAAATCCGTGCTAGTTTATTTTAATATGCCAGACTGTAAACTGTAGCAATTCAGCAGCTGCTATGCAAGCGGGGACCTCCAAGAGAGTATCGGTACAGAGAGATAAGGATGGAAATGTAAGCTTGGCTTCTGTCTCATTCTTGTGGGTTTTTTCTTCTCTAGCTTAGAGGTACAGATATTCTAGGTGGCAAATGAACCAATATCACGCTTTTGCAAAGGCGATGGCTTGATTTTGTAATTATTTTCTAGGAATGAGTAATCCCATTGTTTCCTTGTATCTTGAGTTTATATATAGTGCCATCAACAAAGGAGCTTGGGCAGTGAGTGAGCGGTAACTGTTCCCCTCCCGTGCCTGAGACCCTCAGCACAGACCTGCGTAGGTGACTTGCGCAGATGGGCTGCTGTGTCTATGCCGTCCCCAGGGATTAAGTGTTACAGGCATTCAGCCCATAGCTGTTGACTGATTTCCCATCTGCAGGTATTTAAAATCCTGTCGCATTTATAGTATAAATGTATATAAAAATTTAAATTAGGCAGGGACTGCTCTTTAGTGCGGATTTTTCCACCAGCCCTATGGCAGAGTCAACAGCAACCGGCCAGTTCCTGACTGCCAGGGCTGTGCCTTCCCCTGCACAGAAACAGCTAAAAGTCTTTGCCTGCAACCTCTGCTGGAGTATCTTGTTTCATAGCTGTATTTCCCTGGCAGAAAAAGGATCATGAAAAGAGAGGGTTTTGCCAAGAACATTTCATTCTGTTCCTCACGAAGTACCTGTTGCTGTAAATGGTATAGGAGAATCCATGTTTTGGTGGGGCTTTCTCGTCTGCTACCTACCCCAGTGTTTAGCGGGGCTGCAGGTGACCGAGAGCAACATCTGCAGATAAAACATGCAGGAAATGCTGCTGGAGGTATGGCTGGGGAAAGGGAGCCAGAAAGCTGAACGAAGCCTGTAGAATACGCATAGCCTTTTGCATCTTCTTGATTTTTCTCTGACGTTATTACCTGAGGGACGTACATGGCAATATGGGCACACAATTAAAAATCAGAGCCCAAGAGCAGCTTTGCCTTTCTGTCCTCTCCAAGAACAACTGGCACCTGCAATTTCGAACCCTTCACCAAATAGTTAATTCTCAGGGGAATGAGCCACTCATCATTCCTTTCATAAACAAACAAATAAATAAAAGATACAAGGATCTGATCTGTTTAATACGCATTCTCTGAAAACCAGAGTGCAGACTAAACATAGTAATCTGATGATTACAAATTATTCAGTCTTATAAACAAAGCATGACAATTGATGACAATGTGGTATCATATATCATAAATGCAGAGCATTCTCTCTCATCCAAAACAAATAGTTTGGAGTATTTCAAACCCGTAACAAATATAGTTAATGCAGATCACTGTGAAACAATGTGTGTTTCTCTGTTTCTAATGCTGTATACAAAAGCCAGCCAAGAGCTTTTTGTGTTTTATGCATTATATTCATCTATGCTGCCAATTCTACTTACTATTCTAGTATTCTGATTTGAAAAATCAAGATTTAATGTGTTTCAAGCAACGCTTGATGCATGCACGTCTTAAAATTATAGGAGATGGTTTATAAAGTAAACTATGAGACCTTAATATAATTCCTGAGTTTCAGGCAGATTTTTGTCTCGCTAGTTAAAGTATTGATCACAATCCTTATATTCTATCGGTAGCTTGTTACATGGGGCAAATCAGCTGCCATTGTTACCAATGCTGAAAATCTCCCTGAGTAACCCGTGATGGGTTTATTACATAGGAAGCTTTGATCCTTAGGACTCAACTAAGATATTCAAAGTTTTTATAAAGGTGTCTTAGAGCCTGCGATACAAATTCAGATGTCTGCTGTCAAACGACTCCTATTCAGGAAACCCGTACGAGCCACCTTTGAAAGTGAAACAGCAAGATGACACCATTCATAGCTTGACTTTTGGAGAGGTCTTTGTGCTCCCCTGCCTTTCGGTACCTGACAACTCGTTCCAGGCCCTATCAAAGTTGCATAACAGAATTTGTAAAAAGCTACACAGAAGGGTTTAATGTGTTGAGAACAAATAACTTCTTTGTTGATACCCACTGCCAGATCAAAGAGATGGAGGGTAATAGGCCCAGGACTGCACTACCTTCAGTTACACCGGGGAACAAAAGAATAAAATAAAACAGTGAAAGGCAGCAGAGAACAATAAAAAAGGAAAATACTAACAAGTTTAAAGGATTCAACGTCCTGAAATGTGAATAAAAGCCACAGAAATAAATTCTTCAAGATCACATAACAAAAGGGAAGCATGTGGCTTCTCGACTCAAAGGCTTTCCAACTGTACTCCTGTTTTCTGTACATGTTGTTACAATTTGAGGTGCCACAAGACCTTCCAGTTTTTACAGGGACAGAGAGCTGGCTCTGCTGCTAAAAAATGCAGATTTGTTGTACTTGACCTAGATGGAAATGTCTGTGAGCTGTAGCAGTATTAGAGATTTTCTCTCCATTTAGCTTCCATTTAAAATGAAATGGGGCTACATTGAACATTTCTTCCTCTAGAGACAAAATAACCTGTTTTTAAGTGGAGGATCACCTCATCTGTTCAAAAAAATAAAAATAGAAATCCAAGAGGCAGCTCATTTTTCTGAAGCTTTCCAATGAAAGTTTTGGTAATCAAACCCAAACCAAACCTAAGGGCAACCTAACCTTTCTGAGAAAATTCACAAAGCCCTCTTCTGCGGTGTAGTACTGGTTTTGGTCTGCAACCCAGTAAAAATGAAAATCTACTGTCACTGTCCATTTCTTCCTTTTATTTCTGCCCACTGTATTGTGTATTGCATGTGCATGAATGCTAGTGCATACAGGATTTAAAACCATTTTTTGGCAATAAGGCTGTTGGGAGAGCAGTTCTCTGTAGGCATCAGCCGGAGCTTTGCAGTCCATACACCAGTCATGCCTCTGTGGCACTGCACTGTTAGAAAGTGACTTGTTACTCATTTTCTGTATTAAAAATAAAACTGTTAATGTGACAGTAAAAAGTGGTTACTGCCCCTGAGTAACATGGCCAATAGTCATGGTGTGTACAGTTTTGTATTTCTGGGTTTTGTAAGTGGTGCTCCATTAGCGTTTAGCTGAGTGGGAGAGCTCAATGCAAACAGCTGGGAACTGGCAAATGTCTACTCTGCTGGAAGGACAAGCAAACTCTTTCAGAGACACAAAATCTGGAAAAGCTGAGGCCAATTTTTCTTTCTACTTTCTTTCTGTATTTCAGCGTTACTTGTAACAGCGACAGGGAAAAAGAAAATCAGAAAGCACTGTGACTTTCAAACGCAATATCCCCTTTAAAAGAGGGTAACCTGAGAATTTGTGGGAAGAAGAGAAAAGTGAAAACCAAAAGAGAATGGACTAAGATAATTTTAAGCCAACCTTTTGTCCTCTGAGCCTGAGGGACCAGTGTGGCTTCCATGAAAAAATATTAGCTAGCAGTGTACGACTACTTGAGAGCTACCTACAACCTTCCCCAAACCTGGGACGTTGTTTATTCTCCTGCTTGTGGTCTTGCGATTACCCAAAGCATAGGGTGCTGGCATGGAGCCCACAGGGAAGCGGGCACAAGTGCTGGGCAACTGCCACTCCTTGGGGCAGAGGGTTTTACAGATGTAGAGGTATCCTGACTTGTGGAGGTAAGTCCTCTGCAAGGCAGCACAGCAGTGCCTGGTTCCTGCCTAGCTGGCCCAAAGGGCTTTCTGTCCCCCACCAATACGGGCCTGCGGTGAATTGATGGGAAAATAAGTCTTTGAGTGGGATTTGGGAAAGAGAGGACAGGGAAAATGAGGAAGGTATTTGTTTACTCTACAACTGTATAGATTTGCTGAATTTATTGGTTCCCATATTAAGGCTACAGCTGATAAGATTTGACACTTGCTTGGTTGGTTTGGGGATTTTCAGGAAACTTTTGCAGAGGATTTTTTTTATGGTGTATACATGTATATGTATACCTTGATATATACATGGTGTCATGTACATTCTTAACTGGAAGGAACTTACATGTCTGAGCCCTAAGACATTGCAGCACTGACATTTTATTTGAAATTTTACGTGTCCTATTAACTCCGCAAAACCTTTAGAGAGTACTATTTTCAGTAGCTTTGCAGTAAGTGTGTTTCCATCAGTCTGTCAGTGACCACAGTATGGCTGGATTTTCCCTTTGACTTTCAGGAATGCTGAGAGCACAATAAAGCTCTGCCAAGATTTTCGCTGCAGCTTGGAGAATTGTGCTATTTATCAGCTTCCCTGTGGATTTTAACAGAATCCACCTGAGCTGACCAGAGGCGTCAAAGGATTGATTTAAAAATGCAGATGCCTACAATTGTTCATCTTCATAGATAAACCTTTGGGTATCCAGTAGCAAATTACATCCCTCTTGGGCAAATAGGTGTCCAGGTCCTAATTGCCATGACCAGAATATCTTTTTTCAGTCTTAGCAATGAGACTGAGCACTCATTCTCAAACTAATGCATATGACGCTCTGTTCCTTACACGTAACATACTTTTTTTTAAACTCCTAATCCTGATCCGTATTTTCCATGAAACAATTGTATTTTGTGCAAATCACGGAAAGCAGTACAATGGAAGTGTCTCAGGCCAAAATTAATTCACTTTTAAGTCATGATCCAGGAAAGAAAGGACATATGCATCAGCTGTGCCCAGACAAGGTAGAAAAAGTGGTTTCTCTCTGGATTTGCATATAGGTTGTTTAACTCTGCTGGCTTTATCGCTAGATGCTCACTGGTCCGCCCATGCTTCAGACCGGCTCCATCAAGGGTTCTTGATGATTGTTGCCCTCATGAAAGCAGTTGTAGTGAAAGAATGAGATTTATTTTGCTAGGGAGGAGACGCTGTCAAAGCCAAAACTGTCAGATGTTGATGACATCCTTGGACTAGCAAAAGGCTTTAGTAGAAAGCCAAATGTTACTCTGGCCTCCAGATTGTGGGTTTTTTTAGCTGTTATGTCTAGATCAGGTCTCAGTCTCTAAAATTGAGACCTTTTTTTCAGCAATAGGGATTAATGAGTGGTTGTTTCTCCCTAGGAGATAGTTTTTTCAGCTCTGTGTAGCAGCCTATCATGAGAAGTAGTCCGGTGTTACCTTCTGGAAATACAGGCTGCTCCTTAGTGTTTTGGGCTTTCGGCTGCCACATGAAGATCCTGTAATCCTCTTTTAGCCCTCTGCGAAAGCCAGACCCTCTTTGGCCCTAATCTTTGAGTGAGGTATTGGGTAGAGCAACGTCTTTGTTACCCATCATGACAGAAACCACCCTTGTTTCCTTTGTCCTGTCCTCACCTCTGTTAACAGGATGGTCACCTAGATTTTTAATAGCATTTCAATGTTAGTCTCTTTCCTTTTGACTTAGTAGAGATATTGTTTGGGTGATGATGTTGTATCAATATTGAATTCCTCGTGTCAGGCTCCATTTCTTATTCCCTCCACCAGTGCCCAAAGGGTGGATTCTTGCCCATGAGCCGTTTCTAAATGGATGTAAATAGGCTTTAAGGAACACCTGATAGATGTTACTCTTTCCATCAGACACTCATGTACAGGAGTTTTCTTCCATCAGGGACCTTCTGTGGGAGAGACTTCTGGAGAGTTGTGTATTGTAAAACCTTCTATCTGTGAGAGGTTTAACCCTTTCTGCACGATAGTTTGTAATCACATAACCTTTAGCTCAGTGGGAATGAATACCAATTATCATTTATAAACAGTTCCTCTCATTATGCGCCTATTTATGGCATCTTTTATAGCTTGCTAATTACAAGCACACAAAACAGAAATGTTTGGAGTTAAATAATGTAAACAGGGATGTAATTGATTTTCATGTTGAATAGTTTTTATTGATTTATTGTTAATTAACATTTTTAAAGGATCTCTTGGCAAAATAATCCATTTAATTTATTGAATATTATAATAGCTGATGGTAAATTCATATTAAAATGTCACAAAAAGATTAACAGTTCCATAATACTTGTTTTTCCAACTGTTGCTGCTATACAGATGTTATATATTCTCCCCAAACAAACACAGACAGTATATTAAACGCAATCGATTGGTCTCAGTCCAGGTCCTAGCAGACAAGTGCCCACATCACTAAATATACCATATTCCAGTTGACACTAATTGGCCATCTGTGTAGCAGGGAGGACAGGCGTCTAATGGGGAGAAAAGCTGATCTCTATCGCTCCCAGGGCAGGGTCCTTGGGGCGGCTGTTGAAGGACTGCATGGGCTGAAGGGAGAAGCCCGTATCTTCACTAAAAGGCCTTTCATGCTGCAAAACCAAAAGACTCTGGTGTCCACAATGGAAACTTCCCAACAAACAGACCACTGTGTCAAGCAAGCAGTCGCTTAATACCTTCAGAGCGTGCATACAGTGCTGCAGAAGATGTGGTATACTGAAGGCATTTCCTGAGGTCCCCACTGGCTTTTTCCAATTTTTGGGTGGGAAGAGGGGCTGTAGAGTGCGTTCAGGGGGTTTATAACAGCATTTTGGTGAATGCCAGTTACCTTCAGCTCCTGTTGCATTCACTGAAAGCCAAGGTCACTTACTCAGACCCTCCCAGGATCGAGCATGTAGCAAGGAGTAAAATTGCAAGTTGCAATCTTCATTATTACCATCCCATTATATTTTTCAAATGGGTAGCAAGAGAGTGTAATCACATCAGACCCTATTTTTTCATTAGTGAAGAAAAACATTAATATACTGTGACACGGTATTGATTTGATACAATCAATCTTTCCCAATAACAATAAAACCTTTATATTTTATTAATAGAACAACGCAGTTCTTCTCTGTTACAGCTCCCTTTTATTGGTCTGGGTCACAGTGTAATTCTGGCATGTTTGGATTTTTATTTTTATGAATATATTGTAAAAGCCTGTAAAATTGCTTCACTGATCTGCCAGTAGGTTTCATCTGAGGCTCCCAAGCATCTTTTATTACATGAAATGTTACCGGTGCAGCTCCAGTCATTGATTGTTCGATGGCCCTTAGGAATGGAGAGGGTGGGGAGGTGTCAGAAGGGTTCCTGGCCTTTAATTCTCTTGATGTTTTTTGTGGTGTGGACACTGAGACTTGGACTCAGACCATCTCATCAGTTTGAAGATGACCTCTCAACACGTGGCTGGACCCAGCACTTCTAAATCCCCTCCAAACTGGGCTGTAGGTGCCTAAGCTCTAGTGAAGCTCCCAGTAGCCATCCAGATGGTGGCCCTTCAGCGTCACCTCACTTTCTGACCCCAGGCTTTCCATACTTAGTTCAGGTCAGGCGCTACATGGGCAGGAGGTGCTTCAAGCTACGGGGCAGGCCACGGGCATGCGCCAGAGGAGTTACACTCTAACCTCCTCTCCCTGTGTGCTATTTAAAAAAAAAATAAATACAATACAGTGAATGCCTTTCCTTATACATCCGCAGTAAATCCATCTTCAGCTAGACGTCAGCCTGAACCTCGGAGGCAGGATCCTTTCTCGCGCTCTGGCCCCTCGGGTCTGCACGCAGGGCCAGCGCAGCCTAAGGCTGGCGGTACACTGTATGTAAACTCCTCTGCAGTCTTCCTTCTTGGCGGCTCTGCTCTCCAAAAGCTGCTGTCCTGCCTCGGTTGTGGGTGAGCTGCTGAGCAGGCTGTTCTCAGCAAGTATCACTCATCCAGAGCAAAACGTACTCTTGTCCGATTAGCGTCTCCTTTCTAGTGTGTACGGCAAGTCTATCGGATCATTTGGTGTTTCTCTTTATCTACAGATATTTTTGATTCATCTTCTTCAATTAGCCAGAATATCTTCCTGTTCCTGGTACGAGGCTGGGGCATCATGACATTCCAGTTGGAATGAGACCCCCAATTAGTATAGCCAGATACTTTCATTAAAACAAAGCTAGATGACTTTCATCACTTGCTCTGTATTCATTTTTTTTCTTAAAATAAAATCTTTGTTAACCTTTCTCCTCTTCCCTTTTGAACCAAGAACAATGTTGCAAGATCCCATGGTAGGAAAAATAATCCCCATAATAAATATGAAGGTTCCGTTTCAAAAGAGAATGGGCTTATTAAGGGTAACTGTTTATTAACAGTCACTGTAAATTAGATGGATTTAATAACTTTAATTAGTGCAACACTTTCTGACACAGAGCTTGAGGAGAATTCAGCCGTTCCTCCCCATCTCCCTCCCGTACATCTCCATGTCTAATTTAGCAGCAGCAATTCCTCGTAGTAAAAGAGAAACAGCTCCTCCTCGCAGCAGTGCAGGGCGCAGGAGAAAACTACTGTATCGACAGACCATGGCCACTGGCACTCCACATGGGTAGTAAGAAACAGCAAGAGTGCAAAGTAAAGCTTTCAAGTATCAGGAACCATAGAAAATCAAACTTCCGCAGGAGTTTCTTCATTTCTCTTTCCTTGGTAACCCTGCTCAGTTCAGCCCTGCTTGCCTGCATCCTTAGAGAGAGACGAGGAGTCTTCGCTGTCGAAGGGCTGTGAAATGCCCAGCATTACTAACGCCTACTGGTGAAATGAGGGGGACTACAGTCTGCCGTGGCTCCCTGAAGTCCAGCCCTGTTAAAGTAGATGGAAACATTGCTGGTAGGTCTCACATCACCCATCAAGATGGAAATGCCATTCTCGTTAGAGAAGAAAAAAAAAAGAGAAACACCGTTTTTAATTCTGCTCTGGTCAGAGGTTTTTCCTTCTCGGTCCTTTTCCTATGAGATGTTCCAGTTTATCAGAACCAAAAATGTCTGCATCTATGTTGATTTTGACCAAAGCTATTTTCATTCCTCTGTGAAGAAAATATTTTCTTAAAGTAAAAAATTACCAAATTCGGAGTGAGAGTGAAACAATTCAATATTGTTTTTTAATAACTTCTTGATTTAGACCACGTCTTATTCTGTAACTACAAATTTTATTTCTATTTCTTAAAATTTGTCGTTAAAGTATTTTGATCTGATCGAACTTTTCACTTCTCAACTGAACTGAAGAACACTTCTTAAAATTTCATTTTGAAGGTAATGATGTCACACAATTACATTTTTAATGGGAGTATAGCCATTGGGATAAAATCTACATGTAGGTGCCTGCCACCCCCTCAGTTCAGAATGAAAATACGGTCCAAAAAGTGGACATTTTCTGAGGGACAAAAAAGTGAGTTTTTAACCAGGTTGAGGTCTAATCTTTTAACCAGCCCACCTTTCCTGAGGGCCAAAGTCCTGCCTTTTCTCTCCAGAGCAGTGTGGGTTCAGCACAGCTATCCCATAAAGAGCCTTTTGGAGGATGTAGCATGTGGAAGGAAATCAACAGCAAGTTAAGCCCTGAATGTCTAAAAACCCTTCCTAGGCACCAGCAAATGACATCTCCCAAAAAAAGACCTTTACACAGCCTGGCTATTTTTTCCACAGAAACCCCAGAAGACAGCTCTCTGGTTTCAGGCATGTCTCCCTGTTAAATTTCAACATTTTATTCCACGACTTGAAGGTGTGAAGATCTCTGCAGAGAAATGATTGAAGGAAAACTTTGTTGAGGGCAATGGGTCTCCACAACCCAACAGGCAGAGGCCACATGTATGAATAAGTAAAAAGATAAGGACTTTACTTACCTTCTTCATACTGGAAGTTCCTTTCTAGCAAATAGATTGTAGAGAAAATGTTATATATACATATGTGCATGCGTGTGTGTGTATCTCCATACTTTCATGGTCTTGCCTGGCAAAGAAGCATTTCTAACGTGCTTTCAGATCAAGGTCCAGCAATGTGGGCTTTTTCCCCTTTTTTCCCATTTTTTTTTTAAACATAGATTTAGGTTACTGTCTGCCAGCATTTGCTGCTGGAAGCTTCACTTTTTAGGCCCCCGGGGAAATCCCGTAGCCCCGTGTTGAGCAATGCCGTGCAGTGCCTGTGCAGCGCAGGGGTAAGAGCTGCCCTGGAGGCAGAGGTGGCACCCAAAGGGTGGACACGTGGTGGCCACGCCATGCCGCTGGTTGCAGATGACCGGCGTTCAAGCACCAACACAGCCAGCCTGGCTCCCACCGAGTGGAAGAGGCTGAGTACGTACCTCAGCCTTCTGGAGATCTCAATCACACCTAATTTATACTGGAGACAAAATCACCTAACTTCTGGAGACTTTGTAAAAACACTTACCACAGTCCAAATAATCACAGCACCAAAAGCTCGCACCATAAAAATCTCGTAGGCTAAAATGGAAATAGATACTTGCAGAAGATTTTTCTTTCTTTCCTTAACACAAAGATTTGAAAGGAGGGAGAAGTATCACAGATAAGCAGTTCCTTTCAGAGAGGCTTCTTTATATATCTCCATGTGAAAGCTCTTGGTAAGGGAAGAAAAAATAAGTAATGCTCTGAACTAAAATTTGTACAGATGTAGCTTTTTTTGAAATGACATCCCGTTTCTGAAGAATTCGATGTAGCCTTTAGTCAGCCTTGTTTCTTACAGTTCTCTGTGCTTTGCATGGTAATTAGCTGCTCACGTTATCAGCGGCATGATGCTCCCGGCTATTTCTTCAGCAGCCGCTGCCGTTATCCTTGGTGGCAGCTCCTCGCCTCCTCCTGCCAGACTGCGCGCCGGCCGCACGTGTGTGCAGATGTTTGGCGTTCTTCAGGCTGTGCTGACCGAGGCACGAAGGTAATGGGCACAGCATCGCAGAGGGAAGAGACCGGAGCCCACTTCCCCCGACAGCTCCCCGAGACTTGCCAGTATTTCGCTGATGGTTCATTGGAGGTTCAGTGAGGCGAGTTTGTTATGACAGATCGCAAAATGCAAAGGGAGGCAAATGAGCTGTGTTCATCAATGTCAGAATAAATACAGGGTAGCAGCTTCTCGGCTTACTTGGGAGCAGCAGTCTCAAAACCTTTATTTTGGTTTGTTTTTTGTGTTTGTTGGGTTTTTTTTAATTAAGAAGTTTATTGCACAAGTGTATTGTGGTGTGCAGGCTATCAAGAGGGTGGAGGGCCTGCTTTGCTCAGATTGCCGGCACTGCCGACATCAGCCTGACGCAGGTGCTGCGTCACGCAGCCAGCACCGACGCAATAGCGGCTGGATCAGGCAAGTCCACTGATGCAAATAGCTCGTTGAGTGCTCTGTGCTGTTTGTTGCCTGCAGGTCATGCAATCTCTTCTTTTAATTCAGATTTAAAGAAACATTTACCAGCTTTTATTTTTTTTTATAATTAAAATGTGGCCATAAAGTTAAGTCTATGTTGCCGGATTCCCAGGCGGTTCGGGTTCCTCTATAATGTGAGTAGAGATGTAGTGGAGAAGAGCATTTAAAGTGAGAATGGGAAGTCTTTTCCAGACCAACATCTACAGACACTTTTCAGACATACCTTAGGCCCCACAAGAACACTCTGCATTGTGTTATATGATATCATGACGAAAAAAAAATAATAATGGCCCCAGGCCAGGCCATATGAAATTGAAGTTGCTTGCTGTGTGCAGAGCATGGTCTCTTAACTTCCCTGCCCTTATTCTAGAAAGTTTGATGTCAACAGTAATGTAAGAGCCTTACAAGTATTCATGGCAAAAATAAATTAAGACGTTTATATTTGGCACTCAAAAGATGAAGAACAAAGAGGAAAATAAAGAAACTGAGTTTTTTTCAGAATATTGTTTTCAGTTTTGCATATCTTGTCTTTGGTTTTGTGTTTCCAGCTTTTTTTTGCCTTTTGAAAGGCAGTGTGATGATATTGAGAGAGAGATGTGAAAAGTTTTTTTATTCCCTGCCTGGAGATATGATGTGCTAGGGAGTGTAGCTAAAGTTTTAGTTCTGTGGTAATGGAAAGTGTAATTTCTTACTGATGGGTATTTGCAGACTTATTTCATTACACTTCTAGGAGGGTTATTTGATTTTGTAAGAGAAGCTTGTTTCTAAACCTAGTCTGAAATAGCATATTGCCAAATTTATCTTCAGTAGTTTTGTCTTCACACAAAAATAGAGAGCATCATTTTACCGTATGTTCAGTGTATTGTATACAGCATAAGATCGTAGGTCATCTCATCCCTCCTCCTGTAAGATGGCAATGGACTAGAATAGCAAACTTGAGGTTGGGCGGTAAATTTGTTGCTCTGTAAACAAGTTGTTCATGATGAAGGCTTTACACTCGCCACTGTTGTAACGGGATAACAAGTCACAGGCCGAAGTATGGGGAAGGAAAGGGAGAAAATGGAGGGAAACCTACAGAGAAAAGAGAAATAAAAACTAGCTAATTTCAAAATTCTTAAATATCCAGAGATTGTTGTGGTGTTTCTGCCTGTCTTGTTAGCTTTGTTGGCAACATAAACTCCTGCACTTGCACCCCTGCTCCAGCTGCAGGAGGGTCACGCGCGGTGTTGCGCGGCTCCTTGGGGACAAGGCTGAGATCAGAGCAGGGCTGTCTGCTCGAGGGCTGCAGCTTCTCTTCAGCATCCGTGCATCAGATATGAGTAATTCTCCAAAGGCTGACTTTATAACATGCTTAGTTCCTTTCCCTTTGAAATCAGTGGTGCAACTCCTGGTGAACTGTAAAGCTGACGGACTGTGTTGCACCAAAAAGAGTTAATGTGATTCCGTTGTTTAACAATCAAGGGCCATATTCAGCAAAGATTTAGCAGGAGTGGGGACAGTAAAGCACTTGTGACCTTCTATGAATTGGCATGAAATAACAGCCACAAAAAATTATGAAACATAAATTGTTCCCTTGCTTATGCGTGGCTGTTGTACTTCTGACCTTGGTTACAGCGGGTAGGCTACGAGCGGCTGCGGATCCAGACCTCCTCAGTCACTCAGCTCGGGCTGGGGAGCGGCGGTGACAGTGTCCAGGAGCAGGACTTGCACAAACTGGCTAGTGAGACCATTTGGGTCTGGGAGGCACAGAGGTATCCATTTTTGAACGCGCCTTGTGATTTTCTGGGTGCCCAAATACAGATGTGGTAGAGAAGTCTGATTTCCAGGTGAGAAGAGCTCAGCACTTCGGAAAATCAAACTGCTTTGATATTTCTCCAGGTGGGCACCTGAAAATTCAGGCCCTCCAGGTGTGTTTTGAAAACGAGAGGTGAAGACCAAGCTCACCTCCCTGCTGGCTTTCTGGGGACAGTAATTAACCGTATTGGTTTTGTTTCCATCTCCCCTTCCCACATGGGAAGACCTCAAGCCCCAGTCTCCCGCTTCCTGAGTTAGTTCTGTTCTGCAAAAGGAAGCAAACTTTCTTTGGGGAACTGTCAGGGAATTCAGTGTAGTGAAGTAAATCCCCGGAAAACTTGCTTGATGCAGCAGCCACCTGTATCTTGTGGAGAGCTGCAGGAGACGGGCACCCCCTCACCATCAATACCTCCATCCGTGCCCTCTCCTCCCGGTTGTGCTGGGCAGCGCAAGGGAACTGTGGGCAGGGGGCAGGCAGGAAGGGGGGGGCACAGGTATGGCGGGCTGGTGTCTCGCGCTGCCTCGTCTTTGCTGGCAAAAGTTTGGGTCCTAAAGAACAACCAAGCTGAGCACGTAGGTGAGGCACCGGCTGGATGGTTCGTACAGCGGGATAGCTGTTCTGCCAAATCTCTGATTTCTCCTCTCCAGAATGGCCCTGGAGTGAGCCATACTGTTCAGGAGAGCTGAATTCCTCTGCGCCCTCAGTCCCACAACGTATGGGTGGGTTTAGGGTCAGCATTTAGGAAATCGTAGCCGTCTCGGGCTGCCTAGCCCGTGCTCAGTGTTGCCGCCTGTGCTGCAGTCTCTACAGCTCTCCCCTCAGCACCGCAGGTGCCTCTGCCCTGTACGACGTTCGGCTTCATATAGGCACTGTCACTGCAGAGTCTTAACTGCACAAAGGATGCGGAAAGATGTTACTTATTTAATGTAAATAAATGCATGTATTGGATCTATGTACATGCAATAACTGTTTTGCTTATGCTTACTCATATGCAGTATAGCCAAAACAGCACAAACCGCACCCAAAGTGGTGTAAACAAAATCCTATGAATGTATACAAATGTGTTGCAATCATATGTAAACACCGCAAATATTACATCTTCCTGTGGTGCTGATGGGGAATAATTTGAGAATTATAAACAGTGCAACTTTTCAGATGCTGGAAAGACTTGGCCTCATTTTGAAACTGTAATAGAGGTTGGAATATATTTCATGTGACAACCATGCCCTCAAACCTGCTATTTGTTATTTCTTTTTAAAACACAAACAAACTATTTTCTCATTTTGTTTACAGGACAGTGGAACAGGAGATAACAGCTGCATTGAAGAAATATTGCGGGTAGGAATCCTTAAAAAAACATTTTTTTCCAATGCCATTTTGTTTACTCTAAAAAGACAAGAGGATAACAAGAATATTGCAATTACTGCTGTTAAAAATATTACTCTCTTAGATTGTCATCTTTCTAAGGGAAAAGTAGGCAAAATTATTTCCTCATGAAAAATAATTGAAAAACCTGTGAAAACAACCTTTCAGAGCCTCTGAATTTCACTGCTACTTTGTGCCAGTACAGCTGACCTTCATGCATGCAGAAGCAGATAATGGGATAAATTATAAACTGAAATGTACAATGATGTTTCAGGTTTACAAACCATGCAAAGTGCATGTTTCCATTAATCATGACTGTCAAAAATCTTAATTTTGAAGGGAGGTCTAGGAAGGTCATTTTCCACCTGGATTTAATTAGAATCCATTATGTAATGTCATTATGTCCATTATGTCCATTATATAATGACAGTGTGCAAAATCCTTAGTTATTTCCATATTTCATTATTATTTCTTTTATCTTAATAATTTCTAGTTTATTTTCGTGGAGAAAATTAATACACATCCAGACAGACCTTGTCTTGAATCAGCGTTGATATTGATTATTTTCTGAGGCAGGCAAATTTATAAACAATGAAACTTTTCCATATATTTTAACTCATGGTTTTTTTGTTTCTTTTTCTAAACTGATAATTCAATAATTCGCAGTGCTTATAAATCTGATATAATAGTGATTGAAACACCAAACAAGGTAGATGTAATGGTAAAACCTCCCTATTACTGTGTGCGCTTCCACCTCTTGGATATCCTCTACCCAAATATTTCAGATCGTTTATAAACTATGGGGCTATAAATATTTGGTTTAGAGATTAGTAGTACATTAAGCCTGTTGTTTCTAAAGGCATTTCTCCATTCTCCCTGAATATGTTAAATACGGCTTTTAATTCTTAAACTGGACAAACAGTTTATGGAGGGGTGATGATGATGTATTGCTTATGACTTCACCGGCAGAGCTTTTACTTAGCTAACGTTTACAAAGTAGGCTTTTGTAGGACTGAACCACATACTCAGCAAGCCTTAGCCTCAGTCCCTGCTGTTTTGTTACAAATTAGTAGCAGATATCATGAATTCATGATGTGATGTGAGGCTCATTCACCCCTTTTTTATGCAAGGCTTTTAAAATGAACAAAGAAGCTGGTCTTCCTCCTTAGGTTGTGCAATTAGGCAAAAAATGTAGAAGAGACATGGTTTCTTCCACACAGAGGGACATGGATATGCAAGAGACCCCAGCTGAGAAGAAAAATGCACTGTATGACTAGAGATGGTAAGATGCATCTCCAAACCAGTGAACCTTGGGAATGTTCCTCAAGAAGTACTTTTGCAAAGCTTCACGATGAAGCATTCAGGACATCCTTGGATAGATAGGACCCTTTTGTTCATGAGGATTTATTCACAAATTCTTTCACTTTGCTTAAAAACTGAATAAAACAACGCACAGCTCAAAAGCCACACTTCGCATCAGTGTCTTGCTATTTGCCGAGGCTTAGCAAGGCTAAAATGGAAAGCGTGCTGCTTTCGTCCCCTAGCTCTTGTCCTCACATGAACACTCAGTCATCACGGGTAACCTCTCCAGTCTGCCCATCCTCCAGGTCTGCAACGTGGGTATCGCTTTCTGTTCTGAACTTCCCTTGTGTCTCTGTGTCTAGGACTACACGTAAATCTTGCAGACTCTTACTCTATAGCATTTCTAGCTGGAGCTTTTTATTCACAAAGGTATAAGTCTCAGGTCCAAATTCTTATGACATACCTTGATTGCTGCAACATCCTTTCCTTGGTTTTGACAAATGCAATGTTACCCACCTCCATTCATGCTGCTGCACAGATCATTTTCCTAGCTTAACATCTTGCCCAAAGACATTTGTCTTTATATTTCACCACTCCTTCTCTATCACATCAAGTACAGCTATTTGTCTCTGATTTTAAGGCCTCAAGTCTACTAGTCCATGCTAACATATTAGCTCCCACTTCAGCTTACCTGGTGATGCCAGCCTCCGTCACAATGTTGCTAAGTTTTACATCAATTAATTTCTCCCATGCTTCTCATCAGATCTGGGAAGAGCCTTGAACACTTTCCCAATTAGCTCCATACCTACCTTTAGATCCTCTCCGAAGAGCCTCCTTTTTCACAAGGACTGTGGAAAAACATGGGTGAGGTCAGGTCTAGACAACTGTTTCTCATGCTTGAATGTTGTTGTTCCACTTGTCCCTTGTAGTACCCAGTCAGGTAGCATATACCCATCTGCTCTCTTTTGTCCTGAACAGGTCCATTCAGTTTTAAGGCAGATTTTCTGGTTTTCTGAAACAAACTGTTTATAAGGAATGCCATTTCCATGTTTTTGTTGGAGGTGCTATTCACATAGTAAAGCCGAAGTTTAGCTTCTTTTCGGACAGGATATATGCAGTTCCCATACAGGTGCCTGAAGGTAGCTAGTGAAAAGCCACAGGAGCTGCAATCCTTGTGTTCCCCTCAGAAAAGACGGCTGGCGCACTGAAATGTGTTTATTATAGGAAGGGCCATACTACTGCATGGAGCATCAGCAAAAGGAAGAAGATGCTTAAAATCTGTCTTTCTTTAGGAACGTTGCACCCTGTTTTAGCTGTCTCTTTCACAACAGAAAGCAGGAAACATCCTGTCTTTCTAGACAGTCTGTTCCCCACACAAGTCAGGCTGTGGCTTTTCCAAGGATAGATACTTCCACGGCATGTCCGTGTTTCCCCAGTCAAGACCAAGGGCAGCAGAAAGTGTGCCCCAGGTCTGCTCCATCTGCTTCCCTGGGCTTCCTTCTCCCAGCTGGTGAGAGGAGGCAAATGCTGGTTTGTGCACAGATCTTGTCACCCTCTGGTTTCAGGACATGGCCCAAGCTAACATCTGACCTGGGCTGCCAAATCAGTTTAGGCATAGCTTTAAAATCACCGCATCTTATTTTGCACTAACTGTGACAAGAATTTATAGTCTTTGTGCTGCCTGGTGCAACACAGGCTACCACGGCCTAAGTCTAGCCTTTTTTGATGTTATTTTACCGAACGTATCAGAGCTCTGTAGACTTTGTAAACCGACAGATCCTTCTGCACGAAACTGTAGCCTTCAGAGAAAGCCCCAAGAAGTGAGAGGCAGAACCGCTTCCAGTCCTGAAGGAGGCTGATTAACAAGACAGTAACCCTGTCGAGATCGAAGCTGGTGTAAGGACTCCTGCTGAGTTTATAATCACTGCAGGAATCCTGAATCTCATCTAACCCCATGCACTAATTTACAGCAACTTCTTCAAGGTGTGGTGACTTCTCTGTCCAGCTGCAGGCATGCACGTTGAGGACAGAGAAACTTCTAAGAGAGCCTTCGATGTAAACAACTCCAGTAAGATCAAGTTACAGATGTAATTATCAAATCAAGAGAGAAAAGCCTCATTACTTGACGGTAGCTGTAAAAGGCAATTCCTTGTAAGCTTTTGCATAGTTGGTGGAGGACATGGTAGAAAACCCTGAAGCAGAAAATAGGAGTTACGACTACACAAAGATCTTTTATTCCACTGGGCCCAGAGCAGTTGCTACCTGAGTTCCCGAGACACCGCCAAAGCCAGCCTATTCACTTCCTCGCTAAAATACAGGCTTGCTAAGCAAGATCAGTAAGTTTGGCTGATTTCTGTTTGATCTTATTACTGTGTGGAGCTGTGTATTTTGTTACGAGTGGTGGGGTTTGGAGTAAACGTTTATTTTGCTGTAGAACTTCTGAAAAATGGGAGCAGCAAGAGTCCTGCCTGTCCACTAAGTTAACGGTTGCAACCAATATTGGATGCACTCTGAATATATTTGCTATGGATTTAAGGAGAACCGGAGTGTGTCAAGTGCAGGCAGTTCTTGGTTTGTAAGATAAGTGGTTGGAGATTGATCTGGCTATTCGTACAGTCTTAGCTGTGATTTCCTAGAGTTGCAGTAGCTTTGTTGAAAGGAAACCCACAGGCAATCTGAGCTTTTAATTATTAAAGATGTTCCTTGTGAATTCCCTGGGTTTTTTTGTGTTGACATGAGAGGTGTCATTGAACTGGGGAGAGACGGACGTAGTTTGAGTGTCTGGCCTCCAAACAGTGTTTGGCCGCAGGATGCAGAGGCAGCAGGAAGCTGATGGAGCAACAGGAATGCAGAGAAAGGCCTGGAGGAAAACCAGGTTAACATGGAAGAAGCCACCTCCTTTGCGATGGTGTGGAGCAGTAGGGAGGCAGGATGGGGTGTGGGGCGGAGGACAGGTAAGTTTCTTTCAGGGAAGACAGAAAAAGCAGTTGGGAGGCAATGAAAGGACTGAGACTGTAGCTGCAAACATCCCTCCCAGTGAAGGACAACTCTGCTTGGTGCCGCGAGCCTCCGGCCCGGGGGTGAGCACCCGCGGGTGCCCTTGCAAATAGGTTGTGACTTCCCGTGGACACGGGACATCCACTTATGAAAACAAGACATTTTAAGTGTGATGGCTTTGATGAGTAATTTACTTGAATCTCTCTACCCTGTGAAACTAATCAGAGTATGTAAAGCACAGTACTTCTTATTTGAGCAACATAAAAAACTGAATGAATACAGAATCTAATTCTATATTTTTCCCCTCCCGACTTGAGATCCCTTGGCTCATTAGCAGGCTTGCTAATTCTTTAGCAGAAAGCATTAAGGATCAACCCATCAAATATTGAGGGTTTTTTCAAACCTGAACAGCCATATGTGCCGTGAGATCAGAGGCACTCCATCAGCTGATTGAATTAAAACAAGAGCAGAGGTAAATTAGAAACCGTCTGCACAAGACAAATCCTGTAAAAACATGAAATCCTACCAAACACACTGTCACTGTGAATAAGCATCACAGTCAGCAGAGCACGTGTCAATACTTAGAAGGGAGAAAAATCAGTTTCTCAGAGGTAGGTTGTTAGTTCAACAACTGTGAACTGCTGCCTTGTAAATGTTAATGACTGTAAGATCCCACTGGCTGCAGTTAAGCTCCTGGTGGAGTCGGACATGTGAGGAATTACAGAACACAAATATGGTAATCAGCAGTATATTTCTAAACACTCCTCTTGCTTTCCAAAGCAGAGGGAAAAGCCAAAACAGGTGGAATGAGACCCACTTTGCTGCACGGCACTAGTGCAAGGGCTACCTCTGCGCTAGCAGAGCGTTTTATTGCAGTCTCGCCGCTGGAAAGAAATTGCTGGGCAACTTTGGGAGGGAGGTGAGAAGGCCGCCCTCAGCATGGCACCTTCATGGGGAAATTCAGGTTGGCTTTTGTAACTGAGCCCGGTGGGAAACTCCTGGAAAAGTTTCAGGAGGAACACGGCAACTTCAGGCGAAAGAGAAGCAGTGGGGGAGAGAGAAGGTACAGAGACTTAGAAGCAGTCCCAGTTTGCTGACGCTACCTTTCTTGCTGAGTCTCATTGAATACATAAGTACTCCAAAGTGTCAGAATCATATTAAAAATGTATCAGGTGCATAAAATATTATTTGTTTTCATTGCAATATTTCAGGAGAACTTTCACAGCACGGCTTTGCTTTTAAAATCCTAAATTTCAGAGCAATTAAAGCATTCTTTTGGCTGATGTATACTGTTAATTGCATTTCTTCAGTATTACTCTTTTTGTCTTCTTTACTTAAATAAATGAAAAAGCATACTCGAAGAGTGTTTGGAAAACGTGTCATTTCACCGAAGGCGCTAAATCTCAGAAACATTACGATATAGTTCAAGCCATCTAATCCAACCTCCAATACTCACCTATTAACATTGCTGTTCTTACCACACGGTGACATCCAGCTCATTTCCACGGTATCTTTTCCACAGCTGTCGCTGTCTGCAGCGATTTACCTAGGCCAGCTTTCCTCCAGCCAGCCTGGGTACCACTAGTGGTGTGGACAGCAGCACCGTGGAGCTTCAGCAAGCTCTGCCTGGCGCTTCTCCAGCTTCTCAGTGAGAATTAGCAGTCCGTACAATACCTTGTGCTGCTAGAGCAAAATTAGCAGCAGCACCAGAACTAGCTAAAGATATTTTGGCTTTGTCCACGTAAGCTGCAACAGCTACAGAGGAAGCATACCTGTGTACACCATCATCCCCTTGACACCTCACACCTTGGCATCTTTCAGGATGCACCGCCTGTATGTGGTGCCTTGGACTTTTTCTGCGTGTCCACTGCAGCCAGGGTCTCTTTATGACCTCTTTCTCCATCCAAAAGGCTGGGGGGAGATTCTCACTTTTCACAGCTTTTGTCCCTTTTTGGGCTTTCTCAGATCATCAGTGTCTCCCTCCACATGATCTGTTACTTCTTGTCAGCTCGTCTGAAGAGAAACTGCTCCTGGTTGGGCATCATGCATGGCACATCCTTTTTATTGCCCACATTGTGATTTTCAACTGTCAATAAACCTTCACAGCCAACGCGTTAAACCCAGACATGTAAACATTGCTTCCTTGGCCGTTAACATAGAGTCTCTGATGTACAGAGCACCATGTAAAATGGCACTAAAATACTATGCTAACAGTGATAATGTCAACCAACCATTAATTAGTTGTACATCGACAGCCCCCCTGAACTGTCACACTTGGATTTTTGCTGCTGTCACTGTTATTGTTGAAAACAGTGTCTCAAAGGAGTCTGAGGATTGAAGTATGGTGTATATTTAAACCTTGAACTTAATAAATCTCAGTGTCAGTGAAAAGGCATCACATTAAAAAGGCAAAAACTATAAATAGTTTAGTGGAAATAGGAGACCAAGCTAGAAACTCTTACAGTGGGAATAAGACTTACAACAAATGCCACTCAAAGGTAATCTGCCTTTCAGTCTTCCAGGTCCCGATGCAGGACATGGAGGCAATTTCTGTGGCATTAGCCACCCATGGGCGGGGGCACTGACATGTTCAAATACAGCAAAATCTGATCTGTTTTGAATCGAACAGGGCGGTACAGAGGAAAGAGACCCATATTCTTTTTAGAACACAAGTAGCCGATGTGCGAAGGCTTTGTGTCAGGAAAAGGCAGGCCAGTCAGTATAAAAGAGCTGGTGAAACACTATCGTGCTGATGTGGTGGAATTAATTTTCAAAATTGCTGTTTTGTAGTGAGTGTGTACACACTGCTCTTTGACAAAGCAAGAGAGAATCCAGAATGAATTATCCAGCCTTCCTGCTATACAAAAATAATACAGTAAAACGCTTACTAATTTTTTTCTCTGTTTCGAGTGTTTCACAAAGCTGGAGAAGAGGCACAATCACCATCTTGTTCCAATACAGAGAAATGATTCCTTGTTATTAATGGCAAAGGGCCAGATAGATCCTCGTTTTGCATATCCCTGCCACAGCTCCTCTGAGGCCAACAGAATTATGCATATTAATACCAGAAAGGATGTGTGCTATCCGTCCTAATGAAAGAAGACTAAAATTTGGGTAATAGGTATGCACACTGCTGGGAGCCTGGGGTTTGATGCCTTCAGCTGCCACCTTTGGAGAACAACCTACTTTCTACCCCCTTGGTAAGATTCACTCAAAACGAAGTGAGACCACAAAGGAGGTGTGACTTGAGATAACAGCATCTTCCAGTAAACCCTATGGTGGCAGTGGTTTCTTCCGTGATTAAATAGAAGCAGACTCATCAGACAGTGCAACGAGATGCTGTTAGATGATGCATTTTCCACCCAAGCTAATGTTCCCATTTTCTTCGCCATGTTTCCAGGGGTGGCTGCAGAGTAGGGGGTGGAGAGATGGAGGGCTTCCCATAGTGTGCATGTGTTCTGGGCTGTAGACTGCCGCTGTGGCTGCAGAGCCAGGCAGTCGTTGCCCCACAGTCCCCAACGCCTAAGGACAGAGCTCGAGTTTGCCTTGTGAGCCCGCAGGGTGACAGACCTATTGCCATCCCCACCTTAAGGCGTGTCTGAAAACTGACATTAGATCGAGTTGTGGCTTTCAGTGGCTGACATTACACATGTACTTCGGCTGTGCACCTTTTCCTGTCTCCTACAGTAATATTTTCAGTAGACGTGCTCTTACATCTAGGAAATTCCTCTATGGTGCCTGATTTTCCACAACTGGACATGATCAGCGGGAACCCTCCCACCACTGTCACGTCTTGGTCTGACCCAGGAAGCATGAGCTCTCTGTTTATGTCTGAGAGAGGCAGCTTTCCTCATCTGGGAGCAGAGACAAATATTCTTTTGTTAATCTTATTTAATCATATTTAGGAGCTGCACATGAGTTAGCAGTTAGCTTCACTTGGCAGAAAGATTTTAAGGAAAATGTGGGAGAAAAGAGGAGTCTGCTGAAAGGAAATTAAATCCCTTTCAAGAATATTCCATTGCAATGTCTATACTAATAAGTAAAATGGACTAATAACTGTTCTCTTGCCCTGAGGCCAATCAGCGTAGCACGGCTCGTGTCCAAAGAGCTAAACTGTCTTACAGCCGCGAAGCAAAGTGGCTTCACCCACGCTGCCTGGTGAGAGAGGCCCCTGGGCATGCAGGGATTTTCTCTGCAAAAGTTGGCCCCGGTCACAACGGCGCTGGTGTCAGTGATTTAATGACGTGCATAGGTGTGGGCCAGCACTCAGGTATGTGGTCCTGTCGGTGTGCTGGGAGAAGCGTGGTCCAATTTTTCTGTACAATGCACTGGGCTTCCTCCCGCCTTGTGCAAAAACTCAGAGACCTTGGAGAATACAGTACTAGCCACACTGCAAAAACTGTGATTGAAAGTCTGTAGCGTTTTTTATTCTATATATTTTGGCATCTTTTTGCCATTGTAGCTTGTTGCCCTTGGGACATATTGGGTTGAGATTTTTCTTTGAAAATGTGAAAGGTAAAAACTGTTTTTGAAAGAAAGACAAGAACATACAGAGTCATTTGTCTGCACGACGCAAAGTGCTGTTAATAGAATATTTTAAGAGAGACTGACTGAATACTGATCAAGTTTTCACCAACCAAATTGCCATAGTATCCGTCCTTTATGATTAGTGCTAAATGTCATTTACTGTATGTGGTGCATTGTGTCATTCTTAGAGTTATTTTGGATTTAGTAGCTTAGGAAGTAAAACGCTATCAGGTGTGCTTCAAAAGTGAGGTACTTGGAAAAGACCCAGTTATTTCACGAACAAACTATTGAGGTTGCCCTAAATGATGGGATTCTGACTCAGTCGTCCAAACGGTACCATGGTACAGGTTAGAATGAAGATGGTGATAAACCATCACATTTCTGACAGTTTCTGAAAACTTAATTTTTGCCAACAAAAGTAATTTAACTAAACATATACATTCTTTCCAATAATATTGAGTACACTTAAAGTCACCCAGACATAAAAGGGCTTACATACAAACTTCAGTTAAAAACCGTGCAATTTTATATAGAAATTGCAAGCCTGTCACTTTACCCTTGGGGGGGAAAAAAGTTATTCAGAATAATGACAATAGCTTGGTGGGAGAGAAAGTGGGCTTCATGCAGTAAAAAAGTTTCTCTCCAGCTGTGTGGGTTTTCCACAGGCTTTTTTTCATTAATATTATCAAGTTATTTGTTGTTTACTCATGAATGCTGAATAAATACCAGGGAAATTCAAGACATTATTAATTTTCCTAGCATTGCATGTATGCATATGTGATGGTTCATTATAGCCCCAAGTTTTCAACATATTCCAGTGTAAATGAGAAGAACCCAATTAAAAAAATTGTAGACCCCAATCCAACCTTTGTTGACTTCAGATCCTGATGTTGAATTGAGCACCAAAAGAGAAAATTATGCCTATTAATTGAGTAAACATTTTCTTCATTTATCTGAGTGGCTTTTTTCTGTCAGTGAAAACTATTTTTTTGCTAAAAATGCCAGCCCTTAGAAACTTAATGAGTATTAATGAAAAGCTGGAATAATTTAGCATGGACAAAAAGAGGGTAATTTTCCTTAGACATTTCGTTAGTATGAACTGAATCTAAAAGGCCTATTCTCCTTGCGGTTTGTCAGAATAATTCTCATTATAGTCAATAGGAACCAGGTATATATGCATCAATAGCAGAATAGACTGCTAAATATAGTTGCTGCCGCAGCAGCTGGTTCCCTCTCTTGTTCATCAGCTGGGGAAGCTGGAGGCTGCAGCAGCCTCACAGTGTAAGAAAGGCGATGCTTGAAGAAATTTTTTTCCTGGGAACAGGGGCATGAGCTCGATTTTGCGCTTCCAGGCACTTCAGACTTTTCCCAAGCGGATGGATGGTCTTTAACCTGCTGTGTTTGGGCCCACCACAGAGGGCCGACAGGCGTGCAAGCTCCCCTTAGCCTGAGCAGGCTACCCAAATTTGCCATGTGCATCGCGTTTTCCAGGCTATGTGACCCCTGCAGGTTCTGCAGTCGTTCCAAAAAAATAGATGACTGGGGATTTTCCCCCCTAGCTGGAGAAGCAGCGTGCATCTTTAGACAAAGCAATAAAAGCTCTGCAGGCTTTACCTCGTCTAAATTTCCCCATCGTTTTTTGCTGTCACTCCTCAGCTCCCTTGCATCTGAAGATGACATTTCCACCCTGTCTCCCAGGCTCAGCCTGGCTTTCCCTCTCCCTCCCCTCCCGGGCAGCAGCGTCTTTCATCCTCCCTGGTGTCTCCCTGCTCAGAGAGCTGCCCCCAGGCTCTCTTCTCCTAAACAAGCTGCCTTTATCTCTGGGCCCTTGGAGTCTCACAGGAGTCACTTAGGCTCTGTGATTTTTTTTAAGACCCAGGATTAGTATCTGATATCTTTTTTCTCTTGTCTGGGATTTTCCGCTATTGAAATCTAGACCCCTGTGGAGAGGCAGGGGAAAAAAAATGGCCCTTAACCTTTTGTTTTCCTTGGGTAAGATCTATTCAGGTGCTGATAATCTTTAGCTATTGACCTTTTCATGGACAGACATTAACTTATTTCCCTTGTCTTCTTAGTACACGGAGTATAAAGCATTATACAGTAAAAAACAGCCGTAAGGAATTCATAAATTATACATAGGCAGATTCCCCAAATCATCAAGCATTCCCTTCTGTAAAGGATGTTCCCTATCAGTTATTGCTTCTGTGGTGTGTGTACCTTTCAATATCTTGTCATCTAAGCTTTCATGGATTTTTTTTTCCTTCTTTTTTTTTTTTGTCATTTCAGTGAGTTCTGATTTAAAGCAAACCAACAGAAATCTGCTTTTTTACCCCTCTCTCTGTCCCGCTTTGCCAGCAGAAACCACACAGGTTGGACAGACAGGTGGAGGGGAGTTCTCAGCTGAGGCAGACACAGATCTGGAGTCTTAGGTTTCAGCGTCCCATCTCTTGAACCCGTGACGCCAGAGAAGGAGCCAGCCTGCCCAGGGATGCCCGAGCTCCGAGTACTCTCACATAGCCCCTGGCAGCGTTTCTGGCTGCAGCAGCTTTGCGGATGTGCAAGGCTGTGAATCCAGCTTGAGAATGTCCCTTCTCACACGCTTCACTTGGCAAAAGATAATTCAGAAGTCATGTGGCACTGAGCAAGCCGTGCTAGCTAAACAGAGTATGTGAGGGCTAGCCAGCTCCGTGCATGCAGGAATGGACTGATCCATGATGCACCTTGTTCTGTCTGTTCAAGTGCCTGTGTTTTGGCCAAGAGCCATCGGATTGCTAATCACTGCAGAGTACATCCTAGGAACCAGGCAGGATTTGGGACAGGCAAGTAGTACCTAATTGTGGTGGAACCATAATTATATGGTTTATTGCAATGTCCCCTCAACTTTTCCACAAAAGATACCGCTCTTTCTAGATTTTTAAGGCCATATCTCACCCTACACATGAGTTTTCCTGCAGCAATGATAGAATCAAGTCTTACAAGTAAGAACTTAAGTGTCTTTAAAATACAAAGCAAGGATTTTAAAGCGTTGTCGGCTTGGCAGATGCATTTTCACAAAGCTCATATCCCAAAATAAAAGCGCTTTAAGAAATCTACAACTTAAAGTGTGTTAAAGTATATGAGAATGGAGCATTCTGTTAGACAAAGATAAGGGGAATTAAATGCTGAAGCCAGGAGAGGTAAAAGGGAAAATGTAGCTGATCATACACCCAGCTGCCCTGGTCATTCCTCTCCAGCTCACGTCTGCTCATCTCTCCACTGCTCTGTTGCTGTTTCCTAATCCAGATGGCTGCAGGGTCAGTCCAGCCAAGCACTGCACTATTTTTCTGATGTGCAACAAGTCAGGCTCCTGCTGTGCATCACCTTCACGCTGCCGCCCGCTCTCCTTCGCTGACTCCTGTGAGAGCCGAGAAGGAGCAGACACGTAGCCCCGGGTTCAGTGTCGGAGGCAGCCAGTCTGAGCACCCCTTCCAAAACAGACACAGCATCGACAGCGAAACTCTTTGCATTAGTTCCGAGCAGGAGGGACGCACGAACCTCCTGGCAGATCTAAAATGTGAACCATTTTCTAAGGATCTGAAAAATAAAATACTTTGTTTAAGAGAACACTGTTGCTCCATCTGACCCCATCTAAACTGGTGGTAGCCAAGAGGTACTTCTGATCTCACATGTCTGCCTGTGTCCTAACTGCACAGCGAGGCAACAGACCTGCATAAATCAGTCCATGCTGCTTGCCTCCACCCTAGTTTCAGCCCCAAATCCCCTGTATGCATGCATTGAAGGGAGTCCCAGTATAGCTCAGCTGATTCTTGGATCTGGGTAGTGGGAGGACAAGGAGCATGGACAGCGATGCACAGCACCACAGGTGAATTTAGACTAAGCCAGAAAGAAATCGTTATGTTCCAAAATGTCATGGTTTAAGCCCAGCCAGCAACTAGGCACCACACAGACGGGGAGGAGAACTGGGAGGGGGGCGGGGGGAAGTAAAACTCATGGGTTGAGATAAGAATGATTTAATAACTAAAGTAAAATAAACTGTAATAGTAACAATAATAATAATAAGATATAATAATAGTAATGAAAAGGAATATAATAAAATAAAATTTAAAAAAAGGAAACCAGGACACAGAACTATCCAATCTTTAAGTCATTTATCTGAGAATAGAACTAAGGTGTGAGAAAGCCTATAAAATGCACAACTGCATTTCTCTGCAAAATTACAGGGTTTCTTCTGTTTGGAATGAGTGTAAATTCCTTGATATCACGGAGACTATTTGAGGTCACATCTACCAAAGCATATTTAAAGAAAGTGGAGACCTTTTGTGTCTGACAGTTACATTCTGATTATCTGTCTGGAGGCAAAGCTCCTCATTTTGATATGTAATGAATAAAATGCACAAGTGGAAGGAATCAAGATAATGAATTTGCAGGATAATTTTACTAATTATCTTGTTGCTGATCATAGAACCAAAGCGCTGCAAGTCAATCCTACCACAGCTATTAATATGCAATGCCTGAAGCTGTTCTTGTAACATTTATTACTCATCTCGCTGGTTCTGCACAAGCTGATAGTTTTCTGTTAAGTTTGTAAAAGTGAAGACGCTAACATGTTCCTTGTTCTAAGCATAACATGTTAAATTATACAGGTTTACCAAAGTCTAAAGTAAATGAGAGCACTGCAAATGTTTTCTTCTGCGTGAATGTTACGTGATGAGCTGAGACGGAATTTATCTCACCTTGTTGTAGTTATTTGAAGATAGGTATCTAATCTAAGTTATGAATTTAATCTCCCTAGACAGTCACAGGAGAGAGGATGGGACAAATTGTCCTCTGAAGATGCCTCTCTCCTCACTGACTAGAGAGGGATCCCAGTTGATTTGCTGAAATGGACAATGACATTTCTTATGACTAAAGCTAAGAGGGATTAAAATTTGTTGTTGGGAAATGGTAAATAGGAAACTTTTCAACAAGGAAGAAAGCCAGAAACAAGTAGTAGTACTGTGAGGTTATGATTAGCCCACCAGCCATTTGGTTGGCAATGCTTAGAAGAAGATAGTCGGAGCACACAAGCATAGGGTCCATACTGATCATCTGCCTTTGGGAACAAATCAAGAACAGGAAAAAGTGTCTGTCAGAGTGAGCCATTGATATCCAAACTGCAGAAACGAGATAGACAAGCTCAGGAGCCGTAATCGGATGCTCAGTGTGACTTTAGGAAAAGGAACAAATGTGGACAGAGATGAATGAGGATGAAAAATTACGAGGTTAAAAATATATGCAAGAAAGACAAAAGCAAACACAATACTGGAGAAGTGACCAGTGGGAGGAAGCAGGTGGATCTTGGCTCCTACCTCTCTCTCCTGCATCCCGGAGGACCAGAAGGAGCTCAGGCTCCTCACTCCCCAGAACGGCGCAGAGTTGTCTCCCTGTATCACTGACCACAAATCAGCCAAACTGTGCATGCAGCCTTTGCTGCTGTGCCCTCCCCTATGCCAAAGTTTAGGTGTTGCCTATTATTTTTCCCATGTAGAAAAGTCTGGGGTTTGGTTCATTACGATGCGGAAAAGAAACAAAAGAGAAAATCTGGAGGCATTAGAAATGCAGAATTCCACAGGGCGGCCCTAAAGGGGGAGCTCTGGGAAAGTGGCAGATTCTGACCCTGTAACCTCATTTCTGTATCATCCTGGCTGGGCTCTGCAGACACTTTGTCTGTGCCTTGCTCAGTATTTGTTTAAGCAGAGTTAGGTCTCCAGCCTGTAGTCCTTGGCACTGCCCGCGTGATGGAGAGCATTGTAATGGGTATATAATTTTTGCTTAGAAAAGAATAAAAACCCTCCCCAAAAATCTATTCAGACTACTCCTGCAGCAAGCTAAGATACCATAAAGTTTTTGATAACTAAATCCATTTGGAGCTTTATCTTTCCCCTCAAATCATTTCCCTTAATATTAGACAAAACTACAGAACAATAAAAAACAATAATAGTCAGGCACTTGGCTTAATAAAAGAGTCTTTTGAACTGCTATTATGACATAGAAAAGAGGTCAGCCATTTCAGCATAGATCTTAAAGTTAGCTGGAAATATTTCTAATATTAGCAGAAGAATCAAAGCTGCTTCTGTGCCAACCATGTTGCAAATAAGGATGCTGCAAGTAAGGACTTCAGAAGCCCCAGAGGACTCTGCTTTAATAAGCAAGTCATCTAAAAGCACTGTTGCAGACAACCGGAGGGTACAAAATAACCCAGACCAGAAACGATCTGACTGCAGAGAGACATTGGGAGGCAACAGGTTCTCTCTAGACAACTGGATAAAACCCAAGACAGTTTTGAAAAATAAGCATTTATCATGCTGCCTTTTTAGTTTCTGTTTCATGGTTTGGTTGGGCTTTTCTCTCCCATAGAAGTTCATTAGAAACATTAAAAGAAGAAATTGAGTGCTATTTACAGGTTTTGTTTTTGTTGTTGTATGAAATTGAGAGCATACTGTGCTATAAATAAAAGCTTGTAAGTAAATTCCCAGCACATTAAAACTTGCCTAACAGGAGATTAAGATGGTCTGAAGTCACTGACTCAGATCATAAACAGTGCCGCCGTTAGCTGAAATGATTAATCACTGTGGTACGAAAGAAAAGAGGAAATTTGTTAAAAAATAAGCAGGGGGCAAGATGCTAACTCCAGGGGCACGCTGATTGGCTCTTTAATAATGTATAACGAAGCGCGTGCCGGATCAAAAGCAAATCACATGCAGCTGGCAGAAAATGAAATGGCATTAAGCAAAGTATTTGTCTAGCTATAAGGCTATTTAGGAAACTGTTGTCTATTAATGTAATGTCTAGTAAAGCTTTTCAAATTAATTTTTGCTCATAGAAACTCCATAAATAAAACATGGTATATGCATCTTATATATATGCACTCACACATACAGGGATATCCATATGTATGCATTATATATTATAAAGAACCGCAAACATTTAGTCACAACTTTGCAAAATTACCAGGCGTTATTAGCAGCTATTCAGGCTAATTAAATCATCTTCACATTCTTATTGTAAGGGTTACTGTGTGTGAGTGTGTGTTGAATAATTGTTACTCGGTTGTGTTGTGATACCGTTTTTGCTGTGACGGAGTTTGACAAAACTCTATGGCAGAGGGAAGAGAAGAGAGGTGCGCCGATGTCACACCCCTGTTCTTCACAGTCTGCGTTGTCGGCTTTTAAAATCTAGAAGGGGCACTCCTGTCTGCTGAGCTCCTTCAGCTTTGAATGGGTCAGCTCAGCAGCAGCCGTGGGATGCCAGGGAGCGATGCTTACACAGGGAGGTGCTTTTCCATCAGCAATCGGTTTTTAAGACGCTGATATGCCCATCGGTGGCGGAGGCGAGGCTTGTGCAGAAGTCCGGAGGCACGTGCTTCTGCGTCTCGGTGCAGCGTGGACCTGTTTTTAATCCAGTGACAGGCTGAAGCACAATGCTTGCCCTGAAACCCCGGGGCTGTCCCTCTCCAGCCCCATGGTCTAACCCTCAGGCTGGAAACGTGACCCTTCATTGTGCCTCCTGGGCTGCTGGCCTGGGCTTTTCTGCCTCGCCAGAGGTCCCGCTTCAACAGGAGGGAGCAGGCGGTGTCCCCTCTGGACACTTAGCGTGGTCTGAAGGTCTCCCGGGGAGCAGGAGCCACCTGAGACCGACAAGAGCCTGTGAAGTCCCCGCTCCTGAGGTTGACCCGGGCAGCGGAGTGCCGACCAGCCTGTCTGCTGTCTGCCCTCTCCGCCGCTAAATATTTGAAAGGCAGCGTTACTCCGTGCCGTTACACGAGAAGCGATACCGCTTTGCCGTCACGCCGCCCCGTTCTTGTCACCGCGCAGCAGAAACCGTCAGCTGATGCGAGCGGCACGCGCTGGGGAAAACAGAGCTCGTGCCGACTGGCAGCCCTGCGCCTTTCTGCAATTACCAACAACAGTTCGTTTCTGTCACCGCTTACTAAAAACATGGCATAGCTACTGAAATAAGCGAGCACTTAAGGGAAACCCAGACCTTTTATATCTGCCACTTATTTCCTGATTATCTTCCTGGAGGTCAGGCCCTTCATTTTGACACTTAATGAATAAAATGCCCACGTTGCAGGAAATGGGATAATGAATTGTGAAAAGACATAATCAGCAATGACTAAATAATTAAGGGAATTGAAATGTAGAGTCATGTGGGAATGTATTAATAATAACATGATTTTTCCATATGCTAAAAAATCCTGTCTGTTTTTAGAAAATCAGTCATCACACATGCTCTGTGGCAAAAAAAAAAATTAATGTAGACTAATAGGAACTGTAATTAGATGTTCTGCTTTTAAACAGCTGAATAAAAGATGAAATCATATAGAAAGTATATTTAGATACAAGCCAGAAAGTAAACTGATTATTATTCATAGTGCTGTTAATAGGAGCAGTAATTTATGCATCTAGTGGGAATCATGTTAGGCAATTAGGAAAGGGAGTCACACTTGACTTCCCTTTATGCATTTACATATTTATATATTTTTCTATATCTTGCCAATGTCTCCGTCTTTCCAGTTACCTTTAATCCACATAACTGCCTAGAATAATACCTTTTACAGTGAAATTCTCTGCTGGAGTTAAAAAGTTGGCCTTCACTTAGATTAAAGAAAACCGCACAAGCTTCTCTTTGATCATATTTGCCTCCTGACATTGGACTTTGCAGGTCCCCGGTACTACATGAAGAATGGGACTTTTTAATTTCTCTCAGCACTTCACCTTCAAAGGCTTGCAGCAGAAATTATCATGGCAGCTGGACGGGATTGTGCACGCTTCTGCTCCCCTCTGTCTGTGTTACCCTCTCCCTGCTTACCCAGGACCCAGGTTCAATTGCTTAGTCTCTGTAGTCTGCTCCTAACAAAACCTGGGATCCTGTAATTCAACACACTCCCAGCACTGAAATCCCAATGATCTTTATTTTGATTCCGGTTGGCGTTGCTGTGTTTGTGGAATAGATGATCCTTTATATATATTTAGTAATTTCAGCAGTTCAGTGCAGGAATGCTTTATGCTTATTTTGTGCAACAACATGGTTATTGTTTTCATGCGAAAGTGTCCTAGTATCTAATCACATGTTACTACAGACTCTCGACCATCCCATAAAATGTGGGTCAGCCAGAGAGGCTCACATCGCCAGATATGTTTGAACAGATGGGTGGGCTGAGGTACAGAGAGCCGTTGTGGTTTGCTCAAGGTAAAAAAGCAAGTCAGTGGCAGGGCAAAGATTAAAATTCAAGGCATGAGATCAGTGAAGGATTAAGTGCCGTGTTCATCTGCTTCATTTCCAGACGTATATAACATGCACCGCAGATAATCTGCAGGTATCACAGTTTGGAAATATTCAGCACATAACCCTCAAAAAGGAGAGGCAGGGAGACTCTCCAAGGACAGGGAAGGGACCTCCAGGGACCTCAGGGAGGGGTGGACCAGCGGGTGGGAAGGAGACTTCTCCCACAGGAGCCTTGCAGCTACTGGGTTGCAGGGCTATTTCATGGCTAACCTGCCACCCGGAGCACTCAGGAACAACGCAAGGTGATAACCTGAGCCAAGTGCCCGCTCCCTGCAGATAAGCAAAGTCTCTTTTTCCCTCTCCGTGTAACGCTGACCTGGGCAAAACTGCCCCATAAGCCAGACCCCAGTTACTCCCAGCTCTGTTTGAGATGACTTCCCAATGAGTCTTGTCACATGTTACCAATCCTAAACTTTGGGTTATTCTGGCCTGGTTTTACTCGCCGTGCTCTTCTGCTAAGGCCATTCTTCTCACCGCTCTGCTGGGTGCGATGCCTCAGAGGGAAAGTGCCTGAGCCCCGCCAGGGCCCGGGCCACTCTTGCCCACTCGCTCTGTCCTCCCGCAAGCCCTCCTAGAGACAAGGACCTTGTGTCTTGGCACGGGCCTCTGGCTGCAGGGCTTGCGTTTTGGCTGCAGACCGTCTTTTGTAATTGGGCTGGCGAGCGCTTCCTCTGCTCCCGCTCGGGGCCGGGGCTGCTGGCGCCAGCTGCTCCCCCCACTGCCCGGGGCTGCAGGTGCGTGTCCCCACCGGCACCCAGCAACTCGTCCTCCGACGGTCCTCTCCTTCCCTCGGTCCTGCCAAACTGTCTTTACAGTACTACTTTTAGCAGATGTTATTCAGTAACGACCCGCTCTTCGGCACACCCTGCCACCCTCCTCGCCTTTCCCGTTCCGGAGCTGGGAAGCAGCAGGTACTCCCATCAGCAAGATGGTGTTAAGCTACAAGCCACAGAAAAGAAGTGGTTAAAAGCAGTAAGTGCATTCCCATGCATTCCAATAATGCTATTTTTTATCGGACAGAGGGTGATTTTAATTCATCCCCCATTAGCATCCACGGCGCGTCTCCCTCCCTGGCCATCCCGGGCGTTGCATGGGTCTGGCTCATTGCATTTGTTCTCCGTCAAAGCGCGGTATCTTGGGATGGATTCTGCAGGCTTAAAATAGAAACATTCCTGCTTGCTGCTGCTGATGTATCATTGGGTAATCATTAAATAAATTCAGTGTTTTACTGCATTAACAAAAACACATGATTGTTTAACAGAGTATATTACAGAAGATGGAGGCTTTAATGGTCTCTATGGATTTTTAGTTTGTAAGAGTACATTATGAAGCTGTCTTGGTAGGGTGCTGTTTTCATATGTGAAAGAAGTTACTGGCGTTATACATCATTTTTATATCTTGTTGCTAGGCAACATATCATAGTGCAGTTATTGCAAAGGTGTCTGCTTCCTCGTTAAAAATCTTCATGTTGCTTCTTAATTCCGCAAAATTAGCTCTGTTATTGATCTTATCCTGCTTCCTCAGATATCTATTGATTGAGGTTTCATCCGTTAGGTTTTGGAGAAATATAACAGGTTTTCTATTAACTGAATTTGGGATTGAAACCTAAAGCATGTGCATTAGTGCTAATCTTTAGTTTCCCCCTTCGTCGCAATTTGTTTTCATGCAGGGAGCCGTGCGTTTCCATTCACTTGGGATTCAAAATCAGAGCAGTAATTTGAGTGGTGGTGTATTTAAGATATGGCCTATGACAGCGAGGCTTAAAAGAACAGCAACAACAAAAAGCAGGGGCTACCTAGGGTGTTCTGGGAAAGACCTAAAAATTCTCTTTACAACTCATTCCTTCCTGTCTTTAAAATAATCCACGGTTCCTGCTTCCGCATAGTCCTGTTGCAAACTCCTGCTATATTAGCATTTCCAAATCTGGGGGTAGTTTTGCCTCAGCTTGGGTCAGGCTGTGCAAGATTTGGGGTTTTACAGGACTGAGCTGACTTCATCGCCTCACTTCATTCTTGCCTGGAGAAGGCAAATCTATTTCAGAAAAACGCAGTTGGTAATAACAGGCAGTATCGCTCACAAGTATCTTCCGCACAACAAAATAACATTTTTTTTTTTTCCGAGTGCCAGCATTTATTCCCTTCATTACCACTCCTCCCGAGCTTCCTTGAGTTGGAGAGCTGTCTGCCGGGGCCATATGTGCTCCCCAGAGGCAGGGGTGGCTCTGGCACATGTCCCCCCCCCAGATGCCTCCGCAGGCTCACGTGGAGCCGGGGCACGTGGCCGGGCTGCCAGCACCAGGCAAGGGGGGAACTGGGGGCTTCCACAGACCTCCGCCTGCAGCAAATGGCTCTTTATTATCCTCATCCCTCATACCTTTGTTACTAGCGTATTGTAATTACTTTCATTAACCAGGCTTAGTGCAGTGGCGGTTGGTATAGCTACTGTTCATTTTGGGGCAAATGGTACTATTATAATATCAGGTTTTAATTAAACTGTTTTGGATAAAAGCTGGCATGCTAAAAGCCTTTAGAAATGCTGTTTCTTGGTACACACCCACACAACAACAACCAGTAAATCAATGGGATTTCGTCTAACCTCTCCCTTGGAAGATATCATTTGGCACGTGGTATCAGGGCAGTTATTTCTAAAGGCATGTGCTCCAGAGGAGGGGAGGAGTGAAAGAAACATGAAAGAAGTTCATTCACTTATTTTTTAAGCTGTAGAAGAGTTAAAAATAGATATAAGACTTTGTTATGCTCTAAAGCGTATTTTTTTAAGGAAAAATGTGCAAATAATTAATTTCTAATGGGACTAATTAGTTCTGTGAAGATGAAGATTCTCTTCATCTTTTAATAGATGAAGTTGTAAATGAAAGAACAGAAATTGCAAAGGCCAAAATGTTTAACTTCACAATCAATCAATGTGCTTTCCTAAAAAATGTCTGCAAATAATTTTGTCAACGTTTTAAAACTGTTACCTGTTCACTCTTGAACAATTGCCTACACGCAGATTTCGCCCCTGGAACACGTCGGGCTATTCCTGAACAGCCATGTGGTTCCATTTGCACCCTACCTGCTTCCCTGTAACTTGCAAGGGAAGGGGTAGGGTGGCCTCACACTGCTCTTCCATTGTTCCTAAGCACACAATTTGCCTTTGACATTTGGGCCCCTGGATCGTACAACAGCTTTAGCTCTGTTTCTCCAACATAATTAGTGAAAACATTAGCATTCTTTTCCCACTAACAATTCCTCTGCTCTGCACCACTGGCTGACCCTGATAATAGCGAGTGATGAATACCTGACCTGACCAGCTTGGCCTTATTCCTTCCACCCCATCTCTGATCTCTCTGAGGAGACACTGTTTAAATGGATGCAACTCACTGTAGTCCAAGAAGTATTGCCACTGTCCAGAGGAACCTTCCTTCCATTTCAGAGAAGAAAGGAGTTTGGGGAATCAGCCTCTCTTTTAGTATCTGTTTATCCACAGTCATATTTTGTTTGAGCAGTTTTGCCAGTTGATCTCTTGTTAGCTCATTTGGTCTGTGTAGAAACCCCTGCAAAGGCGATTGCATCCCCTCATGGCCAGTGAGCTCAGTTATCAGTCAGAATCAGCTTAACTGGATGATTGTTTAATTCATGGGAAATTCCTGCCATAGGTAGCTGAGTTGGCTCAGTTAACCACCTCTTCTTTGTCCGTGCAAAAGACAGAGAATTCTCTCTTAATCCACATTCAGATTAAAGAATTAACGGAGACGGTGCCATGGGACAACAAAAGCACATCTGTGAGCACCGAAAAATCTGTTACTTCTCACCTGACAACTCCAGAATAAAATGGAAGATACCCCAGAACAAAACAGAAGATGAGCCTTCAACTCACATCCCACGTCATGTCCCATACCTACACTGTACATTATTTCACTGGTTTATACAAAATTCAACACTGGTTTCCAAACGGACTATAGATCCATTGGCTCTCATTGCTTCAGAAAGGCTATCCTTGGTGGTCAGCAGGCCAGATGTGCAGCAGGATTCCCCATCGGTCTCCTCTCCCAGCTACCACAGTATCTCTCCTCATGCTCATCTGCAGGTGGTCAGCTCAGGAGGTGAAGTGACAGACTCCCTCTGAAACTCAGTGGCAGGCACAGAACTGCAAACCGCCCAGTCCCCCCTCCAGGATTGTTCAGGTGCTCTTGCAGCCAAGAAACACTTTACCTGGGTACCAGGGAACAAAGGTTTTTTTCCATATTGTCAAGGAGACACATGTTCTTCAAGACAATGCATATTTCTGGCTGCCACCCACTGGCATGGCCTGTAAAATGCCCTACCCCATCAACTCAGCTTCTCAGGGCTTTACAGGGATTTGTGGATGAAAATATCTCTGTGACCAGGAAGAGCTGTGTTACCAACTTCTATATGCTATGCACTTCATTAAAAAAAACCTGGCTGTTTTACTCCAATAAATTCTCTGCTTCCCCACTGACTCTCTGGATGCCCATAATTCTTAGAAAACTTGAGTAGGCAGGATCAGGATAATTTGTTTCTCCAACGTGATGAGTCCGCCAGCCTTGTCTGTTGCCTTTCTGTGAATCTTAGCCTCCCAGAACCAGAGCCAAATTTGACACCTGGTGCCAGCCAACACTTGATAGCCCGAGATTTTTTGGCCAACACTTTTCAAAACATCTTAGCGCCAAGTGCAGAACCCTCTACAAAGCTGAATTTAAGAAGTGTATGGACTGGATTGCTTCCCAGCAGCTCTCTGATCAACTCGGTCAGAATACATCTATCAGCTTTGTTGTTGGAGCTCAACAGCAGGGTCTCACCAGCTCATGTCATGATGTTTTTGGTCTTGCCACTTTCATTTCAGTCTGAGTTGCCAGGGGCAAAAATAAAAAGAAGGAACACTGAGCCAGTCTGCAGCTTCAACCAT
>JAVKLA010000057.1:7599721-7626835 GCA_034782735.1 Sagittarius serpentarius
CACTTTCATTTCAGTCTGAGTTGCCAGGGGCAAAAATAAAAAGAAGGAACACTGAGCCAGTCTGCAGCTTCAACCATTTGCTGGCATCCATTTTCCTGTATTGTCAAACATGGCGTTTCTTGGCCCTTGCTGGTGTTGCCCCCAATTTACTTATCATCTCTTGGTTAGGATACAGAGGTGGATGATGCCTTTCATCAGGCCACTTGTTAAATGTGCTGTGATAGTTTTAGGAAAAAAGAAAAAACAGCAAATATGCCTAGTAGCAGCTGGGCTGCCAAAATACTGTTACACACTCTTAGTGAGATTAAGACTATTTTGCCACTCAAATTTAAGTCATAGTTTCCTTGTATTGCTTCCTCTGTCTACATCCATCTTGATTTCATCTCATGTATTTGGACTGCCAGCGATTTGGGGCAGGAACTGCTCTTTCAGTGTCTGTGTGGGGCACTTTCTTGAGTGGGTCCAGACCAGAAGTCTAGACCATAACTAGGCATTTACACCTCCCATTCACAATTATCATGTAGTATCACATCCCAAAGTGAGATTATTTGCAGAGACCTTGTGTTCCTAGCAGGGAGGGACCTTTCATCTTGGCATTTCAACATGGCTTGCAACAGCCTGAAAGGAGCCTTTCCTAGAGAATAGTGGAGAGATCCAAGACTTGTTAGCTTGCCCACCCCTGCCTCATCCTTTGAAGGACAAAGTTCAGCCTCACCTGAAATTGTTTCCTAAGTTCATAAGATTCTGAGAGGTCCCAAGTCTTAGGTCCCTTTGCCAAAAATTATACAGCTGTAGCTTCACTTCTCATGTGGCATTTCTCCCCACAGTGGTCTCCCCACCTTACCAGGCCGTTCCAGCTTCAGGATGGACTTCCTCACAGGTTCGTACTATGTCTTCTGAAGGTACAGAAATGAATCTTTAAAATCTGTATATCTGAGGAGAAAAATTATAATCACTTCACCACCCTATAGCATTCATTCTTCGGAGAGCTTTCAGTAAAGACCAGGCACAATGTAAGTTCAACACTGGAAATCTTGTGTTTAGATTATGTCACAGCCTGCAGATAGTTTGAGAGACTTCTGCAGATCTCACATCGATCTCCATCAGTTTAGCCTCCTACTTGTTTTCTTCCCCAAAATCTCAGTTCACACACAACAAAGTAAGACAGTGAGATGTCATTTAATATGTATAGGATTGACACATTCAGGTGATCCCCCAGAATTGCTCAGGTGTCCAGTCTGAAATGGTTAGAAGCTAATTTATTCCTATGCAGACTTGTCCAGGTAAATTTTGTACTGTATTCCTATTTCCCATGGGTTGCTAAAGAGTATCCTCCAGACAGAGCCTGTTCTCCTCCGTTTGCTGAGGTCTCAGACCTAATGCTTTGTTTACTCATTTACTTCTCCAAGTCCTCAATTCTAGTTGGTAAATCAGAGCCCAGTGCTGATAAAGCTGTCCCCCATTGTTGTTTGGGTGAGATTTCTCCTCCCACATCTGGATTTAAACTGCAGCTTGTTCATTACCAAGAATGGGGTCTCTGTGGACCGGCACTTGGAGGAGAGGAGCAACTTCTTCGGCACTAACTGTGTTTTTTCACAAAGAGTTTTCCACATGCGCTCCACGACCCACCTCCCCTCCTTGCTGACTTGGAGCCCAGTGCTCTGGCATACCTCACTGGTGAGGTATCAAGTGGTAGATGGCCTCCCCATGACAACCTTGCTGCTGGTGCTCCTGAAAGGGTCTGGATGGGGATGGTGCACCTGGGGCCGACTCAGGTGTTGCCGCTGTAGAGCAAACCGATGTCTCCTGCACCAGAAACTTGCCCCTGGAGCAAAATCTGTGTGGACAGCCCCTCTTCAAGAACCACAGTTAATGTTGGGAAAGTTACTTTTTTTCCCCCCCTCATTCTGTGATTAGACATCCCAATTATGTAGTTTAATCTAATTAAAGTAATGATGCAATTATGCAATAATTGATACATAATCGGCATGCAAAAACCTGTGTAAGTATTATTTAACCAACAGAGCAAATTCTAGATCAACTTTTTCAGTCTCTTAAAAGTATATATCATTTCAGCAGCAAGCTTGAGGAGGGGATTTTGCCTAGTCAAGCATTTTTAAATCCTTACTGCCACTAGTAAAATTACATTTTTTTCCTATTTATGGGCATTCAGCTTCCATTGATTTCAATGAGGGCAGTCTCTGAGTACCCATAGACAGAAGTAAAGCTTAGAGCCTCTGAAAGACTCACCGCAAGTATCTCATCCAAAGATGGCGAAGTGCTAGAAAGCCATTTCAGGAATGCCTAATACTGGATTGCCTGATGTTAGAGATGATTAAAAAAAAAAATAAAATCTCATTGTCAATTGCAAGAGAAGACAGCTCTGCGATACCTGTGCTGGTACTTTCTCAGCAAACCTTGCCACTCAAGATCCTTTTTAAAAAAATGAATTAAAAATTACTTTCTCATTATCCAAAATAATTGTGCAAAATATGCGTATTACATATGCACCACACTTGAAGATGTATAAACTAAGCCTTAGCTGTGGATCCACCCAAGGTCTCGTGCACCAAAATCACGAGAATGTGCAAGTGGATGCACAAGTCCTGGCTCTAATGGCCCAGACAGGAATCTAGTTTTCTGTATTGGCTCATTTTTCTGAAACAGATAAACTGAGAAGCGTATGTTTCATCGTACGAGGATGTTAGTTGTATCTGTAACAGCCGAAAGCCCATGTTCTGAAATGACATCAGAGACCTGGGGGCTTGTTTCATAAGAAATGGGATTTCTTCTCATCCTTGGGTAGTATTTCCTTTAACCTACTCCCCAGCCCCTTACTGTTGTGCAGTGAACTATGTACCCTGTACGGCTTTTTCCCACTAGTGATGTTGCTGAATGTTGGTGATATTTTACCCTTGTTTTGGAAAGCACAGTGGAATCAAACACATCTACATTTATATAATGCTTTATAATTAATCCAGCGTGTCGAGTTGTGTGAGGAAGTGAGAATGGCCTGTCCCTTTCTTTGCCTCTGTTGCATAACTCATGCTTTAAACTAGGTGCATTATCTTGTGGGATGATATATAGCAAGTTTGTTCAAAATGCTCCAGTAGCTGTGTTGGTAGAACTATTCACAAGCAGGGAAATTTCAGAGGAAAATGTGAATGTTCCATGATAAGGAGTCACTTGGGCTTTTTTTGTTGTTGTTTTTTTGCATGATTTGCTGCTAAGGATCTAGTTTTAAGTGTTATTACCCATGTGTGTGCAAGTATAATTTTGATTTGATCCATATTCTCTTTAATGCCAAAATTGCTGAGAAAAACTTTTTTAATTTGGTTTCAAATTGAAATATGATGGTTTTACTGTTATCTTTTAATTGTCAGTATTCATATTGCTAGTATAAGTGTTTGTATAATCTTTTTCATGATAGACACTGAAAAATGTGTAAAAAAACCCCTATGACTGAACAGTTGCTTGTTCATGGTGATATAAGTTCAGTTCTACATACCGCAGTCACTGAGAGCCTGTACATATGGCCCACAGTTTCCAAGCTTAAGAAGAACTCACGGGTGCTGAGGTGACCCTCTCATCACTGGAAAGGGTCACGTAGAGAGCCTCTCTGTCTTCCGACATTTTTCTGCCACCCACTTGGTGGTTTCAAACTGAATGTAAGGGGACAGACTCACCTGGGCAGCGTATGAAGGAAGTTTCTGGTGTCGGACTGAGCCCAGTTCCTTGGACCTAAAGGGTGCACTTGCTTCAAAGACAGAAAAAAAGGCATTCACGTGCCTTTCTTGGGTGAAATTCTCTCGTTGAATGGCTAGAGAACTTTGGTAGGTCCATTCAGTAACAGACCTCTGGAGACTGAAAGAAAGCAGGGTAAATGCAGCTAAAAGCTATGGGAAAATTCAGCAGGCACAATACTGCACAAAAAACTCACAAACTATTTATATTCCATGAAAAAAATCAGCATAAAAAACTAACGTCCAGTTATTTCACAGCTCTGCTTACATTTATTGCTAACAGAAGTCTCTATAATGTAGCTCACAGGCAACACCACTGTGCTAATTTTCCACCAATCTTTGTCTTCATTGTTTTAGCAGTAAACTCACCCATATTTGAGGTAGGAACTTGAGCTGACTTTGTCAACAGTTTGGTAATTCTGATAGGCCAGGGGCTGCTTGTCTTCGGTCAAGATGCAATAACAGCCAAAGTACAGCTGATCTCATATTGCTGAGCGTGATTTAAAGGAAAATCTTTGAAAGAAGTATAACTGCCTGAATTACTACTCTTTTATATGTTTTTGAATGAGAATGTAAAGGCCAAGGGCATTTTTTCCTATTTAATACTATTAAATCCATCATTAAATCTCTCACTGAACACTGGGTGAATTTAATGGTGCCCTCAAGTGCCAATGCTGATGCTTGACTGTGTTAATATTGTTGTATATACAGATACAATAAATAACACTTAGCTAAGGTAGTATTAGCAACCTTATTGGGTATATCAATACAAATAGCTGTACTAATGAGATTAAGCATCAGAAACCAATGGTGATGTGAATCTAGGCACTGGGGCTAAAATATGCATAGGGATTCAACACATTGAACCTATCAATAAAACCAAACAGACTCTACTAAAAGCTTTACTGCTAGTTGGCATTAAAGGATTAATTTGAAACTACAGTTTTTATCTTTTCTCATCTCACTTTATAACATGCTCTGTCTTAAAACTTGAGTCTGTCTTGCGCACAGGTATTACGAGTGTTTCTATTTGCTGAACAACCAGCAAACCCCTGGCAGGCCACCCTGCTTTGCTTTGCTGTAACCAGAGTTCCCTTTGGTTGACGTAATTCAGTACTGGGAAGGGACCGGGTTTGTACCACTGGTATTTTTTATGTCTGGTATTCTGAACACAGTCGCATTAGTTGAGTCACCTCTAGATCATCGTTTCTCCTCTCAGCATACACCGGCTGGATGCAGTTGCCTTGCCTATGCAGATTATTTTAAGGCACCTGGCATAATTCCAGGATCCCATTTTTCTCACACAAAAAGCATGAAATGTTCATGATTACAGTACTCTTTTACCATTGTAGTAATCTCCAACTGTCTCTGTTTCATTTTGAGGGTGTTCCTTATTTATGCTTTTATTGCTGGTAGGGAAAAAAGCTCTACGTTGTGCTCTTTCTTCTGATGGGATTCTACGTATGCTAAAGCTTTGAAAGACATCCACTGTTTTGTTTTACTAAGAAACTTTTTCAAAGTAAAAAGAGAACTGACCTAAAGGACTACCTTTAATCAACAGGGGTGAAATCCTTCCCTGGGCAGAAAAGTCACTGAAGGCTTAAGTGGGAATTGATACATAGACGTTATGTGGACCTTCTTATTGCAGTGAATTGTAGTTTGATGGCTCTCATGAAGAGAAATCAAAAAAAATTAACATTTGCTGCCACAAAACAACCTTTCGTGACTTTTAGTACTTCAAATTTTCAATGCTAAGGCAGCTGTTCCTGATTCCCTACTCTCTAAAAAATAGGTAACGTAATTAAAAAGTGGTAATGGTATGTCCTGTTTCCTTTTTCTTTATGTATTACTTTAATTTTTCCACATGATTTCTATGAGGTTAAAAAAAAAGAAAATATATATGTCCTCATTTTTTTAAATGACAGCAAAAGAATGTTAATTTTGCTGTAAAGTGGGTAAGTAAATCATGTGTAGTTAAGAGCTCAAAAATAAACAAGCATTTGTAACCATCTTACTTCCTTGCATGCGTCTATCACGATGCAGCCTATAATTTCATAATCACCTACTGTTTGCTGGCAAACATCTTGAGGAATGTTTTAGGGAGTTGTAAAAACTTTTGTTAGTATCATTTTTCATAACATTCTAGCTGTAAAAGCAAGCTGTCTTTGTACTGAGAGTCTGGTACAACATCGGCGGAGTATGCCTAGAAATGGTGAGGCAGCGTGATACGCTAGTCCATGTAGGCTTTCTGTGCATACAGGTGTTTCATCAGTTCGTTCAATAACCAGTCTACTTACAAACTGTTTCAAAGATCTATTTCTTTTTCTTTCCATTCATTCAATTTGGTTTTAACCGCTTTAGACAAATCTAAATGTATTTGGTTTTAGTTGAAGTGGTTTAAAACCATTGCTTTTTTTTAATAGAAGCAAATTTCTTATGCAGTCAATGCCTACAATAATGGAGAAGATACTAGTGTTACTCTGCTTCTTAATGAAATAAATGGTATAATGGATGAAGCCAGAACACGTGCTTCAGGAGCAGAGTTAAGGCTTCAGTGTATATTTTCATACCTTCTACAGTTTTTTCCAAGTGGAGTCGCAGAATGGCATTGTCACCCTCGATACCATTTGTGCCGGGACAGGGATTTTCCTAAGAGATTTTCTGACTCAAGATTCTTTCGACCTTAATTCCAGTTTTATGTGTTTTACCTCGTAATAATAGTATGGTACTTACAGAGATTACAAGGGTGCCGGGAGGCTTAATTCAGGTTTGCAGAATACCTTGCAAATGAAAGCCAGTGTGTACAATAAGCACTAATATTGTTTCAGGGCTTAAAGCAGACAGAGCTTGAGACAATGATAGCCTTGAAGAACCCACTTAATATAAACACTAGGTAAGTGTGAATGGCACATCTAAAGAACAGTCTCCTTCACTGCTCCATGGGCCTGTTTGCAGCTAGAGAGAAGCACAATTTAAAATCAGTTTTAACAAGAAATGCCAGATTGCCTAGGGACAACTGGGGCGAACAAAGGGGCTCTCCCTGTCTCCGACAGCTTCCCAAAGGCCACCCCATGTGTAGGCGGAGAGAAGTGGCAAGTGCTGTTTCGTGCTTCTGGCACTGGCTCCGGAGAACGCGATGGTGAGTAGCGGCAGCCCGGGCGGGCTCCCTGCCCGTGCGTAACGCCCTCGCCAGGGCTCCCAGAAGCACCGTGCTGCTGGCAGGCCTAACATTTTCTACACAGCAACAAGGGACCGGCCTCAAGCCCTCTCCCCGCCCTTGCCAGTCCTTTCAGGGTGCAGGTCTGGATCTTTTTTTTCCGAGGCTGCCGCAGCAGGAACCCGCAGCCTGTGAAGTGCAGGGGCTGGGTTGTGCCAGCTCTGCGAGCCGGGGCAGTGCCCCGCGCGCCCACGCTCTGATTGGCCCCGTCGCAGGACTTCTCTCTTAAACATCCAAACCAACCTGCGGATTAATGTAAAAAAAAAAGGTCTGTTTGTACCTGCTGATTTGTTGCTTTGACTCTGCAAAACAGATAAAAATTACTATTACAGGCGTGCAGTGCGCTCTGCTTACCAGACCCTTTACTGTGATGCAAAAGGCCCTGATTCTCTGCTTTTGCCCCAGTAAGCCACACAAAGACTGGAACATAGCAGCAGGACTTGGGTCTTACCACTTTCCGGGCTTTATTTTTGCCTTTGCTCTCAAGAATGAAACCTCCAGCGTTGTTGTGTTCAGTTTGCACTGGCCAGAGTTCATGGCATGTGTGGATGGGGGTCTCAGAAGTGCTTGAGGGACTTCGGATGGAGGGTGCATCCACTGGGATTTCTCTACTAAATTCTTCAACTATTTTGAGGAGTCTTCCAGTACATATTTTCTTCCTCTTTTCCTATCCCATGTGCTTTTGACACACATTTTGGAAAAAATCCATCCTTTTTAGATGTCAAAAAGGAAAGGAAATCACTTCACCCGTCTAAAATACTGTCAGATGATCTTGTCCACAAAAGTTTCTGTCAATTCACAGATCACTAAGTTCAGCAGTTCAAGGTGCAGTAGTAGTTCTGAGGTGGTTCAACTACATGTTCCATCCTTGATAGAAGATAAAATATCCTTTGTAGAGAACCTCTACCATTGCACTGTGCAAGCTTTGTTTGTGAATTAGGTTTTTACTGCTGATTAAGTCCCAAAGTTATCCAGTAATTTATCTAAGAGGGACTGTCCTCTGAATCTCTGCCCATTTGTACTGGTATTTTTACCACTGTAGAAGTGAACAAAACCTGCTGCTCCTGGTAACTTCTGAACAAAATCTCAGCCTAAATGTGCGCAGTGCCATGTACGTGCTACAAGATAGTGCTTATCCCAGAGAGATCATAACCTACATATACCTACAGGAATTGGATTACACGTGAAAAAAATAGGAAAATAATAGGGCTATTAACTCACTTTTCCAAGTGCAGCAGGATCTGGCCAGCCTTTTACATCGCAAAGAGCCTTGGAGCAGGCCCACCAGCCTCTGGCTCTAGCACCAAGCCCCGCTTTGCCGCCTCGCTGGATTTTTTCCAGTGTGACTGGCTGATCCTCCGAGAGAATCCGGGTTGTTTGCCCGGGGAGCCCTGGAGGGAGGAAGAGGATGTTTGCACCTGGTTCCCACTTCTGACCAGGGCTCGTTCCCCAGGCCCCGGGGTGAGAGGTTGGTAGTACGGAGACCTTCTTTCCTCTACGCCTGCCAGGGGAAGGAGGGCATGTGCATTACTGAAGACAACAGGAGGCAAAGAGCCACCCCGGGTAGTGCCTGTACCTACATGGACTTGCTGGAATACTGTTCTGCGCATCTCAGTCCCGACTCCAGGGATCGAGGCTGGGGGCCTGATGGAGAGCACCACAGCTCTCCTCTGCCCTCCAACTGCTCTTCCAGGCTGAGACAATCCAAATGTGACTTTTTAGAAGAAAAAGATGATAGCCAGCCAGCTAACCTTCTCACTACCCACAACATTAAAACTGGAAAACCTAACACTGGCTTTTCTATATATTTAAGGAAAACATTTTAGATGATCACAGATGACCTTTCTGGAACAGCAGTGTCTTCTTAATGTGAAGGTCAAGCCATCTGCTTGACTCTCATCCTGGTATGCAGATGGCCAAGGTACAGAAATGTGGTAACGCTCTCAGATTTGGAGATAGAAACATAACCTAAGAGATGGTCTAAGAAAAAGTGTCAGCGCAGCCTAGCTGAAATAATAGCACTGCCAGGAAGTCATCTCTGAATTCTCCCTCAACTTGTATGTGTGATTATAGCAACTAGAGAGGCCCAGCACTGATCAAAATCTCTGCTAGGTGCCATACAAACATGTAAGAAATAGAACTTTGCTCCAAGGGGCCTAAGGCCAGACTCACCCCCCGCAGTTGGAGGCACTTTAGGACTGAGGACAGCAGCCCGGACTCCATCGCTAGACAATATAGAAAGTAACTTCCAGAAGATGCTCCAGATCTTAGGTCTGCTGGTATGCCCCATGCTGGAGTCTCTTTCTGCGGACTATAGCAAGAGTGTCGGGCAGATGCCTTCATCGAGTTGACCCCTCAGTTCAATCCCCAAGGTTAATTGTGATGCATCTGGACCTTATACAAGCAAAACCACCAGGGGACAACTATGGGCAATAGACTACTGATACATAAGGAAAGAGCAAACTTTTCTTTCTATCTTTTCTAAAACACAATGGAACATCCCTTTCTCTTAATCATTGCTTTTGTGGTCAGTACCTAGCATTCACGTGTGAATACAAATGGTTCATGTGTCTTCTTGACTTATAAAGCCTGTATTGAGAGCCATAAATGCTAAGGATTTTGATGGACTGAAAAAGAAGCTCCAAAATAAAGAACAAGAATCCCACTTAGATACATTTTAGGTGTGAGTCTGAACGGTGTGTTTTATGACCCGGTCTGACTAACTTTCTGACCTGTGTAACAAGCGAGATAACTGCAGCCTTTCTCCCCTGTTTTGAGCCCATTACCTTGTATTTGGCTGAAGCACATCATTCAGAAAAGCATCCTTTCTTGATCTTAAGACTTCAAGAGATGAAGACAGGAATTTCCATAGCACTGCATCCCAGCAGTGAACTGCCAGCTCATGAGATGTTGTTCTTTTTCTCCTAACTTCAGTCTGCCTTTTTGTCCTATCCATTGGCTCATGATACAAGAAGTTAGTGGGTTTCATCTTTTTCTATTATTATGAACTGACAACATTTTCCACTGAGACCTATTTGGAAATCTTATATACATGGACTCCTATTAAGCATGAACAACCTTGATTTTTTCAGTCATCTCTTGCGAATCCTTTTGAAGGTTGAGTAGAGATTCTACCTTTTACCTTGGGACACTTGACAGTTAGCTACAAATAAGTTTTCTAAAAGTCATGTTAGAGGGGTTTTTTTCCCCTATGAAGATGCTTATGCAAATCAAGCATAGAAGCTCTTAGTCTAACAGGGCTGATCTCTGTAAATATCTGTGATCTTTTTTTGTTCCTTTTTCACCTTCTTAGAATTTCTGGCATTTTTGAAGAAATGCGGTCAAAGAAACCGGCTAGTCCAGCATTGGCCTCACAGTTTTACTGTGCTGCTTACTTCTCCATTTTCAAACGCACAATGATGGAACGAGCTCTTTGGGCAAGAGTATAAGATGCTGGGAGACTATTTTCAGTTGCTTGTCCTCTGGTGATCTCTCACTCCTTTCTGGGTCCAGTGTCGCAGTCTACCAGGTATTTATGGTATTCTTCATTTGTGGACATGAGTTTGTGTTCAACTCTGTACACCTCTGTACTCTTAGCTGAACTGGTCTCTGTTGGCTTCAGCCATCACATTGTGCCACTGTGCTACTTCTAGAGTACAAACCATCAAGATTTAACATCTTTCTGTCAGTTCAGATCTAGGAGGCACACGATGCAGCCCTGAGAACAGATGGCTGAATTCACAGAAGCTGAAGCACGCAGTGCTACACTGATTTCTTAATCTCATTCAGAATAAATGACTTGTGTATGAACAGATTCCCCAAGTTGTCAGAGCATCGTAAACAAAATTGTTTGCTAATTGTAGTCAGCCACGCCATGCAAGGTTGTCCGGGAAGAATTTACAGGGTGCTTTGCCTTGCAGAACTCTGTGCTACAGCAGGGAAAAGTGAAGGAGAATCCCAGCCTTGATGCTCAGCTCCACAGTCTGAGGTCCCAGCCTGGTGTAATTTTCACCTGTAAATTGAGCACATTTCTTCTAATATCATTAAGAAACCACAAGGGTCTTGGAGCTACACTTTATAGAGCCACATTTGACAGCAATTTAACTTCTAATACTTTAATTCTGACTTTTTTCTTTCTATGGTCTTTTCTTACTCTCTCTATCATCTTTTCATACTGACCAAGAAGTTTATTGTAGTAGCACAGAACAGAAGCTTTCTTCCTTCTTGTTATGGTTGGCAGCCTTCGCAGGTATGTTAGCCGAAAGGCGTTCTGGTAGCACCTTAAACCTTAACCCAGAGCACAAGGTATTTACTTCATGTAATGTCGGCCCGTAACTTGTGCACGGAGCACACAGGCACTACTGTGTTACCCGTAAGTTCGTGAAGCTTGAAATACTCAATCAGTTGGCTGAACAAGCTGAGCTAAAATTATTAATTCATACCCGCTGGTGAATCTCCACTGTAGCTGCCCAAAAGAGCTCTTTGTATGAGCCAACGGGTTCCCAGGAACCAAGTCTTTATGGTAACCCCAGTCCTCTTAAATTGGCTTCAGGAGTATGAAAGACTGGAACTAAGAACAAATCAGGCCAAACTGATGACCTGCTATTTCACCTTCTGTCCAGGGGGTGAACCAGGACCACTAATGTACCTGTCAGAAAGCTTCCAGCCTCGCACAAAATAAGAAACTTGAAAAATTTGTCTAGTTTCAAAAAAACCTAGATTTTTTCCCCACAAATCTTGCTTTGATGACCTACTTACATTTAGCAGTGTATTTTTGTCTGGACTAAAGGGATGTTTATATTAGACCATTATATACATTTGTGGCAAAGATATTTCAGTATTGCTAAATATTTACCATGATGGTATTTTTGTCTTCTCCAAACTGCAGATGTTTTCCTTAGTAAATGTCTGGTTTTTAGCTTTGGGCATTTTTTGTCTGCTCCTTTGTCCATATTAATACAATCATCCATCAGAAACAGGGTAAGACCCCGACCAGCGTCCTGGTCTTTATTTCCAATAGCCTTTGTTTTAATTTCTTGAAATGTTTCCAGAGCAATCCTGAGGCCACTACCATTGCTTTGTTAGCAGACTGCAGAATTGTTACGATCTCTGAAAATGTCGACCATGTGCATTTTTTCATTATTATGTGAAATCATGCAGAGATCTGGACCTTGAAGTATCCTAGGTCTTTTCCTTTCCTCTTTCTCCTCCCCCCACTCCCAAGAGGCAGCTATTCATCTTCATTAGCCACTTCTGTTAGCTTGCTGCCAACTGAGACTAGAAAACTAGCTGCATCAGTCTTGCATGGCAATTCAGGAATTAGAATCCACAGTCCTTGGGTGCAGGAGGTTAATGCACTAATAAAGATTGTACCTTGATTAACCACATCATCTCGGCTTGCCCAGGCAAGGCTGGTTTTCAGCCAGTTTGTCATATCCTATGGCCCAATGCATTCATCTAAAAACATAGCTTCTTAGCTAAGAACAGATATTCATTATTGCGACTAAAGGAGAAATTTTGTCTGTTTTGTTGTGGGTTTTTTTCATTTCTGTAAAGAATAGTCAAAAGTTTTTAAAGAAACCCTCTAAATTCTGGTAAAGGGACATGTTCTTTCTTTCCTGATAGCTGGAGGTAAATCTTTTTGTCTTAAACTCTGATATGAGAGAGCATGGCCTGAGTTATATCCTAATTATCACTTGCTCTTAGAATCAAACCACATTTCTCTTGGGTATCCATAGCTTCTTCTGGACTTACAGGCTCATTTAGTCCCCCAAAAATAGATAACAATTTGCAAGACTCTTTGTTAAAGAATTATAATCATACAATGAAGGACCTAAATAAGACATTTTGATAAGTAAGCAGCTGTAGCCTTCTTTTACATTTATCTGTCCTAGATTGCTGAACCTTGACTAAATGTTGCAGGTTATTTGCAGGATGGTTCCACTAAAGCAGAGATAACGTATTCCAAACAGAAACTTATTGCACTGGCATTTGTGATTTGCTGTAGAGTGAATTGATCCACAGATCACGTTGCAAATGTTCATGGTTTTGAATGGTTTAGTTCTGTAGATACCAAATATCTGGAGATTTAATGCTGAACACATTCTTTAGTGCTGCAGTCTGCAAAATCTCTGACCTTCTCCCTTTCCAAGGGCCTAATTTCTCTTTTTTTCTTTCCTTCTCCCCAGCCCACAGGCACGCCGCACACACGCACTCAGAGTCCTGCTTCTATCAAGCAATTTCAGCTGATGCCCATCCATGCAGGTCTGAAGAACCAAGCAAAGCACAAATGACACAGTCACAAGCTACACAGTTACCTTTATTTCTTTGCTTAGAACAAAAAAATTCCTTGACAAGCACTCTCCCCTGGACTGTCGTGTATCTTTGGGTGTTACACTGATGAAGCCTATTGAAAGGAATTCATATTACAGAAAGCAACAGGGCATTTGAAGGGTCTTGGGACTGGAGCCAGAGGGGAAATGTGGTAGAATGTGTTTTGCAGCAGATTGCTATGAAAAAAGTGACTCCTGGAAATCGTTTTAGCAAGAGTAGAGGATAGAGAAGAACTGCTGACTGAGGTTCAGTGCTGATCTGGCACCCAGCTTGGCGTAAATGGTGTCCTTACGGCTATTTCAGGTGCATGACAGGGAGCACATAGTAGTTCCCTTATTTCGTCCTTCAGTTAGTGGGTGGGTGAAACCATGTTTGTCACTTACGTCAAGTTTAGAAAGCCTTTTACATCATATGTGACATAAATATTAACTGTAAATTAAAACCTGCCCAAATAAGTGGATGGAAAGGAAGTAAACCAGGAAACAACAGAAGCTGGAAAATCACAGGATATTTGGGGGGTGAGAGGTCTGAATAACACGTTACCAAAAGGATAATGACAAAATAAAAGATGCTTAAATGGAAAGAGGAAAATTATCAAGTGCTCAATGGAAACTACAGGGCTTATGAGGAAGAAGAAAAAGAGTTAAGTAGATGTAGTTTGGATAAGTGATGTCGTAAACAAACAAGAGGAAACAGCTTTATCTTTCTATTTTAGAGGTGTATATTTGAGGTTTGGGTTAGAAAAGTTGCAGCAATAACAGATACTAGAGGAATCAATTTTAAAAAAAGAAAATTTGCTTTTCACATCATGGAAAACTTATCATAGTGAAATGCTGTCAGCTTCAACATAGTCTCCAAAAGTTTCAGTGTCAGACTCTTTACTTTGGCTATGTGACACTAAAATCATAGCCATGTTGTCAGCTAGTGGCAGTGTAGCTTCGCTGAACTGAAAGGGATCTTTGCCAACTGACAGCAGTTAAAGAGAGAGTCTCCTGTGTAAAAAAAAAAACAAAACTATTTTATGAAGACAGGAGAGTAACTGGATTAGGAGTTCTCAAACTGTTTCCTGTGATCACTTCCTAAAGGGCTTTGGAAAGCTCTGCATTAGCTTTGTGTTGCCTTGACTTCCAGCTGAATAAATATATCTAATGCTGACCTAAAATCTGCATTTTAGTGTGGGTAACTACAAAGAGAGAGTCTCTGCGGTCCCCATGAGTTAACCAGCAGAGTATTTGCAAAGGAAAATTGTGTCTCACCAATCTCCTATAATTCCTGCGACATGTCAGTAGAGCAGTGGATGAAGTTGAGCCAGCTAAAATAATTTTCAAAAGGTGTTTGACAAGGTCCTTTATGAGATGCTACAAACATTTCTTAAATCATCATCTGTGGAGAGACAAAATATTATGAATCAAAAATTGGCTAGGTGAGCACAAGCAAAGAGGAGGATTAAACAGTCAATTTTCTTAATGGCCTGATGATAAGTTTTGCTTTTGGCAGCGAATGAACAGCAAGATAATACATGTGGCTAGACTTTAAATCTAGATGGTACTGGTCTCCCTACTTTTTATTAATTACAATTTTTCTGAATCAGTTCAACCATTCCTGGTATCATGTGCCACACAGCAAGATTGATGACACTAGATAAATAGCATTGCCTTAAGTCTAGAGTGAATACTATTATTTACCTCTGCATGGTACTTTTCCTGAAAAATTACCTACAAGCTAGGGTTAAAAGCCCCAAACTAAACACTGCCAAGCAGTCATTAATCCACAAGAAATGTCTCGTTGCTTAATTGTTGCTGCGGAAACTGAATTTGGAGCAAGGATACGCAATACTATAGATTTCTGTATTTGAAGGTTTTCCCTTCAGTAAGAAGAAAAGCCAAGTTGGCACACTGACTAAGATTAACTAGGCTTGGACCTTTATAGCTTGTAAAACTGGACATTTATGTATAACTGCTGAAAACTGATTTACTACAGGTGGAGACAAGTACAGTTGTAGAGTTACAATATGCACTTGAGTGAGATGTGCCATCACCACCACCTCAAAGATGTCAGCGTGAAACAACATCGCAACCCTCACAAGGAGAAACGTGTGTTAAAAAAAAAAAAAAGAGAGGGGATCTCAGAGCCACCCCTCGGTCTTGTGCTTCTGGCCACAGGAGGAGGAGGGAACTCGTCGTCATATCTAACAAGCTGTCCTGCAGCTGGGCACATATGCTTATCCACATGTATTTTTAAGCAGTCTAGTCAGGGCTTCCTTCTTTGATCTAGAAATCTTTGTTTTCCCCACTTCTGGACCTTGAATGGCTTCTCAGTGCTTCCTTTAATTAACATTGTTCACCACTTCAAGGTTAACTTACAAGTTTGGAGAAAGATCTAAATTCGTTTTTAAATGGACCATTACCTTGTAGTGGTTGGAATATTTTCTGGTGCCAGGTGTTCTGGGCTTTTTTTTTGGTTGGTTTACACAAAAAAAAATCCCCGCTTTTTTCTCTTTCTAATTTCAAAAATCTTTTCTGTCAGTCAGTGTTCTAACACCAGTTTGAAGGAGCTGAGGATCTTAAGTACGTTTAAATTTTCATCAGTCCATTTGAAACGTTGTTTTCAGTCCAGTGGGCGCCTTATGCCAACCCCAAACTCCAAAGACAGGCAAGTTAGCTGAGCAGACAAGAGAAGCTGTGCATAAAAATTTATTTTAACAATAAAACTTGAGTCCTTTCTATTTAGTTAGTTAGGTAGTTGCCATTTGGGCTTGCATTTTCAAACATTTCACACCATGTACTAAAAAAAGATCTTGATATAATCATATGTCACCACTAGTGCTTTTAATCTGTCTCAGATATCTTCAGATAGAGTCTAAAATCATGGTATTTGGCACACAGGAACATATTCTGGATTTGTTTCTGCTGGACCTTGCAAAGTGTTGACACTTGCTGGACACCTAAATCCTTTCTCCTGACTTTTGAGATTCTGTTCTTGGCAGCCAGAAGGAGACTGCACATAGTTTAATGTTTCTCTTTTCAAAAAATATTTTACTATGTTTAAATCTTACCACTCCTCAGTGGTGACAACCTACAGTTTTGGATATTTTTCATGTTAGTTTTCTGATTATTTTTTTTTCTGATTTGATTTCATTTTATAGTTGTCTGAATTCCAAAGGGTAGTGATAAATACACTGCATGATCTCAATGCAAAATATTATTCTAGTAAATTCACATTCAGATATTCATGATAATAGCAATTATTAACCCTGGCAAATATCAGTGGTCTTACTAAATCTTTGTGTCAGAAAGGGTTATGTCAAATTTAAATTATGTAGAAAGCTTTATTATATACCACAACTGAAAGTAAAAAGGAAGAGAAGCTAGCTGAAAAAAAAAGACCATTAAGGCCATTTTTCATTGAAGTGTGGATGAGAAATAATGTTGGAGAAAAGAAGAAATGAAAGATTTTGACATGTCAAAAAAAAAGGTCACCCTTATTTTTAATCAGCCCTCTGGTCCTTTCCCTGGATGAAGGCATCATTGTCAGACTCGGGCAGGCAAGGTGGGAGGGAGGAGGTCTGCTGCTGTAACAGATTGGTTTCTGCACGGCATATAGCAGACTTCTCAGAAGATGTTTCCCTGAAGATGACAGTGGGGTCAGCCCCCATATAACCTGGAGGAACTGCTTCTTGGGCAAATGGAAATCATAAGTACTGAGTAGCATATTTCACAAGTAGGATGACTTTGGGTCAAAGCCACCAGATGTTCCCAGTCTGGCTGCCCCGATTCTTCAATTGACAGAGATGATAACCTAAAGCACTGCCCTTCAGAAGAAAGGGACACAAAGTTGGTTCCTATGCATACTGTTGGGCTCAGCACCTCAGCTTGTGGGGAAAAACACTTTATTTCTTTGGGAACGGGGGTTTAGTGGTGGAAACACCTTTAGTCTATATGCACAAATCCCATTTTCTAGAAAGTAAGCAAATGGTCCTGTAAGGGAAGAGCAGAGAAAAGCAGGTGAGAAAGTGATGCTTTTTTAGATCACAGGCTTCGGATTAAATGTCCACATTGCAAATCTCCTTTTTGTCAATTTATTTACTGTTGGAATATTTCTCAATATGTAATTCCTTAATCTCTTGAAAACAATAGCATGTGTGCCAGGTACTTGCAGCAAACAGCAATCTGGTTGCCTGTGTTTTTGTTGCCTGAGTTTAAAGAACTTACTGTATATTAAAAATTACTATATACTGCTATTGCTGGCACTTATCAGATAAGGAAGTCATAAGATGAACAATCTGCCTCAAAGAACTGAAAGCAAAGCAATTCTGATACTGAAACTGCAAACCAGATGATGCTTTGATTAGAGGCACGCACATAGATTACAGAAGTATAATAAATCATGTAACTTTTTAGCCTCAGATAAAATAGAAGAATGCAGGTTTTATTAGGAAATAAACTGTTTATCAAGAATGCTTTAAAGGTGACATTTATTACAAATAAACTGTGTTGAAAGGATTGATCCTTTCATTGGCAGAACAGCCAGAGACTTTCCTCTATGTAAAAAATGCCCCAGCTCAGTCTGTGCCGGGTCGGGAAGCACTTCCATCAGCACCAACGCAGCATGAGCAAGAGACTCACCCGCACCTTTTTTTCAAACAAGAACATTTTCTTTTCTCTTTGAAAAGGAATGAGTCATGGAAATAAAACTCCAGTATTATTTTAGGACTAATCATGGATCTTAGCACGACTCCTCAGAATATCACTGAGAAACAATTCCACAGTCAGCTAATGGTATCGAATCCCGGCAAAGCATCTGCCAGGCAAACTCGTGATAGTGTCAGCGAGCACCCTGCTTAGGCAGGATGATATTTGCTCTTGAGCTCTTGAAACTTATGGGCCGACTCTTCAGGGTTGTCATGCTCCATGCTACTACTCATATTAATTCTGTGAAGTTACCGTGTACCAGATATTATGGCTGTTGGTGCTGAACATGTCAAAAAAACATGTCCATCCTTTAACAGCCTGCGCTAGAGCGGAATATGGAGCCTGTCTCTTAACAAACTTCTTGTCTGAAGTGTTTAATTTACACCTCCCCAAAAGCAGCCTTGCTTTGGAGACCAGCTCATTCAGCCTTGAACAATAATGGTATTGAATGTGTGTCTATCTGATACCTGAAGCTGTGTCAAGGATGACTGCATACAAGTCAGGTCAAGCTACGCATGTCTCTTAGCTATTAAAAAATGTCCTTCAAAACAACACAGGGAGGAGACAAAGGTGGAGTGCAGCACACTTTGTTTAGGGCTTGCCACGTGTCTGTGTCCTGCAAGGCACACGTGCAGTCAGGAACTTACGCAACTCCTTTACAATAAAAGCAATTTTAGGAATTAACTGTTGAACAAGTGTTAATTATTCATCATTCTGACCTTGTCTATGAAATCTATTTCGTGATTAGTCCACAGTGTGTACCCCATTACTTGGTCATGAACTGAAATTTCTGTTCCCATACTACAAAAAAAGGTTCTTCTGTTAGTCTCACCGGCCAGAATACATTGCATGATTAAAATGTGGTTGCAGATTGTCAGAAAAATCACACTTTTTGCACTTAAGATGCATTAACTATTCAGGAAAATGAAAAGGTGCTTAAGAACTGCTCTCAAGGGTCTGTGATAAAAAATCAGCGTAGCTCATGTATTGCCTAGATTATATGTAAACTGGGCATTTCCTATGAGCTGCAGTAACTTAAATATTCCTCTACCCAGGCACTCTTGCTACTGATATACCGTCATTGTCTCCTACTCCATTGGCTTTCTAAACACAGTTTGCTGTTCAATGTTGTTTTTCAGGAGATGACCCATTCATGGCCTCCACCACTGTCAGCTATTCACACACCAGGGAAAGCAGAACAAAGCAAGTTTCCCTTCCCAAACAAGGTAAGACCTGCAACACCATGTAGAGCCATGCCTCCTGCACCTCAGAATATGTCCCACGGGAGCCCTGACTAAGCGTGTGAGGTCTCTGGGCTGAGGTTGAAGCCATGCCGGTGACCTTCTCTACGCGTGTGCCAGTATCCCCTGCCTTTTCCCTGCTTACAGCCTCTGCAGGGCTACACGGCCTTGTTGACGTGTCTCCTGGCAGCAGCACTGACGCTGATGCGTGGGTCACGGGTTCCTCACTGCAAGGCAAAACCGAAGGGGCCCCTGGTGGGGTGTCCAGATGTGGTGCCTTCTGCGGGCACCTGCTGAGGCTCCTGACGGATACCTCAGGGCACATACAGCTGCCACGAGTCAGCTCCTGCTCTCATCCATTGCTCCTGCTTCACTTGGCTGCACGAGCTGAGATTTTTTGTTGAAATCATTGAGGTCTGAGGTGGGCTTTGCTAATACACTGGCCTCTGCAGTTGGGGGCTGAGGAGTAGGCATGCGTCCTCTGCCACCGACCTGGCTTCAGGGGCAGCTTTGCTAAAGAGGCAGGCAGCCCAGTGCCATGATGCCCAGAGGGGCCACAGAAGTATTTGCTAGGGAAGAATTTGGTCCCTCAAAGGACCAAGGCCACTGGTCCTGCTGATGGTTCCTTGAAACCAGCTCCACTATTGTATGTGTATCCCAGGGAGGATGCAGTGCAGCATGGTAAAGCTCATTGGCACGAGCTTGGGGAAACCACATTTTTGATACTTCGTAAGTCAGGAGGGAATGGAATCAGCTATCCTATGCAAGAGCCAACAAAAATTTCACATTGTATCGCCATCGACTGTTTGTATGCCGCAAGCATATTTCATGATGTGTTCAAGCTTGAAAGATGGTGTTGATGGTGTTTATAGCCTTTCTCCTTTTAAAGCAAGCTCCTTTGGTAACTTCTAAGTCTATTCTGCAAAATTTAGTGGTGGGAATAAGTAAAACCACAAAGCTGAGAAACCATCAAGATTTGCCTACAGTAAAAAAGCTTTTCCTTGGATGAGAGTGTCATGATTTTGAAGTACCAGGGGTGTAAACCAAAACATCTCTGGCATGTTATGAAAGAAAAAGAAGGAGATAACTGACTGTCTACTTGCTCGTTCAAGGCAGACAGGTGATTGAAGACGGTAGGCGGGCTGGAGGCTTGTTACATTAGAGTAAGTCCAGTAGGAGATAGATGGATCAGCAGCTTGCAAGCAGGTGAAGTGCCCAGATATGGATGACAGAAACGAAGTGGTGCTTGCAGCTCCTGTCATAATTATCACCATGTGACATGTTTGCGTGGCACGCGTGCAGACATGCATGGGCAAGGTATGCACCTATCAGCATATCTATGTGGTCACCCTAAAAGCAGTTCCTCACAACTAAATGTATTGTGATAAATATAGGAATAGGAGAACCACAGACCATAGGACAAAGAGATGTGAATAATGGTTGATATTGACTTTCTCATCTTCTTTCTGCCTGTTCATCCATCTCTCTGGGAAATATTCTAATAGTTTGACCTGCAGAGCCGTTTCAGAGATCTGCCATTCATTTTTAAAGAGCCTTTTCCAGGTGGTTTCCTTTTCTCTTACCAAAATAGAATTTCCGTTTTATTTAGGCTTAGGATCGACAAGATTTCATCTAGTAACATATGAGCATACTTTTGTACACATAACATCACATCTGTATTGTGGTCTGGATGGACTGCATAGTCAGAAATTAGAGTGCTTTGTGTGAGGTGGGGAAGAAGTACCTAACATAACTCTCACTAGAGTCCTGGAAAAATCCTGCATTGCTGGCCATAGATCGTGTTAATTTTAGACACCACCTCTATTTTAAAATATTTTAAAATAATTAAAAGCTACTTCTGTGGCTTACTCTCATGTACAGTCACAGACTTTAGAAGGCAACAGCTTTTCAAGTCTCAAAATGCAAAGAATGGTTTCCTAATTTTTCAAACTTTTTTTAAACATCCGTAAGGTAGCTATTGCTTTTCGCACAGTGTGGTGTAAAATCTTTGTTGGATCTCATAGAGGACATCTCCATAGCTCTTAGGAAGCTTTCCCACAGGTAAGCTACGTAGCTGTCCCAACTCGTTAAAACCTAAGGACTACACCAAACTGTTGTGGATCGCACGTTATTCAGATAAATGGGCCTGTCAGTTAAGTAGTGGCCAAGGTCAGCAAAGAGGCTAAAAGGCTAAATTCAGGGCATAGGCTTTATCTCTTAGTTCCAAGCGATGCATGGTACCGCAAATTCATTTTCAGTCTTTATAGCAGTGTTGAGAGATCAGTTCAGTTCATTTGCAATGACTCTTCCAGCCAGAGAAGCACGAAGGCTGCAGTCCTTTTTAACAGAAGACGGTTCCCAAGTGTAAAGATACTCATCATGGTGGGAATGAGAAGAAGAGAAGCTCGTAGGACTCCTGCCCTGCTGCAAGGATGCAAATCATCCTTACTTTTGTGTCTGTAAAAACTGAGTGTCAGCATCATTAGTTCCGATACACGCCACACTGCTTTTAACCTGCAACTCAAATAATTAGTGATCTGACAGCTTGAAACTTGAAATTTATTAATTAGGCTATTAAAGTTGCAAAGGCCACAGCAACTATAGCTAGACTGGTTTTGAAATCTGTCTAGTAATAAAAGCTAAATAACTGAGGTTTATATATCACAAATATAGCAGAATTGCATATTTGAAACTGCGCATGTGGGTATGTCCATCTATATAACTATATGCTCGCTGGATGGGAGGATGTGTGTGTATATGCTGTACCTGTATATGAAATCAGACCTCATTAACATGGGAGGTCTGCATTAATGCACAAGAATGGAAGGATAGTCCAGGTCAGGTTTACACGTGCGGCGGTGCCCAGTAGATTTCCCAGCACAGTGCTGCTGGGAGAGCACACTTAGGGAACTGTCCTTTATGTAATAGAGGGCATAAAGTTACATTTCATCCTTAACTTTGAATTTTCTTTCTCTGTGGAATTAATTTGTACTCTTGAATTTACTAGGAAGGGGCAATGACAGTCTCTTTATTTCTTGTTTTTCAAAGCTTAAGGATAATTGAATCAGTGTGTGGTATGACAGGCTGTGTGTGCTTTCCTTTCTCCTATCCCTGTCACACTTTGTTACGTACAAATGATCAGGCATTATTTGATTGTAATTTTATTTAAAACATCTTAATAAATAAACTTTAAATGAATAATTAAATTTGGTAAGTAAGAGCTCACTTGATGCTTGTGTGAATGAGCTTTCATGTTCAGGCATTAGTTCTCTACTCTTGTGCAGAAAAAAATGCTGTTAATTCTGCTGCCTGCTTTGCTCTCTTTCTTCATTTTTGCTGTGATTTCATGTCTTGGAAGTTTGATCAGGTGTTTGATTTCTAGTTATGTGTATGCAATATTATGGGATCAGCTATCATTTTGTTATTTGAGAATTAATTTATGCACTCCAGGAGAACTGGTGTCTTGTCACAAAGCTATTGGGTGATTATTCTCAGCAGAAGCTAAGTTATCATAGTGATGTTATTCTTTACGTGCTCAATTCATTTACTTTTTCCGTTCTTGTTGATTTTAACAAGCTGGAGCAAATACAGTAGAAAATAATCTGTAGAAGTGGAGACTTCACCTTTGGATTTTAAGTTACATGAAGTCATACTTTTTTCCTACCTCAGTGGGAGCATTCTCTATTTCACTATGAGATTTTTGTAGTAGCCTTTATTATTAAGAATAATCTGTTGAGAATCAAGACACTTATTTTAAAGAATCAGTTAAAAGGAAAAGTGAAAATGTTATAGCTCGTACGTTTTGCTGATGTCAAATTTGAGACTATGCAGAGCCAATGGCAGAGGTAAGGTACTGTGCTAGGCAGTTAAAAAGGAGGGTGCATTCTTCCTGAGGTTAATGAAAATGTAAAAGAGTGGGCGAGATCCTTGTTTAGCAGTTTCAAACACTTTTACAAACCCGAGGGTATTTCCATCAAAATGATTGTATTCCCCAAAACTACTCTAGGTACATAAATTTGCTATTCTGGAAACTGAACATGCTCTAATAGCCTACTTTTATTGGCAGCCTGGCTGGCTACTAGAATAGCATTTAAATTCAAGTGTACATGTCACTACATCACCACTGCAAGCTGATCCTAACTTCTTAAGATTATATTCAGTCACCAGAAAAAAAACAGGCTTTACTATCCCTTCATCGGCAGCGTTCACAAAAAGCTGAGGCAATTTGTCAAAAGTAGACAATTTCAAATTATTGGTGAAACCCGGTACAGATCTTTTCATACTGCAGTTGAAGGTAGAAACTCTTAGGGTTTGCCCAAAAATTTGATGCCTCGCATTTCAGATGTGTAGGATTGCAGTGAATTGCAGATGTGTATTGTAGCATAAAAATTACAGATCAAAGACATGCAGTCTGGAGAGCCTTGACTCCAGAGCAAATGGTGCAGATAGAGGAGATTTGGCTAGCTGAGCCCTCGAGACCCCAGTGCCTGCGGTCCAGCCAACCTCCATTTAGAGATGCCAAGAAACTCTTGGGGCCCCAAACCCAAGGCATGCTTCTCAGTGACTCAGCAGCAAAATCTCCGCTCGGCCGAGCTGGAGCATCCTTGAGCTCTCTGGGGACTTGCAGTTCCTTTCTTGATGAGCTGTGCATTTGGCTCATCGCTCAGCCTCTGTGGACCAAGGATCTGGTCCAGCACCCGATTCCTCACTGAAAATGACTGCGTGTGTTGCTGTGGGTGCCTGGCCTCTCCGAGCACTCTTTACTGCAGTTGTAACTGCAGCATGTATACAAGGTGGCATTCCTGTGTGTGTCTGGGTCATTCAGAAGCAGAGTCACATACAGGATACCTTCCCTGCTGTCATCCATAGCAAAGTGTTCTTTTTTCCCTTGATTTAGATACCTTTTTGTTAGAGTTTATATTTGTATTTCCCTTCTATTTATAGGCTTCTTTTATATTTTATGAATGCAAACAAATTTTGTGAGTAAAACGTGAACAATTGCACATGAGGGAAAAATGCATTTTTTATTTACTGCACTGTATTCATAGATATTGCGGTTGTGATACAAGGCTGACCTTGTAATCTTGGGGACCCAAAACTAAAGTGTGTATTTCCATTCTCTAGTGCTGTCAATAACAACATGTGAAAAGGAAAGACCAGCTGTGCTACTGCCTCAGGAATCCAATGGTCCATGAAACAATATTGGTCTTCCCTCTGTCTTCTCATCTAAACTTGCAGAAGATAATAGACGAGTTTTGGCTGATCAATAAATGAATAGTGAGCAGAAGAGTCGTAATAGCTATACAAGGAATTGCACCATTAAAAGGTTGTTTACAAGCCTTAGAATTAATGGATTTTCAAAGAAATATTGGATTTATTCTTGTAATTGAAAATTACTTTGAAACTGAATGAACAATTAACAGTGCTGTTTGTATTGTTAAGGTAATGTTCAAGCAAGTATTGCAGTTAAAAATTGCTGTAAAAATAACGCACTGTACCTTTTTTCTTTTATTACTGTAGGAGTCACAACAGGGATCTACAGGACACAGCAATACAAGTAAGTACCAACTCATTTTCTGGCTGCATTCGGTGGAGGGGATGACAACAACTATGAAAAACAAGTGACTGATAGAGTAAGGAACCAGTAGCAGACTGGGACAGCGAAGAGCCTCAGCTGGCAGTACTTGGCTCTGGCCAAATGTGGAGAACTGAACTGAACTGAAGAGTGACCATCAAAATGTCAGCTCTTTTGGTGGACTGGGAAGAACAAAAAGAATTCATTTTGTTATGGCCAAGTAGATAAGAAAGACTGAAAGGGCGAAAGAGTGGCTTTTTTAGAAAGCCAGAAAAGAGCTGACCTAGTTACATGGCCAGCTCCAGACTGCCAGAAAATTCTACAGGAAGACTTGCTATCATTTATCTTTCATAGGCAATGGTGTATTTTGTGGCTATCGCACAGTAATAAGCTACATAAATCCTGCCAAACTAACACCAGATAATGTCTCAAAGACCATATGGCCGTGGGTCTTTTTGGCTAGCAGTGTGGGCAGGGGAGTGATGTGTGCTTGTGTGGCTCCTGGTTGGGGATTTTCAGTGGACTCCAATTTACAAATCATTGTGCAGATCAGCAACACTTTAATTACATTTAGTTATGGTAAAAAACTCAGCAGCTGTATTGAAAGGAAAGATTGAATTGTTCTGCGAAACAAAATATTAATCCTCTCCCCTGATACCTCTGACTGTTGTTAATGTTGTCTTGCATATTAAAAATACGTGATCCTATCCTTCTCTCAACATAAAATCACCGCAACCAAAAGAACTATTTTGCTAGCTTCCTGACCTGTCAGCCAGCACAGAGCCTGGTTTGCAAATTACAGGGCTGTGACGGAAGATGAGCTGGTAGGAAGGGCTTTGAAAGTGGCCGGTCACCCACTGTGTGAGGAAGAAGACATCCAGAGAGACAAGGCTGGGAGATGTAGGCTATTAAAATGGTGTGGCTCTTTGCTGGGGAAAGGTCGGCATGCGGAAGACAATGTTGTGAAGAAACATGCAGTGGTGTCACTTAATTGCTGGCATCGGTTTGATATTGTTGCAAGTACCAGCACTAAGAAAATAATAAAAGGCAAAGGGGATGAGGTTCTGTCAGAAAATAATGAATACAGTAATGAGAGAAGGAAGCACAGAAGGGCCATAAGAGAGAGGGCTATGCAAACACACACAGAGTCACAAGCATGACAAACACACCAGCTGAGCTGAGGGCTTTGCGATGACATCAGAGGCCACAGTGTTTGGCCAGCTTTGGTCATAGTTTCATTTTGAGTATGTCCTTCTCTCAGCACTTGAATAAAAGTGATTGCTCTGCAGATCTAATGAAACATGCTTTCCTGTGGAATAGGAAATCGGTCCTACCTCCTTACAACTTTCCTCTGCTCCTTACTCCAGTGGTCTCCGACCTCACTTTACTTCCACTCCCCCCATCTGCCTTCCCACACCACTGTACCTCCAGCTTCTTCTTATCTCCTCATTTATCCTGCTCAGCAAAATCAGCATATATTTGCAGCTAGGCTGGAGCTGCACTTGGTACTGCCTGGCTGATGGCAACCAAACCAAAGAACAGCTGAACCCATGCAGAATCATTTTCTTCATTGGTGGCAAAAGTTAGGGTCGCTGTCAGACACCCAGACACTTTTCCTAATGTTGCAGAGGGAATCTGACTACCTCTGAGACCTGTAACCGTGAGGATCCCTGTTGAGGTGCTGGAATAAGACATCAAATGAAGACACAGTTAGAATGAAACATAGACCTTACCAGTCCTGTACGGCAAACTCAAAGGAAATTCAGGAAAAAAGGGATTTGGCTGTGTGATGGGTTGACCCTGGCTGGACCCCAGGTGCCCACCAAAGCCACTCTATCGCTCCCCCTCCTCAAGTGGACAGGGGAGAAAAAATATAACAAAAGGCTCGTGGAAGAGGTCTCTCACCAGTTACTGTCACAGGCAAAATAGACTTGACTTGGGGAAATCAGTTTAATTTATTACTAATCAAATCAGAGTAGGGTAATGAGAAATAAAAACCAAATCTTGAAACACCTTCCCCAACCCCTCCCTCCTTCCCAGGCTCACCCCCACTCCCAGTTTTCTCTCCCTTCTCCCCTGCAGCGGCACAGGGGGACAGGGAAATGGGAGTTGGGGTCAGTTCCTCACACCTTGTCTCTGCCGCTCCTTCCTCCTCAGGGGCAGGACAGCTCACTCTGCCCCTGCTCCGGCCTGGGGTCCCTCCCACGGGAGACAGTTCTCCACAAACTGCTCCAGCACGGGTCCCTCCCACGGGCTGCAGTCCCTCAGGCACAGACTGCTCCAGCGCGGGTCCCCCGCGGGGTCACAACTCCTG
>JAVKLA010000057.1:7626962-7670950 GCA_034782735.1 Sagittarius serpentarius
GGCTGCAGGGGCACAGCCTGCCTCACCGGGGTCTTCCCCACGGGCCGCAGGGGAATCTCTGCTCCGGCGCCTGGAGCCCCTCCTGCCCCTCCTTCTGCACTGACCTGGGGGTCTGCAGAGTCATTTCTCTCACACGTTCTCACTCCTCTCTCTGGCTGCAGTTGCTGGGTTTTTTTCCGCCCCCTTCTTAAATATGTTACCCCAGAGGCGCTACCACCATTGCTGACGGGCTCGGCCTCGGCCAGCGGCGGGTCCATCTTGGAAACAGCTGGCATTGGCTCCATCACACACAGGGGAAGCTTCTAGCAGCTTCTCACAGAAGCCACCCGTGTAGCCCGCCCACTACCAAAACTCCACCACACAAACCCAGTACAGGATGTGAGAAAATGCTAGTAAATGACTTATGTGGGAAAGAAACCTAATGGTCTATATGTACTGTTACCCAAATGTGCATCTTCAGAGTCTCAATTAGCTGTTATTTCCCACTGCACCATGTCTTCTTTGGAGCGGCTCTTGAGCCTGTCATTTGCCATGGTTTTACTCCAGCTGCAAACATTGTCTTTCTCATCAATAACATCTGCATTTCTCTCATCCTTCCCCTGCAAGGAAATCAAAACATTTTAAAAACGGTAATGGCTGAAGTTATACTGCTCTGTCACAATAAGTATTTTTTATCCCTGTTACCCAGAAAGGAAAACTTGGTCTGGTTAGGTTGAGTGATTCACCCAAATTCCAACTCAGAGGAGAGAAATCCTTCTCTGGTCACCCACTATTCAATGGGGAAATCCTATAAAAGTTCATTTGAAATTTATTTTGAAATGGGAGAAATCTGGACATGTCTCCTCTGGTTGTATCTAAAAAGATTAGGGAGGGAGTTGCATGAGGTGAGGCAGAAACTAGCAAAGAACTCCCAGCTTTGTGGCTAAGGATCTGAGGTCTGATGGTTTCCACTGTGTTTCTGGAGGCGTGTGTATGCATATACAAATCAACACACAGACACGTACACACACACCAACGCACACACAGATCCACACCCATTTCAGGAGACATACACAGTGCTTAGCACCTGAAATAAAGTGTGCTAACAGCAGTCCCATAGCGAGGTGGGTAGCATATTTTTTCTCAGTTCCAAAAAGACTACAAAAAGCAAAGGACAACACAAATTTGCCCATAAGAAGAAGCCAGAACTAGAGAGGATTTAGCAATTCAGCAAATGCCAGCCTCCCACAATGGTACCTGCATGCATTTGGCAGGTTACATGGAAAATGGAAAGCAAATCTTAGTCTAGCCAAGAGTGTGTGTGACAAAAACAAGTTCTTCTGACAGGTAATTCCCTTTTACATATGCTTATCCAAGTATCTTATCTGTACTGTATCTGTGACATTCAACTATGCTTAGTCTATACACATTTTTTAAATTTCTGAGATTCAGTCAAGTGAGAACAAAGTTGGTAAGAACTGATAAAGCATTAATGGGCAGATTTTCTACTCTGATAGGCCGGACTGATGCGTTTCTACCATCTGTACAGGCTTCGTTCTCCCCCTCCACACAGAAGTATGTTAAGTGACGATTAGCATAAAAGCAGCTGCAAATGCTTACTGTAGGATAATTCATTAATATCCAGTTTGGCTAAATCACAGAGATTCCCTTTTCTCTCTCCTCACAGTACTTACGCTGTTTCCCTTGTTGCTGCATTAACATACATTGCTGAAAGTAGAACTGATGTGAACTCTGCTGGCAAAGCACTCAGGAATCCATATTCCCTCTCACACTCAAACAAACCAGTGTTCATGGTAATAATTCATCACTTATAAAAAGCCTAAGTTACAAACAGAAAATCTTTGAATATATGCCAACTGTTACTGTTGGTTTCTTGTTCCAAATTACCATAATGCAGATGAGCTCCAGGGCTCCAGGCACCCTAAGGCTGACAAACATATACTGTAGCAACAGCTTTCTAGCCAGCGAGTTCATCATCTGGATATACTTTCTGAGGTTTCTGCTAAAAGTGAAAAGTGACCTGGAGATTATGGAGTGGATGTATTCCATCCCGTGTGGGTGCCCCGCTCGTGCCTAAACTTTACGCACTGTCCTCCTACAGTAAGTGCTTAGCTTCCCTAGAGGTCCACAGTGAGTCAACAGTGGTTTTGAAGTCATCCAGACTGTTTGCTAAAGTTTAGGCACCTAGGCTGGGTAGACACAAACCCTCCCAGAGGGGAGGACGAGATCTAAAAGCACCACAGCAAGGTGTCTGCAATACCCAGAACCTCCTCTACAAGACGGCTGCTTACAGAAGGTTGCTGTCTGGAGTAAGTCTTTCACCTTGCTTCTGTACAGCAGCTGAAGGACATTGGTAGCAAAACCCTGCCTCTTCTGAAGGCACAGCAAGTTTTCCAGAGGTGCCCCTTACAGCCATTGCTGGCATCCCAACACGGTATGGAGAGTGAGGGTGAGAACTTTGTCAGCAGTAAACGGATGATACATCATGCTCGTGTGCATGGAATAGGTTGGGAGCTGATCCAAAAACCCACTCAACTCAAGTCAACGAGCAGAAAATCAGACAACACCGAAATAGCCTGACCAAAATAAGCGCTTCTCACATTTTTTTCTGAAGGCACAAGTGTGTTTTGGTTTAACGAAGCTCATTAAAAGGTAATGGAGAAAAACACATCCATCAGTAAACCAGTCACATTCAACTTTTGTGCCTCCTTGTCTGCTAGGCAACATAAACTCATGTGTAGACAGCTATTAGCATCCAGCGACACACAAGAGGAGCAGCAGCTGCACAGTCACTAGGTCCAGAATTCAAGTTCAGGGTGATTCAAGTGGAGTGGCATACCCTGTACATCCATGGTAGAGCTAAACAAAGATCTTACACTGAAGTGCAGCTCTCTCAGGTTACTCAGCAATAATTACAGCAAACAACATCAGCCTTCCTTTTGGGCGGGTGGAGAAAGGAGGGAGAAGGAGTTGGCCTGACTTCGCAGAAGGAGTACCACCCCATCAGCTAGCAGCCTGCTTCCATGGCGTCTGTGCTATGTAACTCAGTTGCGTTGGGCAGGTGTATGATTTTGGACCCAAGAAGGGGATTATCAGAAGCCAACATGCTATGCCAGGACCCATGTGAGTCGTAAGGAAATGTGAAGAGGCATCCCTTGGGCCTCTGATGCTTCTCAAGCATTTGGGTACCTGACTACTCCCGGGGCTGAGTGACTAAGCCAAAATATGTAACACAGCAAAGAGGGCTTCCCCAGCTCCCCCTTACAGGAGCTGAAGATCAGATCCTTAATCTGTCAAAATGGAAGTGAACCAAAACATCCATTGGGAGAACTGCGTCCTAATCACTGCCTTACTAGCTCCTGCTGATGCTGTCTTGCCTTCTATGAAATAATTACTGTTCCTGGAGCAGGGCTTTGGAGCACGTGCCTCTTGGACAGGGGACACTCTCAATAGCAGAGCTGTAGGGCCCTAGAGAAATCCTTTCCATTTCTCCAAGGTCTGCTATCCCTAGTAAAGCTTGTGCCCTCTAAGCAGCCTCTCTTTTGGACTTTCCTTGCCTGATGTTTCCAGAGTACCTGTGGCAGTGACAAGAAAAGTCGAATCAGGGTTGACTCCCCGCTTGCAAATGCTCCAGCAGTGCCCCCGCAGCCCTGTGATCGCCTTGGCAGCGGTCTGCAAGCGTGGCAAGAGTGGTCAGTGTTAGTCATGAATAAAGCATTGACATGTCACATCTGAGCAGTTTCCATACTGACCCATTTCTGATGTCATTTTCTTCTTCTCTTTTAAAGGGAAAAGTGATGTAGAGCCAAAGAGTCCAGAGAAAAGCGCAACCCATACATCGTAAGTCACTTTTGCGTTTAAGATTGGAGAAGGCAGCTGTGTTTTTATCAGATTTGTTGGGCAAAATAGAATGTGTTTGTTTTCATTAAGGTAAAGCTCTTTCACTGATGCTTTTCTTAAAATGGCTTTTTAGATAATGACTAAACATTAATTATTCCTAGAACTTCTGCATGCTAGTAAGTCAGAGATCTTTGCAAGTGAAATGGTTCCCTATCACACTGAATAGATATGAGATGATTTTTGTGGGTGTGTGAGGCTGGCCTTTACAACCTGACTTCAACATTACCTTAATGCTGCCGGAGTTTGTCACACTTGCTAAAAAACATCATGTCACATATGCCTTTGATGTACTGAGGTAATTTTAAAAGACTGCAGTCTGCAGCTTCAACTCTGAATTACTTGAAATCCAATTACAGCTATCTCGGGTCTCTCACGATTTTGTTGATGTTTTTGAATTAACAAAAGAAGTCAAGAAATAGATAGGAACAGGCACTTGTAATATATCAGTGTTCACCTTCACTCTAGTGCCACAATAGAAGCTTTTACCATTTTCAGCTCTTGAATACAAAGGCCTGAATTGTTTTGCCAACATAAACCAGTCTATGAAACAGATGGGCTGCAAGTTTAAAAAAAATAGCATCAGTCTCCCAAACTGAGCTAGATAAGTGAATTCCTTTAATAACTACCAGGCAGGAGCATTATGAATTTCTGCAAAACCATTCACCTTTTTAATCCCATTTGAGGGAGGGAAGTTCTTGTAACAGTCAGTCATGTGAATTTTAGAGTGCATCTTGCCCATAATTTATGTTTTCTGATTCCTGTTATTTAAATTCAGAGCATTATATCATGTAAATCTCGCAAGGTGTCATCATTTGTTACATGGCCAAAAGTAGTCACAGAAGGAGCTACAATAACGGTGATTTATTGTGGGATGTTTGGATTTCTGCTGCAACCGCGCATTAAAAATCTTCTGGAAATGAATCTAGAAAAAGATTTGACATGGTGTAAGAAATGGCTTGTCCTGCAGATTATGTTGTGGAATGTAATTACAGTATGTGAGTATATTTAGCCAAACTTATTAAATGAATTAAGCATTAGCAACCTTATGCCTTCTGATGGTATGATTACTGAGAATGGTTAATAGAATTATTCGAATAATTATAATTTTTAAAAATAATATTGCAAAAAAGACCGAAAGAAGAAGGGTTTTAATGCCATCTGGAGGTATTTTGGAGAAATGAACATATTTATTTTTGCTGATATTTAGCAATATGTAAAACATAAGCCATCCTCCAAAGTGGTTTTTCTAGTTAGGTGGTATTTTATTGGTGAGGCATGTTCGTTACTCTCCTTTCTTCTCCTTCTTCGTATTAAAATCCCGTAAGATCTCTGAACCCACAATGGAGGTATCTCTGAACCCACATTATGGCCCCAATATATTTATGGTTTTGGTTTGAGACTACATACTGTGTCATATTGTGTGCTGTATTAGATACAGCAGGCTTCAGAGTCTGGTTAGGTGTGAAAAGTTCCATGCCTAATAAGAGATCTTAGTACAATCTTCTGAAACTGTGCTGTCTGCTAGATATAGTATATTTATAACGCTTATCTTTAAATTGTTACTATATGCTAAGGCTACCCCACAGCAGATATTGGTTCCCAGAGCAATTTTTAGAAGTAGGAACGATTGGTTACCACTGATAAATGACTGCGTTCAAGAAGCAGAGGCCCCTATAGTTAGAGAAATTGTTTGTGTGGAAAAGGAGGCAGGAGAGAAAGGAGGAGATGAGAGGAAGGGAACCAGCAAGTGCTGTGTCAAAGAGGAGGAAGAAAACAGCTAAGAAGGAGGAAAAGGAACAGGAAACACCAAATTTTCAGAAAGATGTACAAAACTGAGAACAGTGGAAGAGAAAACCAGAGGTCAAACGCTGGAAACGAGAAAGAAGGGAGAGCAATATGAGCAAAAGCTATTAGTAAACTAAAATGTGTTCTTGAACAGAGGGTTGGATACCCGGGTGTTAACAGAGAAGTAAATTAACTCGTGTTGATGTGCATGGGCACACCAATGTCCCCGTTCTCGTTCCGCTCCCTTCTGTTGGCCTTCCCTGGGTTTCTTCTCTTTTCCACCTTCTTCTAGGACAGACTTTTATCCCTGGTTCTCAGGCAGTCGTGAATACAGACTTTCACCGCTCTTTGGGGGACGCAGCAGCTTGCCCCTGTGCACAAGGTGCACAACCAGCAGGACCTACAGTGCACACGTAACGCGGATGCTCGAGCGCATGTGCCTGGCTCCGTCCACAGTAATGGACGTACTCTTCCTCTGCGTACACGGAGAAGACCATGCGGTTGCGCAGCTGGACGAGAGGCCCAGCCCTGCCCAGGCCTGCAGCTGGGAGCTGGCGCAGGTGTGCAAGGGGAGAGGCGTGCGAGGGGGCGTGAACGCTGCCAGGGGGCCCCGTGGGTGAAAAAGCCTGCACCTTCTTGCAAGGTGCCGCTCCCCTGAGAATGTCGAAGGAGTCCGGTTGGCATCTCCTGGCAGGGGTGCTAAAAAGGAGCGACATCCATGTCGGAGAGGTGGCACGTTCAGGCCTGACCAGGAGAAACTGGATTCGTTTCACTGTGAATCAGTGTTTCCTTGTGAAAATGGAACAAACAGCAACAAAAAAATCCACAAAGCAAGTCATGTTAGCCTAGACAAAAATAACAGAAAAGACAGGGAGGAGCAAATTAATGTTTCTTTCTTGCAAATGTCTTTTTTATTTTCCTCAGGCATGTTACAAGCCACACAGTCGAGCCAAGCCTTATATGACTCAATGGCAGTTAATTCATCCCTGGTGCAGATTTACTACCTCTATCCAAACATTATTTATGCAGCTTCAAAGGACAGGTTGATTACCCTCCTGAATCAGGCAGTGAGGCGCTTGTGAACCAAGCATTTACATGAAGTCTCCCCTCAAGACATTCCTCCTGCATCGTCCACTGGGCTCCAGGTCCTCAAAAACAGATATAACCCTGTGACCTGGAGCCCCAGGGCCAAAGGTGCTTCCCGTAACCTCCGAGAGTATAGAAACCTAGAGTGCAGGACATGAGCCGGTCTGTTCGGAGGGGTTTGGGTACGGTAAATGCATCATTCTGAATAGCATTATGCATAGTGGGTTTTTTTCCTGTATGCATTAACTCACTAGCTAGACTCAGTATGACATAGCTCTCCACTGATAATAATATTAAACATTAAGAAACTGGTATACGTTAGATGATACACATTAATTGATGCAACATCCAAATGGGGCAGATAAATAAGGGCAGTTATTACAATGCTAGAGATAACTGAGACGGATGTAGGAGAATGAGAATGATGCAAAAGCGGGGAGGAAGTCTGAGCAGAGCTGTATCCTTTTGCACGATATTCCTATGGCCTTCACCGCCTCGGCGTGCACAATAATCGCCTGAGCTGGCACTGAAGAATTGCAATAAAAGGTGCAAACAATACAAAGGTGTTAAGCTGTCTGGAATCTTCCCCACTTGATTCATGTTCCTTGTAATTGAATGCTTTTAAAGCCATGAGAATTCTGGATTTGAAGGGGTTTTTTTGTTGTTGTACACTTAATATATATAGCTCTCTATGGTCATCTGGTTACAGCTTCGCTGAGCATTTCTGAACTTTTAGGACTGTTCAGAAATACCCAGAAATGTTTTGTTCTTTTGGTTTTGTGATAAAAGGTTCAATTTTCAATGGTCAAAAAACTTTCACAGATTTCGTTAAAAACACCTAATTTTTATTAAAACCCTTCTCCCCCTGTTTTTACCAGTTATAGTCTGAAGGGCTGTGTTAAAGAGTGGGTGAGGGATGAAGAGTGCTGTTTTGTTCTTTAATATTTTCAGATACAGGATTTTAGTCTTTCTTTGGCAAAAACTGAATCCTCTCAGTAAACCGTGGAACATTGCAATTAAAACTTTTAATTTTATAAAACTTCTGTACAAGGAAAAGTGTTTCCAACCAGTGCACGTGTTTCAGAGGACCTTGTGGTGCCAGAGAAACTCCTTCCCAAGCTGGGGGTCTGCAATCTTCCGTCCTCCCACGTAGAAAATATGACAATAATTCAAAAATGGCACAAATACACAAAACGCTCGGCAAGGCTCCTGCTCTTGGGATGACTTTCGATGTACTGTCTGTTGTGATGTTCTTCAGTACCTTTGTGTTTGTAAATGATTTCCAGTTCAGACTACCCGAGGTTAATCATGCCTGACTGTGATTCACTGCTATGCATTTACCTCGACATTTCTAGTGCACTTACTTAATGATATCAGGGCTAGCAACTAGATACCTCGGTGCTGTCTCTTTATTATCCCTCCCACAATTGTTTTCATGCTGAGCTGCTCCAGATTTTCCCTCCCTTTTTACAAGAGAATTAACCAAGATTGAGGGAGGCTTTTATAATTTATAGCAGTTATGCAAGTTTTGTCCTTTGCTAATACTCTCTGAGAATTGCAGCTATCTCGGTGCGTGTGTGTTTGCTTGTTTGCTTTTGCCAGGCAGAAATAGATGTTGGCTCTGTTCTTTCCCTGCACCAGTCGCCAGCATCACTTGGAGAATAGTTTGCTCAGGGGGATCTTCATTAACAGTACTAAATTCAGCAGCTTCCAAGCTGCCCGTTTGCAGACATTAATGCTACAGTCTCTTGCCCATCCAGCAGCTGCTCATCGTTCTCATCACCCTGCTTCTCCTTGAGGAAGGAAATAGGAAACGGGTACGTGGAGCAACGTCACTGTTGTTCTTGCTTGATGTGACCTACGTCTGTATTGGCACAAGTGTCTCCTGTTGTTTTTTTGCCTTTTCTTCCTCTCTTCTGTCTTGCCCCTTGTATCTTCAGGGTGACTCACAGGTCAACATCCAGAAACTCCTGCTGGTTTTGCCTTCTGCAGGTAGGAAGACTGAGGCAGAGGGGTTGGTTAAAAGATGCCCCCAGAGAACAGAGAGAACCAGTCTCAAATACAGGAGATGAGCTTGAGCGAGTGCTGCCCACACACCGTCCAGCTCTTAGCCCCCAGGGAGCCTGGCCTCTCACATCTGGCTGACGTGTGGTCTTGACCTTAAGTCTCTCCGGCAACAGCTGCAACCTGATTAAGCACTGGAGTTTGAAGAGGAGCCTTAAACCCACCTCGCTTCACCGAAAAGCCTAGTGCAAGTTATTGAAAGTTAGCCTTGGCTTTCCACCATCTAAAATAATAATTAGACTGTCATGAAGACTATCTCATTGATATTTGTACAAAGTGTTGAAAAATGTAAAGTTTCGTAAAAACGCCTAAGGATTACTCACCCAGAACAGTAAAGGAAATGAGCAGTAGTTTAAGTTTTTAAAGACAGACTTGGGTAGTAAGTGGCAAATGTCCTGAGGAGTGCCAGGTGTAGGGAGAAGGGGAGAGCAGGAGCTGCTGCCTCTCCCAGGCGCCCGCAGACCTGGTGAGCACGGGCAGCCCCTGCCCCATCATCACTCCCCCATCCTCCCCCCAGAGTTTCAATCTTGGGACAGGGGTCACCCAATTTAAATCAGAAGGGTTTGGCTTTTGTCTCACTGAACTGGAGGGAGGGATGGCAAATAGGGAAGGGGCAAACTTGAGAAGTTTTGCAGTCCGTGCTAAAAAAAAAAAAAAAAAAAAAGAAGGGGAAAAAACCTTACTATGATGAATGAAGGCAGTGTTTTTCAGAGCGATGGAGGTCTTGAAAACTGTGGAAGTGAAAGTCTGGTGTTTATCCATGAACCATGTCGCTGGCAGAAGAAGGCGGCTGGCTTCATTGCACTATTCCACCTGTTTACTTGAGCCTGGGCTTGCAGAGCTAACCCCTAACACTACCAGACTGTCACTCTGCTCAGACAGTCTAGCAAGAACAGCTAAAATTTTAAAACACACTCCTCAGCTCTCAAATTCTCATGGAAAAGTTCTTTTTTCTACCTTCTCCCCTGAAGAATTACCCTCAGTCCACGTACAGAGCATTTCTCTGTGTATTAAATGTATAGACCGTTAAAAAATACAATTCCACCATAACTTCCCGCTCCAAGAAACAAAGTGATTTCACCTGTGGGATGCATCAGAGCCTCTGCAGTATTGTCACAATGCTGATGTGAACCATGCCTGCCAATTCCTAACCTTTTCTGAGCACAGATTTTTTGGATTTGCAGTGTACCATGCTGCTGATAGTTCACAAAAAAATATTGTAAGTTGATACCAACAAATCTATTTTCTTCAAATGCTATAAAGACATTTTCTTGGAAGGCATTTGCTCATGCAGGTCTTGACCGAATCTATCTTTGAGGTTTAGCAAAGTTAAGGAGGAAGAATGAATTGGTATTATTGGTGATTATTTTTGCCATGTAAAAATTACAGACACATAGCAGTTGAAGATGATACAAGTAAAAAATCTTTAAATAACATATAAAGTCATATAAGAAGAACTTAAAACATGTTGCCCATGAAGGCAGATGAGATGGGGCTTATTTGTTTGGTTTAGAAAGAAAACACCTGGAAACCCAACCTGACCTTAATTGCAGCTGTGGTTTTCCTGGGGCAGAATTTAGCTTCTGTTGAGTTCGAGTCAGACAAAAAAAAGCTTCATCTGAGATGTCAACAGGAATGGGGATAGATGAATGCTAAATAAAAGCACTACTGAGGTCTGGGGAAGTTTTGTGATTGACTTACATGGGGTGAGATAGGGCCTTCGCTGTCCTATTTTTAAATGCTAGCCCTCTCTTTTACCAGATGTAGCCAATAGCTTGAGATAACCGCCCTTATCGCCGCAGGGCTCAGCACAGAGTTTTATTTATAAAGTCCCCTTGATCCAGACCCTCTTGTTTAGCACCTTCACCTTTACTATCTACCTGTACTCTGCACGCCGGAGAGAAACATAATTAGCCATGGGAAGCTGCCCTCGTTTTGATGCCACCCTTGGCTCAAAGCCGAAGGGGAAAGTGGTTTAATGCAAGAGAAACCCTCACTTCGAAACAGCAGCTTTTCTCCCTTTGGAAAACTTAATATAATGCTGGGCATTATTTCTAATTTTATACAGAGTCAAAAATGCTTCTGTAACACTGGCGTTCATTTAACGTCACTTACAATAAAGCTGAACAATTTAGCTGGCTGAAATACCGTCATGCTTGAGGAAATGTTTTCCTGTATTGCACCAAAAGCATATTATTTTTCTCTTAGGCACTGTTTTCCTTGGACTTTGTCATTTGTAAGGGACTAATTGGGAATTTTGAATGTATTATATATTAGCTCTGAGAACAGTGGTTAAAGAGAGGTTGCCAGGAAAATCAGGAGATGCAAATACCTGGGAAGAAGTCTATTTCATTGGAAATGCTGCCAGGAAGGCAGGCACCATCGACCCCGCTCCTTATTTTTTCTCTGAAGAAAATGATAAATGGAAGCTCAGCGTCTCGCACGTTGGAGTCGCGATGTGCGTGGTGGTGTTTTTGCTGGGCTAAAATTCCTGGTTGCCAGGGTAACACGTTTTGGAAATCCTCTACCCTGGGTAAAAGCCGCTGCAACTTGAAACGCGCCGGGGCTGATGCTCAGCGGGGGCACCACCGCTGCTGGGTGCGGGGGGCAGCTGGCTTTGCCAAGGGATTTTAGGCAGGGAAACAAAATAAAACGGGTCCAAAAGAAGAGAAAGGCCATCAGGAGCGTTCGATGCTTCCAGGCTCTCATAATCTGATTTTTTTCCCACACCATCACCATGTCCCGTCAGCCAAAGGGCGGGGGGTTACCTCGTCCCGGGGCTGAATCGCTGGGTGATGGAAAGACGAGAGGTGTGTGTGCGCCTGGACGGTGGGGAGGGGAGGAGGGCGAGACGGGGAGGAAGGGAGATACAGGGTTCTGGCTACCTGCCAAGAAAAATAACTAACATTTTGCAAAAGAGAAATCCTAAGACTGAGGTCATAGTATGGAAAAAGTCTGTTTCACAGACTCTTGAGCCTGAATACGGGCCAAGTTTTTTTTATGGCTTGCTTTTTTTTTTTTAAATGCAGGCATCCTATTAACATTTGAACACTAAAGCTCGTCCAGGAATGGAAAGATTTGGGAATTTGAAGTGCCTTAGTTTTCTGCTTTGTTGGTACACAGATATATTTTTTTAATTACAAGAAAGTGAGGTTTTGAATGAGAAGCTCCCTCATTTTGCTTTTAACTTATTTTACAACTATGAAGACCAAATTAAGGGAATCTAAAGAAATGCTTGTTTCTCCCACAGAGTGACCAACTCAAAAAAAAGAGACTTTTCAAGCTTGGTGGACAACTTTGTATTTGCCATGCAAAATACAAAAAGATACTGAAACCTGAAATGATGATGAATTTTTCCTGTGTGGAAAAGTCCTACTGTTCAGCCATGAATAGCTATGATTTTTTTAAACCTTTATAGTAGCAAGCTGACAGTTTCGTGATAAATTACTTTTCATACCTAACTAAACAAATTACTGAAATTCTTCTGCCTTAATCTCTGGATTTGGATTAAATGTCAGTGTGGATATTTTTTAACTGGGGGAAAAAAATAACTCTTTGGATTTGTTAGGATGTTATTGCAAGCAAGTTTTCTGGTCTTTGATTTGCTAAGCTACAACTGGAGTCTGCCTTCCTCAGGGTAAGAATATTTCCGCATTATCGTTTCACCTGTGGTATTTTAAGAGGGAGAATATTGTGTCTCGGTGTGTATCTCGGCTTTGTGCATTCTGTTCTTTGTTTGGCATGCAGACAAGCTTCATCTCCCCAAAGAGATGTGGAATATATTTATTGGCAATTTAGAATTGATGGTAGATTTGACAAGCAAGCACAGTGACACACCGAAGCTAGCAAAGCTGGAGATGAATCAGGACAAAGGTTTGGATGAGGTATATTGTTCCTGAGATTCAAAAGGGTTATACTTACAGATTGTTCCAAAATCAGGGCAACTGTACCACTGACTTACAAAGATAAAAGCTAAGTTTTTTCCAAGAAAAAAACCAACATGGTTTGATTGGCCCACAGACCTTTTATGGCAAAATAGTGCAATTACAGCTGGCATTTCTGCATGCTGATTTTTATTACTTTTGTAAGATATTTTGTCAGAATTCATTTGTGCTGATTCCCCCTTTCATGGCATAAACTGTAAGCAATTGTAGGTAAAGAGAAGGAATCTCTTGACATATTTCTTCAGAGATACACTCCAGGAGGTGCAATAGATTAGATATACTAAATTAAAACAGAACTGATCTGTTAGCTGATAAGCATGTGGACTTACTATGTATTTAATTGTATTAGAATTCAGTGCAATTGTGGGTGAAAATCCTGTACATTTGCCATCAGCTTTCCTACTATCAAAGCAAAGCAGACAAATCAGCACAAATAATCTCTTAAAAGTATTTGATAGCATGATACAGACAAAGGATGAGCAAATTATCCTTTTGTACCTTGTTTGATGACTAATTTTTGTGCCATTTATAATGGATGAAGTTTGGGGGGGTGGAGGAGGCCTTCTGTCCTGAAGTCCCCTAGGGAGATGAGGCAGGCAACCCTGCCTTGACGCAGTTCGGAGGAGGCCCAGTATAGCAAAGAGCAAGGAAAAGGTCTGGTTGGGAACCCCAGAACATCACAGAACATAACCTCAAAAATAATTTGTCATCACTCTGGTCTGTACTGGTTTTGACTGTTGGACTTAAGAAAAAATTCATGTGGCTGCTCACATAAAATCCACATGTTTTCCCCATAACTTACAGAATAAATGTAATATGAGACACTAACTTTAATACTTGCAGTCACTGTAAGCAACAGCAGTTTCTGTGGAAGAAAGGATGAAGGCTTTTGCCACAAACTGTTAAAAAACCCTGGGCTTTTCCTCTGTCACAGAGTAGGATTTTGATCTCGCAAATAATTACAGACAAGCATGATGCTTTCCAGCAGGACTTCTTTCAGCATTATTGTTTGAAAGACCAAGAGTTCCTCTGGGTACCTAGACTCATATTTATGCTCTGCTGCCCATCTCCAGTTCAGTTAAAAAACATTTCCCCGTGAGCTGCGTGCTTTCCTGTGAGCAGTCTCAGTCAAGCAGGGTGACTTTTATGCGTCCAAAAAGTGACCTGCTACAGAGTGACTGCACATGGAAAGACCAAGGGAAAAAAAAGAGGAACCTGTGTTTGTCAGGGCGGAGGTCTGCTTCTTTTCCCCATCCCTCACAGCTGCCACTAGCACACTGACCATCGCGTCCCGTCGCGCAGTAATCCCAGCACAGCTCCGGTGAGCGAGCGGTCCAGCACCGAGGCCAGGAGACAGACGGTCGCTGGGGAGGAGCATCCTTTCCTCCTCCTCAGAGCTTTACTTCTTCAGGCTTTGTATTCAAGAGAAAGCAAGCTCTCCCTGAGCCTTTCCCGTAGGTTTTGTCGCTGTCTAAGAGTGGTTGGCTGATACCACCCTTCAGCGAACTTGCTAACGTAAGGAGCCCTGCAGCAGCACACCAGCCTCCTGTGATTGATGCTGAGTAGCCAGGAGTCAGGAACCAAATTTCCAGCTCTGAAGCCTGGGAGTCAGTGGAATAAAGAGAGAAAGGGGAAGATGAGAGGTACAGTAACAGAAGACTTGTCAGCCAGATAGGATTTAGGAGTTTCATTATCACGTTAACACATAAGACTAAACAAAGACATATATAATACATAAACAATCAGAGGTGGGCACAAAGCTGGATGGTGAAGGTTAGATTGGTAGAAGGACCTAAAATATCAATATTATTCCCAACTTGCATATATTTCCTTAGACCACAGTAGGTGGATGACTTAATAACCAGGCATTATGGAAAGATTATAAAAAGCAACAGCCCTCCTTTAAAAATTTTTTTATTTATTTTTATCTAGCAGAAGTGGCCAAGTACAGCTTTAGCATGACCCCATTTGGCTCAATGATGTTGCAGAGCTATGAATTCACTGTGAGAACAACTCTTTCTGTACCCTGAAGAACATAAAAGCCTTGGTGTCTAGCTGGAAAGCAAATACCTCTGTTTATGTTTTTCTACTTGAGAAAAATTAAAATCTCATCTGATTTCTTTGCATGCACTTGTCATCCACTCAGAGTTTTATCCAAATAAATCTCTGGTTCTTTTCAAAGAACATCTTCCATATGAGTTGCATTAGCTTTAAAGACTCACCAAGAACAGAGCGGTCCAGGCTGACACTCTTGGTTTCCAACAGAGAAGCAACTGCATGAATCTTATCCTCCTTTTCTGCAGCTCAGTTAATTAAGTATTTCATGTCCTAAGAAGCTGCTGCCTCCCAAAGCCAAGGAGAGTGAGGCACCAGGCCCCGTTCCTACCTTTGGCCACCAGACACAGTGACGTTCGAAGACTTTCCACCCATCACACCGTGTTACACAACTCTTCCCCTCTCCCCAGCCCACAGAGTTGGTGAAATTAAATAACATGAAAAATTAACCCCACCGTTGTTGGAATGCAGCTGGGTAATGTGTGGCATCATTTGCTGCTACAGGAGAATACGCGTTTGCTGCTTTGGTAGTGGGGGCTCTGTGGACGGGGCGGAGGGGAGCCCGGTAGCACAAACCCTGGGGAGCACCTCTGCAGCTCCTCATCCCTGCCCGCTCTCCAGGTATCCTCAGGCACCTCAGACCCTATGCACAGGATGAGTTCTGATTTCTCTTTCCCTGTCTTGTTACCTGCTGTCCATCCCATGCCATCCACCACCCCTTCTGCTTTTCTTTCCTTCCTTTTTCTTTCTTGCTGCACCCTTTCTGCTGCTTTCCTACCATCCCATCCCTGGTTTTGTCAGGTTCATCACCTGCAGCCTCATTCCTCCTTGCTTTTCACCTCTGCTGGCCCTCCCCTTCTCCACTTTTGCCCACAAAACATGTCCCCATGTCTCCTGAAGAAAAGAAATAAAGAGATATAAGTAACAAGGGATACACAACTATACCCGCAGCAGCTCGGGTTCCTGGATTGGTGCATATGCCTCGTCGCCTGCTACTTTCTCCTTTGTCGCTTGATTCCTCCATCGTGTCATTTTTGCTTCATGGTAAATCACTGGGCTGAAGACTAACTTTTAATTCCTTTGTCAGGTGCCCAGGTATTGCCCCGATCTTCCTTTGGGGCACACAGTTTTCCATTACTTCTCTTTTAAGAATCGCCAAAAAAAGAGAGAGAGAGATTAATATGGAGAAAAGTTTAACTTAGCTACAAAATGCTTTCCTTTTATAACTTTCAGCATGATTAGCAGATAGGTTTATTTAATCAAATTGCCTTTTCTGTCAGCGTATTATTTAATGAGGGAGTTCTTTTTTTGATTGCATAGGAAATGTGGAAGCATTTGAGAATTTCTGATGTGCTATTTACTCATCCATTATGTTGGGAATCAGTTTAATTTCAATGTCAGCAGTGGAATTAATAATCATAACAGTTATCTGTCACAGAACTATCTATTTGGGGATTTTCTCAGCAAACCAGGATATATCCCCCGCCCTTTCACTAAAGAAGGAAGTTTTAAAAAAATAAGTCAAATTTGAACATGTTTTTGTTTTGATTATCCCTTCCAAGCTGATGGTGAAAGCACATATTTTCAGGCTTTAATTCAGCGTTGAGTCACTGATATGAAATCCTTTACTAGCGTAAATTATCCCTACTTTTTTTTTCCCACTTATTTCACTCTGAATTTCTCAAACGCTTCCATCAAGGATGGCTCCCCCATTAAAGTGCACCCTCCCTTCCTGAAGGAAAAAAAAAAAAAAAAAAAAAAAAGACAGTCCTGGCTTTCCAGAGATAATGCAAAATCCCCTTTTGCGGTCGTGTTAATTTGGGCTGACTTTGTTCTGGTTTTGGTGTTGCACTTCACCTTTGGACAAACAGGCTTCCCACGTGAGAGCGGGGGAGCGCCTGAGGGGACAGACGGACCAACGGACATGAAGGAGGAGGGCAGGGCCCAAATCTGGTTCTGCTCCCTTGAGGTTTCCTTCGGTTCTGCAGTTATGTGCAGCCCCACCTAAGTAAATAACTGATAAATGAATAAAACGTTTCAGCTGATACATTTGATAAGTACCAAGACCTTTTATATGACTCTAAAGTAAGGGCAGTAACTGTTAAATGAATTGCTTTTTAAATAAAACACATAAGAGAAATTTTTAAATCCTTCATTGTTCCTTAAAATGTTTTAGTGCCTCATTAATTCTTGATTAGCCTGGTTGTTAAGAGGCCATTATTACGTGGTAATAAGGTGTAGGAAATTACCTCCAGGACTATAGTCATGTCACACGGATCTGCTACAGTTAGCACCTCACCAGGTGCTGAGACCAAGTGCCAGTGGTGTAAATTAGGGGTTCGCTGCCTGGTGGTGGGGCTCATGGTGGTGGTCCTGTGTGATGGGGTGTTCGCTGAGATGGTGCGAGTCCTCTGGTGCAGAAAAGTGGAGAAGACCTGACAAAATATAACCCTCTCAGCAGCCTCCTGTCCTTCAAGGGCTCCCCGGTCTTGCCTTTGGCAGAGCATGGAAACTGCTATAAAACCGTGGAATAAAATTACTTTGCAATTACATTCGTTTAAGTAATTTTAAATATGCCTGAAGCTCAAGCAGATGAAAGTCCACTCTTTGCTGTATGATTTGTTAGGCAGAAAGTGTCACAGGAGGTTTGGTGCTGGTCCAGCAGAATTTCCCCAAACTAACGACCTCCTCAGGTCATTAGTATTTCTTTTGAACACACAACCCGCCTCAAAGCCTGCTACAAACATTGGTAAAGCTAATCATTATTACCCTTTTACAAATAGGAAAATGAGCCTTAGGGGCTATTTTTATTGTGATTTGATGCAACATTAATCAGCATTCAGAAGAAGCAGCATATTTGAATGTGCCAGGCTGCATATATTTATTTTTCAGTGTGTGTAATGCTTTTTTTTCCCCCTTAATTTCTTTGAGGTTGATGCTCTAATGCTCACAGTATGCAGCTCCCATTCATTACCTATACAGGGAGCTAATGCGGTACGGCAGCATCACCGTCTTTTGAAGAGCACCGAAGATGCTAATAATTAAAAACACAAAGCGCGCTCTCGCTAGTACTTTCCTCCTTATTCTTTCCCGGGTTTCGATCTTCGCACAGCAGATGAGGCACAGTCCTCGGAGGATGGAGAGCAGCTTGGTGCCAGCGTGGCTGCTGTCACTCTGCCAGCGTGCAGGGGTGACACCCCGCAGGGTGTGCTAGCACCTGCTCGCCTACCTCTTCGTGCTGTTGGGTTTCGGAGGGCGTTTGCACCTTGGGAGCGGTGTCGGAGCAAAGCTGCAGGAGAGCCCTGCTCCTGAGAAGCTCGTGTTGTGCCCAGACCCCCAAAACGGGGCTGTAGCCTGGGTTTCAGTCCTAAATATCCGTGTTTGTTTTTAAATAGCTAGGCACTCATTTCAGTGTGCCTTCACCCAAGGTCTTCAATCTTTCCAACCCACCGATGGGGTTGCCGCTTGTGCTTCCGGCCATGTGTGACTGTGTCCCTTGCCCCAGCCCCAAGCACCACCCCGGCACTCCTCAGGCATGGACCCCAAGTTTCAAGTGGCTGGGGAAGGGCACCTGCCGTTCATCCCGGTTTAACCCTTAGTCAGCCTCAGAGCCGAGGCTGCAAGGAAAAGTCTCCGTACTTGGTATTTCAGTTGCTTCACAAGCCGAAGTAGCCCCAAGACCCGTGCAGGGTGGCTTCTGCAAGCCATGGGCACCACTCACCCTCAAGCCACTGGACCCCAGAGGGCATGGGCACCCTTCCAAGCCAATTTTCACCCACCCCTTCTCGCTCTGACGAAGGACATCCCTCCGCACAGCGCTTGGCTTTGGCTGCTTTTGGGTGCGCAGAGCCGTACCAGTGCCGAGCCGGGGGCAGACTCGGTCCCCACACCAAGCGCTGTGCCAGCAGTGGACCCCCTCCCTGGCTGACAGGCGGTCAGGGACCATCACCCCAGCTGCGGCACAGCCCCAGTGGTCCCAAGCAGGGGTACAGAAGGCATCGATCTGCTGCTGCTTTGTACATCTGCTGAAACGTGGGTTTTAATATCTCATGACAATAAATATCAGCAAATTGTCATGACTTTTACAAGGATGGGGGAATAACTGCACCAAAACCCAAGTATTTAAAGGGCACTTCGGAGTGCAGTTTCAGATCTCACGAGAACAAATGGAAGGAGCAATTACAGCCCAAACCAAAGTAGGAGTTAATAACTACATGAGCGTAGCAGTAAAGAACGTCAAGAGTTAGCAGTCCCAGCGTGACAAAAGTTTATTTAATCCTACTCTAAACGAGCAATATAACAAATCCTTGTTAGGAATGAATGATCTCTCACATGTAGCTTAAAATAATTAAATTTTGAGTTAAAATACCAAAATAGGTCAAATGTTACGAGTTCTTCTGGAAGAAATTCAAATCGTCCGGTCCAATTTTATTTTTTATTTGTAACATTTTACAGATGAATAAATGCATTCTTTACTTAAAACACACTTGCCCCGTTTCAAGGGGGAATGTGTATTTGCCAGAGAGTTACAGACTCTTGAATGTTGACATATTCTGCTCCAGTAGCTCTGCTCTGATAGAAGAGATACTGTTTCGGCACCTCTTCACTTTCCCACCTTGTCTTCGGCCTTCTTTCACTTAAAATTTCCTCCTAGCGCAGGCTCCAAAGGTGAAGCAGAGGCTGAAGAGCCGAAGATGTTGGGTCACGGCTATGTCTGAGGTGATGCCGATGTGTACTCGGTCGGGACCTGGAGTTCCCTTCCCCGATCCTGGGTCCGATTGAACAGTGTGACTTTGGGAAAAAACAGTGAATCTTTTTGCCTCAGTTTCCTCTTTCCAACTGAATGAGAATAATCAGGGGTTTGTTTACTTTTGACCCCATAGGGTGTTGGGAAATGTACCTACGCAGAGATCTCTCCCTAGAAAATGGTGTGATAGAATACAGCCTGAGAATAAATTGGTACCTGTCTTGATAAGGAGGGGTCCTATTTCATACTAGTTAATGATCCTGGTAATAAGGAGAGTAACTCCTTGTGCTTTGGTGTTCAAGCTAGAAGGGAAAGTTGGAGAAACTATCGATAAGAAAAGGCTGGCAGACCTTTCGCTCACTCCTGATTCTTCCCTGGCACTGCTTTAAATTGCACATAAACTTCAAGCACAAGACGTTTATAAAAATATGTAGTGAAGGCTGGTTGCTGCATCTTTGGAACTGTAAAAACTTTTCTGCTGTTAGTGTGAGGATAGTAGTACACTGAAAAGTACAGAATGATTTCTTTAGACTAATAAAGACTCTGCTGGAGAGAGTCTAAAGGTTTATAGAACTTCTGGAAAGTTTTTTACGTATTTCAAATGTCTTTTTTGTCAGTCTCCTACATTTTGCCTATTTTATTCAGTATTTTCATCAGCCATCTCTGCTGTCTTCAGTGCACTAAAAATGTTTGAGTGCCTGATAAAACATGTACCTCTGAAGTGTTTTCTCTTATCAGTAAAAAAATCATTTGCCTTGAAGGTAATATAGTGGGCTAAATTAATTGCTGATGAAACTGGTTTTACTAGAGTGACACTGATGATGTAACTAACCCAATACATTTAGTTTAGGAGATCCACTTTTGACCATTAACATTGTTAGTGCTAAATTGAATTCTTTAGCAGTCAAGTGTCATCCCTCGTATAGATGACTTTTTAAAATATATATTGCATAATATCGACACAATATTTGCTTACAGATTATTTGCAGTGGCACTAAATTAACACGTTATTATCTGCAGGGTTTATTCTTACTTAAATATCGAACAGATAATTACCCACAGCTCTCTCAGTATTAAATCCTGCATATTTTATTTCCATGCCAAAAAGTACTTCCGAAATAATGATGATCGTTTTGATTGGGCTCCATCTGACATCGAATAATAACACGTGAAATGATACTTAATGCCTTTTTTTCGACGGTGGAGGCCGTAGGTAGATCCTGTAGGACACAATGTAGAATTCAGTTCCTGGCAACTCAGTATCAGATAATCATAAATTTCAAACATACAAACCAACCAACCAGTTGTACAGTGGAGCAGATTTGAGCAAGTGGTCTTAATTCCAATCTGATTTCATAAAAAAACCCACAAAAACCCACATCCTTGAATTTCAGTCATGTAACAATCTGAGAATCCATTTCCTGCGTGCTTGGTACATACCAACACTTGCTTACGACACTACTATGGTATAGAAGTTTGCTCCTATGGATGGCAGTGTGACAGCTGATGACAGAAAAAAATATTTCACAGAAAGCTTCAATTAACAGCCAATGAGTGGGAAAAAATGAAAGAAGCCAGTACGTTTTGTGGGTGCACACAAAATTCAAACCAAGGCTAGTTTCAGCAGCTTGCAAACTGAATTAAATTGACCTCTGAATCAGCATAAGTAATTGATGTTTTGTATGATACAATAAAAAATTGTATGGGTCAACTGAAAAAAAAATAATAGTTGTGGTCATTTTCTCAGCAAATTGAAAAAAATACATTCAGGGCTAATCGTTTCATTTAGGTTACCTCACTCCAGGAGGCATTTGGGCAGCCTTGTTACCGCACTAGACACAAGCATAGTTTGAAATAATGTTTTTGAAAGAAGAAAATTAAAGCATAGCATTTCAGAAATGTTGAAATTAATCATTTTACATAGAAATTAAACTTTTTCCGTTATTTAGGGAAAAGCGTTTCTCAAATCTAGCATTTGCCAAGCATTTTGGCTAGTCCTCACACTGTTCTTGATGGCTGAACCGTCAGAAAATTCCCCTCCGCTCTAAATCCCTCACACAAGACTAGTTAAAGCCTCGTCCACGCTCAAGCCTTTGTGAAAAATGATTGTCGACATTTTTCTCAAGATGACTCAACATTTCCAAAGATTTAGGATGGTAGAAAGCATTATCAGATATCATTTAGACTTCCAGATGATTATTTTTTACAAGATGGTTGTGGTAGTTAGCAGCTGAGTGGCAGAATTTGACAATCCGAATACAATTGTGTCTAATTCATTTTTATAAACTACTCCTGTTAGTTAAAAATTGATATTTCTTTGGAAGTGACATTACGGCCCTGAAATATGATTTTTGAATATGACTTTTTCTCAGAAACTGCCAGCATGGTACTGCCAGCATGCCAAGCTGGTGTCCAGAAGAAAATTTAAGAGCAGTGATAAAATGAAAGGGGAAAATAGAAGCCCTTCTTGCAAACAGGGGTTTGTAATAGATATTCTGACACGATATGAATGATGAGGGATGGAAAATTCATAATGGTGTGTAGAAGTGCAACACACACACTCTGTGTGTAGAAGACTGACCTATAACTCATAAGATGATAGTGTGTGTCGAGTGAGTTATGAGAGTTGTTCCCTGGTGTGTATTTAAAAAGAGACATTAGAAAGGAGATATAGTGTGGTTTACTGTTTGAGAGCTAACTTCATAATTTTGTCCAAAAAGTGGTTTTAAAGAAAAAATACATGCTCTTTTTTTTTTTTTTAAATATAAATATATTGTAGTCCAGGTGCTGTATTTCTGCACAGCACGTACAGGACCTGAGTGCTGGGAGTAAAGCCCTTCCCCTCTGTGAAGGGTCAGCTGATTATTTCTGCTGTTGTAATGTCCAAAGGAGATTATTTCTAAGGAAGAGGGATTTCCCACCTTCACGCCTAGAAGGGGTCATGTCAAAGTGAAACAAGCAGGCCAGAAGTGCTTGGTGCCATCACACCCCAGGGCAGCTGTGGGTCTGTGCCAGGATGCCCATGGACAACCTGAGCACGCTCCCCTGTCCCCGCAGCGCCTGCGCCCCGAGCCCTGGTGCTGCCTGAGCAGCCCCTTCCCTCCCTCAGCCCATCCGCAGGAAAACCTGACAACTCCTCCTGTATTTTGGTGGGACTGCTATCAATTCAGAGATTTCTGCCCCGTTGGGATTATCCTCTCCCCTTTCAGCATCTCGCGATCACAAGAAAAGCAGAGAGGAGAAAAGAGAATACTATCACTAAGGCCCCATCTCCTAATAAGATCGTTAGCGTGCAGAGCTTAGTGAAAATGTTGGAAACACCCTGGCCATGGAGGTAGCCCCTTCGGGAGCAGGGCTACCCCTTTCTCTGAGCCCAGCCCGCAGGGTGCAGGTCTGCGTAATGAGCAGCGATCCATTCGCCCCACGGGGCAGAACGCTGCCTGGCATTCCGACCAAGAGCTTTGGTTTCCTTTTGTAGTCTGCCTCGTAAGGAAAAAAAATGCATTTTTCCCTGCACCTAGCTTGGCTGCAAATGAAAGGCACTGAGAAACCTGCTCATGGGAGAGATTTAAGCCCATTCCTGCAAAAATTTGAGGGCTGGAAATTTTGACAAAAATCACAGCAGCCCTTACATATTTAATACACAGAACTCTGTACAGCTCACTCCTCAGCATCAAGTGATGGCACATCAAGTGATGGCCATACATGAGCTTTCAGGTCTTTCTGCCCCGTGTTTCTTTTTTTTTTTTTTCCCGTCTTGCCACACACCGAATTAATTATTTGACAATATATTCTGACATTGTATTATTTCAACAATAGCAGGATGTAATGGTATATAATTAGGAGCTGGAGTATAATGGTGGTATGAAGATGATTTGGGCAATGAGATTTTTTTTAATTAAAATTTCATTTCTGCAAAAGTGTCGTGCTATTGCCGTTACCAGTGTGTGAGCAGCAGTGTCTGTGAGTGAAAGGGATGACCCCCGGGGATGGATAGCGTGGTTTGCTGCCCTTTGTGCCCCGGGTGGGGATTCTCCCGAGGCACTGCTCTTCCGTACCATGAGAACCTACAAGGGCGCAATATATTTTGAAGTCTCTATAAAGTGTCAATTTTACAGTAAAACTCCTTCCACTTCTGCAGGGGGTGGCTGGTTTTGTTTAGGGGGTGTGTCTGTGAAGCATCTGGGGTTGTGAGGAGTCTGTTGCACCACGTACCTGTCAATTTTCTATATTTTATCCTCGCAGCCCATATCTCTAAATGAAATGGTATGCTCCCTTTCACAGTAGCTAGCTGGGTTCTTGTCTGTTTATTTGCTTGTTTTAATCATTTTTTCTCCATCTAGTCAAATAAACCTGTAAATTCAGAGTGTACGCTATGGAACTTCATCCAAAACTATGCTGTCTCCGTCCTGACAGGGCTGACAGAGAGTATAATCACTTGTATTGTCCAGAGTACTGTTTACATAAAGGAGCAATAAATACCTGTTGAAATTTTTACTGGAGGCCTCCCAGATGGATGGTTCATTTATTATTACAGACAGGGTTTCATTTACTTAGTTATTAAAAGAAGCAGGCCGCTACAGCCCATTTATAACTATATTAAAACTAAATGAAGCTATAAGTATTGCAGACAGGACAGAGTAAAATACATATAGTGGCTTTCCAGGAAATGGCTAGGAAAAGTATTTAAAAGGAAATGCTAGAAACTTCGGGGGTCCGGGTGTGTCTTTCACAGCCATGCTTCTACTGGCTGGAGCTCAGGAGGTAATGGAGGAGGTATAGTTCCTATATGTTCCTGTCGTGCCGCGCGGTGCCACATACATATTCGGCACTAGCCTCACCGTATCTGCCTGTCAGCCATGTGCCACTGGGAGGGACCCAACTAGCCTGTTCCTCCCCTCCTCTAGCCCTTATTGAGATGAAAAGCTCCAGCTGGGGATATCGAATAATCTTTTCCTTTATCCTAAAGCCAGAATATCACTGAATATCAGCTCCAGTTACAGGAGGGGACGGAGCTGCTCTGGCGGCACCGATCTGTAAAGCAAAGGCAGATTCATCAGGTGGATACGAGAGATGCTGGTTTTGAAGGTATCGCCAGAGGTCCAGCGCAGCCGGCCGTGAAATTAAAATAAAGGTTGTGGATTGTCTTTGTGGCACTTTTCTAGCACTGAGGACATTTCACCAGACATATTCACCCCTGCTTTGAATAAAGATAAATCGATCACTGGATGGGAAGCACATGGTTGCCTGGGAACTAGATCATGATTTTATTATGTCCAGGCTAGACAGATAAAGGACCGTCCCAACAAGGAAAGGCTAGTGTTCCAAAGTGGAAGAAATTGTTGACCAGAAATTGATGGTGTAGAAAAACCTGGAAACAAGGAAGTTTGGAATTTTTTAAGCAGAACTTGTTAGGTTAGCAGAAGGCTGCATTTCCACAATCAAGGAAAAACCCAACTTTGCTGAAAGCTAGCTCAGCTTCAGTGGTGAAGTAAAAGTAGCAATTAGAAATGAAAAAGCAGTCTGTTCAATAGAGATGAAATAAAAAATACATGTAACATGAAAGGGGAAGATAACAATCAATCTAAAAGAGAAATTATAAAATACTGAAGATGGATAAAAGGAGTGGAGGATACCAGAGGGAAGTTCAAGGCCAATGAGAATAAGGGTTTTCTTAAGGTATATAAAAAACAACAACAGTAAAGGAATTCTAGCAATAGCCCCTTATTAGCTGGAAATATTAAACCTATTAGTAATATTAGAGTCAATAAATATTTTTGAATATGAGAAAAAGCAGAGTGCCTGATAGACAAGCAGGAAGCTGAACAGTGTCTAGAGACAATAAATTATTTAAAATCAGTTACCCTAGATACAAGTATCTGTAAGCCTCAGATCTTCTATGCTACCATATGGCCATGAAGGCCACTGGCTAGCAAAATCTGAGGGGCATTTGTGATGTACCTTGAAATGTGGGGTAAACCCCAGGAGACAGCTAATGCTGTGCAATGTGCCAAAAGGCCAAGGAAGAAAGTTTAAGTTTTAAAGAGAGGTTGCCTGGCATGTCTTACTGCACACAAATTTGGGAGGGAGCCCAATCAGGGTTCCTTTAATGCCACTAAGGAACTGAAGGATAAAAGCATAATTATTTGTGTTCATTGTTTTACTTTCAAGAAAAGAAATGTAAGTTCTTATCAACTAAAGCTGATTTCATTCTGTGAGGAGCTGGCAACTAGAATGTGAAAGGAAATTATATTTACTGATGGTAAAACTTGTGGAGGATGACAGAGAAAGAAACAGTGAGGATGAAGCAGGTTATCAAATAGTCTGAATAATTTAATAATTCAGCCTCACTTAAACAAAGGAGGCTTGAAAGACACCAACGCGATGTTGTATATCCCAGAACAAGGAATGTCCTCCTGACTCTGTTTTTGAGTGCGGACGCTACCCTGGGAAGCTGCAACTCTGAAAATGCGTGAGAGATGGAGGTGAGCAGGCAGCTGGGAGTCAGTGCCGGCAGGATGCCCGGGCACAGAGAGACGGCGTGAGCCTCTGGCATGCAGGGCAGAGCCCAGGCGATCACACAGGGACACGGAGCTGCCGCTTTCCCCGTCGCTTTGACAATACAAGACGCTTCTCATTTCGGTGCAGCGAAGTTCGAGAACCTCTAGCCTAAATGATCCCATTTCCCTTGCCCAACCAGCAAGACAGGGATAAACACCGCCGCAGCCTCGGGTATGAACATTGCTAAATGGACGGTCAGCGTTATACAGATGACTGTAGTCATCTGCAAGGGAGCATGAGAATACAAATGTGTGGGATGATGATTCCAGCGTGAGGACAGATGCTCGTAATGCTGGGGATTAGGCTGAAAGAGGCTATTTGTAAGGAAATAATCACCGAGTACAAAATCAGATGCTGCACCTTCAGCAGGGAGACTTGGCAGTGGCAGTTCTGCCTCAGACACATTAAATTCCCCAAAATTTCTGCCACAACAGCTGACACACAAGGCAGTAGTGCAGTCCATGAACTCTTATTTCATTTCACATTTGAAATGAATACTTTGTAGATGGCAGCATCAGAAATTGCTAGGAAATCAAAGGCAAAGAGTTAGTAAATAACTGCTAATCACACCCAGAGAGCCTGGGGGGAGCAGGGGCAGGGAGGCAAGAAATGGATTGGAAAACTGCGAGCGGTGCATTCAAAACTTTTATTCCTCAAATGTGTTTCCTCCTGTCACACAGAGCATGATTAGCCATGAAACTTTGGTAAGTCCTCAGAGTGATTGGACTACTTAGGCGGGTGCTCAGGTGTGAGCTGCCAGTACATTGCTCATCACTCTTCCCTCTCTCCGAGTATTTGTGCATTTTCAGGTGGCTTCCTTGCCCGGGGAGTGGGCTCACATGGTTTCCTTTCCCTGCTTTTCTGAAGAATTTCTCCCATTTTTAAGGAGGTACTCTGGGTCCTTCTGCCCAAACATCATTCTTGGGAAGCACTGTGGACTGTGGGGCACTTTCTTGCCACCCTGCCAAGGAGTTAGAAAATTCAGGGTATGATTCCATTGCATTTGTTCTCCCTTTCTTTAAAGGGGGAAAAACATCACCGGGGCAAACAGTCGCTCACCGGGGCAGCTGCTGCAGAGGAAACCTTATTTCAACGTCCGCTCATAGGAGAGAGTGATGGCTGTATCACTCGGAGAGGACGGCCTCGCATTTCTAATCAGACCGTCAGTGTAATGGAAATTTAGCAGAGCATTTAGCCAGTTTAAATGGTTTTGGAGAGTGGTGTAGACCAGCCTTGATGGATTCAAGCCAAGGACAGAAAACTTTTCCTGCAGAGCATCTATTTTTTATTGGAATTGCTAATTCTATTTCTATAGACTGAGTCCGTTTTTCAGGCATTTAAATTCTACACTCTGGAATTAAATCTCACATTGATATATATGCTTCATTCCAGCATTAAGCACATTAATATTTCACCAGCCTGATTTTACTGGCCTTCTCCCTCTGTTTTTAATTAGATTTGACGGTATTCTATATAATCATGTTTTCCTACATGTTTCTGTGTAGCAGAACTTGCACAAACTGTTTGTTGAGGGGTTTTTACAACTTAAACATCATATATTCAGAGTGAATTTTAGATGCTGCAAGCACTGCTTGCAGAGTTCTTACAAGCCTGCTGAAAGCTCTATTACAGCATTTGTAAAATATCCTCTTGATCTAGTTGTTTATCTCAATCCATAAGCTTTTGACTTTATTTCGTATACAACATGAATAAATACTACACTTTTCAGATAATATAAATGCATGAGCTTTTTTAAAGTGAAACATTTGCATCAGTTATAGCACTAAAGTGAAAAATAATTTCAGCAATCAGAATCTAATTAATTAAAAATTACTACTGTATAAAAACAGCTACTCCTATATGTAGGATTAGTAAACAAAGCTATTTGAAATACCTGTTTTGGCTGTAGGTAAGTAGCAGATATAACCAGCCATCTGTTAAGTGTGAGTAACCCAGGTAATAGCAACAACATTAGTTTCCCTTTTTTTTCCTTGTTTTTTAAGGAAGGAAACATGTTCATCTGTTTCTTATAAATTCTCCATACTTCTTACGAGGCATATTTTTCCTTGCATTTCTCTTTTAGAAAGCGACCAAAGACAGCCAGAAACCGAAGGTACATTTGTCTTACTGGAGCTTAAGTCATATTACACATGTGAGCGATCATAGCTGAAATAATCCCAGGAACACAAGGGCACAGTCTGGATAGGAACGGCAGATTCCCACCTGGAGTTCTCTCTCATTTTGCTGGGAACAAGAGTTAAAGGTCTTGCACAGTGTTGTGCCTCCAGGAAGGTTTTGTTTTGTTTTTCTACAATGTGAAGCAATACTTTTCTTCTTTCCTATCAGTGCATCAGTTGTGACTTTAAACATCTGTAGCCAGTCTGACAGCCTTCTAGCATACTGCTACTCAGAATAATACATATTTTCTTTCTGGGTTTCTGGTAATGTTGAAACTAATGTCCAGTTCTTGAAAGGTCACTATGCATTTATGGGAAAGAAAATAAAATATCAATATTTTGCATTAAAAATAAGACAATTTTCCAAAAACAGTCTCATTCAGGTGAAACACTGTGGTAGCATAAACTCAAATGAGCACTTAGTTATCTGATTTTCATATTTCATCGCAACTCTTTGCTTTGTGGGGTTCCTCTTCAGCTAAAATCAAAGTATTTTTCCACTACTGAAGTTCTTTTCCTACATAATGACCAGAAATCACAAAAGTCTCTAATAAACATGGTATTCTGACTGAGATGCTGCCTAGCATTAAAATGAAACAATATATTTGATCAGATTAACACATTCATGAGATCTTTAACAAATTGCAAAGATGGTGACTTCTGAATTTATTTAAATGACAATTGCAACATACATACATTTGTGCCCCAGGCTTGCAAACCATTGGCGTGTTCTCTCCTAAAGCATTACTGTTAATGAATTAATTATTATCAATATTTTCCCTTTCCTATCTCAATTGTTTCTTGGCTTCTAATTATCAACATTATCATAAAGACCATATCTCGTATAGTAGCTTAGACTACCAGAGGTGGACAGGGAGGGGTTTGCCCCCCGTTTTCATAACTTCTGTTGAAAATCTTCAGGGCCTCTTATCTTGTCCTTTGTTTTACGTGTCAAAAAAGAATATCTCTAATCACAAACCAAAACCACAGGGGCATTTTTTTGAGAGTTTTACACCTCAATAAGTAATTTGCAGGGGGGAAGGAAAGACTTCATTAGGCCAAGGCATGTGAAACATATCAGAGGTTAAAGTAAAATGCAAGGTGTGATGCCTGTTGCTTCTTTCGTGTGCACCAGCAGATGTGAAGGATAATTCCCAGGTAGGGCCATGTCTTCACGCTGGAAGAAAATAGATATCCTCCTAAGTAGGGCTACGCTGGAAGGGTCTCAGACTGGCTCCAGACGTTAAAAGTTGCAACTGATTCCCAACTGGCTGTCGAGGACCGCCTCCCCCAGACACTGCGCCATCGAGTTCTCCTTCCACAGCAGCTCCTTCTCCTCCAGGTCTTTCAAACCCGAAAATCTTTGACCTGGGCCCTGGCTCTATCCTCACACTTGAAACTTGATGTTACTTTGATGTTACTTCCCAGAGGGGAAACTGGATGTCTTCTTGCTATCCCCTGGACTCTGGCTGGGGCTGAAGATAATCCTTGCTTGGGACTTGACTTTCCAGAAAAAAAAAAGTCAGGAAAAAAGACAGACAAAACAGTGAAGCTGCAAGTCTTGACCGTTCCCTTTGAGCAAGGTGGTTCCTGGGCAGCCTGCAATGGCCTCCCATCCCAAACCCTGGGTACTTTTGACCAGGAGCATCTCCTGGCCCATCGACATGCTGCATGAGCAGGAGTCCCACAGGGTCCCTCTGCAGTGCCCCACATGGTCACCCTGCCGCGGTAGCCTACTGAAACCACGCAGTGAGCAGCCCCCGGATAAAACAGGTCAGGCTTTCTGATAAGCTATGTAGGAGATTTGGAGACGCAGTCACATTGAAATTGGCAGATGTTGGATATCGATGCCCTCTAGAAGACTTACTGTCTATTTTCCATTGCATGTAAGTAACCCCTCACCCCCCTCCTTTCCCACCCTGACTGAGTGGCCAAGTACCACAGGCTGCAACCCCTTAACTGGTTACTGGAGGAAGCAAGCCGCTGGCTCGCTCAGGCATTTCTCAGCATCCCAAACTCATCCTCATTTCCTTTCATTATGTCTCTACCTGTCACTTTCTTTGCAGAGAAAGGAACAAATGCATTAATTGGAGTGCAGTGAGCACTCCCGCCCGAGCCTCCCGCCCCTCGCTGCCTCCGCGACCTCACGGAGATTTCACTAAAAGTGTGTAATTAGGTTCTGCAAAGTGACTTCCTGACCGTATGCGCTCTTTTCAAGTGCAGAAGCCCTAAGTGGTGCTGTGTGTTTTTCAGAGCTGCTTTGAGTACCACTTCATTTTCCTAGCTTTTCTTTACAATGTTATATTTACTTATCTTTTTACCAGTGCCCAAACACATCAAAGCCAAGTGCATTTCAAAAAATCTTAAAGCCCATGGATGATGCCACTTACTAGCCTGGATTTTGCATATTCTGAAAAGGGTGTTATAGAAAATAGCTATTGATAGGCTCTGTTGAAAAGGCTGTGCTTGCACGTGAGCTTGTACGTGTTTGTCCGTCTGTCCTTGTACTAGTTTGCCAGAATACGTAAAGAAATTCCATCCTGAGCAGGGCTTGATTTAAACATGATCTGAAGTGCTCTGCTAACACGGGCTGTACCAAAGCTCGTTCTGTGCTGAATCTGTGCCAAAGTGCTTTTCAGATAAATTATAAATTAATGTAATGCCTCTTGTGAGCTTGAAGTATTTTTCTTCTCTTCTGTTCTCCCTCTCTTCAAGTGGGATCTGCTGGTCCAGTTACAGACTTTTTCTTTCAACCGCCATTGTTGTCGTGGTGGAAACGAGTTGTTGAGGAGAAGCGTTCCTCAAAAGCACCCAGACTCAGAATTGATCCAGCTTCCTTAAGATGCTTACTGCAAACGAATTCCTATAACACAGGTACCTCCTCCTCACCCGGGCTGAGCTTCAGCCTGGGCTGTGAGAGCTGCCTGGTGACCAGGAGCCTCCCTCTCCGGAGCTGCGGGCAGGTGAAGCTGAAGTCACGGGTGACGGTGTGTCCTGCTCTGGCTGTAGCTTTGCAGATCAGGGCTGAGGGCCTCACCTGACAGTGACAGCAGTCTGGGAACCAGTGAAGGGTTTTAGGCATGGAGGTTATACCCGCACAGCTCCTGCCTTTACAAGGTAGACCTCTACACGGGCAAGCTGTCTTAACCTGATACATCCTTGTGACAGATACATGGATCAGGCAGGCCAGATCCCACTCTAAGGAAAAAAAGCAAGCAAGCAAGCAAGCATTTTATGATGACCTGTTTTTTCCTATCCCCAGCATTAGGAGATTGTTTGTACGCTGGCGATAGTTCCAGAAGGGGCCGCGAGCCCCGAGCAGGCAGTGCTTTTCTTGGAGAGCAGCACTTCTGAAATGAGAAACAGAGAGGGAAAATAAAGACAGGCTAAAATATACAAGCAAGGAGAGGTTGATGGGCCAGCGCTGCGGTTTCTTGTTCCTTTTGTGTGGATGGTTCCTGCTTGCACTCTTTTCTGCCTCACCTTAGCTCCCCTCACACCTTCACACAACCTGAAGTGTTTGAAGCATCGTAGTTGCTTCTAATCACAGACTCATAATACATTTTTTTTATGTTCATACAAAAAGCTAGGACACTAATAAATACATAGAGCTACCTAGAACATTTCATTATACACTTTTGATTTTCCACCTTCCATTTAGGAGAAGAGCTAAATTGCTAAATCTTAAATAATGTACTTAACTACCACCTCACTAGCAGAAATTCAGGGAGCGGCGGGGAGCAAGAGAGAGGAAGCAGTGGCGCCCTGGGTGCTCTGCTGTTCCCACAATAAGCACACTGTGGTTAAATCACTATCAGTGCAGATTTTGTCACGTTTAATTACATAGTGCTCAGTCCCAGATCTGAGCTTTCTATTTTCAAGCACTGTTTTCTCAGGGATGCCTGAAACAGATCTAACTAAAAAAAAAAAAAAAAAAAAAGAGCAATTACAACATTGTTTGGATCCCGGCAAGTGGTGGAATCCAAAGCCAATGTGGATCTTGCAGTGTTTACAGGAAGCTTTGCCTCTCTGACATATTTTAGCTCCTAGGAGCTATATCCCATGACATTCGTACCTGTCCCATTTGCCCACTTCTCAGCAGGGCTTGTTAGCTTGGCTGTTGGCTGCATAGATACGGCCACCAGAGTTTTTGCTGACTCGGGAGATGGCAGAGCAAGCTTTTTCCTGCCTGTGGACATATTTCTGGATAAAACATGGGCAAGTCTTGCTGTGAGATTGTCAAGTCCCTCTAACTCAGTGGGTGTCCTATATATATTTGAGGTGTCTGCACTGCAATGAGATTTTGCTGAATTTGATATGTTGGTTTTGCAGAGGAAAAATCTTGGCACAAGTAGAAGGAAATGTGGGAAAAAAAGCATGACAAGTCTTTAAGAGATGAACTAGTGGGAGTTTGTGCTCTGACCCCTGATCCTGTTCTTATACACCTACGTTCCCCGAAAGGTGCCGTGGCCAAATAGGGAAGCAGCTGTGATGGCAGCAACAGGCAGGGACTGTACGTGTAGCAAGGAGCTGAGGAGAGGGTGGTTAGGCTCGGTGCTGTTTTAAGACACAGCACACCATGTAGCCCATGTAAGAGTCACGCTTTTCAGGCACGCTCTTGGAAGATCTCAGCACAAGCACAAGGAGGTGGTTTGAAATTACTACATATGTCTTCTTGAGATATTTACACTCCGGGGACCACCCACGTCACAGAATGTGTTTGAATTGCTCACCAAGCTTTCTTCTGGAGTCAGGGCGAAATTACAGATTCTCTTTTCCCAGAATGCAAGAAAAATTAGCAACTTTCTGAATTAGTATTATTATTATTATTATTATTATTACAGAGGCCTTTTTTAAAAATAGGTCCCATTCTTGAAGACCTTTCAAGCACTGGGGGAAATCTTTGCACCTCTCCAACGCCTTTAACTGCTGGTTACTTAACACTAGCTTGTAAAAAAAAATGCATGGAGGTAAAAACAAACTCCTCTTCTTTGTAAGCCAGTTTAAGCAAGTTGAGGAAAGGATATGGGAAGGGAGGATGAAATCCTCATTAGAAAAGATGCATTATTTTCTTTGTTTATATGACAGTGAAATCCTTGTGGATACTCCTGTGCACTGAGACAATATATTTTAGTTTTAATTGTTTCAGTCAATGTCAATTTTACATCAAACAGGCAATAAAGTAAAAATGGCCTTTGGGAAACATCACTGAATCTTATTTTGTGCTGCAGTACTGCCAGTGTAAATATCTACTTCTGTTTTGTAAGCTCAAAGCCAAATGGAGCAAAATTTTCCTTTCAGAGAGACTACTGACCTGTCAGCATCAAAAATACTATTTTTAGCACATAAAAATTGTTTGTCAGTGATTGTAATAACAAGAATCTTTGCAAAATCCATTATTACTCTAGTAAACATTTTCCCTTAGGCAGTAATAGTAGGAAATGAATTAAGAAGGTAGTTGATAGCAACTGGATAAGAAAAAATTAGTGTGCTGCATCTACAGAGTTATTGGGATAAAATATATTTTCTTTCTAATTAAATTATTAAATGTTTACAGTAGCTCAGAGAAAACATCAAATCTAAAGCATTTTGGTAAATTATAATCTATTTTACTACTTGCTTTCCAGAATGCTAGAAGATGACCTCAAGTTAAGCAGTGACGAAGAAGAGAATGACCAGGTAAGAACCAGACAACTAACATGTCACTTGTAGCATGTTTCATGTCGAGACTGAGCTCCTGCAAATATTTTGCTAATGCTTTTTCAAAACATACATAAAGGTTCTCAAAATACATGGCGGTACTGTAACTGGAGTAACAGATGTTGCTGCTCGGAGCCAGCCCATGTGTGCTAACTGCTGGTTTGGTGGGGAACGGTCTGCAGTGCTCTTGATTTATTACCTTGATGCGACCCAGAAGGTTTTTGTATCAGTCTCCTTCTGATTTGATTTTGTTTTGTTTTAAAGAGCAGCCAAGGAGGGGAGAAACAGGAATCCTGGATTAAGGGTTCAGGCCGAACCTTGCAATGATGAGCTGGCCTAGGGATTAAGAAATTAAGTAGTGGGAGTTTCTGGTAAAGATGAGCTGCTTACCTCTTGCCTGCCTAGAGCCCTGCTGGCATCCCCCCAGCCCTCGCCTCTCCACTGAGCATTTTCGGTCCTGTCTCTGCGTGGCCCATGCATGCTAAGAAAGCCAAGGACAGCTGAGAGAAAACCTTGGCTGTGTGTTTTGTTCAATCCGTAGCACAGTGATTAGGGCACTTGCCTGGGTTTTAACGACCCCAAACTGCCTGACTGGGAGCAGATATGTCAGCCAAAGTTTTCCACGTGTCAGGACAAATGGGTTTTGTTGGCAGGGGGAGGTGTCTCCCAATTTTTCCTTAAAACATTGCTGTGTTTTGTCCTAATAATTAAGTACTCGCTAGAATAGGGCTGGATCTTGACTTTCCCATGGCTGGCTGAGTGCCTCGCTGCCAAGCTGTGCTATGTCATGCTCTCTCCTTCTCAGGATACTGGCATGGGTGATTTGGTTGGGCATGAGAGGGCAAGAGCCACTTCCCTTCCTTCTTGCACTAAAATGCATGTCCCGTGCCTTAACTGGAGCATATGAGGGCAGTACTGCCCCTGGTTGCATCTCACAGGTGGATCCAGACCTGGATATAACATGGGTTTCAAATGTGATTATTTCAGTCAAGGGTAACTGGAGCTATCTAGACTGCTGAAATTCAGGATCTTAGACAAATAATTCTAGGTATGTAGGCTTGAAGCTCTTTCAGGGTTTTCTTTAACTCTTGTTGTTAGAAGTCTCTATTTTACAGTATATTCCAAACAACAGGTAAATCAAAACCTCTTAATATTTATACTAAACCATTGTTTCATCTATTTTGACCAAAGCTTCTTGGTGTTAAGAAGATTCAGCACATAGATTCAATTATTTACATATTTATACATTTTCTTTTTGTTTAATGTATTTCATCCTGAAACACTTCACATTTAATTACTCTTCCTGCTTGTCTAGATAGTTTAAAATACAGTGCATGGACAGCGTAGGGCAAAGTAAAGTGAGGGACAGGAAGGATGTCTGAAGAATAACAATAGCACGCCAAGATGCTGTGGTGCTTGCAGCGAGGGGCTGGGTGGTAGGGGAGGGGGGAGCCAGTGGTCAGGAGAGATGGCTTGTCCTTCGGCTAGGAAGGGAGATGGGATCCTGTGTAGTGGATGTCAGCGTGGAACAGGCTGGCAGAGAGAGAGAGCTGAAATTCTGGTTGGCTTTGTAACAAGCAGAAAAGGACACGGTGAAGTGTATATCGTGCAGGAGAGAAAAGAACATTAGTAGGTTCAGGCAGAGAAGGGATTGTGGAAAAGTACTGCTGTTTGGGTGTGGACACACGGTACCTTCGCTTTAGTGCTACCGCTTACAACTGTTAACATCTTTCAGGCGCTTGGATTGCTCACTATGATGTGCGCTACGCGAGGTCTTTGTCAGTAACCAGAGCTTTAAGGTACAGCTGATACAGCCTGGGTCTTTCACCTCAGTCCTCAAACAAGCTCTGCAGAGCCAAGACGGAGTTTGCCACCCGCGCAGCAAAGAGCAGAGCTGAGATCCCATTACTCATTTCTAATCGTCACGGGCACTAGCGTGAGCAACCTTCGGCAATTACTTTGTGATTTAGTCCCCTTTCCTAGTCACATTTTTTTCTAACTTGACTGTACAGATAAAAATCTCCTGGAGGCACAGACTGGCTCCTGCTATATGAAATGCTTTGCAGAACTTCTCAGCTGAGACCTTCAGGTTTGCTTAACAAACAACCCTAAATAAATATGCCTGCTGGATAAACAAAACACTAATTTTCCATCTACCTAGCAGGAAATAGGCCCCAAAAAGAATAACACAGAACCCCTCTGCCCGTAAGTGCACAAATTGCAACATGGATCTGTATCTAAATGTCAGTGGGAGAACCCATTTCCTTTTACTTCCTAATTCTGAGTCTCTTTAATCTCAGATCTCCTCCTGACCTCGGGAACAGGAAAGAAAGAAATCAAAGATAAAGGGATAGGAACAGTACGTGAGTGATTCCCAGATATACCTTATGTAATAAATTAACCTTTGAGCAGTCAGACTCATTTAAGTAGTCCAATTTCTCAAAGAGCTGAAGATAAGCTGTACAAGAACTGGGAAGCTTTCCATTTTGCTAAGTTCTAAACGGGGACGTTTAGGGGAAAGACTTTGAAAACTTTGGAGATTTTGCGGTTTGCGTCTGAAATCGCCGAGCAGCGAAGGGAAAGTTTGTGTAGCAGTGCAAAGAGGGACAGGTGCTTCTGCACCCCCAGGGCTGGCATTTGGAGGGCTGTGACTGACCCAGGGAATGTGAGCCATGGATGAGGGAGGCCAAATGCAAGACAGAGACATGATTAAGAGCTTCAGGACCTGCAGTGGGCAAGGCATTCCTAACCCTTCCCGCTGCGCCAGCAATTAAGGCAGTGAGATTCACAGACCCAGGAGAGGCAAAAGAGGCTGGGTTTGAGCTGAGTGTGTGTGCACCCACGGTAATTACATTATCCACACATATTAGTCTCTTAATTTTAATTACATAAATGTATTTTCCTCTTTAATAAGCATAGTTTATCCATTTAAACTGATCGTTTCAATTTTACAGGCAGTGATCACAGGATCTAATAGGCAGAGGGAAAATTTCCTGTTGGCATATTTTACATCACACAGATTGAAGAAAATACACTTTTTAATCCCCAATCAATATCTGAAGAGCATGCAATTAACAGATACCAAGGTAGTTAACATAAATCTGCAAGTTAAAGAGCCAATTCATTTTGATTTATAACACACAGAGTAATAATTTCATCATCGTCTCTCCCAGAAAGCATCTGAAGCTTTGTAGCATGAAGATGTCAAAATTGTACTTAAGATTGTTCGGAGTACTGAATTGTAGTGGTTATTGCCTTTTGGTTCCTTGAAGTGTGGCACAGCACATGAAACAGTCCCCATTATAATACCCTGCTCTTCTCCGTAGAGGTCACTGGGTAACTTAAATCAGTCTTGGGTGAAATATTAAAAGGAGATTGTCAATTGTAATATGAACAATTCTCTTTTTTTCCCCCTACTTGTCCTTTTACAGTATGAAAATTTTGTAATAGAAAGTAGTTCCTTTAAGGGGAGAAAGATCCCTGGCATCATTTGTGCAATTCATGTCAATCAATAGCCAAATAAATTAACTGACTGCTACGCATACATGGAATAATAATCTAACATATTTTTGCAACCCAAGTCTGCTTCCTTGTGTGCATTTTTTCTGCGCGGGATCAGGTTGGTTGCCGCTGAAGTTTTGTGGCTGTGAAAATTTATTACCCACAGAGTCAATCTGCATTCTGGCTGCCAAGTCTGAATAAATAGAGTCATTGTGCTTGTCTGGAATATGTAACCAAAGTTCATCGAGTCAGCTTGACTTTCACATCCCATGGGATTCATAAAAGCCAACACCCTGGTATGTGCTCTTGATTCCTGCCAAAATTTTGTAAAATTGTATAAACAGAAGTTGAAGAAGCAATCAGAACACACTCCCAGGGACAGGGCTCTGCACTCCAGCCCCTGCTGTATCTCAAAAGGGAAGACCCAACTTTAGTAGGGTTTTTTTTTAAAATAATCGTATGACTATCCCCCTGCGGCTGCAGGTAAATGCAGGGGCTGAAGACACCCTCCACGCACAGTGCACAGGAAGGCAGCGAACAATCCTCTCGGGTTCATTAATTTTGCCCGTGTGCCCTGCACCAAAGGAAGAGGGAAGGCAGCATTTGCCTGCAAGTGGCTGCCCTCCTTAAGAAGGAACGGGGACAGGCTGGCCCTGCAGGGTCTGAGCGGTGCGAGCGAAACCAGCCCCTCCACAGGCCAGCCAAGACAAACAGAAAGCCATGTCCCTTCACAGGAGACCTCAGGGGAAGAGCAGCCTCAAGAAAGTTCACCAGGAACAGCGTCAGCGCGGTAAAATAAAAGTCTCAGCAGCCTGGTCTGGCTCACCACCCAGATCCCCATAGGGCGATGGCAGCCCACCCAGCCCGGCGCCTTCCCGGGGGTCCCAGGGCTGCCCCCCACCCACAGCAGCCTGGGGACAGCCAGGGTGGGCTGCTGGCCCTGGGGGACCCATCCGTGCTCCAGCATCACCCTGGCCATGGCTGAGCCGGAAAACTTGATGCTAATTCAAGTTACACCTGTAGCTCCAGTGGGGATATATGTGCCTACGTTTCCTCCCCATCACGGATGCACTGAGGGATGCCAGGGCTCAGCACTGGAAATGCATCTTTCTGGGAGGACTCTCTGCAGTGTAGGCATTTAGGACCCACCAAATCCATCCTGTCATTGCAACAGGACAAAAGTCCATCTACGTGGTCAGCAGCAGTCGGTATGGCTGTGTCCCTATGTAAATAGCATTAGGAAATTATTTATTTTTTTAAGTCATAAAATTACATTTCATTTCTTTAATGGTAGCCAGAAACAAGTGAGAAAGAATATATGTAAAGATAATATTTTTAATAATGTGTGGGACTTTTCCCTCTCACTTCTGGATGTGGACTGACAAATCAACAAAAACATAAAAATTATCCTGAAATGAATGGTCATGCGTTCACCTTCTTCCAGAAGGAGTAATTTTTAGTAGAGTCTTTATAAGCACTACTTCTGCATATGAAATGTAATATTCCAGCTAATTTGAAGCCATCTGTAATGAATTCTGAAACAAACTGAAAAAGGAGCAAAGCACATACAAGCTTTCCTTCCATAAGACTTCCTCTGTTAGGATGGTGCTTTCTGAAGTCAAAGATCAGCCGAGCAGAGTGCAGAGTCAGGTACACCTAGAGAGAAGAGACATATTGGGCAAATTATAACTCGCCACTGCATACCCCTGCTCATCATTAGAACTATTTTTAGGCAGTGCTAATTGCATTCACATATGCCACGTCCAAATATTTTAACCACTTTAAGTCATTTTAGTGTTGTGCTCCCTTTTATTCACTTCTTCATCAGTGCGATACTTGATGCTTGATCAGAAGGGAAAAGGAGTGAAAAAGGAGATGAGAACACTCAGACCTGGGAAAAAAAGCACAGAGCCTGCATCATCACTGCAAATGAATTTCTCTCTCAAAAAATGTCCTGATAAACTTGGAAAAAAAAAAAATCTTTCTGATGAGAAGTTTCTCACTCCACTGAGCACAGGAAACTTATTTCATGAAGTCTGGCCACATGCGAGTCTGACTGCAACCAAAACTGCACAAAGCAGAGATAAGCAAAAGTGGAAAAATTAAGTTTTGGGTTAAGGAATGGCTGGAATCTCAGGTGTTTTTTTTACTTAATCCAAATGCTCTGCTCAGCCCTCTGTCACTATAACATGAGTGTGTTTTTAGACTGGAGAAGTAGCCACGATAACAGCCTTACTTAACTCGGGTAAGTCCATTATTTCCTGTGTATTAGAGAAGCAATCCTTTTGGTATCCAACTCAACTAAAATCCAGAGTAAGATTTAAGCCAACTGAGCCAAGCTTTTTTTTGTGGTTTGCCAGCTCCGATTTTAAAATCTCTGTGACATCTAAATTTGCACTTCCACAAGGCATGACAAGAAGACCAAGATTGCCTCACTGAAACTGTCAGATGAAACAAAATAAGAGCTCAGTCTTGCCCTGCCAAACTTGGCTCACATCACTGCCTATCTTACAAAATCAGATTCAATGTCTGGCATGCACTGGCAGGCAGGATCAAGCTCTAAATTTGAATGCCACCACCATGAATGACAGTGAAAAAGGCTAGAGATCAGCTTGGCTCTTGGACGTGCACAAAATTTGGGGAAATTCAAACACAGCGCTCTCCAGGCTTCTCAGAAGCAAACCTCTAAAAATAGACTGGAAAATAAACTTAAAATACAAGGGCATCTTCCTTGTCTCTTCATGTGGATGCTGTGACTACGCTAAGTTTTAGCTCTAGTAAATCTCCAAAGCCTGTCCTTTTCCACTGGTATCACCTTTTTCCAAGTCTAACAGTTTCTCTCTGTATCTACTGTAACTTCCTTAACCCCATCTTCTTGAAACCTTTGGTTAGTTTTTTTTCCCCTTGTGAACTGCAATTACTGTACAAACATCTGTTTTGATCAGAACATATCTCGATGCAATCAATTCAGCAGTTTCGGCTAATTTGGGGCATAAAGGCGGATTAAGCCCCACGTGTCCAGGCTGGCTTTCCTTTGTCCCTGTCTCTCGTGAGCCCTTCAGCCCACGTGCCGCTCCTCGAGAGCCCTCGCTGAAGCCAGCCACCGTGCCTGAGTCTTCACCCCGCTCAAGCGTGGCCGCAACGCATCTGTTTGCCTTCAGGCAAATTCATTCCAGTGTTCCTGTAAGAGAACGGTTAAATAACCAGCAGTCACAAATAATTTAGAGCACAAATTAGTGTCGTTTGTAATACTGCAGCTATTAAAAGCTGTAAGAGGAGAACACACATGCGTGCACGCATTCATGCACGCACACGAACACAGACTCCCAGCCTCTCTAGAAGCTGCCTGTTGCTCTCTGCAAGGCAGAATATCAAGCTCACTTCGTTCCCCTTGGCCATTCAGGGTGTTGTCAGCATGAGGAGCTGTGTTGAAGGAGATGGGGCGCACAGAGATGGATGAGAGCAGAAACAGAGAAGGAGGCAGCTGAGAGCATGTCAGAAAACAAAAGGAACATGAAAAGAGAAAGGGATTAATGGAATAAAAAAGTAATGAATGAAGAAAATGAATTGGGGGGGAAAAGGACATCATATAGGGAGTAGCAGCTATACGATAACACGATGAGAAATAAGGAAAAAGAGCCAGCAGCCAATCCATCAAAACTAAGGTTTAAGAAAAAAGGACTGGGGGGGAACCATTGCTACAATTTCTCCTGCACCTAGGATGAAATCTCTCTCTTCTGAAGTCAGCAGGAGTTTAGCCACTGATTTCAATCAACTTAGGATGTTATCCCCCGTCTTCTTTTTTATCTCCTAGCACGATCCAAGTAGATACCTGGGTAGTAACGAATGCATCATAGTCGATTGGCATAGTACCTCCCTGGGCAGAGTTACCACCATTCGGGGAATTCAGGCTTGTATTTCTCTTATTTTCACATACATGGGCTTTTAGAAAAATTCTACTTTAATTTCTGAGCTTTCAGACTTCCCAGTAAATCTTGTAAAGCCTGTGCCGCAACACTGACATTTTTTGCCTGCGACATCCTAAGTGTAAGCAGCACTTCAACGAAGTTACCTTTTCCTGGACAAGGAGACTACTCCTGTAGAGATGGAGGAGGTTTTTCCAAGGTGACCGCTGCTTCGCTTGCAATGACTGAGGCCTTCCTCCAGTGTCATTGAAAATTAACCATTTTATTAAGGTAAAGTACCAAGGACTTTCCTTCTGCTCGTCTCCACTGAAAAAGATTAAAGTTAACTCATTTGTGTTGAAACCCTGTGTGGTTGTTGGAGCCAGACTGGAGGAGGAATCTGAACAGCTGCAGGACAGAAGACTCAACATTTATAGATATATAAAATTCTTTGTATGGTTCATACCCATGCTGATTATACAGTAATTTGGAGATCCAAATCACTTAACAAGTATTAACTACTTAATACAATGCCCCTGAGAGATATTTAGGTAGAGCTAAGCAAGAATTATTATCTCTGTAGAACTGACGGGGAGACTGAGACTGAGATGTGGCTTGTTTGAAGCCACATGGCAAGTCAGCTGCAAAGCCAGGATTAGTGCTTAGGTCTTTCACTCCCAGGTGCCATGTCCAAGTCACTAGACTGTGCTGCCCCTGAAGATTAATAAGGATTAATGGGCAAAGCAGAGGAGAAAGAACAATGTATGCCAGAAATATAATAATAAAACTCCAGGGTGAAAAATGAATACTGAGGTGTTGAAAGGCCTGGAGAAATCACGAAATCCAGAAAGGGTTTTATGGTTTCTTAAAAGATGTGGCTCTGATAATAACCAACTCCAAAAGGGGAAGGAAGGGAGACCCTTTTAAGTCTTACAGCCTGTAAATCTTAAATAAATATCAACTGGACACTGAAAATCACATTCACACATTTATATTGCAAATTTACAGAGAAACACTCAAGCTGCAGATTACAAGTGATTTTAAATCCCTCAGAAATCCACACTGGAAAGCAATCCTCAAACCAAGCCCCTAGGAACAGCAAGGAGTACGGAATAATGCAGTGAGAGAATGCACATTAGGAATCACTAACGACAAATTGCCTGGCCGGAGCTCCTCGGGCAACTTCTTGTGGCCACAAGACACTCACGGGCATTTAAACAGGGCAATACTGTTCGTGCGAGAGGGTTTCATTACCTCTGTTTTGAGCCGTGATGAGAGCATGATTGCAACACTGTGCAGCTCCGCACTCTTTAAGGAGAACACCGAAAACTGAAGAGGGTTTCCAGACGAGGGAGAAGGATGCCTAACACATTCGGAAAACGTGCCTTGGAGTGAAAGATATCTGCGCAATGAACGGAGCTTGTCTGAAGCAGGGCTGGTGGCTGGCTCGATCACAATCTATAAACACCTGCGCAGGGAGAGGAGCTGTGAGGCTGGAAGGCAGCTTCATCGCACAGGCAAAGGTGTAACTTCCAGTGCCAGAAGGTGCCTATAGAGTTGGACTAAACTCACATCTTAACACAGGAGGTGAAAAAACGCGCATGTGGTTGAACTGAGGTGGGTTTACTGTAAGAGGATTATCCAGAAGTTTTGCTCTAGGTCCGCAACAGCTCCCAGATCTGAAGCAGAAAAAAAGCTCTAGAGAGTCCTGGCGCCCAAGTTATGGGATGCAGCCAGGTTGTGCCCTTCACAAAGTTTTCTTCCTGGCTTCACTAGCTTAGGAATAAACTGTGTTTAAGCTAGAAACAAACAAAACCTTAGGAAATTAAAACAGAATCAACATGGAAAACATATGAAGAGTGAAACGTGAAAGAAGACAGATATAAAAGTATTTGTTCTGGTCTGGTTCCCAAATGGCAATATACAGTAATGACATCTTTCCTTAACCCTGGCTTGGAAAAAGTGCATCTACAGCTCACTAGCTGCAGTCCAACACAGGGTGACATCCAGCAGACTGGGTGGTTGCTGATATGGGAGATGCTGACTTAGAGCATAACTGGTTCACTGCACAGGGCAACACCTACTACCCGCGGGAGACAAACAAGATGCTCTGGAAGCAATGCAGGTTACTCATGCACAGGTAGTACGTACGTTTCACCAAAGAAATGGCTCAAATTCTCACCTTGTGTACACCTGCGCCATCTCAGTGAAGTCTCTGGTATAACTGGTCTAACTCCATACAATTGCTGAAACTGAGCTCTCTCGTGATAACAGCGATTAATCCACAGGACAGGAAAAATGGAAAGCAGAATGTCTGAATCCGCCAATGGTCAATTTATTGGCTTTTATTTGCCAAAGCGTGCTGTGGGTGAGGTATAGGAAAATGCATCCACAGTCAGCCTGCAGTGCCTCCAAGATACTCTTCCGAGCCCATCAGAACATTGTTCGGTAGTTCTCATTTGCTTCTTATCCAAAAATGCCTGCAAGCCCAGCAGTTTATGAAGCAATTCTATTCCAAACATTAAAAAAAGAAAAGAAAAAAAAAAGGGGGGGGGGGTATTTC
>JAVKLA010000057.1:7670960-7699844 GCA_034782735.1 Sagittarius serpentarius
CCCACCACCCCCCCCCCCCCCCCCGCCGCCCCCCAGTACGGGGGACCACTCCTAATGCTCCTGTATCTCCAGCTCAATAGCTGCATTCAACCCGTTCTGCTCGCTGCTCAGTCCCAATTACAGTGAAAGTATTTAATTTCCTCTTTGATTTCCCTTCAACAACAGATTGCAACTTGTGACACTTCAAGTAATTTTGGTAGCTCATTTAACACACACTGAAACCTGAATATCTGCTGATTATGTTCCCAAGCTGTGGCTCATTGCAATAAAGGATGGAGAAAGGAGATGCAATCTCCGGAGATTGAGAACCTGAACATGATTACTGCTGGCTGAAAACTTGTTTTGTCCCAGTAGTCTTGGGGTACAGCTAGAATCTTTCATGAATGATTAATGAACTAGAGGCAGATCAATGAAACTCTGCCCTAAATGTATCTGTAACCAACTCAAACGGTGGTCGAAGAAGTCTAACCAGCCGGTATTGTGTAATTTGCAACTCCTGATGTAGTGAAACAGAGTAATTCATCTCATTTACTGTGACTGGTTTCTCTAGCCCATGTACCTGAGTCACCTAAGTGATTATTTTTTTTCCCTTCCCTGCTTCCTACTCAGCATTAAAGTTATGATGTGGTGGCTTGGCCTCCAATATCCGTGTTCATATGGAGAACTTTTCTCCATTAGTAACCCCACTGATTCCAAGAACTGAAAATTCAGGATTATACTCATTACTGGTGAACACATTCAGTCACTTATCAAGAGAATATTAAGCTTCCCAAAAAGCACTTTTTAGTGGTAAGTCTTGGAGATCTTTAAATTCCATCAGCAATATCACACTTCAAAATTATTTCTTATCCCTAATTTCTACAACCAGCATACTCACTTACTTCCAGGAATAATAAAGACTGTAGAACATATTCTCATCTTTCTTGATGGATGATGAGTTGGCCTCAGTAAAGTTGTTAGCAATGTGGAATAAAATGCAAATTAAATAGCACAATCAAAATCAAGCTATTAAAAAAATAGTCATGCAGGCAGTATATGATACTAAGTACCACCCTTTTGCTTACATTGTTACATAGATAATACCAGCATATTAGAAACATAATGAATCACAGAAAGCTGTTTCTATAGCTGGGAGTTTCTCAAACTATGGGTCATGACCCTTCATGGGGATCCAAGAATGAGTTTGAATGGGGTCACAAAAAAACTGTTAGCGAGAAGCAAGGGCAGATATTTCCCCCTAAGTTCAGCAGCCCAGTCCTCTAGCAGGGGAACAAGAGAGCAGACTGTAATTAGTGGCTGCAAGTATTTATACTTGCTAGGGAACTGCTAACTACCTTTAATTACAACAGCTCACTTTCTCCAGGAGAGGGGAGCAATATAGGCTCAAATTAAAATTGCCGGATAGTTGCTAACTGCCTTTCATTGCAGGCAATAGATCTGTTTCTCCAGGGAGGAAGAATAAACGTGCGACTGGATCTTATTCCCCCATCGTTTAGAAATGGGGCCATTACCAACTCAGGGGGTCACACAAATATGCAATCAAACACGGTTGTATTTTCAAACAGTGTAAGAAAGAAATCAATAGTCTCATTTACAGAATGTGCGACCACCAAGCAAAGAGTGAGGTACCCCATGCAATCTGCATTGCATCCTGGTGAAGAAAGATGTGTATTAAAGGACTTAAAATGAGAGGCTAATTGAAAAAGTGGAACGATCTCACTGAAAAGCACTTGTACATTTCTCTCTGCTGCCTTGCCTGTCATCTGAACCCACTTTCTTGCCCAGAAGGGATCGCCTTTTCAAAGCTGTCAGCAACTGGATGTACCAAGATGGAAAGTGAAGACTGGCACTCGCGGCTGCAGTCCAACACCACACGGCCTGGCTCGGTTAGCACACCAGACAGGTCAAGGCAAGAGTCCTCTCCTCTTCCCTCCTGAGGGCAGCTTTCATCGAGACTGGAAGAGAAAGTATCCAGCTCTTCTCCCTCTCCCCAAATTAGGGATTTTAGGGAAATACAAGAGTGATACGTACCCCACATCCCCACGTTAGGGGCTTTTAGTGTCAGCAAAGTCCATGTTTGCGTTCTTGAGGTCTCTGTAAGGCCCATGAGGCCTGTGGCGGCAGAGCAGCCTGCCTCCTTCAGTGCCTTCTGGCTACTGCAGCCACCATGTACCTCACTCCGGGAGTGCTCCGCAGCCCCCCAGAAAGGAATGAGAGCCATGTCAGGTGAAAGCGACCACGCTGGCGGACATGCCTTCATCTCAGCAGCAAAGGTCTCTGCTGCATGCTGCCTCCACGGTCCCATTCCCGTTCTCAAGCAGCACCCTGCGATGTGACATCCTCTGCCTGGGGAAGCAGCTCAGAAAAGGGATCCAGGTTGCAAATAACCTGGGGAAAAAGAAAGGGGTGGGGGGGAAGCAAAACAAAGGAAGGAAAAGTGTTATTTTTCAGCTGAATCAGTTTTCTAACCTGTTGCATTGCACAACCACATGAGCACCTGTGATGGCCTGAGCCAAGAGTGGGAAACTTTAGAAGTGGCTTAAAGAGCACTGCCACGTAGTGGCTGCTTCTGAGGGAAAGACTGGCCCTGGCTGCTGGCGGGAGAGGAGAGGTGACCTGAACGGTGTCTACGGAACTTGGCCAGGGAAAAAGGCTCTGACAGTGAGAGGAGGCTCCTGAGTTTTGAAGGCAAAGGCATAACACGGCGCAGGCCTGAGCATCAAAGCTGGGCAGCTTGAAACTCAACATGGACATAGCTTCCTGCTAGTGAAGGTGATCAGGCATGGCAGGAGATGAACTTGTGTTGGCCCGGGGCATTAAAGAGGAGGTTAAGCCATAAGACATTCTTAAACCTAACTTTTGGGTCTCTTCTGCATTTGTGTGCAAGAAGTGGGATGAAATTGTCATAACGAGCCCCTTGCAGAGGAGAGAGCAAATATGGTGCCAGCCCGCTGGAGTGGAGAGTGGCTGCTCCCCTTAAAGCCTGCCCTGTACCCAGTGGCCTGGGTGGCATTGTATCCAAAGAGCATGCAAATGGGATGACCTACTGGAGACAGTAAAAAAGCACCAGACTCCCCATATTATTTTCCTGACACTAAAACCAGCATGTTCATGCCATGGGCACACTCCCACTGAGCTGCTGGGACCTTCCCAGCCCTTCCCACCGGTTCTCTGCCCACTGCAGAAAGTCAACACTAAGGAAAAACCCTCCTGCAAGCCATGCCACCTTGTCTTCTGACAATTTGGTGTGTGGTACACGACAAGCTGCTTCTCCCCAGGGAACCTAGGAGGCACAAGTTATTCCAGAAAGTTCAGAAATCCTCCTTCCAAAATCAAGTAGAAACTATTCCCAAAGCATTCCTGCACACCTGTCAGATCTGCAGGGATCTGCTCAGGGGATCTTTTCACACCTTTCTGTGAAATACTCCATAACTGCAACTGCAAGTCAGGTTTTATCAAGTTTCTCCTTGCAGCCTGTCAGCAGCTTTTTGACTAGCCAGAAGGGTTACCTCCATGCTCTCCGGTGCTGAGCGGGATGCCTGCAAGCCGTGCGGCTTGTTCGGGAATAGGGATGGAGCCCTCAGCAGCCTGAGAACCAGAGAGAACGGTTTCAAAACGTATTTACTGGTAACGGCAAAGAGAAAATCAATGTTTAATTCCCTGCCCCTTGACTCTCCATACTGCTTAGCTTTGTGTCCCTTCTGTGCCAGGTGGGGCACAGCCTGGACAGGTACGGCTGGGAAGGGGACGCTCTGCGCAGCTCCAAGTAGAATGGAGGCTTTAAAGTAGGTTTTCAAAACGTTATGGATTTCAGCTTTGCTTAGCAGCTGGTTACTGTGCCAAAGCCATGAATCACACCACTTGAAGTGATTGAAGGGAAATAATAATAATAATAATAATAATAATAATAATAATAATAATAATAATAGTAATAATAATAATAATAAAGTGGCAAACTAGCTCAGGGATAGGCTTGGGAGTCCTATTAAACTTGAGAGGCTACAATTTCTATTCCCAGACCTGCTGGTTAACACAAGAACAAGCACCATGCTTCCCCACCCCGTCCAAAGAGTCGTATTAGGCAAAAACTGAGGAGCAAACCAGCAACAGGTCAATCCTGTACTGTGTAGTCAAAAGTTGCCAGCAGATTAACACGGCAGCGCTCATGAAAAGTCTGCAGCAGCTCTGGCAAGCTTTGCAAAATTTATATTTATAGCCACGGGCTTCATCGCAAAAGGAACCAAATATGTGATGTTTGTTTCTGTGGAAGAATGGGAGGAGACTAATGGTAAAGAAGACGGAGTGGGAGTGTGGAAGCGGGGAGAGGGGAAGGCAGAGAACTGAGCCCTGCTGAGTTTTCAGGGACCCGCAGAAAAAAATCATCTAGAATAGTTCAGACCTCAAATACCGTGCGGTGCTTTGACAGTCTTCTGGTTTATGGCGTACTTAACAAAGTGTTCTTACATTTACTAGGCTGGAATGTCCATTTGACTATAGACTCTCTGCTACTTTGCTCGTACTTTAACATTTTGGACACGTGACAAAAATGTGTGTAACGCATTTTTTAAAGTGTTGATTGTGCTCGTAATTTTCAAGTCAGAATATAAAATAAACATCTCTGCCCTTTCTTCCAGCAGGCAGCACAGAGATCTGCTCTCCGCGTTCTATCTGACAGGTACATTTTGTCATTTTTATGAACTATAAATTGCTTTATGAAACGTTGAGCCCTATTTATTGTGGCATATAACTCATAATCGGATTTTGTCCCCAAAGTATCTGTGAACTGGGATGTTAAACATTTTGCATGCTTGGATTTGTCATGCATGTGTAGAGTTTATTACTGCAAAAATCACAGTCTTGTATTTCATACAGAGTATGCAGAATCCCTTGTTGCGATACCAAACGAGAGATAAGAAACTTACTGGAGAAGGCATGAATGATGCAGTAAAGTCTGAGCTTTAGAGTTTGCTGAGATATATCTGAGCTCATTTTTCAGCAATAAGTACTTCATTTACTCCGAGATGTTCTCTTCTGACTTTTTCCAAATCCTTTCCCTGGGAATTACTCTTCTTTTGATGAGATTCTCTATACGTTTTACGCACAAAAACAATGCCCTTTTTTACCCCTTAAGTTTTGAGGGGTTGGTATTTTGGAAGAGTTTAATTCATATTTTCACTTCTTCTGGAACTGCAGCAGTGCTCCAGGCAGATAAGCAGGGGACCAAATCCTTAGACAGTGTTCAGGTTTTACTCAGCTCTTTTTCAACCAAATCTCCATTAACTTCAATGGGAAACTTGCCCGAGTGAGGAATTCAGGATTTGGGCCATAGTAAATGTTATAGTTGGGCTGTAGGTCTGCACAGGTATTTACCTCAAATGACTTTTATGAAAGAGGATTGATTGAAATATAAGGTAGCTTTCTAAGATGGTCCTGATTTCTTTTCCAGTTTTGGGAACAGGGGGAGGGAAGGGGGAGGAGAGACTGTACATTTTAGTGCCTGTGAAAAAGAACTAGCAGATTTACATTTATCCACAAATGAGGTACTGTGTCATGCAGGCTGACACAGAGTAAATTTCCCCATGCCTTGCTGGCAGCCCCCTCTGCTCCGTCTGGCCCCCCGCCCCCCGCCTCCCTGGGAATAAGCGGTAATTGACTCTGGAAGCCAGCTCAGGCCAGGATTTCTCCAGAGCAGAGCCTGTCACTTAGGCTGAATTATATGTTGTGCATGGATGAATAACATTTCTCTCTGCTCAGAGGCTGAGACCGCCAAAATTATCGACCTTCCGCCCCCTCAAAGTTTCCAAACACCATTTTGTTTATAATTCCACCACCCCCCCCTTTAAGGAAAAAATATTCCCCAAGCAAAATGTATGGGATGCGAGTGAAATCCCTGATGTGGCTGTAGGGCACACAAGTATTTGCTGTAACTGGGACGAATGCAAAAAGAAAGAGGAGTCAGAGTCAGCATTATGCCCCTCTCCCTGGAGGGGTGCAAGCTCTCCCCCAAGGCAAAGCAGCTTTTGCACTTGGTGGGGACAATACCGTGACCAAAGGAAACGTTGGGGTTTTTTTTCTCAGCATCCTTCCCCTGGGCTGAATGAGGAACATTCCTGCAGAAGTGCCCCTGGAGGTAGTTAATAAGCCCCAAACCCTGCAGCGCACTTTCTGTCTTCCCTAGAAAGAAAAGTGGCGGTGATGGATGGATGGTCCCTACCTCATCGGGGGTGGTGAGGGAGCTGGGCGCAGGCTGCCCTCACCCTTAGGGCAACAGGGCTTAAATGTTGCCCGTCACACACACAGATTTAGTATTTATGATCGGGTATTCCCCTCTTTGCCCCTAAAAGCATGCCTGGAGACTACAGCTTTCCCACCTGCTCTGCAAACTTTCCGCTGCCGGGGCACCCCCCTCCCCTCCATCTGGAGGGGGTGCTGGGAAGGCCATGGGTGCACCCTTGGGGGGTGCCTCCCCGCCGCCCATAACCTCAATGCAGCGAGCGAACGGGAGGGCAGGGGGCCAAAAACCCACACTTCAATGGCAGTTTCTGTCTAGTCTTGGCTAAAGTGAGGATGCCTATGATACTGCTGCTCATTACTTGCGTCCCAGTAGCAACTAAGAGCTCCCGGTCAGACACCAGCACTTCCCAGCACCAAGGGAGATGGCAGCTTAAATAAAGCTCTCAGTAATTTTGCCCATAATTTTTTTTTAAAAATATTCTTCAGCAACTCTTGTTGCAGTTTTTGCTTTCAGGTTCTGTTAAAAAGGTAACAGTTAGCTAAACTGAAAGAGGGAGGGAAAAAAAAAGTTTTAAAACCTGTAGCCATTGATTTCTTTAGTGTATCGCACTCAGTCTTGTTTTCAGAATGACACAGTAACCCCCAGCAGATTTATGTGCAAACACAAAGATTAGTGACCCAGAAGCTTGACTGAAACAGCTTTTCTGCTTCCAGAAGACAGGTTGCTCTGCACATGCACCGACTATTTTGTCAGGAAAGATGCACTGGCCCCATTAGCTTTTCATTCTCTCATGAAAAACCCTTGGTGTTTATACAGCACAGCTTGGTTTTAATTTTATTGTGCTCTTCAGTAAAGTGGTCTAACTATACAGATTGCTCAGCTTCTGGGACAGAGAAGAGCAAGAACTTAACTCATATACCTTAATGGTTTAGTGCTAGCATATCTTCAATTGTCTGACTCTCATATCCGCTGCCTCAATAGCTTTCAAATGAAGAAAAATGTCTGTAACTAAAATATTCAGTGTTCTGTTGCTATTTAACAGTAAGCAGTGTGGTTAAGCCAGGTCTTAAACCTGCTTAATCCCGCTGAGCTAAATAGATTTTATTATTGACTCCCATGGTTCCAGAACTCTGACCTTAAGGCTGAAGTTAAAAGCTAATTTTTTGCAGTCTGTTCCACTAACCCAGAAGCACTTGCTTGCTGGATACATTTGCAATGGAGAATGTCCAGCTGTAAATTACAGCTGTTTGTAATCATACCCAAACACAACACTCATTATTATTCTTTTGTTCTTTTTAGGCTGAAAAGCCCACCATGAGGGAGACCGCACAGTACTTAATCCACACATTAAATTTACTCGCAGCTCGTATTCATGCGCAAGATAAGATTTTCCATGAAGTAAAGATTTACAGTGGTCCTAGGGCACTTTTATTCCCCTAGCTGCTTTTATTTCTCTGTGCTGTAGTGTAGGCCAAGTGGGTCTGCTGGAGAGTTTTGAACGCTAAGAGGAAAGCGTTGTACCACCGCTGAATTTCCCCTCTTGTTGTAACGGGAAAGATAGCTCATTCACCACAGTGCTTGGGTGGCACTTAGGAGACATGCTTAATTCACAATTGCGGTCTGTTACCCTTTCTGTGTACTTATGCTGGAGGACGCAGGCAGACCCTGCTAGCTTTGCCCGTACGAACCTCGGCGCAGGCGTGCGGGGCAGAGGGAGAGCTGAACCCGCTCAGCCTGGCAGCCATATGCCGTGCTGGCAAGCCTGCCCATCCCAGCTTGACAAGTCCTGTAAAGAGTCCAACTCACTAGCTTATGCTGAGCACCTGATTAATATATATGTGCTATCCAGACCTGAACTGTTAAGTACAGGCTCTGATAAACCTTTTTGATTTACCACTTTGAGCTGTTGATAGACATCTCAACACTAACATCCATTTGGCAGTGTAGGCAAGTCCTGTTCATGATGGTCGGTGAGTTACGCAGCCTGCCTGAGCTTCGGGCCGCCTTCCTGTCGGACAGAAGGAATAGTACTTTGCATTTCCATGTAACCATGCCTCGTCTGTCCGTGTTTGATCACGGTTAGGACATTGAAATGTAGGCGTGAGCTGGTTTACCCTAATGGGTCTGGCCAGTTGCACTTAAGATCCTGAAGGGCAAACAACTACTCCCTGTTGTCCTCTGGACCAGGGAAGAGTTTGGGGAGCTGAGCAGCAGGTCATGCGAAGCAGCAGAGCCCCACATCTGTGGGGAGAGAGGTGTTTGCAAGCAGAGGTACTGCTGTACCGCCTCTCGTGGGTGTGTGCACACATTTAGCACTCAGCTGCAAGGAAAACTGAACAGGAAAGGTTGACCTGGGACAATCCAGTCTGTTCCTCTGATCATGTAAGCAGCCACAGGATCAATGATTAGTCCAGTGGGGTCTGTATCATGGCTCTTCTTCAGACAAAGCCGCATTGAGATACACCATTTGGGTTAGGAGGCCTGGGGACCGACTGCCTATAAAGTGTTAAGGCAACAATAAGAGGCAATTTAGACTTTTAACAGATTGCTTAAAGCAGGGAAGGCAGCTGTCCAAGCAGCCTTAAAACTTTCACTGGACCAAGTCACAGATTTCTTTTTCTCAAGTATCTGCTTAAGCTGTGATTAAGTGAAGCAGTTAAACTTGTGATACCCTAAAGTGAGTAAATAGTCCAGTGGCAGCTAGCAAAAATACTCATGTGTTTCGTGTCACTCACATACTTATGTTTGTGTTGGAGTGAGTTTTTTGATAACATCACCTTTCACACCGTGAGAGTCCTCCACATGAGAAGCTAAGTGATCAGCTTATCAGCGGAGTGACTCAGCTAGCTGGCTGGCCGGAAAGGCTTCGTGTGACAGGTCTGTGTAATCAGTGACAGCCGAGGGGAAGCCTTGGCTCAGGACAGCAGATCTGGGTCCCAGCAGAGAATGACGGAACTGAGATCATGGGCTCTGCAGGAGGCAAAGGCTGGCCGGAGAAGAGTGTACATGCACAGTGTTCACTGCCACAGAAACAAACACACGGCTCTCACAGTGTCAGCACATTGCTTAAACTTTCTGGGTTATCTTTGAGAGGAAAAAGAGAACACCTCCAACAGGGGATATGGATTTATCATTTATGCCTTATGTGAAAGCTTGGCTGTTTGGAAACACTGACGTCCCACAGTTGCAGCCCTCCCATACGGTACAGGGTAGCAAAGGGCGACTGCTGCTAGAAATGGTCCAGAGTTTCTCGGCCTTCCTAGTTACAGAACTTGAAGGCGGAAGAGTAATGATACATATTGTATGTAGGATATTATTTCCAGTATTGGAAACTATTGTGAATTAGTGAAAAGGGGCTTTAAAAGAAGAGTCTGCGTAGAAGGCTCGGAGTGAAAAGGAATAGATGTCTCTGTAAAACTGGGACTCTGTTCCCCTTTATTTACCTTGTGAGCAAGATCTGTAGCACTCATCTGTTCGCTGTTGGATGTTTTCCCATACCTTGACTGTTGCTGGTGTTTGTTTAGAAGTGTTCTACCATAGCACTGGAGATGTGATTTAGATGTATTGCAACACTGCGTGAGAAGGTGGAGCAGAGCTGTCCGAGGGAATTGTGGAATTGTAATGATTTTGAGCCCTAGCTATTGACACTAAATGCTGAAATTCCTTTGGTGTTTAGAGAAAGAAAAAGAAAAGTTAAGATGTATTTTTTCTTCCAGGAAGTGATAACGTTTTGCTATCATGACAGTCAAACATTTCCAACCTTCCTATGGGCGACCTCATGCATTCTCAATGGCTCCACAAAGGTATCTGGAGGGAGACAATCGGTTCTAGTTCCCAGAAACATGTGCATTTTGAAAAATATCTATGTGCTAAAAGAAAGGTCTGACTAGTAATTTCTGATGTGTTTTCTTTGGCTTGCTAGGTCTTTTAAGAATCAGTGTGTGGATAATTACAGAATTAACATGGAGGGGAAAAGAGACAAGGTGCAGGTCTGTGGTCTTTCATATATTAGCAAGGAGAAAACAGGTCCCATGGCTGGCTGGCAGCATGAAGAATATGCAAAGTGCTATTGGGAAGAAGAGTGTATATGTGTGCAGCATATGAAGTGCCTCGGCATATGATTAACCTCACTGGGTATGTAGTAAATAGTAGATAACTGTGATCAAAAAAGTATTCATGTGATTTATCAAACTGAGCAACTGTGCATTTTGCAGTGAAGCAGGAGGTCAATCCTGAAATCTAGGGCAAGTAGAGCACTAGGAAATTGCAGGGACTAAGAAGTTAATCATACCGTTGGACTGCTTCCATCTGGTTTTGAAAGACAGAGTCAGTGCAGTGCTAGCGAGGATGCTTCACGGCAACAGATCAGGAATTAATTTTTTCAGCAAATCTTCAGCTATCATTTGTGGTAACACAGGCTTATAAAAATGTAATTTAATTTCTGGGGAATAAATCACATAGGACAAGAAGTGTGAGAGTGTTTTTTTAATGTGTGTATCTACAGCAAAAAAAAAAAAAAGTGAGAGTAGGAGAAACAGCAAAAATCCAAGAGGAAACAAACATTAACGGTATGAAACCTGGAAGGCATAAATGGCCATCCAGTTAAATTGTGCGGGTAATTGTCTTTGAAAAATCAGTTTGCAGTTGGGAAACTTCTACATTTTTATGACCCTTGGAGGCATAACCTTGTCTAACCTGTCTGTCCATCTTCATCAGCGTAGGTCAAAGGAGCACTGACTTTAAGTATTGTTGAATTGATGCTCTGAACACCGCTCCCATATATCATGAGTACATAGCTATGGGCAGTGAATTTGTTAATGAATTCTGTTTTCCTTATTATTGATATTACTTATGATATTTCAATGAGACTTGAACATTATGCTCCCTTTGGGCAATGACAGTCCCCCTAGGCAGCAAACATGTTGTAAAACAAAGGGGATTTTAACCTTGATAGTAACTCCGGTAGCTAGAACTTGCTTTATTGGAAGAGGTGGGAGGACAGTTAGTTGATAACATTATGCCTTTCTTACTTCAGCAGCGGGATAAGGGAAGAGAATAGAACGAACTATACTATGAATGATTGTGCTGGTTTTAGTGCTACGCTGCAAAAGTGAAATCTTACACGTACATTTGTATCTGTTTCCTGGCAGTCTGACAAAGGAGAGCTCAGGTTTACACAGCACCAACAGCAGGAAACGGGGGACCATGCTGTTCCCACAAATCACTGCACATTCATTACCACCTTATTTTAAGAAAAGCTGAAAATTCATAGCAAGCAGCGGCACCTCAGCCTGGTCCAGCTACATGACGTTAGCTTGGGACTTTTGACCCTTGTGTGTTCGTGAATCGTGTCCTAGCTGTAGCTCAGGGAGTCTCCAGAGCAGGTGCAGCAACGCAAAGGAGAAATTTCAGTTACCTTTCAGTGAGGCAGTAGTCCATGCAGCAGATGGAAGGAGATCCCCCCTTCAAGCCTTAATCACTCAGTAATCAGCCAGGCACAACAGGGTTTTCTGGCATCAGCTCCGTGGATGACATGCTCACTCCAGTCGTTTTTTTCTGCCTTCTTGCAAAGGTGGTTTAGGAATCCCAGCTGAACTTCTGGGTTTGCCTTTGCCACTGGCAAGGCTCTCTGTCTACTGCCTTCTGTATTTTTTAATTTAGTTTCAAGGGCATTTTCTCCTTGCTCTTGGTTTTGTTCTGACCCTGGCAACAAGGAAGGCAAAAAGGAAAGGGGAGCCCTGGTTGGCTCAGGGGAGAGCAAGCACGTTCTGCAAGAGGCTAGCCCCATGAAAGAGCTGTGCTTGTGCCCAGGGTGGGCAAGGGACTCCTCAGTACAGTGTCTTCATGAGGCCCCACTGGGGTACAACACATGGTCTGTACCTTGGCTGGCTCTTTGCTCTTTGGGGAGTGAAGAGGACACTGCATAGAAGCAGAACCACGGATAATGTGTGGCTGAATCAGGCCTGCAATGCTCCTGCAAGGAGATCATGTTGTCATGATCTGAGCTACTTTGCTCCCCCATGCGGTCCCATCCAGCTGTCTCCTTTTTTTCATGACTGCCTCAATTTTGATGTAGGTTACAGGAAAACTTTTATCCTTTCCTCTCCTCTTGGAGAAGAACTGGATTTATTCTGCCATTGAGGAAGTGTTCACACTGTTCTAGGTTTCTTGCATTTCAGTGAAAGAAAATGTAAGTGTGATCTTTGAACAGCCTGGGTTTCCTCCTAGAGAAACACTGGAACATTTGTGAAAACTGACAGAGCTCTTAGCATGGAAGAGCAGTTTCCCACTTTGCTATTACACATATGCTGGTGTGAAGGTACCCCAGTAGGGTCCTGTAGCTCGATGTGATACACCAAATCTCATACAAATGCTTTACATTGAAAAATATCACAGCTGAAAGGTTTCAGGCATGTTTGGTAGTACCTCTACAGAAGTCCTTGGCTAAAAAAGCCTTGGGAAGGACTCACATCCAGAACTTTCTGAGAAAAGGACCAGATTCACAAAACTATTTTTGTCTCCTCCAAGACTCTTACTCCTTTGGCAATGCTTTCATCTTCTTCCCTTATCAGAAAGAATCTGTGTGTGCTGGGTGATATATGCAGGCCATCTCATGGCTACCCATGATGTGGGGCCAAAAAAATACCATCTAAGTCTCCTGAAGACCACCACCTGTACTTGTAACCAAATTCCTATCGAAAAGTCTGCGAAGGGGATACTCTTCCACAGCCCCATTACAGACCCCCATCGGTCTTACTCCCAGAATCCTGGAGATCCTAGGGGTTCCAAAAGTCTCATCCTATCCAAGGAATTCTTTCCTTCCTCCTATAAAAAAAAAACAAACACAAACAAACAAAACCTCCTTTCTTTCTGTACAGTGCGTTGAAATCTAGACACTGAAGCAAGGCCACATGCAGAGAATTTCTATGCCCTGCAGAGCTTCCAAAGCAGGGACTTGATCCCACATTCCTGATATACCCAGAAGCCAAATTAAAATGGTTGGGAGTTTTTGGCGAGCAAGGAATGTTATACCTAGCTGTAGGGCTTGAGCTGGTTAAAGAGGAATATTTTTTCCATGCATGTGAAAAGTCTTTCACGCAGACATCAGGAGAAGGAGGTATGTTTATACAATTTTCAGCCAATGCTGACAAATTGGCTTTGCATGCAAACCTTTTGGTTTACCCAAGCAGTTTGTGGCAGCAGGGAGCATTTTTTCATGGTAAATGTGAAAAGTAAATAGAAAAATGACAAGTTTCTGGTTTAGTTTGATTGAGAGATTTTTTGTGCATGAAATGAAAGCTTAAATCATATAATTGTTTTTAACATTTTGAGTCCCACAGTAATCCTCTTTGTGGTCCATCAGTGGCTCTGATTGGTGCACACTAGCAATGATTCTCACTTTACACTGACTGTCGACTTTGAACTGTTTTAAACTTCAGTGACCAGGTTTTCACAGGTACAAAATGAAATAGCTTCACCGATTTCAGCAGCGTTATCCTAGTTTTCACCCACTGAGGATTTGACCTCAGCACTTTGGAAATACTTCCAGCTTTTAAAAATCACATCACTACTTATTTGCACTTCCAAAGGTTGCACAAGTAAATTATTTTAAAGGAATGCACTCGGTGTGCCGTTCAGCCATCAGGATTCAGTTACAGTTCCACTTCGACTCAGCCTGACTATCTACCAGCTCCGCCAACACCCTCGCTGGCAACCTGATGAGCAGGGCTGCAGGGAAGGTATTTGGGCTCCTGAACCATTGAAGCTTTTTTGATACAAACCAAGACCCCCAAATCTCAGATGGCTCATTTTCCAAAGTTGCAAGGTTTTTTGCTCAGTTAGCATTTCCAAGAGGTCTATCTGGTGTCATTTTCTTTACACATTATCAGAACAAACACCTTCTGCTTTATTTTTCATTGTTATTGCTTTCCTTTCGGGTTCTGTTTCATGGGAAAATTCAGAATTGGAGAGCTTTGTTCCAAACTGGAATAGCATGAAATTTCAAAATCCTCCTCAGAATGGAAGACCTTCCTTCTCTCAAGGACTCTATTTATAGCAGGCTGCCCTTTTTGCAGTCAGAGAGGGGCCAGATCATATTATGACTGTGTGCTCTCATGTGTTTTTAACTTAGGTGTAAAATTAGGTCTGGCTTGAAACTAGGTGTAAAAAGTCTAAGTTCAGACATTACATTTTTATAACCTGAAAATGATATCATTTTGAAAGGCAGAAATAAATAGAAATTACCTAAATTAAATTAGATATTTTTCCATGGGGTATGATTTAAATGTGACACATACTATCTTTAATATAGTCTTCTGGCATTTTAGCAAAAAAAGAAAACTATTTATTTTAAAGGTAGGTATTTTATACCTAATGGAATTTACTTTGCATACCAGTGTATCGTCTATATTAGATTGCTATGAAGATTTTAAAGGTCTTTTTCATTCTTGACTCAGGCGCAAAACTTTCTTCATGCTGAGGGACTGCCTCTCACACATACATTCACACAGAAGAGAATAGGCCCTTCTCTGTGGAAATCTAGCAGCCAAATAATTCACAAATAGCTCTCACTTATTATTTACTGGCACAATCAAGCATAACTGCTCTAAATGAACAAACAGTTTGTCAAATAAAAAAACAGGGGAGCGAGGTTAAAGAATCCCATGATTCTGATTTACACAACAGATAAAAATCACCCCCAGAAAAGTCATAGAGACCTGCCAAGTAAATTTTTTGCTTTGTAATGATCTTTGAAGACACTTTAATAGCTTTTGCGAGGATCTGCTCTGGCCCTGGCGTCGCGCGTAGCCGGGGAGGTCTGTGTTGTTTCATACCTGGGCAGGTGACGGCTGCTGGAGGTGCAGGTGGTGGCGAGGGGACAGCTAGAGCCTGGCTCCCAGCTGCTCTACGGGACTTCACTCGCCATTTCTATCTTCCTTTTCTTCCTTCCTACACCCCCTTTAGAGAGAAAAGAGGAAAACCAGACAGAGAGCCTCTGTCACAGGCATCTCCCCACTCGGACCCAGATCGCCACAATTTTGGCTCTCCAGGTTTCCCAGGGGGACCTTGTCCCAGAGCCTCTGTTGCTGACTCTCTGGCTGCACCTCATGGAGCTTTGCTGTCTTGCTTGCCCAGTCTGCCCTTTCTCCGTTCTTCAAAACCACCCTGACCCCACTGGGGTGCCTGGAGCCCTCCCCAGGACCCCCATCTCCCACCAGTCTCCTCCAGCTGCCCCCAATCTCAAGGCTGCACAGCGGGATGCAAGCCCAACTGGGTTGCAGTGTCATGAGTGAAGCCACCCAAGCACCACTCACCTCTGAAAGGTTGACTTGGCCCCCTTCGTTGGAGGAGGACGACCGCTCTTCCTGCCGCACAGGAGAAACAGCCGGGGCGGGGCGGGGCGGGGCGGGGCGGGGCGGGGGGGCAGCCTGTTGTCTTGTTTCGCAGCCCCACGGACAACAGCGTATGCCTTTCGCTGACACGTGGTGGGATGTAGCCCAGCTGGGCAGCAGTGGGGGGCCGGCAGTGCCCCCCACCCAGCCAGCGCTGCCCCTCGGCGGCTGGCCCTGCAGTGGGGCGCCCATGCCATCAGCGGGACACGGGGGATTTCTGTCTGCACCTTGAGTCTTCTCCATTCAGTTCCGTGCAATAACCATCACTCTTCCCTGCTAATAATACGCTCAAATACTGATTTCCTGAAGCCACTTCTTTTAAGGTCATGATGTCCCTTTTTCTAAAATTTAATAAGCTCGATACTGACCATGTGGAGTTAGAGTGCATTTGTAAATATTTGTATCTTCAGTATTATTCCTCTGGTAGCAGACACCAGGACAATATTTCCCACATTAAAAGGGCTCTTGGGGAGGGTTTAGGAACTCTGGCCAGGCAAAAATAGTTGCCTGAAGGAAGAGGAAAAACCTTGGAGAATTACCAGACTCTTTTTTTTAAATTTTGAGACAAATGGACTTTTCAAACTTTGCCCTGAAAAGAGATCTGGTCATGACCTACTATAAATCTCTTATGGCCATTTAAAACCTCACAGTGCTCTGGTTAAACAGCATTGCACCAGACAAAACCTCCAGGGCATGGGGACATTGCTGCGGTTTTTCCCTTTCAAGCTTGTATATTGTCCACATAACATATTGCCAATGTTCACAGGACCAAATGAGACTGTGGCCTTTCTTTAATGTACTCAGAGCTCTTGTGTCGAGAGCCTGTGAGGTCAACAGGAAAACATGGAATGAAATCTCGGCTGAGTGTCAGTCTTTCCCAGGCTTCCTGGCAATTTCCAACATCTCACTGTATTGTTTTCACTTAATAAGATAGAGCTTGTCCTCTGCTCAATAAAAAAAAAAAAATAGCTAAAAGAGTTAAGACTCAGAAAATGAGCAGTTTTGTAAAAGCCTGGCAGATTCCCAGTCTGCTGAACCTAATAACAAGCACACTCATTTTTCCAGCTTGAAACTTTCTGGTGCAAACCCCCCTCATGCAAACACCTCCGAAGTCTTGTGGGAAGAGGTACAGTGTACAGAAAAGAAGAGTGCTGGGCTTCCAACATGAAAGCTGTAGCCTACGTTTGTGAAATGAGGATGTTGAAAGGTGGAGCTCTCAGAAGAACCTAATTTGGGGCTCCTCCAGTTGTTGGATCACTCTCAGCTTTCCTCCTCCTCCTCCCGCTGGAGGGATTCACAGCACAGCACAGCACCTCTCTCTGTGAAAGCTGAAGAGAAAAGCAACGACTGCAAAGTCAGTTGTGCAAACCCAGAGAACAGTTTGAGAAGACAGCAAAGCCTATACACTCCTCTGAGATTATCACTCTCTAATTGATACAGAGATGTACTGTGACCTCTGGTTCAGCTTCTCTTTTTATACCATTTTCTGCATTAGCATGTTATCAGCTTGTCAGCTGCCACCAAATTTTAACCTCAGACTGCTGATATTTTCTGAGTATTGTGTAAAAATGTATGTATTTTCCTAAATAATTATAAGGGATTTAATGCTGGTGAAAAGCACCAGGTTGACATCTGATTATCCAGGAATTTCTCCCTTGTGCTGCAAGCATATCTGCCCCCCTCCTGGAGCCTTGCATTATCCCCATGCATATTCTTTACGTGTGCAGACAAAGGGCACTGTTAAAGCAGATGAATGCCTTAGCATTTAATGTAGTTAGCTAATCTGAGCCAACACCACATTATTTTCTAAGAAATGTATTTTATTCTTTTCTTCCATTTGGTCAAAACCTAGCATTAACCATTTCTTAGCATTACAAGAGCCATGACAAATTTCTGTCATAGGCCACTGGACATTGCTGTCCTCCTCTGCCTGTGTAAGGTCTCCCGGGTTGGTTAGAGCAGGTGATTACTGCAGAGTTGCCCTACCCAAATTATTAGGGCTGTTTTTATGGCCAAAAGTCCGGTAACTCTATGGAGCAGCAGTAAATTGGGGATCTGGTTTGAATTGTTCGTATGTCAGTAATTTACCACATCAGCCTTTTAAATACATTACAGCAAACTCTATGAATACCTTCTCTGGTTAAATGAGGGAACGTATGGCAAATGAATTCCCGCTGCCCCATATGGAGAAGACATACTACAGTGTCGCAACGCACTCCTTGGCTGCTTTAGAGTTGAGGTCCGCAGGGCTATCGTGCACCGCTGTTCAGCTGTTGAACTGGGAGGTTAGCTTGAAAGGACTGGTAACTGCAAAGTCCATGGACCCGCCAGTTACTTCTCCAGTTAATCCAAGAGCTGCAAGGATGAAGAAGCGGTGAAACACATGGGTAGTCTCGCCAGTGTAAAAAGGGAGGTCATGGAGGGAAGGTAAAATCTGGAAGGAGAAAAGATGAGGCTTTGTTAAGAAATTCTACGCTACCTTTTATTAAGGCCATACCATGCCTGAAAGCATAGATTTTATGATACTGTTTTCAGGTTGTGATAGGCTGCAGTTTGATTGAATCAAAGCTTAGCTTGTGTGAATGCTTAGGGCATCCAAATGCACTTTCTGCACCTGTGCTGAAAAAATAATTACCCCCAAAAGTCACACTTTTCTTTTTTTTTAGAAGTGACACTCAGCTCACATGGCAACTGCAATTCTAAAATTAACAACATATGTTTCCAAAGCTGAGATGTAAACAGGGTTTGCTTAGTTAGGAAGCAATTGCCTTAGGTTTGTCTTGCACCTGGCAAAGGCTTGTTAAAGGTAGTATTGCAACCTTGAGGGGTTTTTTTAGTTTAATTGTTAACTAAGACAGCATTTTAATAGCTGTGTTTTAATCTTGATACCATCTTGTGGGGGGTAGAGTTATTTATTTGGTTGCAGGGCCACATGGTTGGGAGGTATCTTATTTAAGTTACATACATCTTTAGTGGACATGACTCATGTTACAATTGGGCTGAATAAGCCAGCCTTGTATACTAAAAATAAGCAAACAAATGTAAAACACATCACCATATCAGCAGAACCACAACAAGCTAATTAACAATGGACAAGAGTCATCAAATCAAGGTCACAATCAAGACCTGAACCAATGAATCAGAGCTTTGAGTTATCAAACAGACACATTCAGTGCAGAAGGTAATCAGCTTTAAATTATAAGCTTGACATGAGATGGAACTATATCCAGTTAGTTTTGCGTCAGGAAAAACTGAAGAGAAGCCAGCTCATGTTTTGACCAAGTTCCTCACAAACAGTTGTCAACACAAGACATGGAGCAAGGCAATCAAAGACTGTATTCTTCAGTCCTCGCCAGTGGCGCGTGGAGAACACGCTGTTCCGGTTCAGCCCAGGGAAGTACACCCATCAGAGCAAACTTATTAGCGATGCTCAGTTTAGCATTTCCTTCTCATGTCACGTGATTATCATGTATTATTAGTCTTCTGCTCTTACCTGCTCCTGGCCATCAAACTAGAATCAGAGGTCACTCCGAAAACCATATGCTGTGGCATCTTTTAAGTTATCGATGCAACATTTATGAAAATACTTTTCGAAGAATTACTAGGTAAGAACTATGAGTAACTTTTGGAATAATTCACCAGCAGTAAATGACAGATTTAAGAATCTGGCATTTGCTGCTAGGCTTGGAAACAATTAATATAGACCTTTTTCCCTTTTTCTGGCCAAACACCTATGTGCTCATGCACATGTGAAATAAAGAGGGATCCTTCCCTTAAAGGAAAATGAAGTGTTCAGACTTGTGCTTGCTTCCTAAAGATCTTTATTTCACATGGTTGCTGGCTGCCAGCAAAACACAGCAGAAGCTTAGGCCAACGTAATGACAGAGCTTAAAACAGGCATCTCTTGCTTGGTGATCCAGAGCGGTGGCAATGCTTCTCACAGCCTCGTCGTTTTCCTGCTTACTTCACTGCACAGATGGAGCCTTGTTTCCTGGATGTGGTCAATACAACCTGGTATCTAGTCTGTAGATCGCTGCTGATTATACCTGTGGCCTTGCAGGCGGGAACTATGGGCTGAGATGTGACACACCGGTCTCCTGCATAGTCCGTGTCCCGGTGACTAATGACAACCTTCCCCTGCAGGGAGAGCACTTAAAACCCACACTCAGCAGGAGCCACCTCCTCGGGACTAGCTAATAACCTCGTCAGTACATCGTTTCTCCACGCCTTTTCTAATAATAGTCACTTCTTTTACCCTAAGTTAGGAAGCTAATACGAATCCGTTCACAGCTTGGCCTGATGACTTTTAATCTAAGACCACAGCTGGCCTTTGTGCTTTTTATCAGATGAATTCCAACAATCGTTAAACAAAGTTTGCTCAGGTCTCCTTCAGATCTGGGCCCACGTATCTCGCAGCCCTTATTCTTGTGCCACACTGGCCATGGTGTTTCATCCTGTAAAATCAGTGATGGCAACATGAATAATTAGTTGCTGCATTCATACAACATCAGACTTATTTCCAGTTGGCTATACTGCTTTTCTTTGTATCTAGACTCATGCTGTCTAACCCTGGAGAGCACAGACCAAGTCTACAAAGTTTTAGTCCATGAGATCATCCCAGTAATTTGTTACTGCAGGCGCTGTCTAACTTTATTTCCCCATGTTAAATAATTGCAATATTGTTTCTTTAAAACCCTTGACAACAAAAATCAAAACAATCGTAAATAATCCACAGACATATGGAATTGTTTTGAGAAAGAAAGTAAATTACTGAGACTCCTTAAAAATGGAAATCTACCAAGGAAACCCCAGCAGTCTCTTTGACAGTCTGCTCTAAAACTTTTCACTTGCTTTGATGTTGTTTGTAATTTATGCTCCTCAGAGGCTCTTAGATGAAGGAAATCATCTGTTTTAATAATGCGAAACCTTCTTCTGGCCACCCGAGATGGGAATTCCTGCTCTGTTTCCTGTGCCTCTCTGACAGGGCCAAAGGCGGAAGGAGGGCTTAAAAATCGCACGGCTGTTAGTGATCAGAGCCGTGGCATCACCTACCATTCCGAAACATCTGCCCAAACGTTACTTATCTCTCACTGATGAGGTTACGTGTTTAGGAAAGCTGTCTTTTTAAGCTTACTCTGCACAGTAGTGTTATTTCACTGTATTAGTAATTCATAAGGATAGGCTATGTGGTGATGATTATAGTACAAAAGCAATTATTGAAACAGTCCCTTTAATTAAAAATTATTTTAATTACTAGTGATACCTGTCCTTCCCCCACACACACACACATTTCTGTGCTAAGTTTCTTCATGATTCAAAAATTGCCACTAGGCTATCACCTTTGGTAATTGCCGTTCTCTGAGCTGAGTGAACAAAGGAAAAATTAAACTGGAGTGTGTCAGGCAGGCAGAATAGGAAATATATGTTCCTGCAGGAAAGCTACTCTCCTCCTAATTACCCTGCAATTGCCAGGTTCAAACTGTAATTTATGAGCAGCATAGATAGAATGGCCACATTAGTCCATTATTTCATGATGATCTTTTCTACTCTTGATTTCAGAAAGGAATGATTTTGCAGCTCTCGGTGCGCTGGCATTGTCAGCAGCTGTGCTGGGCAGTGATGCTAGACAACTGCAGTTGAGAGATACTCCCCAAAAAGTGTAAAGCAGTCTCCTGACAGCAAGGTTTTATAGAACGAGGGAGGTGCTGTAAAGTACAGTTAAATAAATAAAGCATGACCTGATGGGCTGCCTCAGACACTGCTGACCACATTTGGAAACAGATCCAGAAACGTTCGAAGGAGAAGGAAGTTTTCCAGCCTCCAGCTGCTGCTGCTGTACCTTCCACCTGCTGTAAAATACACCAAATGCAGCAAATGAACCTAATAACACCCCCAGAGTCCATTTTACTGACAAGCATGGAGAAGCCTGCAAAAGAGCAGTAGGTAAAGCCGCCATCATGTCATATGCAGCTGGCACATGGTTTCAGCTGTAGTGTTGGTGCCCAAGGCCAAGGCTACACTGCAGTCAAGTTGGGGCAATGACTTACGTAGCCATCTGAGTGAGCTTGAAACACACAACGAGGGGACAGTCATGGCCAAAAGGAGCTCGGGAACAATCCAGTGCCCACATAGTTATCCAGCTTCTTGGGTGGCCTTCATGCCCCACTTGAGAAGTCCTAAGATACATATGACATCTTTAGGGGCCTGACAGATTCATATGGCAAAGGCAGCTAAAGACTGCTGAGATAGAGCACAGGCACTGAACGGTGGCATAGAGGCAAATAAATGTTATCTCTATCTATTTTTTTCTAAAAAAAGGCAAGGTAATGCCAGGGGAAAAGGGAAAGATAAGGTGAAAAAGGAGAGGCAAGGGGAAAGCAAAAAAGTGAAAGAGGAAAGGCTAAGTGCAAAGGCAAAGGGGAAAACTATCTTACTGATTCCGGATGTGACATGCAAGCCTCAGAGTCAACTGCCTGAAAGTTCAGTGCCTCTGAGCCGTACACAAAGCCCATCAGTATCTTTCCTTGTTGCAATCTAAGTCCGTAAGAAAGCGTTTGCCCTTTCCCTGAGAAAGCATTTGGTTGTATTGCTTGGAAGTTTCACTCCTAAGTATTCCTTTTCAGTTCCCTGCGCCGAATGCGAACAGAGTGCTCTCAGGAATGGAAGATGCCTGCCCTGATTCATTCTTCTGAGGTTTTGTTTTTACTTCACCCCTGAGAAAATGGCTATTTTTAATGACTTTTATGATTAATAAAACTGTCTGAAGGCCTGCTGGGGTCTTCAAGCTAGTTATCAACAAAGTCATCTAGCTCTTCCCCTAGTGTCTAAGCTAATGGCAAAGACCCAACACTTGATCTTTCTCCCCAAGCTGAGGCTCATCTAGCAGGGTTTGGAGTCATGTCAGGGCAGTAAAAAAGTCCTTAAAGAGTTACTTTCTTGCTGCACTGACTATGGAAAAAACCATACTCTCCTGGAATTCTATCTGTCCATCTCATCTTCTCTGCAAAGCTCTCATGCAGAATCTTCCGCTTTCCCCCGGCTATTTACCAGCCACAGGCAAGCGACCTGATACGCCGTTAAAGAAATACCAAATGCATATCCTCACAGCGGGGCACTGAACTCCTAACAGCAACACCTGTCGACTCCTACACCTTTGACAGCCTCCCTGCCGGATCACACTGCTAAACATAAACTCATGCTCTGAAGAAGCCCACCACTTCACGCAGCCCATCCTAGGCCATGCAGGACCTCAGGCAGGCAGAGGGGTGTTTGAGACACTACAGTAAGACCGGAGTGTCAGAAGGGGACTATTAGCCTGGCAGCAGAGAGAGGAAGAAGGCAGCAACAGCTCGTTGTGGCACTGGGAGAGAGAAGCAGCACCAGTGAGCAATATTTCTCCCTGTCCCCGTGCCCTCTCCCCACTATCATGTGTGCATTTCCTTTCTGCCTCCCTCGGAGAGGCAGGTAGAACAAAATACACATTGAAGAATAAGCAAAGGCACCTAGGCGTGCCTTAGTGATGCTGTAAATTCATAAGAAACCTTAAAAATGCATGGCAGTTAATGAGCAGCAAAACATATGAGATATGGATTGAAAGGTATATTGGAAGATATAAGTTTAACTACATCAGGACACAACATGGTGTAAGACCAATTTTTTTCATTAAAATGATATACAGTTCTAGTGCTTTTCCTACTAGTTGGTAGCACATTTCACAGAAACAAAAGATTGATAACATCCTGCAGGAGGGTGCAGCTAGGGAGCCAGTGAGCCCAGACACATTGGTACCACATTCTAGATTAATAAAGCAAATAAAATTATATTTACTTTGTAATTTATTTCTGCCTCCCCTCATCATCTGTATGTGCATGAACAAACCTCAAGTTTGCTTTCCATGGATGACATCTAACAAAAGGATGCAATTCACATTTGATTTTTCCTTTGAATTGTAAGGGCAATTTATGTAACTTTTCCTTTGAATTCTAAGGGTAATTTATATAACTCTTTCTTAACATAGATTTATGTATTTGTTCCTATCATACTTACTCATTGTTTTTCACAGGCCACATTATACCTGAGGAAGGCACAGCAAAGGTTACTACTAGGGGCTGCTCTCTATTTTAAAATCCTTCATCAAGTATCTGCACACTGTGTTGCTGGGTTACAGTGGGTTGGATCGTGATACCCTCACTAGACAGACCGTTCTTGCTCTTCAGGAGCGCTTCTGGGTACTCCAGTCCAAGCTGTAAAGTGCCATGCGGCTAAGCCAAAATAAGGGGTCAAGAACCTGAGCCTGGTCAGAATGGGAGAAGTTTTTTTCCCTAGTGGCTCAGACCCCTGAAAACCTAAGGCTGCACCACAGGCAAATAATCAACAGCTGAAAATTGCTTTTAAACATCCTTTATTTTGAGCTAGTGTGTCAATAATAGGTAAACAGCATATCCTGGGCAACTCTTTCTAAAACTGTATTAAAATAGTTTTGCATGTTGCTGGAAAACAGGCTGTACTTACCTCAGAAAGAAGAACAGAAGAACCTTTTACAAGTCTTCAAATAATCTCAAAGTAATTAGCTTTTAACATCCTCTCTGCTACAATTCTGGGCTTTATTAGCTGTTCTGCTTGCCATTCCTGAGTCTGCCTAATGTCTTCTGTAGAACAACTATACATTTTTTCCAGGCATTTGTCATTTCTTGAAACGTATAAAAGACAGCACTTGGATTCAACTAACAGACCATCTAAATGCTACTCTGCATAGGGAGTGATATATGCTGACAAGGAGTAGAAGTCAAATTTTCTTTATATGGTTCTTTATGGTGAGCAAACCTACTTAAAACAAGCTCCTTCTCAAGGCAGCATATTGATTAGAGCTGACGGGCCGAAAAGACCTTTGGGAGACAACAGAATATGGCTTGAGTCAAAGAGTAACACTAAAGCTGGCAGCAGCAACATTAAGAGTCAGTAAAACCTGAGAGAGTTTGTCTCACACTGAAATTTATTGCACCCATTTGGACAGCCATTATGGTAGTTAGTAATTTTATCTGCACAAGTTCATCTGTATTTGGACTCGCAGAGCTTAGCGAGAGGTCTTGCAAGGCAGAACCATACCCAGGGCCCTGCTGACTGAGGCAAAAAGACTGCCGTGCTGAAGCGAGGTACAACTGAACTGTGTCTGAAGATTACAAAAGGCTGTCCGTTTAGATGGCCAGCCACAACATCAGTTATGTTAACAGTAACTCTGAAATAAGATGATGGTAGGCCAATGCAGATGAGGATTTTCCTAGTCTGCACTGCAGTGATTGTTTTCTGTGGCTTGATGAAGCTGTCACTCACAAGCAAAAATTGCTGTTTTCTTGGATAGAAGTACCTCTATACTTCATGTTTTAGGAAAGAAATGAGACAAGAAAAGCAACACGCAAGACTAATTTCCAGAGAAGTGGTATCAAATTCTCCTGATGAGACATTTTGAAGATGGTGGATTAATGCCACTCTACAGATCACTTTGCACTGCTCCTTTGCCTAACCTAGTTTCTGAAACTACTGTGACTGATGTTCCATGTCTTCACTAAAGATCTGTTCCAGTGCTTAATTACCTTTATCTTTGCAACACCTCTCCCAGGGGGTTGAAGCTTGTCCCACCAAAGACCAAGCTGCTGGAATCACCTTCAAAATGTTAGTGGAGGATCTGTTCCTGAGACAGGTAGTACTGAGATCATCGAATCTGACAGGGGATCAGCTTTTAATAGTGCTCTAATGGAACAGTGGAGTACTGAGTTGGGAGTGGATATAGGTCTTCATCTTGCATACCACCCCTGTCCTTAGGACAAGTGGAGACAGTTCACTGAACCCTGAAAGGGAAAGTATGAAGAGTAATCTGAACTAAACCTCCCTTGCTTCCCATACAGATCACAGTATACATAGTGTTGAGTATACCAGGCATAATGTTTAAGCGATCCTTAGGATCCTAGATTCCCTCTAGTCCATCAAGTGAGGTAGGAATCTCCAGAGGGCATTTTTGAGTGCTGAAGTAAGGCAGTAGTTATGTCCCCGTGTTAGTTAAGAGCAAAAAACCTGTATGCCTACAACCCCACTATCCTCTACCTCACTGGCCAGCTGTATCAAGATCTGACCAAGAGGGTCCAATTCCCCCTTGATTTAACTCAGCTACTTTCTTTTTTTAGTCTTTTTAAACCCTGCACAATAGGTGGAGTCCTGACTATATGAGTCACATGACTTATTTGTTCAGAAAGTCACAAAATTCGCTTGGCTGAGGTCTTCAGGTGACCACCCAGCTGACCCTTAAACAGTCCTTAGTCTTTGTCACTCTTTACACTCTAACTCTGTATTTCCATTCACCCCTCACTATATTAGAGCCTTTCTTCCTATTGTTTTCAAGTGTAACTTCCTAATTTTTTATTTTGCTAAAGCACAGGGATCTCTCTTCCTACTGTCATATGTGACATGAAGATTTTGTGAAAAAGGGACCCCTGTGGAGCCCTTCCTCTCTCTTGAAGGGTCATTGGTCCAGAAGTCATTCTTCAGGTGGTAGGATTCAGCATCTTGAGTGCTTCCCTGTGACCAAAAGAGCTTGTGCAGAGCCTCGTGACATCTTTACTTTCACATTAGCCCACTCTGATAAGACCTTGTGACAGCTGAGCCCCGAGCTCCTATTCCGTATCTGACTTATTAGGCAAACCAACGAAACCCAGGCATGTTTTTAACTTACGTAACAGGAAGTGGAACAGAGCTCATCTCTAGTGACATTTACCTTCTTCAGTGAACCTAAGTAATCTGTTCTCCCTTGAGCAAATGAACTCATGTTCTCTGGAGACTGTTGGCAATTGTATGCAGCAACTCCTGATGCTGCCAGGAAAGGAACTTCCTCAAAGTGAGGAGGGGAGGAGAGACAGGTGGAAAAGAGGAAAGACTGGAAAGTAGCGGTGTCCAGAAGAATGCACTTGGTTATTACAAGGAATCAATGAGTGCCAGAAAGACATCCAAAGCTTCGGTATTATTAGATATGGAAAAACTATGCCTGACCACAGTCTTAGCCACTAGTACCATATATCTACAAGTACTCAGAGGAGTCCCTTTTCCTTCTCATGAAGTCTGTCCAGGTTTCTTACCCCTTCTGGGGGCCTTTTGACCTGATGTGAGGGCTAGATTCCTAGAGGAGAAGAGGAAAGGGTAGAAGATGTCCCAAGAGAGTTCTTTAAGTAACGCTGCTTCTGAGGTATGGTTGTCATCTTTGCCACCAAGAAGGAGAACCTTCACACATCAAGGGCAATAAAGGTCAAAAAAGTGTGTTCTACATTCCCTTTCAGACATGTAATTCAAAGACACGCTGTCTGATTTCTACCCGACAGCAGAAGCTGGCCTTGACCAGACAGCAGAGGGGATCTCAAATAGAAGGTTCCTAACATGACCAAACTGAAGAAAAGAAAGAAAAATAAAACTTCTGGGGTATGTATGAAGGAAAACACACAAAAGCCATTGCCTTTGGTCGCGGGGAAAAATCAAAAGCAGTGTTGTCTGACTGCATCTCCACAACTTCATGCACTTACAATTTATTTCTACCCCCTGCCCCCACCTCCCCGCAAAAGTCTCTGCAGAAATTGTTTCCTGATTTCACACCGGAGGCAGGAGGGTGGCTGTTCACAGACTATTCTCAAAGCTGTTCATCATTCTCCAGGCCATTGGTCCAAGGGCATGTTCCAAGGACAGTATAGGACACATAGACTGTGCCTGTCACTTCTTCTTTTTAAGTCACTGTACTTCGAGCCATTAAGAGACTAATTATACTACCAAGGTAAAAAGACTCTATCACTCCTCTTCTACTAAAGAGTTAACTTTCCTGGACCAGGGAATCTCTCTGCTCATATTCAGCTGATGCAAGGTCAACGACAAACACACCGAGGAAGTCAGAGTTGCTTTATTTTTCTTGTGAGCAGGTCAAATAAAACACTGCTGATGCTCCATTTATCTGGAGCGACAAGCAAACACTTGGCAGCAGTGGAAAGCATACACTGGAATCTGGCACCAGGCTCCTAGCACAGCTGTCAGCCTGCTGACTAATCGCTTCATCCCCATGCTAATGCTGCTCCAGGTCTATTGGACCCTTTCATCTTAGATACCCCGGCACACGCTCCTCCTGATAGAGCTATTTATACAGAGATGTCACTATTAATTGTTATGTAGCATTTTATTTTAGGAGGGGGTTTTTAGCCAAGGTTTTTTCCAGTGGTTTTCTCTTTCCTACCATATCCCTTCAAGGTGGGAGCTGTGATTCTGCTGCTTCCAGTATCAACCAGGCCTTAAGTAGACACCCCCTTGCTGGACTGAATTTTCTTGAGGGATTTTTGTATGTGTGTACGCATGAGCTTCATACCTTGTTTTTCTAAACAGCCTTTCCTATCAGTCTGGGGTTTTTTGGTGACTATTCTGGCAGTTAAGCTGCAATCACACAGGGCACACCTGCCTCTCTGAAGACACCTGATTTACCTTAGGTTTGCATTATCAGATGATACTTGTAGTCTTGTCAGCACAAACTATTTAAGCAACTCCCAAGGACAGTGTTAAAATATAGGTGGAGTCTATGAACTCTGTTCTTGGCAGCTGTGCTTTATTAGTTGTGCTGTGCAAAGGTGGTGCGGCTAAGGTAATGCAGTGCTTTCACAGAAGCATTATATATTGTGACAAGCCAAACAACCTCCAGGACTCTCACTCATCATGACTCCCATTTCATACCTCATCCATTATAGGAATGAGGTATGAAAACATTTCTCTGTTTCCTAAAGTTATTAACAGACTCCTGGGAAATCGTTTACTTGGAGAAAGGAAAGTGCCCAGCCTCATTTTTTTTGTGTTCAGGCCCGAACAGCCGACCATGGTAGGGCTAGCTGCTTTTTTTGTTAGTGAATGATAGGTTTTGACAATCAGTAACTGTAAAGAACTCAGAGAGTTAATTGGCTTCATGCTTTTGGTTAGCAAAGGTACAAAACCATAGATTTGTGTCTCTTCTGTACTGTGTTCAGAACAAGGATATCCAAGTGCTTTTTAAAGAATAACGAAGGATGCCTCCTAACACACTGAAAGATGGGCAAGTTCGATCATCCCCATGTATGGCTAGGATGGTGACCAGAGCTCTGGAAGGGTCACCTGATTTGGTCACTCAGACTTGACATGGTGTCCTGGTTTCAGCTGGGATAGAGTTAATTGTCTTCCTAGTAGCTGGTACAGTGCTGTGTTTTGGGTTTAGTA
>JAVKLA010000057.1:7699944-7743218 GCA_034782735.1 Sagittarius serpentarius
TTCTGTTCTATTAAACTGTTCTTATCTCAACCCACGAGCTTTACTTTATTTTCCGATTCTCTCCCCCATCCCCCTGGTTGGGGGGGAAGTATGCGAGCAGCTGCGCGGTGCTTAGCTGCTGGCTGGGGTTAAACCATGACACATGGCAAAGCTAAAACTAGAGCAGAGGCTCCTTATACTCACGTTTGTATGTTAAGTACAGAACCAGCTTTCATTTTTTAAACCATGGAGCTATCAGGGTGTCCTCAAGCACCTGCATATACTGGAGTTTATGTTATCATCTCCCTTTTCTCCTCATGATTTTGGACTGAAACGAATGGACGGCATCCACAATCATTCTGTAGGCTATCCTTATGGTGCTATTTCTAGGCATTCTACAGTTGTCTCAGAAAATATCCCCATATGTTCTGTTACAACACTGGGATGGCCTGATCTGCAAGTCCAGATAGACCCCCGCAGTAAGCATGCTTCAGATGTCTTTGCTGAAACAGAATTTGAAAAATACACAGGGGCAGCAGGAAGAAGTGGGCATTCCCGTTGCCTCTGTGATTCATTCACAATTATCGACACAGGAATTCCCTACTGTGTGCATGGGAGATGTGCAATATCTTCGGTGCCAGGCAGCAGAGGTAATTATACAGATCTTGGCACTGCGTTCTTAGTTTGTGCTTTGAGGAAGCACCATGTGGAATTTGCTTCTCGCAACAAAGGGATAAAGAGTTTTCCGTGAAAGACCTTCTGGGTTTTAGGTTGGCTTCAAGGGAAGAAGGAAGTGGTGTTCCAGATACTTTAATCTGGAATAAAAATAGAGACTCTGCCAACAGAACTCCTTTAAACCGTGGAATATGTTTTCATCACTGAGTTTGAAATATCATTTCAGAGTCTTGGTCAGATTTACTGTTTGATTTAAATCAGTGTAGCCTAATTGAAGTCAATGGAGCTATGACAGTTTATACCAGCCAAGGGACTGGTGTCTGTTTCAGAGTATTGTCTTCCTACAATTGGCCTTGATCTTTCAGACAGGGATAGATTTTCTGGGTATTTCAAATATTGTAAGCATTCATACAGCCTTTCTTAGGATTTTCTGGAACATTTGTGATATCTACAAATTCAGATCACCTTCTCCATGTTTAGCTCTCAGTGTTGACAATGTGGTCCCTAACAGTGTCATTTGTTTATTCAGCTCAGCTCTTTGCACTAATTGTTGCATTCCTCTTTCCTGTGGGGAGTAGGGGCCACTTGGTAGTTGCACAGCACTTGATGGATAGTACCATAGGGTGAGATTTAGAAGAAAAATAGTTTAGATGATCACAGCTATGCAGATGACACTGGCTAAATATTGTCCCATCTCCAGACAAGAAAACAAATATAGCGGATACTGTCTGATAGTGTTACTGAGCTTTTTGATAAGAAGGCTCTGGGTACAGTTCTTGCAAAGTGAAATTACACAGACCGAGTGGACACCAAAATATGAAGGACGAGCATTTGCATAGCCTCTGTTGTAGCTGGAAAAGTGTGTCAGAGGCTCACTCTGGTATGTTTTGTTGACACAGTCTTTTCTTCAAGGCCTGATTCTCCCTTGCTCTGCATTCTTGATAATCATTCATACCTGTGTAAAGTAGGTATAGAGTGCCTTCATATCGTAATGCAGTGAAGAAGGAGGGATTTTTCTCTTTTGAATCCATTTAATACTGTTACCCAATACTGGCAGTTTGGTAAAGAACTGCATCTGTTTTACTTGTACCTTAATCAGGCATCCATGCTGTCTTTCTCTGAAACACTGAGATTGAATTCCTGCAATGCAGCATATGCTTAGCTGCTTGGGAACTTCTTGTGGCCAGTGCTGAATGCCATGATTTATTATCATGGAAAGTAGTGCAGCTGTAAGCAGCAGCTTAATATGAAGCATAGAGTTGGACCCAGATCCAGCGTGATTAACCTCAAGAGGTCTCCTGAGGGCCACTGAGGCAATCTGATTTGGGAATCTCTCTCCACTGACTGAATAGCAAACGCCTGCACCTTCCCACACAAGTGTTTAAACCACCTCGGTGCTTTTCAAAGGCTGGCTGTGGCCATGCCGTCTGATGGAGCTAATAACCGGTCCCACCACTAACCTCTCAGGCTTCTCCAGGGATTGACATGACTCCGCCTCTCAACTTGGATCACAAATTATTCTGAGTGGGGAAGAAGTATTAATCTCCCCAAATCACTGTTTCTGAACCTGCATATCTGAGAAAAATTGAGGCTACAAGGTATTGAGCAGTTTTTCAGAGAAGGGCGACTTGTCCACTGGGCAGTGCAGGGAAACAGGTTGTTGGAGACTTGCACAGTGTTTAGGTGCCCAAGTCCCATGGAGCCAGGATGATGGGAGATACCTGATCAGAAACTTCAGATGGTGTGTTGGTTATTAAATGGTCTTATCACTGAACTTCTGGCAACTTTACGAGGTATTTACTCTCTAAGTCAGAGAGTGCATGTTCTGATCAAGGGCTTTAAAGAAAAGTGGTTCTTACCCAAATTGTTGTTTAATTGCTTAAAATAAAAATATCATTTCTGTGATGTAGTAATTAATTCTGGGGCATAAGCCAGTAGCAAAATATGCATGAATGTTATGTGCCACAGTCATTAAAATGTAAATTGGTCTTTTATTTTGACTGCATGATCCTGCTTACATACTTTAGAAAGAACAGTCCAAAATGGAAGTTGCCAATTTAAAATAATGGTCGTTTTTTAATAAGAATGCATGAAGAAACATGTAATTGTTTTCACCCTGGTCACCATAATATAATGATGATCCTTATAAGAATTACTATATTTTAAGATGGAAAAGGTAGAAGGGGCACAGGAGGCTTCAACAGTATCAGCATAAATGGGAAAATATTGTAATGTTAAATTTTTGTAGTATATTGGCTACCATTAGAGCAGCAAACATAGATTTCCAGATGTTTGTGAAGAGTCCAGCAGTTATATTTTATATCTATGGCTGTAGTAACAATTTCTATTCAGCAGCCTAGAAAAACATTTCATGTCACAACAGGAAAGAAATATTACTGTGGGGGGGGTTTCTCCCTCATCCCCTGTATAGCAATTCTGAATACTTCAGTCGATGCCAAACAAAAATGATGGTTTAAAAATTAAAACCACAGTCACTAGGGGAAGGACATAAACGTGCAGATGTTTTGTGATGTTGAAGAACTTTTCAGGCAACAGTCACATTGCTGTTGTGGAGAGGACTGGAAATCCATCAGATGGACGCTGTCAAAAGCATTCCCTAAGCTACACTGTCAGAAAAGGCAGTTACCTTCTCGTATTCCCTTAAGAAAAAAAAGAAGGAAAAAAAATCAAAACCAGAAAACCTACTCACAATGGCCTTTACATAGCTTTCACTATTTTATTAGCAAGGGATTGACTGTAATCTGTTAATATAAGTGAGCAACTCATATCTAGAGTTTACTGGGCAACTTGTACACGCGGAACACTGCATTGTCCCAAAGCAGCGCACAAAACATCGATTTTCCTTCTCTGGGAAGGAAAATTTTTACAAGCTTATAAGCTGTTTCTGTTTCCGGCACCTCTGTGCCTTAAAGCTGTTACACAAATGGCTGCCTGAAAAATCTTGGTATTTACCACACCTAGCTGGCTAGACAAAGAGACATCATGAATAACAACAAAAATGGCAGAGGGTGAGTTTTTAAAGGCACTCATTGTAATCGGCACATTTAATGCCTGCGCATGATGACAGACCTCTTGCCTCCCAAGAGCTGGCAGGCACTTCGGCGAACATGCGCGTAGCACCGAGTCGTCCTGCCAGAGCATGAGCTTTTACTGTTGCCTCTCTCTGCTGCCTGACAGTGACAAGGATGGAAGGAAAGGTCAAAAATATACATGGATGTCAGCTCCTCCCTCTCCTGCTTATTTTTCTTGCTTTAATCAGTAAGGTGAGGTCACAGGTGAGCTTTTCTGCACTGCCTGGCCCCGCTGTGCCTCGAAGGGTGCAGAAAGCTCGCTGACAGCGGCACGATTCCCCAACCAACCAGCAGCTCTCCGGAGCAAGAAAGCCGTGGGCTGCTGTGCCACTTCCTAGGAAAAGGCAAGGGGGATGCTATGAGTAAAGGCGATGTGGTGGGAGCACTGGCTTGTGCAAGACAGGTGGTCCAGTGGGGAGAGGCTGGCATATGTGAGGGGAGGTGGGGATAGGGCCTGGAAAGTGTGCGGCCGTGGGGAATCGTGGAGTTGAAACCGCATCTCTGACGGCCTGGCCTCTTTCCAAAGCCCCAGAAATTGCCTGTCGTACGTGGCTTGTGTCAGGTGTCAGGTACCAGTTTTCCAGAATGAAATGCACCATTAGCAGGTAAAGACAATTCATTAGGTGCAACATAGCAGAACTGTAATTAATTATTAGATATCATTTGTCACAAAATGCATCTCCAAGATCACATTGCATTAGGCACAATATTGGACTGATGGAGCATAAACAAGGGTAATGATAAACACTGGTGAATGGAGTTGGGAAGAGATGGTTATTAGGGTACTGGTGTGTTTCATGTGGGGTTTATTTAACAGTCTCATTAATGATCTGGAAAAGGAAGTGAATAACCATTTAATTAAGTTTGCATTTTGATACTAAATTAGAAGTTGCTGCAGACACCTCCGAGGGCAGAGAAATAAATCAAAAGGAGCTAGAAGCATGTGCAGTAAAGAAGAAAATGAGATCTGGTATGAAGAAAAAAGCAAGCTAATCTCTCTGGAAGCAAATAATCTAAAATGTAGCTATCAGTGGAGGAATTCTGGAGAAAACAGTGTTGAAAGAGATGTAGGAGTGTTAATGGACTATATATTCCATCACAGCTCGGGTATATGTTTACAGAAGCAACACATCAAGGAGCAGGAAGGTAATAGCCCTTCATTGTAGGGCTGTAGTGAGAACCCATCTATAATGCTGCACTCTGTTTTGGGCATCCTGTTATCAGAGAGATATAGACAAATTGGAATGAGTTCAGAAAAGAGCCATAAAAATGATCCCATATCCCTGGAGATAATGACTTATGAAGAAAGATCAGAAGAAGTAAATGTGTAAGGCCTTGTCTGAAAGATGACTGAAGTAGGGCAGGAAAACAGTCTGCAAATATGTGAAAGCAAAAAGGGAGGAGGATAATTTATCATAGTAACTATTAGTAATAGGATGAAATAATAAGTAACAACAATAAATTTAAGAAGGGCAACTTCAGGTTGAATGTAGGGAGAAATTTCTGACAGTGGAATTTGGGTTAGTTTGCAGATAAGTTTCCCAGGGGTAAAAGTAAAAGCTGCATTCAAGTCATTTAAAATCAAATTGGACAACTCAGAAAATGCACCCTGCTATAGGGAACAATCTTCCATTGCCTGGGGAATAAGCTGAATGGCTTAATAAGACATTTCACACTCAAGTCTTTATGACTCTGATATTTTTAATATGCATGGTCAACTATTTCAGGAAAGTATACATTTCTTCTGCTGTCAACCTGATAATACGAACACTTGCATGCAAACATAACTTTTAAGAGGGCAAGTAGCTCTGCTGACAGCACTACACTGTTGACGTGCAAAAACACAAGCCTAAACTGTTCAGGTTTTTGCAGGATCCAAGTCTTAGATCTTGCAGTTGTCAATATCAAGATGGTGTATACAGGTAACCACATCATTTACGGGTAGGTGAAGAAGTGTGTAGAACAAAAGATGGGGGTCGGAAGCGCCAGTGAGGATGTATTATTACTGTTATTATTGTTATTGCTATTACTACTTATAAATGACTGGTACTGTGGAGTTCAACTCCATTTCTTAACTGTTCACCTTTTTCTTCTCCTGCTTTCACCTGTGTGCAGAGTGTTCATTAGACAGTGTAAGACTGCTTTCTGTACTCTGTTTTTTAACATTTGATGTTTTTAATATATCTTAAAATGTCTGTTGAATGAGAAAAGAGACAAGCTGAAGTGAAAACTTGACCCTCCCTCGGATAAAAAAGAGACGGCAAAGGCTATGGCTTTAAATGGATACGAGGGTAACCCCATATTTTCCCCCCAATTACAATAATGTCACGTTGAACTCACTTCACCATTCGTTAGCAGCAGAGACAAGCTCAGAGGCATTCAGATAGGTATGCTCCCTAAAACATCATGGTTTTTACATGCGGGTTTTTTTATGTTCTCGTCTTCTTCTCTTCTCTCCCCGCTCCCTGATGGGCTGTGTGTGGGGCCGGCAGCCTGGTGGTGCCGCAGTCCAACGCCCGAGCCTCGGGACTCTCCAGCAAGGGGTCGAGCAGCAGCAGCTCCAGTGAATCCGAGACCAGCTCAGAGTCTGACTCAGAGAGCGAAAGCAGCTCCAGCGAGAGTGACGGCAGCAAGCCCTCGCATTACTCCAGCCCAGAGGTAAGGGCTTCTGCTCTTCATGATTTAGGGCGGCAGTCCATTATTATACCCACTCAGACCTTTTTCCAGCCAAGCCGACACGAGGAGGCTGGGGGGAGATGCACAAAAAAATTGGAAAAGAAAGGCCCAGGGATCCTCCTCCTGGCATGCTGTGAAATGGAAGTGGCAGGGGATCCTGGGGCTGGTTAAAGCTTTTGAAACAAAAATGAAGAAAGAAATAACCCTGTGATATTTTCATCAAATTGAGGATGAGTGGACTGCCTTGCAAGGCTCACAGCTTCCTTGAAGTTTTATGCAACTCTGCCTCCACAGCAATGGCTTGCTTAGTGCGTAAGTCCTGATGTGGGCTCCCAGCACTGCAAGGGAACTAAAGGCTTCTCTACACAGGGAAGCTATTACAAAATCAGTTTGAGGGTGGATTTTTAAAGCAAAACAGTTGTTTTTCACTCACGCACTTCCCTCACCTCACTCTGTAAGTGAATATTCTCTGCTACTGCCGCCTTTGTGTGATTTATTTTAATCCACCTCCAAAACGGACTAAACTGAATTACTCATGGTGCAAAACATTAAGCCCAAACTTGTCATCTGGAAAGCTAGTACTGAAAATTTCCACATGTAGACAAGCCTTAGCCAAATTACAATTAAGCTGCCAGTGCTATGCCACCTTCTGCTTTCACCTCTGCAGAGTGCTAAACAGACAACAACCAGGCTGCTTTCTCTGTTCTGCTTTTCGACCAGGATTGACGTTTTTACATGGTCTGGTCAATACACACCTTTAGTATAAAACCATGAACTCCACAGCCACATCACACACATTAATGTATGTGAAAATATTCAAAAATCTAGTGGCAAAATTGTAAATACACATGAAATACAGTCAGTGGATTTTCCTACTCCACATAAAGCATCCAATCACCAGACTCCTCCCCCCAAAACCTATAGCCTCACCTATTCTCTCACCCTGAAAAATTGTACTGAGTAACCAGCAAGCCTTTCCTCATCTTTTGCTCAGTTATTTGGGGCCATCTTTCCTATTGGACAAAATGCAGCACTCGCAGGAACATCCTTAATATATTTTTCTCAGGTTCCGTCGCTTCTGTTCCTTATTTAACACTTATCTTCCTTTCTGTCTTTCCTTCACAGTACTTTCAGATCCATTTCCAGTTAATTTTCCTCTCACTTTGTCCCTTTCCTAAATCTCTCTCTCTGGTTCTCTTCCCTTTCATCTCTATTCTCTTCCTTCCAGTCTCTCTTACCTGTTGCCCTCCCTGCGCTGCCTCATGTCTTATTGCCTGTTCCGAGCTCTCTCCTCCAACCCCTTAAGACCTTGTTCTCTCTCTGCCTAGTTCCCTGCTGGAATTAGTGCAGAGTTCTCGTGCTCAGTCTCCCTTCTCTCTGCAGAATCTCAGAAAGCAGAAGAAAAGGGACAAAGAGAAGAAAGAGAAGGAACCATTGTGGGGGGAAGGAAATACGAGATAAAAGGAGGAGAAGCATAGTACCCAGGAAGGGAGGAGTGTTTACTATCTAGGCAGATACCCATGCTGCTTGGACCTGAGAGCAGCAATTCCTCAGGGAATGCGGGAAGTTAATTAACTGAGGCAGGTCGTGGATTTCATAAAGTCAAGCAGGGGACTGAGAGTCATGGAAACGTGGAGGAAGTGCCTCCTCTTAAGCATTTTATACATATCCTCTCGAGATCTGTGGAACTACTTTTGTACAGAGCCTGAGTTATCAGTGATCATTGTCACGAAACAGCTTCACTGCTCCAACAGATTGCTTGTCTCTTTGCGTTATATTCGTGTGGTTTGCCTTCTAGGACATGCTGTATGAAACATCCTTATATGAAAATGTAAATGACTCAAAAAATGTGATGGCCGCAGTGGTTTTCATAGGTCATGCCTTGGTGGGATATGGGAGAGGCCACACATGGACAGGGTCAGAGTGTCCCAGGGAAGTAGGATACCTGTGCTTTCCCCGAGGGCCAGTGCTTTCCCAGGCCCACCATATCACTAATGGCACCAGTTCAAAACATGCTTATGTGATGTCTCTGACTGGAAGTCCTGGCTGCTTTGCATTAATGCTTTAACTTACATTAATGCACCCAGTGAAGCCATCTTTCTAACGTATATGCCATGTTCTTACCCAGTAAATGGAAAGCGACAGGTCCTTGGCAGCTCTTTAAAGGGAGGCCCTGTCCCCCTACATTTAAGTAGTGGACCCAATTCTAGTCCTAGTCTTAAAATGAATTCCATCTATTGCATAAGACAGAAAAAGCAAATACATCTTCGTTTTTGCTTTAGCATAAACTGATAAATTCAGGTACAATGAACTTGAGTACTCTAGCACAATGCTGGGCAGGAAATCCATATTTCCAGGTTGGGAGGAACTTAATCTGGAAATCTACAGACCATTATGAGGCCTTCATTCTTTTTTTTTTCCATAATCTGAAACATATGCATATACTTAAAGATTTTTATTTCTAGGACTGTGTGTCTTCTGCATTTGAGGTTATATAGAAATTAAATTGCTGTTTCATTTCTTCTTTATTTTTTTCCTTATCTCATTTTGAGATCTTTGAGTTGTTCTCAGGTGTCTAAATGCAGTTGCCTAGAGTGTAAAAGCAGCTCATTGTAAAGCATACATATAAAATAGATTAGATGAATTGCACCCTAAAAGTGTCTGTTTCTTTCCATTGACTATTTAGAGCCTGTAGTGACTAGCTCAGCTGTCTACACTTTATGTCTGCAGTAAACTAAGAATAATGGCTGAGCTAGAACAGGAGACAACATTCAGACTGGTTTCAGTGATGTGGACAAATTAAGGTGCCTCAGACATTAATGTGAGTAGTTACAGTTTTGTAGACTGCCAAACCTGAAATTATGAACAAGGGACTGAGGCTTCTATCTCCTGTTTCTTTGCTGAAGTCATGAATTCTTTGCGTGACCATAATTAATATCATAAATGAGGACTCTGGAAAACAATGACGTCTTGTCCTTGCAATTATTTCAGGTGGTAGAAAAAAAACTTGGGTGTCAAGTCCATAGAAAGAGCTACATTTCAAAAGATAAGAATTTGGTTTGTTTGTTCTTTGTTCCATTGAATTACCCTGCAGTCCTTTAATAGGGCTGAATCTGGTTAGACAACTGGGAATTCCCACTGTGCAGGGAGGACTAGAGGGGGGAATGGGCAGGAAGGAAGCAGAGGAGCCATCGCATGGGGCAAAGCATCAGTGGGTAGTCAACAGTAACCAGGCCAGAAGAGAGAGGTATCCTGTCCCAGGCCCTGCCAGCCTCACACACCAGATGCAATGATGTCCTTTACAGCCTCTGCTGTTGTGACTACTTCACAACCATTAAAGTTCTTTCCTCTTTTTCAAGGATTCACATATACTTTTTGTCCATGCTTATTCCATCATCACAGGATATACTCTTTCATCTCAAGTCCCCACGTCGTGACTGACGAGGTCAAAGCTGAAGTGATTTGCAGGGTTATGCTCTTCCCCACCCTCCTCTCTCATCAGCAGAGAGCCACCTCCTCACCACTGTGCATCAAGTCCTTCAAGTGCCTGGACATCAGTACCAGTGGCTGAGGAGCCGCTGCCTGTGAATCCCTGCTGTTCTCTCAGGTGCTCTGTGGCATTGGCTCTCTTCTCTTTAGCTCAGAAAATCAGAAGAGTGTGTGTATCATCTAACAGACTAGCTAAGCGGTGAGCGTGCTCCTGCCACCTCACCAGCCTTTCTTCACTGATAGACTTCATTAGGGAGGCAGGGGAAGAAGAGTTGTAGTTTTAGGGTTGCAAGGTAGGAAGGGTATGTTTTCTGTATCTGTCTTGTTTTCCAAAAAGTTTTCACTTCCCATATTAAGTATAGCTCTGAGTGGTCTCCTGACTGGTATGCTCAGAAGAAACGGGGATTTTACCACTAGACCAACTGTAGACACTATCTTTACCTTTGCAAATAGGATTCATGGGCTTTAGCTGTCCTGTGGACTATTTTTGACAATGACTACTAACTGAACTCTCCCTTCCCTCCAGAGAACTCTCTGTGGCAGGAACCACCTCCAACAGTATATGTGTGCCATGCCTAACAGATGGGAATCCCCCATTCTAATTTGATAAAGTGCTAGAGCAGTGCTGATAGTAGCAGTAGAGGAGGAGGAGGAGGAGGAGGAGGGAGTAATAATAATAATAATCTTCATCATCATCTATGCCTTAAATACAATGAAAAGGCACCACATTCGTATAGGGATTGCCTAGAATGAAATCTTGGATAGCAGGCAGCACAAGCAAGTTATTATAAGGGTAAATTAGTATGTGGATTTACAACAGGCAGAGTATACTGCAAGGATAGTGGATAGCTCGGTCCTACCCCACAGTGGGCTAAGTACATGCACATGTTATAGGCTATCTAATCTCTCAGTGCAAGTGGTGTCATCCTTCAAGCTTACCATGGTATTAGCTACACCTTAGGTCCCTCTTTGTAATAACAAGCATAGAGTGACCCCATTACACTTACATTGTTTAACAGCTCTTTACGCCAGAAAGTGTTTCCAGATAATCTTTTGACAAAAGTTTCTTTTGGATGTGTGCCAGTCATGCCTCTGGTTGCACTTGTAGCCTTGAAGAGATCCGAGATATATAGACTTGCTGTGTGGGAGTCATCCCCCCTAAATGTGGACACTTTTACTGTAGATACCTACATCTGCTCATCACCTCAGCCTCCCCTTTACAGTCGGTGGAGAGGAATAGACGTTTTTAAGGCCCAGCTCATCTCGCCTATTTCAGATGTCTATTTCAAGAGGGAATTTTTCACACCCTAGAAGAGTAGTCCACTGACTGGAGAAGAAACTCGTTGACTAGCTCAGATATAGGTGTCTATGTCGTACAGATGAATCCACCCACAATTTTTAAGGAAGTGTATCACATCCTTCTGTTTCTCGATGAAGCCTGGCACATGTGTACATCTGTGGTGCATTCGTCCCTGAAACTATCTTTGTCTCGTAAAGTTTCCTGGTTTGGGTTTTCGTGCCAAACCCGTATTTCATTGCAAGTCAGCTTCATCAGACTGTTATTCCTATTACTGCTGCCCATCTGGACACCACCAGCTTTACCCCAATTAAAAACTGCCCAGTTCTCTACAAGGCCTTGAGGGCAGCATATTTCCATGACACAAAAAACAAGGAACAGAGGCCATTGTGCTATCTGATCACTCTGGATATATATTCATCTATATTTCCATCCTTAAGTGCTGCTGAAAATTTTCCACTTTGAGCAAAGCAACTTTTCTTCCGTAGAATGGTATGTGACATGCTCAGGGGGGTGATGTGGACTGGAGAATTAGGGATTTTCTTTTTCTCCCACAAATAATTGCAGTTAGGCATGTAAAGCGGACTGGTGAAAACTTTCAAGTGAATTTTCCCAGTCCCTTTTTTTAGCAGTCCTGCTCTTCATTCCTGGCTGTCATGATTTTGTTCTCTCGCAAGGCACCTTGTTTTTTTTAAGTGATTTCAAAGTACAGTACTTTTCAGTTAGAGCAATCAATTGAATAAATTACTTCCAAAAGTGAATTGGCATCACTCATGCACACTGACAATCTCAAATATTCCAAAACTGTATCAGGGTCCAAAAATAGTGAGAGAAGTTTCAAAATTCTGATTTTTTAAATTTGGATTCTTTTAATTTACCTGAAGGGCTGCAGGCTTTTTACTTTTAGCAGGTGCATCTTAAAGGGGTTTTTTAGCAGACACATCTTGAGGTTTTTTTTCAGCAGCCACAAGAATTTGAATTTTTGTTTAAATAAACCCCGAAGTGCATCTAAGCCCATGATTCTGAGAGCTGAGGCTTTAAGAAAAAATAACGAGTGTCCTGAAACTCCTGACAAAATTAGTGAAGCTGGCAGCATTGTTGATCTTTTTTATTAGACTTCCTAGTTGGCTTATAGGTTGGTGGGACTGTAGTTATTCTGCCTAAATAGCAGACATAGGACTCTAGGAAAGTAACACGTTGCCAAGTTATGACTCTGTAGAAGTTAATCACTGTTTTCTGCCGGTTTACTGTGATCCCTTGAAATCCATATTTTGTGAACCACTGTTTTCAGGAATTACAAGGTACATAAAGAGACAGAATGGGATGTAACAGAAAAGCTGGAAGGTTTTTTGAACTTTCAAGCTGCCCTCACTCTGACCTATACTTATGTGCAGAGGTATATTTTTCCCCATGTGTTTCTGATGTATGTCCTTTTCTTAAATACACCTGAACAGTGGAAAGACTTCCATGTATAGTGAACCTTTTATTATATATCTAGTAAATTCAGTATGTGCACAATGAATGGCACCAAACGAATCTATCTGTATTTTCAGCAGCAATCAAAAAAATGCTGTTTATTTTAGATAAAGAGTTAAGAGTTGTAAAAATATGTCTTCATCCAAGAAAAATACTGCCCATCCTTTTTTAAGATTTACAGCTCAGGAAAGAAATTCCTCATATAAGATCTTAGGGAGTATGCTTAAGAAAAAATAAACTTACAGCAATCCGGCAAACTTCCCATAGGTATTGGATAGCTCGATAATCAGTAAATTAGACACTTTTGTGAGAAGGAATATTTGTATCATATGAATTCCAATGTCTAACTTTTTTGCTTATTTTAGGAGCCTTTGCTCCATGTAGAGTGAATACAACTCTCAGTGGGTGATTCTGGAGATGCTGTTGGCTATGCAGGAAACCTATGTTGCCCTCAGGCACCTACTTTAAAAAAGGAGTTAAATAAGAGACTCTTTTAAGTTAGAGACTGTGGATATTCTCTCTTGAGCAAACTTTCATCCGGATCATTGACGGTTTTCATGTTAGACTCATGACACACTTTTTGGTTATTCATATGCAATAGCCTAGTGGATCAGACTTTGGTTCCAGTCAAGGAAATTATGAGACTTTTCACATTGGCTTCTGTGGGGTTAGGTTATGGCTGGCCACTACTCCATTATTTATTTCTTTTTGGGTTTTTTGCTTCTCCTCTTCATTTTATTACATTCAAATGACTGGTTGCAAGAAGCACTAGAAATCACTTGCACATTCTTCTGAAATAACATTGTCTGAGCTGTGGTTACATTTGAAATCATGATTATCCCACTTCTTCACTGTCCAAACACCATTATGTTTTAGATGCTGTCTTATAACTTGATCGTGTTGTGACAGGAACGAAGAGGAAAACTAACAGCCGCACAATACTCAAAAAATAAGCACTTGACAATACCACCGCACAACAAATGTTTGTGGGATCTCACAGGATTATAATGCCAATACCAGGCAGGTTACATGAACCACCTGGTTAGCCCTCCAACTCCCCAATATATGCCTCTTTGTATGCTTTTTAAATACTTTTCATATTTATTGCGATGGTGCAAGACACAAAATACATATCCCTAGCTTTTCTACTAGCTATCCTCCCTTAGCCTCATCTGTACCCCTGCCTTGTTTTCCTCCCTTCCTATCACCATTATATTTTTTTCTATTTGGAAACTTGGGAACGTTTCTCAATAAAGCTGATGCCAGTAGCACTGCGTGAATCATCCTTAGAAATGATGAATCACGGAAGCCATCCTCCTTCCCAATATCGTTCTGAAACCAAAAATATCCCCACTTGCACGGCATGCCCCATGTCTCCTGTCCCGCCATGCAGGGCCAGTGCCAGGGGGTTGACACAGCTTGGGGACGGCTGTTTGACCAGAAGAAAATCTCTGTGGTACCAGGAGGGACCCAGCATTTTGGTGTCCCTGAGGGAGCCCTGGGGCAAGGGCAGCAGGGTCTCAGCACTAAGCTCGTTGCCATCTGTTTCCCTTTCAGCCTGAGCCGCCCTCATCCAACAAGTGGCAACTGGACAAGTGGCTAAATAAAGTCACCCCGCACAAAGCACCCATCCTGACCCACCATGACAGCCCGGCGCTGGAGGCCCATCCATACTACGGCCGCGTGAAGGCAGAGCGGCAGGAAAGTGAGAAGACCCCGGCCACCGGCCCGGCTGAGCACCGCAGTGGGGAGGGCCGCAGCGCTGCGACCGCTGCCGTTGGGGACGGACCGCGGCCCAGGACTGCCAACAAAGCGCCAGGCAGCAAGGGCAGTCGGCAAAAGTCACCCCCAACTGCCGACGGCGGGCCTCCAAGGCGGGCAGCGGGGAAGAAGGCACCGCGGCGGGCTGAGAGGACCTCTGCTGGGGACGGCCCCCACTGCCCCGGTGTGGAGGAGCCCCCCGGGAGCCACAGCTTTCCAGAAAGCACTACTGGTGAGGCACCAAGGGCCCGGCCCGGTGGCAGCAGCAGCGGTGGTGGCTGCAGAGCAGGGCACCGCCGGGAGCCCCGCTCGGCTGCAGCCGGCGAGAAGCGTCGGGCCCGGGGGCCGAGCAAAACGGCGCCCAAATCCAAGGAGTTCATCGAGACTGAGTCTTCATCTTCGTCATCCTCCTCCGACTCGGGCTCTGAGTCGGAGCGGGAGGAGCATCCGCTGCCCAAGGCGCCGCCAGCAGCTGGGGCTGAGCCACGTGCCAAGGACGTGGGGACCGGCGCCGCCAGCAAACCCCACGGTGGCTGCAGTGCCTTTGGCTCCATTAATGCCAGGACTAGTAGTGAAATAGCAAAGGAGCTGGAGGAACAGTTTTACACCCTGGTTCCTTTCGGTAGGAATGAGCTCCTGTCTCCTCTGAAAGACAGTGATGAGGTAAAGTCACTGTGGGTCAACATTGACTTGGCTCTTTTGTCCAGGATTCCAGAGCGTTTGCCCGAAGAGCCACTGGCCATGAGCGCCGGAGCAAACCAGGCGGCCAGCCTCCCGCAGGGTAGTAGTGCTGACCCCCCAGCAGAGAAGGGTTTACCGAAATCTAGAAGGAAACGCAAGGTGAGCTTCAGGGGGACTGACTGGGGTGGGTAGGGGGGCCTCCAGCAAGTGGGAGGAAAGCATCACTTGTGCTCACGTCCAGTGCTCGATGGCGGTGTCTTCTCCCGGCCGGCACTTCAGAGCTGGGGTTTGTCCCTGCTCACCGCGTAGGAACCAGCCAAGCCCCAGGGGAGATGTCATCCCAGAAGGTGATGAAACTCCTGGCCGCGAGGGATCACAGCCCCTTGGAGATGACGTTCTCTGCTGGCACGCGGCTTTCCACGCCTTAGTGAAGGCACTGCCTTTTTAGTAGGACAGTTTTCTCTCCTGGGGCTTCTCTGAAAACCTGAGCATTTGGAGGTGATGCTTAGGTCGGCAAAGGGGCGACCATTGGCTATCTTGTCACGGCCTGCACAGTATCACTGCCTGGGTGGAAAAAGAAGAGTCAGTGTCTTTTTTCCCTTCAGATTGTCAACAAGAGGCAAGCCCTTCAGTCCCAGCCGGGAGCCCCGGCTTCGTGGGGGATACGCTCACAGAGACGTGCCTGCCTCTGCAACCTGCCTCCCTCGCACCCCGGCGGCCCCCTTTTACCTCAGGGCTCTCAGACAGGTGGAGAAGTGGGAGCGTTGTCCATTAACTGCCCCCTCCCCAGCAGCACTGTCACAGCAGCTGGGTGGGCACAGCCCTCTGGTCACATCCACCCCTCCGCCCTGCCTCTCCCACATGCTTTCTGAGCTGCTGGTGGTGCCAAGGAGAAAGCTCCCTCCATCCCATGGCCGCAGCTGTCCACCGAGGAGGCTTTGTGGTCCATTTGTACTGACCTGACCCCCAAAGTCACTCTGAACTGGAATTGCTGTCTGCCCAATTTCTGGACAGTTTTACTGTTGCCCTCTGCGCTACTGTACATGTGCAGATTGATCTGTATATTTTTGAGGACCGCTTATCTAAAGCAGTCTTTTGGGTTTTTATCTTTTTTCATTTTTTGGTTCTTTTTTTAGTATCTGAAAGGTGGTAACCCTGTTCTGGCCACTGGCAGAGCCATAACAGAGCGCCCTGATAAGCTTTCAGATGTGTTTGTCTGCATTTTCTTTAGGAAGTAGTATGGAAGTAATTGCACAGGACAAAATGATGGGAAACAGGTCAAGAAAGAGTGGCAGAAGCAAAATAGTTATATTTTAGGGCATAGGAGATGCCAGTGTGATAGTGCCAGGCTGTACACGCAGAAGGAAACAGGAGGGCACAACAGAAGAGCAAAATAAATGCAGTCATTCTAGAAATGCTTAATCTGACTTTCTGTGGCACTTACTATCTTGTACTCTTCTGTCTTAAAGCACTGCTGTTGCTGGTGGGTTTAGTGATATAATAAATACAAGGCATTCCTGGAGTACCAAATTGCCCCTCAGCCTGGAATAAGACACTCAATGGGACAGCTGCTACGCAAGCTCACAATATGTGATCTCCCTTCCCAAAAGACTTTATGAATAAGACTAATAAGAATGGATTATCAGGCATAACTGCAAAATTAGAAAGAAGTCCTTATCACTTCCACCTCTGTCATGATCTCAGGAAGATGAGCAAAGTAGGGACAAAGAAGGATGGTTAAGCACTGCGGTGTGAGAAGATCTTCACTCCTGTGGAGTGTAAGCTACAACGTTAACCCCATAGCAGCTGCCACAGTGGCAGTGGATAACGCAGAAAATGTTGTTGCCACGCAGCAAGGCAGTAAATACAGCAGAATCAACAGATCACAAGTAAAACTCAGCCAGCACTGGGAACTGGAGAAGTGTTAGAAGTGGAAAAAGTTGTGGACTTTGCAGGAGATTAGGAAAGCAGAGCCTTTGGGAGCCAATGATAGAACCTAACAAACATAACATGAAATTAAATAGTGACAGGAAACATTGGCTATGTTCATACTAGTAGGCCAGATAGGGCCAGGGTGCAAGCCCAAGCGGTGGCGCACACTCACACGCTTTGTTTAACTGGTAACATGCTTGCTAACTGGTTTTGGCCTGGGTCAACTTCTGGTTTTCCAGACGGTGTCTGGCCCTCGCTTGGGACCAGACTAAGGTCCCTTCCCAAAAGGCAATCTGAACGTGGCATACCCTGGTTTGAAGGAGGAGTGAGATGAGTGCATGGGTGTGAGCTGTGCCATGCCGGTTGGCCTCAGGACCAGTTGCTGGTCTGTTGTATTTACTAGTACAGGCATAGTCACTGATGCCAAGAAAAAAGAGGGAGAGACAAAAAAGGTATGAGGTTGAGGACTAGGCAAGAGAAAAGCGCACAGGAGATGGGCAAAGGGGGCAATATAAAGAAAAAATATCCCAAGGTGCAAGTGGGGAAGTGGCGGAAACAATTCAAGTTTTATATTCTACTCCTTTGTTTATACACTGCCTCTTTAGTTGTTTGGTTTTTTTTTTAAGACATGAACCAATCATCTCTGATCTGTGTTTGATATACACTCAAAGAAAGTGTCATCATTAATACCAAAATGCCAGAAAATACCAGCCTCTGACTTGCTGAAATACTTTTGGATCTGTAGTAAATCTAAAACCTACAAGATTATTAATTTTCTCTTCATTCAGTGTGAGAATGAGGAAGAGTGCAGAGACATCAAGAAGACTCACTTGGAGCGAGAGAGTTCTTCACGATTAGCTGCCTCTGCGCACAGCATCACAACAGCAAATCACTGCAATATGAATGAAAATAGGTAAGCGTTTTCCTTCTTATTTATCACCAAGTCATACAACTAGTTGCAGTTTAATGTCGTGTGTTATTTTTTCCTTTAATAGGATTTATTTTTTAATTATCACATTTTATGTTGAAAAATTACCCACTGCATTCTCCTTTCATCTGGTTTAATGAACAAGTTAGCAGCTCCTGACACATTTATATACTTGCGTTTTTGTCCTACTGCACAAAGAAGTTGTGAGTTCAAGTATGAGGCTCATGGAATGAGTAATTATAGCTAAAGCAGTGCGATTGTCTGAGACATATTCCCAAACACTGCATTGTAGGTACCAATTCACATGGGCAACTATCCTACGGCCTTTTCTCTCCTTACAGTGTTACTAGTTTCAAACTTAAAGTTTGACTCTATAAATACAATTATCTATAAACTCCATGGAAATGATTGAGAAAAAATTCATAACAGTGCCTGCAATACTCTGTTCCAGAATATATATGAGATCCAATATTTCTGAGATTACAAGCAATCTATTCTGTGTAATTAGAAAGTATTTTAGGACAAGAAACTCAGACTTTAAAACAATGAGAGTTTCAAAGGATGCAGGGCATGAAACAAATGATGAATATTTAGCATTTGCTGGCATGGTTTATGCACACAGACCCCTATCAATGGCAGATCAATCATACTGAGTTTCTCTGGAGGCTTTCAGAAGTCAAACTTAGACATGCACCTTTTCAGAGGTCAGCTGCATGCTGCTTATCACATGCTGGTCATCAGTATTTTTAAAAAAATCATTTTCTGGTAGTAGCAGGATATGTCTTGGGGTGAAACTGCTAAAATTAGAGAATATATGTATTTATTGTAGCAGGCTTTTCTATTGTACACATCACTGATGAGTTGAGCAATTCTTGTCATTAATACTGGAAAAAATCATGGGGAAAACTAAAACATGTAGTGCTTATTCAAAAATATGCATTCCGTTTCTTTGTCCTGACATGTCACATATGTTTCATAAAGTGAAAACAATACACAGAACAGTTTGTTTTATTGTGGGTGAGTGCATGCAGGCATGCCATTCCTGTTACTGCAGTGTCATATGTTTTACGTCGCATTAGTTTTCAGAGAATAGGATGGTTTTCATAGCTTGCTATGTCACAGGGTTAATTCCGTGCTTCCTGGAAGCAGAACAGTAATTTGTGTTTTGCTTGACATTATATGCATTTGTCCTGGTAGCAACTGTACATTAAAGAAACAAAGAAGGTGGTCTTAAATGTATATTTGCCTCCTAATTCTTCCCTAGTCTGCCCTGCTTCCAAGATGTTTCTGTGGTTTATGCTACTGTAGGACATGATATCAAATGCTAATATTCCCACAGCTGAGGATGGGCTACGAGGCTGTAGCTAAACCAGCAGTGTAGATACCAGGACCTCCTGTCCGTCTTGCAACCAGCAGCTGCTCATGCTGGCACATCCCCTCTCCAGTTATGCCACCACAGCTGCCTGTGAGGGTCTCCTGTAAACTCACTCAAGAAACTTGTCTGAAGGCAGAACCCCTTTTTTTTTTTTTTTTTTTTTGGCCAGGTTATTATTCTTCAGCTCCCAGCAGAGCCAGCCAGAGAGTTTTGTCAGCACAGCTGAGGGCTGGTAGCAAAAAGAGGAGCAAAACCACCTTCAGACACGAGCATTTTCTACTGTGGAATTACAGTCTGAGGTGCAGATTAAGCAAAGCCCTGTTTGACAAGAAAGGCTGCAGCGTCAGGCAGAGATACCCCAAATATCTTGCACCTACGTCGGATGCCACAGTCTGCCCAGTCCCAGCAGATGACAGCTCGCTGCAAGTTCTCCTCCGTGGCTTCTCAGTATAAGATGATTGTGCTGCTGCAGTTTGACTGCTCACAGTACGTTTAGGTGGGCCCTACACCATGTGCCAAAGGCCATGTAGAAGGTCTGCAGCACAACTAGAAATTGCAGCTACTCCTCACAAGCTCTGGGCCAAGGTTTAGAGGCTTGGGTACACTTCCAAAGAGCTATGGCTTCTCTTGGACTCTTTAGGTCCGCACTTTGACAGTGATGTATAAACATGGCTAGCCAAGACGTGGGTTTATGTTTGAAAAGAGGAAAAGAAATTACAGCATCAGCCCGTACATTCGAAATAGTCCTAAAGATCTTATTTTTCTTAGGGGGAGAAGAAGGGCACAGTTGTCCATCTTACATACCCTGATTCTTGCTTTTGTAAATAGCATTGGTCATTAAAGCGAAAGAGTTCACATTGTCTTTTAAAGGTACTACGCTGTGGGAAACGGGAAAGGTTCTGAATTACGATTCATGGCTTCTTTCACAGCTAGTTTTTAAAGACTTGCCAGATAAATGGACAAATGTATGATAAGAGCACATTTAATTAGCCCTGTTCCCTAAAATTATGTGCAGAAATAAAGTATAGTTTGTACCGTATTCTTTTTTGCAATTCCATTAAGTGTACACTGTCTGATACAGTAACTATAAAGAAGTGAGAATTGTCCATAAAAAGTAATAGGCTGAATAAAGGGGAATGTGACAGGGAAAGGTATTGTGTTAAAATAGTCTGTCTGACCTTAATCACAGTTTTAGTCTTAATGCAGACTGTCTCCTTAAAAATAACTTTTATTTTGTGTGTGTTGCTTTAAGATTTTCAGCTAAGTATTTTCTTCAAATTAGTGCATCTGAAGTTTATTTCTGGGCATATTTTTACGGTCTGTCTGACTTCTCCTCATCCAAAGCTTCTCCCAAATAAATGAAAGCTGAAAATACTGTCTGTGTCACAGCTTTCTTCTTTAGAAGAAGGAGCAGCTCACATTTCTCTGTGTCTACTGTTTGCATATGTTTCCTTTTGTCTGCACGACCAGCCTATCTTTCTTTGTCTTCAAAATCTGTATTAGATTAGTATAAACAGTGCTACCAGAGGCTGGGCATTGAGCACAAAGACAAGCCAGTCATCTTTAAACACATTTCCTGTTTTAGTTCACATATGGTTTTATTGCCATGGCTTATAAATTGTCACCTGTAATGGTGAAATAGGGCTCCATAACCTGAACTTACACTTCACAGCCTAATCTTTGTCTCCAGCTATCCCTTAAGAAATGGTGAGCAAGTGGCCATTTATCTCTGTATTTTTTTTCAAGTACTCTGATACAGACTTTATATTAACTTCAGAATTACAATTTGCCTTGAAGGGAAAGAGAAGAAACATGATACAAATTTGTAAATGAACTCTTGGTCCCAATACTGTAAGCTTGTTTCCAGATACCAATAGACTTTATCCTGCCAGCAGGTTTTAAATTCAAAGTTTTGGTAATATATAAAACATTTACCTTTCTCAAAGGCAGCTTTGTGACACTCCATTACTGTAATTTCCATTTCCAGCTTGGCAATACCAATAAATAAAAATGAGAAAATGCTTCGGTCACCCGTCTCTCCCCTCTCTGATGCATCAAAACACAAATACTCCAACGATGATTTAACTTCCTCCAGCAGACCTAATGGCAGCAGTCTATTACCTTCCATCTCCTCCAGCAAAAAACATAAGGGTGAAATCCAGTCGCAGCCACATCCCGGAGACTTCAATGTAAGTTTATGCTGTTGTTCACGATATAAAGCCTAGCTCTGTATTTTTCACTTTGTATTGCAGCCTGTGATAGTTTTGCAGAATGTTATGCAAAAACATTGTAATAATGAATGTTGTATTGTAAGTTCAGTTTTTCTGGTTTGGAGTTTAGCAAGGCACAGGAGAAAGGAAAGAGGGCAGGCTGTAAAGCGGGCAAAGAACAAAGGCTACATAAGCAAAAGGTAAAAGCTAATGGCCCAGAACGAATGGCTTTAAGCCTCCAGAGTATTGCCTGGGCATGATGCAAGCCCCCTACATCCAAAAGTGTGGTGCATAAGGCCTCTCCTGTATAAGGCGTCTACTCAGCCACTGCCTAACCAAGAGTGTGCCTGCAGACAAGTTCTCCTACATGTCTTACAACCAACTTTCTCAGACACTTCTGCTTACTCTTGATGCTGGTGAACAGCTTACCACCAGCCTCACAACTCAGCTCCATCAGAGCCCAGGTATTCAGATACTTACCAGAGAGTCGTGCTCACACTAAATGTGTCCAGAGCGCTCTTCCAGATAAGGCCATATTACTACGCTGCGTGGTAGCCACTGCCTTCAGAGCAGGGAGAGAGAGGAGTAGATGCGGCTCCCATTTATGCATGACTTCCGTAGTTAGGGTGTGGGAGTAAAGAGCCTGTTAGCTCTTCTGATTGAGGGTATTCACATGTCTCTCACCTCTCAAAATCATGCCCTACCCTCCAGCTTACAGGACACTGCCAGTAGAAGAGCAAGGGCAGAATATTATCACGTCCTCCTCTTGGAGCTGTTCTGCTTTGTGTGAAATACCTAGAAGAAGCAATTTGGGTATCATCATATTGATGTCCACTGCTGGAGCATCTAGTCAAGCTGTTAGGGCACCGCTGCTGCTAGAAAGGCTCATGCTCCTCTCCTTACTACAAAAACCATTTATGTATTTTATCCTATATCTATTTGTTGTATTTGTTATTTGATACATAAGAGGCTTCAAAAGCCTAAGTATTAGTGCCTAAGCAACCTTCAGGAAAACAAACTACCTGAGTTGTAGCAGTGGTCTCTTCCAGCCACTTTTGCTGTGGGGATAACTGGCCTGACAGTATGTTAAGTATATATGTATATACTTAAATATATTTATTTTTTGAGAGTGGACAGGTAAGTAGTAACTATAACCTTAATTTTGGACACTTTTGAAAAAACAACTTATCATAAATTGTGTGTTTCAAGAATATCTCACAGATGCTTTTGATAAATTGAAATAAAATTAACTACATAAAAATATTCCAATAAAAAGGCATTTTAACATATCATAGTCATTAATTTATTTTTTCATGGATTAAATGTAAATTTTTAAGCATTTTAACTTCTAAAATGTAAGTTTAGAGGTTTATAACCCATTCAGAATTATAATGATATGATTCTTCACTGGGTATCTTAAAAACAATTTAAATTCCTTCACAGGCAAATGTGCTGGAAATCAAAAGTAAAAGGTGATTGCTTTATGATCCACACCCTTAGCAAATGCGTTTCACTGAGATTTTCTGCATAGCCTAGCAATGCACCATTTGGTCAACATTTTAACAACCTTTGCAATAAAATTCTTACGTATCTGGTTATTCATCTGAAAACTTTAGCCTGCTGAACTGATCTGGATGTGCTATATAGAAGATGAGAGCTCAAGAACTATAAATGTTAAAGTCAGCTTTGTTTTATCCCATCTTCCCATCTGGCACCTAACTGGCATGGCCAAGTGGTCCCTTGAATTTCTGTTAGAGACCGCAAGCCAGGGAGTGGCTTTTATCCATCTGAGCTTGTTGTCCCTTTTCCTATTGCATTTCTGTCTGTCACCCGATGAAGAAAGAATGGTGTTTTCTGGCAGTGGTTATCAACCAAAACCAACCTGGATCCCGCAGTTTTGCACTGTACCGGAGCATAGTAGTCCACACAGCTGGTCACTTGGTAGGACGAAGGGCTCATGAGGCCACATGAAGAACAGGGCTGCGGCTGACGGAATGCGTGAGCCCTGCCAAAAGACATGCACTTCCACTGTGGCACAGAGCAGTGATCTTTCAAGCTGATCAGGGATCCAGAGCAGAAAGAAACCTGGACTTTGGGCTACAAATTCGTACTGCACGGGCACATCAGCAGTGCAGCGTGAAACAAGTCAAACAAGTGAGCTTTGCTCTCCCGAGGCAAGGTACAATGCTAGTTTGGAAGCCCAAGACTAGAGATATAACTTGATCTTCTAAATGACCACAACAGATCTATTCTACAATTTCACTTACTGTGTTTCAGAGTGTTTTGATAGCTACTAATAGTTCGGCTCAATTCCTTCTGTATATCACATTGAAACTTGAGCCCTTTACAGAATGCTCTGAGCAATATCTGTGAATTTGTGGCTATCAGTGACAGGACAGTTGTACATACTCCCTGCTGAAATAGTAGGAAAACTAACTGCCAATTTACAACACAATGCAAAGATGCTCTGTTGTTTATTAGTTGCTTTTTTGAAGTTAGTAGCCAGTTCCTCAATGTCTTGTCTGCTGTTTGTTGTCTAGAAAGCAATTCACATCAATTCAGAAAATGTTCTTCTCTGCAATAAGCCACAGTCCCAAACAGAGCCTTGGTCACCTCTTTCCAGCACACCCAGGGACTGCAGAAGGACAAAGCTTATCTTTGATGATATGTAAGTACAGATGACTTTAAAATAAAGAAAACAATGTCATTTTCTGAATTCAAAGAGAGAAAAATGCAATTTGTCCAAGAGGAACTGAGACGTGGCCAGAAGTATTATAGTAATAACGTACATTGAGAAATGAATGAGACATACTATACAAACTCTTTAATTTTTCATCATAAATTAAGCCTCTAATCATCAGGGAGCAGTGAGGACTGGCTGTTCCCTAAAGGACGGGGAGCCAGAAGCCAAGGGGCAGAACACGGCTGGCGGGGCAGGGGCCGTCCTAGCCAGGGGTCCAGTCCCACAACACCCAAGCCAGGTGAGCAGGGCAGGCCCAAGGGTGGACTCAGGTTCAACCAAGAGCCTAGATCCTCAGGCAAGTCCATGGCGATGAGGCAGGTCCAAGGTCAGGCCAGGAGGTCAGGTCAGGATCAGGTCCGGCGAGGGTCAGGCACAGCCCAGTGACTGCCAGGGGTGCTTAGTGACAGGGCAGGTCTGAGGCCCAGGCAGGAAGACAGTCCCCAGGTCAGGATCCAGATCAAGGGGGGCCACGGCCAGGCACAAGCATGGCTGTGACAGGGCTGAAGGCAGGCACGCTTACAACGAGTTGCACAGGGAGTGAGGGCCCAGACCTGAGCTTAAGTGGATTTCTTTAGCCCACGGGCAGAGAGGGGAGGCCCCACATGGGGCAGATCAGGGCCGTTAAGGCTGTATTAGTACCCTGGGGGCTCTGGCAGTAATTATGCACACATCAGACTGTTAATTTGTACAGAACCATAGCACGGCGGGGTGAGAGGGGCACCCTTCTTGTGCACCCTTCAGAGCAAGGGGAGAGGATGTATGGGAGCTTTGCATCCCTGAGCCTTGACAGCTGCTGCTGTCATCGCTACTGCTGCTCAGAAAAAGGTATGACAAAGACAGGGCGAGTAGGAGGCAGCAGTGGATAGCATGAGTACCTGGGGGGATACCTGGCCCTCCCCACCTCCACTACATCCTTCAGACATCCCCTGCTCTCCTCCTCTCAAAATAATTTAAGCTTGTAATTGTCTTTCTTTTATTTTTGGTGAATTAAAATTGCTGATTTGTTTCCCAAGGTCATCTAGGATGTGGTATTATTTAGGTAGGGTATAAAGGTGAAACAAGGTTTAAATCCTACTATCTAGAACACTGAGATTCTTTTTGACTGGTAGTGTTCTGGCCTGAAAATACTGATGTTTTCTGGCTAGTGTAGAAGAGGTTCTATTCAAGCTATGCCTCAGACTGCCTGGAGATCTGTAAACTGTGTGACCTTGACACAACTTTCATACTCCCAGACTTTCACCTACAACATCTCTAACTCTTTTATACCAAAGGAAATAACCCTGGAATAACAGCCTTGTTTCCTCAGGAACTGCTTTCTACTGGAACTGGGATTTTTAAATAAATAAGTAAAATAATAATAATCATAATAATCATAATAATAATGGTTTTTCACACTACCTGGTCTCAGGGACAGCTAGAGGGACAGCAGCCTCTCATAAAGAGAATCCAGGTTTCCTACTATAAGGTATAAATAATTCCCATAAACTTCAAAAGGATGTAACTGGTTTGTATGTCAAGAAAAGAAGGCTAGTGGGATTAATTTCTGTGTGTATTCATGGCAGTCATAAGGAGATATAAGTTGAATAAATCAATTTTTCTGCCCCTTTTGGAGAAAACTCTCCCCTGCGTATATATCCTTATTTTCCTTCCTTCTCCGCCTCCCTCCATGTTTTTAACTCTTCCAGTACATTTATTCAACAATCTCCACTGAGGAAATTTGAAACTGTTTAGAAGTACTACCTAACTCTTCATATCTCTTAAAATATTTTATCATCTATAATTTACTTGCAACTGTTCAATTTTTCTGCAGTTTAAACATGTAGGACATGCTCATCTGTTTGGATTAGAAAAAAACACAATCAGAAACAGCTACAACAGAACTATTGTATCTTCACCTGATTTCCCTCAAGATGCTGATGAAAAACAAGGGGACTGGTTTGTTTGATTTTTCCTCTAGAACACTGTCATAAGAAAACTTTTTTCACTGTCTCTGTAATCTAAGAGGCTTTTATCACTTGCTTTCTCCATTAGTGATACATGTGATTTCTCTGGCAGGCATCTTCAATAAAACTGTTTCACCTTTTCAGAGAGAGATACAATTAAACTGTTTGCGTACAGTGCCTTCCATGTAGAATGTCCTCACGCAACTTGTGGCCCATTAAAAAAAAGCATTCTAAAAAGCCAAATAAGATAAAACACAGAATCAAGTATGTGTTAATTTGCCCTTAAAAACTAGAAATGGTTAAACGCCTGTTGCACTAACTAGAGGAGGGAGATTTTCATGTACTACAACCGTCATCCACAGCCTGTATCTAGGAAACACCACCAGAATACCAGCTATACTAGACCTTGATTCTGAAACTACTGTGCAGAGAAGTCACTGAAATGTAGCATATTAGACTGGCTGTAAATGTTAAATGTCAACAAATTTGACTTGCATGTTAGAAGGATCAAATTAAACATGGCAGCCAGTGTCTTTCAAATTCATATAGTACCACAGCAGAGGATTTGAAGAAATGCAATACAGTAGATCTAAAATTATGTAGTAATCCTAATGGCAGCATTTGTCCAAAATGATGCCTATGAAGTATTTCATCTCATAATCCATGAAGTTCTGAATTACTGTAATCCAACCATGGCTTTAATCAGACTCTATAGTTTTTAAGAGACTAAATCCCTCATATTTGATTTAAAACAACAACTAATTTTTTTGACCAATCAGGGTCTCTTTGCTTTATTCTCAATTTATTTTCTCCAGATCATTGACAACAGCTGTCACTAGCAATAAACTGGAACACAAGTAGGTCAATAAAAAGTGTATCTTGCTTGGCAGAGTGCTGTATACACATACATCGCAATAGAAAAGTAAATACAGCTAACAGTCTTCAAAAGGCAGGCAAAATCCTACTTCCCCTGGTTTGCCATTGTTTACTGCCTGCTCTCAATATGCTTTGAGGTACCCAGCATGCCACATGTAGAAGTGACATCAATGCTGTTTCCAGTATTAATTCTTAACAAGATTGCTGGGATTTTTGGCCGTTTCTGACTTTATGAAGAGAACATTTTCAAGGCTACATAATAATGCTTCAAGCCAAATTCAGTCCTGCTGTAATTTCACTGGATGATAGAATTCCCAATAACTGCATTTAGGAACAAAGTCTGTTGTCCTTGAATTGATAAGCACAGACATGCTGTGAGTGCCCGAGGGCAGAGTCCCACACCCTCCTCAAAATACTGCATGTTTGGTATAAAAAAGAGCAGAGCATACCCAGCTTCACAGTTTTCTTATGGCGAAATCAGAACATGCTTCTCAGGATTATTTGCTCACTTGCATTGTGGGTTACCCTTTCAAACCTGGGGTGTGGTTTTTCTTAATTTACATTTATTTTCCTTTTTTTCTGGCCTTACCGGAGCAAGATAATACATCTCCTTCAGCTTTATTTTTTTTAAATTCGTATTTTGTTCAATGTTTTTTCCACCCTTATGGATTTAGGTGCTACACACACCCACCAGTTTTGCATTGTCCAAGGAACATATCCTGCTGTGAGATAGCATTCCTGTGTTTGTTTGTCAACCAGTAAACCATATACCCAGAAAATATTCAACCTGTAAAGGTGTTATGCATAGAGCTCATAAAGAGCTCAAAGTATAACTTCTTGGTGCATCTCTTTGTTTTGGCTTGAACACCAAGTTTCTCATTTTCATTTTCCTCTTCCTTGTTCTTCTGCCTCAGAGCGGAAAGGAAAAGGTGCTCTTGGGTTGTGACTCCCATACAACACATGGAAGTCATCTCAATTTGCATTGCTCAAAATGCCTCAAGGACTCCTGGTCTTCTGAAGTATTTAGAGGGACTTTTGTAGTGCTGAGCACAGTTCAGAAATAGAGCTTGGCTCCTCTTTCTTCTCATCAGCAACCTTAAAAATCACTGGTCAGATAGACCAACATCTACTACACTAAGTTCCTCACAAATTCTTATGCTTCCTTTGGACTGCTTCCAGTTTCTTGGCTATGGGGGATTTCAAGACTTCATCTGACTATCCCATTCTTCCTCTCTTTCCCTTCTTACTTGTGGAGCTGAATTTTCTCATGCATACATTGCCCATGAGAAAATAACATTAGACTATTAGACAGCAGACACTGCCTCCCATGATTAGATAAGCTGCCTGTTCTCTGCAGGACCACCTACCCCCTTTCTTTTTAGGGACACTTTGTTAGAGCTTGGTCTGGTGGGAGATGCTTAATCAGCTCTAGCGGGAGATTCTCACAAGGTAAAGAATTTATAGCCACTATTCCGTGTCATCAAAGAAAAGCCAGAGCTGTGGACCTCATTTGGACTTACAAGCTACATCCATGCCCCTCCTCTGTTCCTATGAGCAAGTGGTCCAGCACTGCTTATGTTTATATGATTAAACTGTCTTCACTCCCCAAACAAAGAACACTTACTGCCTCCTGAGAACAGTCGCTGGCCTGTGCTGTCCCCCAGCTGCGCCCAGGCATTGTCTGGGACCAAGCTCAAAACTATGTCAGGGGGAGTGTTAGCAATTAAACAGCATAGATGATCAAACGATAGAGCGGGTATCCTTGCCCTGCTTATTTCACTTGCACAGACATAGCCGAGGAATGGTTTTACTGACAGACTCAGATCGGAAAGAGCTTCTGATAATTTTGCCTCTCAGGAAAGAGGATTTGTTTGCATCAATTGATTTTAGGTACCTTTTTCTTATTCTGCAGCTTGGCTAGAATATATCTTTACTCCACAATGAATCATAACAGTGAGCAGGACAAGGGTCTTCTAATCAGGCTCAGCAAACCCTCCTCCAGGTCCCAGCAGCAGAGCTGAATCTCTCAGATAGGAGAGGACACTCTCTCCCACCAGACTCTCCCAGTCTTTCGTCACCTCTGCAACTGGTGAGCAATGAGCAGATGCCTACAGCAGGTGATGGGCACCCTCCAAACCCTGCAGCCATTTGACTAGTCTAAGTCTCGTACTGAATATGAGGAAGTCTCATCTAACCTCCCACGGTGTTTACCGTTCTGCCACACCTCTGGTTCTTGACAGAGCTTGTTTTCCTCAGGTTTGCTGGCAAACATTGGTTTCTCCTCGAAGAGCTAGAAGTCCATCCCAGTGTAACTCAGGGTTTGCCGCCTTGTGCTGGATCACAGAGCAGTGTAGGTTTTCATCACCCTCAATGCCAGGATTCACAGGTGTGGTGTGTAAGAGATATTCTAATGCCTCTATTTGCAGCTTAATTCCTAAGTCAGCGTTGCTGTCCCTGTGGCAGTGGAAAATATCTTTACATATGTTTGAAGAATGTGCTTCAAGTCCATTTTCCACAATATAATTACCCAGAAGTTTCCCTTTTGGACTAGAAGGCTCACTGTAAACGCCCTAGGGTGCAAAGGCTGTGATACCCCAAGGAAGCCTGGGAGCTTTCCTGATCATTCCTTCAACATATAAAGGATATTTTCATCTTCCACTGATAACGAACCACACTAGCAAATGATCATAACCACTTTAGCCTAGAGAATCACAGGTAGACTGTTCAAACTCACTTTTAGCCTGGGAATACCCTGTTCATCTTGAGAACCAACAAAGTCATGGAGCAGGAGAGGGGCTGTGATGCCTTAATGCACATAAGGAATATGAATTCCCAAAATCCCTAGCAGATGCTTTCCTGGTCTCCTAGTGCCTGATTATGATTTCTTTCAAATCCTATGAGTACTGAAGTTTCTTAGACAGGCATTGCAGGACAGCAGCCCTGGATAGAGTCCTTGTTTCAGGATCGCCTGCTCCTTTCAGTGTAGATACCCTATTCATTGACTCAGGTTTCACATGTGCTATCACTCAACAGTTTCACCCACACCTTGGCTTCTCACTCATCAGAACTGGGAATATCGGAGCTGGCTGCCAAGTAGTCCCTCTCCAAGAAAGATGTTTCTACCTTGGATTTTCAGGTGCCTTTTGAGAATTCAAGGTGTGATTTTAAAACAATGTAGATCTGGACTCCTGTGGTCCTGCCCTTTCCCCCTAGGTCTGACTGTAAAGGCTTTCACCCCACCTCCGACTGAAATTAGTTGATTTCAGAATATCTGTTTAACGTACATTGAAGGAGACACGGTTGTAGTTTACCTGCAAGGATGTAATGTTTTCCCCCTCTGCTTTTAATACAAGAGCTCAAGTCCCTATTGTTAATACTTCTTTTATTCCACTCTTTTTGCTTTTACACTTTGCCCTAGCATGTTTTAGTCTAGATATTGATTTCACATGGGTATCTTTAAGTCATGAATCTGGGTCATGCCCAGATTTGTATTATATTTGTAGGCGTTTGTAGTACATTTTGACTCTTTCTCATGGTCTCTTGTATTTCACTATATTGACATGGTTAGTCTGGGGGATTTTGCATTTTTGCCAAAATAGGAATCCCCACTTATTTTATCCTTCTTTAGTTCATTTAAATTAGGTGCCAGGCTCTAATTTTGTGTGCTATTTTTTGCAACAGTAACTCCCTCTCTAGATATCTGTACCATTCATCTGTTCATCTAATCTAAGCTATTGACCTTATTATACTAAGCCCAACAAGATAGTAGTTGTGTAGTTGTGTGATTGAGTAAACTTTTCTTACATTTGACCTGACTCCAATCAGATCCTTTGTTCTCGTCTTTCTGAATTGCCTATAGCACTATCATTTAAATGGGTCACAAATACTCTCTCTGCCCTCTCCACTTGTATGCTCCTCTGCTGAACTTCCCAGACCTGCTGGCTTTGCCATAGTGAGCATGGGACTCCCATAACTGGGTACGCACCTCGTACAGTGCCATGGGCTCTCCCCCACCCTCTGTGCCACCATGTGTGCCATGCCCAGACACAGCAGTGCCATGTCCCATAAAACAGCATTTATTTTAAGCTGTGGAATGGGCTGGAAGCCATGATACATCAGGGGCAAACATTATTCTGTACAGTACTACCTGCTCAGCTCTATCCTTTACCCCTAAGATGCCCACCTTTATCTGCGACCCAACATGTCCGACATGCTCCTGACACATGTCCCAGTATGAAACAGCAAACAGGCAGGGCTGTATACACCTATCTTTCACTTTACATGGGTTTCTTGCTCTTGCAGGATTTTCTTCTCTTCTTGGACTGAAAGTTCAGGGCTTACTGGCACAGCTTCGAAACTGGGCATGGGCTAACCCTGGCTATGCCGGTTTCCTCTAATTTGCCCCTAGCTCTGATCAAATTTTAAAGTTGCTCATTTTGCTGTTCTATTCCTTTCCAGCACACCCACTTTTTTAGGGTCTAGATTACTAAAGTTGTGAAACTGGTCCTATATTTAGAATTATGATTTAAGCTGCTTTTATTACATGCAATTGTTGTACACTGAGGAAGCACTAGTTTCTTTTTTTATAACACTTCAGCAGCATTATCTCTGAAGGGTATTAAAATATGCACTTGGCTACATTTATGATGTTTAATTGAAGTTTTATTAGCTTTTTTTTAATGTATCCTCGTAAAGCACCATACCACAGTAAGAAATAATGTACAAGTGGTAGATTATGTAAATGAAGCAGAAAATGCTATAGTTTAGTATTTAGTTCATATAAAATATAAAAATTAGATGAAAAATGTGGTTTTGAATGCAGTTATAATTAAAATTGTATATTGGAGTCTAAGCTACACTGTATTCTGTAAATACCAGCGGTTGCTCCGAGTTCCAAGGAGATTATGTTGCCATAGATGCTGATAAATTACTGTACAAAGTAAGGCTTTTATTGATTCACTTTGTTTGATTCTCTTCCCTTTTTCTTACTGCATGAGTTTACATTTTTGCAATTATCTGCTGAACTGGAGTAAATTAAATTCAGAGAAGGCAGAAAAAGACAAAGGTGGCAGAGATGCACTGTAATGGCATAGAGCTAAATAGGATGAGAGAAACATATACACACACAACGATTTCACCTGGGTAATGGTAACACCACTCTTAGGAGCTCAACAGCCCGGAAATTCTGAAAGGCTGCTTGTGGAAGGGGAGTAATTATGATGCCCGCAGGCATCTCACCTCACGCTGGGATCCCGCGCAACATAACAAGCAATGGAAATGCCGTCTTTCCTGCTGGTTTTCGACAAGCTCCCAGAGAAAGTGGTGGCAAGGCGAGTGAGAGAAATTCTGGACAGTAGCGGATTGTTTGATAAATTTCATCCTGGATTCAGCCACAGCCATGCTACTGAGGCTGCCCTTGTCAAAGTCATAAATGGTTTGAATGCCGCTGCTGAAAAGGAAGCCTGGCCTTGTTTGTACTATCAGATCTAGCCATGGGGGGGGTTATTCTGTAAAAGGCTGGATTCTGTTGCAGTGCCTAGGTGACTGGCTAGAGTTGACTGAGAATGCATTGAAATGGTTCCAGCAGTACTTGATTGCTTTCCCCAATCAACATAGTAGGGTAAATTCTCCTCGAGAGCAGCCAGTTTCACATAATGACACTTGATCCCAGGGAGAATTCACCAGCGGCCTGACTTAGTTGGCACTGATGCTTCACGCTCTTTCTCTTGCCTTTCAGAGAGATATATGAGATGCATTAGAGCAGTGTATTAGAACTCCTTTTTGGCTTTGTTGGAGAGGACTGTATTTCTGAAAGTACCAACCATCAGATATTCAGAAACAAAAAACTTCCTTGTGCAGTCAAGATTATTAATAGAGATAAAACACTTGTTTGTACCTGTTAACTTGAAGTCAGACTTCTTTTTACATTCTTTTTTTTAAAAAAGAGGCCTGAATTCTGTTTGTAAATCTGGAGTGACAGTGCTGACACCAGTAGATACATACAGTTGTAAATAACTTAAGAGGAGAATCTGACTCAATTATCTGAAAACCAGAAGTCACTGAGTAACTTTTCGCGGGACTTCAGATTACGTTCATGACCAGTAAGCCTAACAAAGAGACTCCAGTGCTGCTTCTGCTACTCACATGCACTCCAGTTCAACCAGTAGTCTGGTACCATTTTAACCGTGTAGAAATTGTCTCTATTCTCTGGCTTCTCAGGCTGTAGTGTGGCTGTGATCTGCAGAGGGATTGCAAACCTTAGCCCAAAGACCTGAAAAGGGGTTTAGCCACAGATCTTTCTGAATCTCATCAGTGAGAAAACAGATTTGCTTCTCCTCAAGATGCCTCTCATCAATAACACATATTATCTGAAATTAGCATCCAATGAGATTACCTGCAAATTCTCCAGTCTGAGATTGTCACCAATGTAACTAAATAGGCCAAGCTGCAGGGGAAATTTGGATGAACCTTCACATTTGTAACAGATATGGGTTCTCAGTCACTATAGCTTAAGGATCTGTAAAATCAGAATATGATTAACAATCTTATGTGAACTTCATAGATACAAAACATGCAGTACACAAAAGAGCTATCCTGAGTAATTAACTTATGCATCAGCTTCCTCATGTGTCTTCATATGTCCGTGAGTTGAGGTAACCTGTTACCTTCAAGAAGCCTACAGAAGAGGGGTTTTTTTCTGTTTTTTTACTTCATGACATAATAATTTAAACTAGTATACTGGATTTAAAAAGAGAAATGATGTTCATGTGCAATGGGAACCGAAACAAATTTGAAACCTTTCTTTCTCATAAAAAAATCAGAAAATAATTAAATCCAAGCATAGCCTTATTTTGTTACTAAAATTATATAAGAAATGTATGCAATGTACATAAATGTATATTAGATGTATAGGACATTTCAGCTTTCCCTTTTCACTCAACATGCACATTAGTGATCTGAATAGGAAGTTTATTAACATGTAGGGATAAACTGAAGAATAGTATTTCATAGATGGCATAAAGAGATCAGAATTTGACTTGGCATGTTTCTTAATGCTATTGAACAAGCTCTGTTTAAGAAACTAGAAGAAAACATACCCTATCCTTTTTTCCCAATGAATCCTAGTTTCTGTTAGGCATCCCCTGATTTGTCAATCAATCTTGTATTTTTCCTATGGAAATACCTAAGCATTCACATTGAGAATATATAGGGGTTGCTTTAAAATAGCCTTTAATAGTTTCTTTTTAGTATTAGGCTTCCCAAAAAACACTTGGTCTTAGTACAAACCGATGACTTCAGTTTTTGCTCGTTGCATTATGGTTAACCACCCCATAGCAGGGCTCTCAAAGCAGGCTTCTTGGTTCAGTAATGTGCATGCCTCTTGCTAATCATAACTCGGGAGAACAAATTCTGCTACAAGTTGAAAACCATTTTACAATTAACTTATAAATAATTAGACAATAATTACATTGTGTTATCTCACTTTGTTTTTACAGCCCCTTGCCATGCTTCAAACAAGCAAATTAGACATACAGTGCTGGGTGATATACGGGAGGGAATGTTGCGAAGGACATATTTTAATGACCTGAATTTGAAAGGATCACGTAAAGGTTCATCACTTCAATCATTTCAGAGGGATGAGACCACTGTTTTGTTGATTTGCTCTGCTTTGCTTTGGTTTTTGACACTTCATAGTAAACCATCTTACCTAGGTCAGTGCACAAGACAAAGAGAGACGGGACTAACATTTTTTTAAGAATTCTTTCAGTGGTTCTGAAAACATTGTTACTTTTCTATATCAAGCTAACACTGTTTCAATGTCTAATATTCATAATTGACCAAGACCAAATCCAGACGGTTCGTTATTATTAAGATAACGTTAGCATCTTGCTGGGCACAGGAAGTATTTGCAGCTGCAGTAGGTTATGAGACACTGGGACACAAACCTGTCTTTAGTTCCCTCTCTGACCCTCTGGGTAGAGTAAGCTGGGGAGAAATTCCAGTCTGAGGGAGAATAGTATTTTAAAGGAAGTTGGAGCAAAAGAACTGTTTTTCTTCCTATCAACAAGATTTTTAGGGCAGAGGTCATTCAAAATTAGCCAGACTTTGAATTTTATTTCCATCTAGTGATATTTAGCCTTCCTTCTCTTCAAAATAAAGTTGACTAGCCTTCCGTGATGCAATTAAATGTCCTTGAAACTGTGTGCACATAAGTAGAAGGAAACAGACTAAGTAAACGCACTGCCAAATAGCCTTATGGTCTCAAGGAATTATATATGGCTGTCCTCTTCTGCCAAGATCTTCTTGCTCCCACTGATCTCAGTTATGGATGTGAGCATGTTCTTACTGCTATCAGCAGTAATTTTGTATTCATCCATCCCACTGACTTCAGTTTTTAGATCTGTATCTTCTCTGACTGACACAAACCATTTTCTTAAACAAATGTGCTGAGAAATCCCAATTTCAAAAAAAACCTAGTTAGGATTCTGTACTGGTTTGGGCTGGGATAGAGTTAATTTTCTTCATAGTAGCTCTTATGGTGCTGTGTTTTGGATCTGTGACCAGAACAGTGTTGATAACACAGGGATGTTTTAGCTACTGCTGAGCAGGGCTCGCACAGCCTCAAGGCCTTTTCTCTTTCACCACCCCACCCGTGAGTAGGGAAGAAGTTGGGAGGGGACACAGCCAGGACAGCTGACCCTGGTCCCAACCAGGGACGTCCCATACCATATGATGTTGTGCTCGGCAATAAAAGCTGGGGGAAGAAGGAGAAATGGAGGACGTTCGGAGTGATGGTGTTTGTCTGCCCAAGTCACCATTAAGCGCGATGAAGCCCTGCTTTCTGGGAGATGGCTGAACACCTGCCTGCGATGGGAAGCAGTGAATGAATTCCTTGTTCTGCTTTGCTTTACCTATTAGTCTGTCATTATCTCAACGCACAAGTTTTCCCACTTTTACTCTTCTGATTCTCTCCCCCATCCCAATGGAGGGATTTGAGTGAGCAGCCATGGGGGGCTGAGCTGCCCACCGGGGTTAAGCTGCAACAGATTGCTGAGTGGCAATAATACTGTGTCAATTACAACGGCATGAACGGTAAAAACATCAGAATTCATACTCTGACTTCTCAGGCACATCTCCTTTTCATGAGATAAGGGCAAAGGGATGACACTCTAACCAGTAGTAAGAAAACTATTTTGCAAGGCAAAACTTCCCTCTCTGAGAGAGACGAGGGTATGGCAGTAACCACAGTATAAGCTGAGAAGAACCAGGACGTTTTAGCTAAGTAGAGAAAGAAGGCAGCCATCTCGCACATATATGAGACTGAGAGAATCTGCAGGGTCAGGAAACGTGAAGACTTTTATGAGAGGCAACAACTGAAGATGTAAGGTTATGGCCTGAAACGACATGGCAAATGGCTCTTCTCCACAGTGACCGAGAAAGGGGCAGTAGGGAGAGCTTGTGGGAGGAGATGAAGACATTTCCTTCAGCCATGAGGAGCTGACTGAGGTGGTGACCAGACATTGCCAAGGAGACAGCAGATTGTGTTTTCAGTTTGAATGGAAGTGGATAAGTCTGGCTCAGAAACGGACTTGTGAATTTCAGCACAGAGACAGCAGTTGAATTTGTGCCCTGCAGTCAGTAGGTCAGGTAGGTTACGGAAGGGATGGAGTCTCTGAGACCTGTTTGAGGAGAAATCAATGTAGAAATTGGCACGAGCAATGCCGGTGGAATTGCAGCAGGCAGCCCAGCACTGAGTCAGAGATGAACTCCAGGCAGCAAAAGTAAACAGCGCTCTCAGCGTGTTTACGGATAAGAGGGAGAAGCGGGGTGAGATGGTAGTTGTGGAGGCAAGCAGGTTCGATGTGTGTTTTCAACGTGGAGAGATTAAACACACACTTGTTTTGAGAGGAGGGAGAAGCCAAGGCAAATGACAGCGTACAGAGAGGAGTAGAAAAAGAGGTAAGCAAGCACCAGGGAGAGGAGAAGACGGAATAACTTGTTCCACTTCATTCTTCTATCCATTTTGCAGATCAAAACTGCACTAATTTGGGAAGCAGTTTATATAATCCATAAAAACACATTTTATTAGCTTTTTTTTGCTTTGAATCACTGACTTCTAAAGAATGAGAACAGCCATAAATGCTATTGTCTCCACAGGCAGCAATTTGGAAATAGAAGATGCATGGTTACATGATAAGTGTATTTTCTTCATAAAAAATGTTTGCAAATCAGGTTTAAAATAAGGGAAAAATAACTTTAAAATATTCTGCACTTCAGAAAATAATAAAATGTCTTCTTATTTTCCCCTGGTAGGCCACGCAATGCAGATTACTTTATGCAGGAAGCTAAACGGAAGAAGCATAAAGCAGATGCAATGGTGAGAACATTTTCTTTCCAGTTATGTTGCGCCAGTTTATTTTTGTAATGCAGTTTCTTCATCAGTGCAGTAGTGCTGGGGTAATTATAAAATCTATTATAAGGATGGCTAGGCTTGTTAAATTAAGAAATGTTTATGTAATCAAACATTCATAGCCCAATAAACTATGACTTAACAAATAATGACTTACTGAGATAAAGGCTGGATAAATAAAACTTTCCATTTATTCCTTTGCTTTAATTAGTCACTATAGTAATGGAGGCTGTGTAAGGGATCCACATACCTATCTTCTCAGTTTAACTAGCTGGCTGGGTCCTAGAATTGTATCCCCAAATTTGGTCTGGTGGCTGAGGTATTTGTACTTTTTTGAAAGAGCTTTGGCTCTTCAGTGCCAAAAGAATCCTGGTTTGATGGCAGACGTTTCCTAACATAGTCAGAAGCACACACGGATCTGCGTAACCCTAGGGGAACACCTTGCACACAAAGGACTGTTGCAACAAACAGCTTCTTGGCGCAGGCTTTGACCCGTCTAAAAATGTAGCCGGTAAGAAAAAGGGGAATCTGAGGTTATAGGGAGCACTAAGGAGGTGCTTGTCTTTCCAAACAAATGGGTGCAGCAAAGCACACAGTGCTCCGCGAGAGTTCTGCTTAGCCATTGCTCAGCTTTCTCCAAGGCTACATTTGTCCAGCACTACGAATAAGCTAACGCAGCCGTAAAAACGTTAGGTCTGTGGGGTGGCAGGCGCAATATATGGGGCGGGACCCTGCATTAACAGGGCTACCTTGCAGGTGGGAGTAGCCGCAGTCGGGCCTTGCTCTGTCAGACAGGCACGTTGCTGTCACAGCAGCAGGAAAGAAGAAAGGTAGCTCAGAGCCTCAGTTTCTTCACTGCTTTTTCTCAGCTGTGCAGAATGTAAAAAGGCCAAGGAAGCAGAAGCAGGCCCTTAATTTAGGACACTAACACTGAGTTTTACACTCTACCTGAGTTTATTAGCGCAAATTTCCATGGTTTATTCAGTTCCATATTACTCTAAAGTGAGTCTTAAATCAGAAAATATTGTGGAGAAGTACAAATGGTACATTTTAGTGTGTTGCTTTAAACAGAATGGAAAAGATTACTTAATATGCAAAGGAAATTCTTAGCCTGAAGAGAAATGTTTTTATGGTAGACTCCCAGAAACAGGAGGTGCAAGCATTATTCTCTGCTCTGCCACAAGTTTCCTGCATGAAAGTCACTTAGGCACAGTTTAAATAGCCTCCCACCAGTATTAGGTTATTGAAATATCCTTCACATTCAGCTTCTCTACACAGTGGACCAGCACCTTTGCAGGTACTTCCTCTCCCTCCTTGACAGTGTAGGGATCCTGGAGGAATTGCCATATTGTCAAAGTGCCTCCAGGCACTTTAAATCACTTTGCTGGGCTCGACACCTCCTTTTTTGGCACTGCAATACCTAACATAGGCACTTAGAGTGAGCAGCCTGAAAATTACTCTAAGTCTCTCTGCTCCTTAGTCCCCCATCTGTGAAATTGGGATAATAGCACTTCCACCCGCACAAGAGCATCAGGGAGAGAAATATAATAAAAAGTTTGTGAAGTTCTCCGGTATGATCACAATGGGAGTCATATAAGAACCTGAAATAGATTAAAGCCAGTGTGCCATTCCAAAGTTACTATTTAAAATTTTTATCCCTTGGAAAAGAATAAGGTCCATTAACCTTTCACTGTGTGCATCAGATTTCAACCAAATGCATCCAGTCCATTAATGGACTTTATGTACCGCAGGAGTTCTGACTGAAGGAAAGAGAAGTCAGGACAGAGAGGTATTGGTATCATTCATCCCTATCCACATCAAAAGTAAAATTCTGAGCGCAGATAAATGGTATGTAAGTGTACATATATGAACATTATGTAGACATTTGCATATACACGATCATTGAGGACATGCATCCACGTATATCCATGTAAGTACACAAGCACACACACACACACAGAGTCAAAGAAGTACAGAAAACAGGAGAAGAAATGGGGCAAGGAAGGAGCATGGCAGAAGAAGCTGGGGGAGCAGAGCAGCCCCTGAGGGAGTAGGAGGATATGGAAAGCAAATTCCTGACAAGGGGAGAGCGTGGTCAAGCAGTGCTGAAAACGGTAGGGATAAAGAAGGCATCAGAACAGAGATGAGCTTTTGAGTAAGAGTTAGTAGTCAAAGTATTTAATTTTCTTTCTCTTAGTTCAAGCTAATCATTACCTTTCTTTGTTGAATGATGAAAAACTACATTTGTAAAGATGTGTGAAATCCTTTTTAACAAAATCTGGAACAAAAGGCCTTATGAGTTTGTAGAATTTCCAGCACTGGAAGAGCTTTGACAAACATCTGTCAGGAATGTCTTAAGCAGAGCTGATCCTTCTTTGGACACAAGAGTGTGGACCAAATAACATCTCATAGCCTTTTTCAGCTCTACTTTCTGTATCTTATGATTTTCACTGATACACAGGTTTTGACGGGGTAGGATAAATGGTGAATCTGAAGTTATACCAGCTTGTGTCAAGTTTACAATTCATGGTGAGAAAATCCCATCGAAAGTAACCATATCTAGATGATTACACTATTTCTCTGTGTCCTTATTTTTTCCCTCTAGGTGGAAAAGTTTGGAAAGGCACTGAATTATGCAGAAGCAGCACTATCGTTTATTGAGTGTGGAAATGCAATGGAACAAGGCCCAATGGAATCTAAATCCCCTTATACAATGTATTCAGAAACAGTTGAACTCATCAGGTAGGAAGGGAGGAGATGACCTCAGGGGTTACTCTGTTTGTGCAAACATTTTCATCTACATTATCACATAATTCCCTAGATACGGTAAAAGGGGAGAAGTGAGGTTCTCCCCAGTGCCTGGTCAGTGATACACAACGTCCATCTATTATCTGTGATTTCTGTGGAAATTCAATCAGGAAATTGTGTAGAATGCAAAAAAAAAAAAAAACCCACCAAAAAAACCCCACACCACAACAAAGCTTTTCATATTACTTAAGTTCCAAATTACTTCAAGAGTTTCATGATAGAAGTTCCGTGCTACTCAAAAGAGAAGAATAATCATACATGATACCAAAACATTCTCATGGAGTGGTAGTTTGCAAAATGTTGCAGTGTGTTTGAGACTGCAGTTTAAAGGTTGCCTGAAAGAAGATGTGAACGGTGATGGAAAAATGGACACTCAAAATCCATTTGGTGTGTACGCTCCTACTGTAGCCAGTGGAGTCCAGCTCACACTAAAGCTACCACCTCTGTATTTAGTCGCCTTCACGGCTCTCCAAACAGGACAGTCCAGAATTCAGTCCCACCCACAGTCCCTATGAAGAAAGTTTGTCTCTTAAGTCCTTTTCTCTGTTATAATTGGTACTAATAGTTAACATTATTGACAGTGTCAGTGGAGAAAACAGAGGTTAAAATTATCCCAGCAGCTGAGTGACTCTCTCCGCAAGCGAGTGAGCCCGGCCACACTAGCGGAGAAAGCTGCGCTGTCAGTGCCCGTGGCATCGTGCCTCAGGACAGTCAACCGCGCAGCTCTCGTCAGGACTGAGTTCCTAGGAAGGAAAACATTTCCATTTTTAATCCAATTCATAATGAAGCAAAGCTTCTAAAACAATTGCATTCTTTTGGCCTTAGTGTTGATGTGAAGATTTTCTCGCGTGTTAACAGTTCCACTGGCATTTTATTCCGCTGTCTCAGGGCTGTCTTCTCATGTATTTCAGTGGATTGAGGCCAGCTTTCTGACTGGAAGGTTATGAAACAAAATCAAGTATTTTTTTCAGTAGGAAAATAGTACATCCCATCTCTGCAATTCTTCCCTTTTTTTTCAAAAGGCAGAAATCTCTTTCTTTGTCTTCCCAGTCTTTTCTCATGACAGCAAATATATGGTCCTGACTCTGGAAATGAACTTTGCTTGCAGATCCATAGCTTTCAATAACGTGTGTAGCTGTGGTTGTGTTGTAGTATGAATTGCTGTTGATCTCACTTGCTGCAGCTCAGAAAAATAAGTGGTTTGCTAGGTATGCCTGTTGAAACAACATGTTCATACTGAATCTTTGCACAGATATCAGGATTAAAGTTTGAAAGAAAAGATAAGAAAAAAGACAAGCAGCTAATTACAGGGAACAGGTATTTTTCTGGAAGCGAGCCCAGAAGTGCTGTGTGTTGTCCTAACCTTGGCCATTGTTCAGGTATTCAGCTGGAAGCTGAGACTTCCAGAAACTAATTTGTGGTTGCATAGCACATACACTCTTGAAACAGCAGTGCTACCTCTGTGGATGTTTAATATTTATAGAATTGGAATGTAATGTCATATGAGCAAAAATAGCTCTGAGCCACATGTTCCCCCTCTGCTGTGCTCTGCTTGGAGGAGCAAATCTGGGTAGACACGCTCAGAAGTGGCAGGGTGAGGGCAGCACCAGCTTCAAGGCAGGCTGTCTGCCTGCAGACGCTGTGAAGACCTTTCTGTGTGAACTCTGTGTAACTGGGTCTCCGCAGCAGCAAGCGGTTATTTTGGTAGGACAGCATCACCTTGCCAGCGAGGCTCCCCTCCGGACTGGCTGATGTTCAGGGGAGTTACTGCTGTTTGAAGAGCGCAGGGAGGCACTGCTAATGGCAAAATAGCTCTGAAACACAACCAGAAAAAGCGCATGTATGTGTGGTAACTTGAGCAAATATGTATAAGGGGGCAGATCAAATACCATCGGCCCGCTTAACTCTGTCAGTTAACTCACACCGGCTTTTTTCCTTTTGCTGAAGGTATGCGGTGAGGCTAAAAACCCACTCAGGCCCCAACGCCACGCCGGAAGACAAACAGCTGGCAGCATTATGGTTAGTAGGTCAAGATTTCCTCAAAAGGCTTCTTTTCTGCAGTGAGCCAGTTCTTGAAAATCAGATGCTGGATGCAGCTAGATAAGATTGTGTTGTCTACCGAAATTAAGAGAATATTTTCTGCTCCGGGAAGGTCCAGCCCTTGTATCACTGTACCAGGTCTGCATTCTGTCTCTGTAAATAAGCAATTCCTACCTATTGACTGTGACAGGTCAGCTATGGTACGTCAGCATAATTAATTTTTAAATGCCTGATGGTTTGTTGTTTTTATGAGTGATGTACTTTTGTACCAATAGCTCAGTAATTTCTTTTGTGGCTGACATTTTAGGCTCGATAATCATAAATTATATTTACATTCTATGAAGGGAGATACAGTGGTGGTGATAATTAAGCCCCTTGGATTATCTTCTAAATTGAGATTTCTAGATATATATGCACACACTTTAAGTTCTATAGGATGGTTGCTGATTGCTAGTAAAATACTAAAATGTTATTAAAATCAGATTTTAATTTAATACCTACGTAGTTAATACATAAAATACCTATTACATGGTTACTGATTCTCAGTAAGTGGACATTTACAATCAGCAAGTGTGTTCTTAACATCTATTAACCATCTGTTAAAAATCCAAATTAAATGCATCTTTAGCCTCCATAAATAAGGAGTCCTAATTAAGCATTTGTAGAAAAAAAGAACAAAATATTCAGAGATGCCTTTTTTTTAAATGCCCTTTCTTTGTCACCGGTTTGCTGTGCCATCGGGACGAGCACACAACCCATTCAAGGCGATCGCTTTAAAAACGCATAGGTGGGAAAATAACTAAAGACCAGGTTAAAAAAAAAAAAAAAAAAGAAAAAGGGGGGGTGGGGGGGGGGGGGACGGGCCATATTATGCAGGGTTGC